>CM063519.1:56512301-57712301 GCA_032199755.1 Ambrosia artemisiifolia
GCGGGCCCATTTTTCACACCACTTTCCATTTTTAGCAGAAAACGAGCGATTTTTTAAATCGATTCACGCGTCAATTTGGTGTAGTAATTACGCTACTCTGCAGCTTCCAAACTCAGTTTTTATGGGCTAAAAACACGATTTGGCAAAAAAAAATCGAATTTTGGTTTTCGGAGGTGCGGGCCCATTTTCACACCACTTTCCATTTTTAGCAGAAAACGAGCGATTTTTAAATCGAATTCACGCGTCAATTTGGTGAGTAATTACGCTACTAGGCAGCTTCCAGACTAGTTTTTATGGCCTAAGAACACGTTTTGGCAAAAAAAAATCGTATTTTGGTTTTCGGAGGTGCGGGCCCATTTTCACACCACTTTCCAGTTTTAGCAGAAAACGAGGCGATTTTTAAATCGATTCACGCCTCAATTTGGTGAGTAATTACGCTACTAGGCAGCTTCCAGACTAGTTTTTATGGCCTAAGAACACGTTTTGGCAAAAAAAAAATCGTATTTTGGTTTTCGGAGGTGCGGGCCCATTTTCACACCACTTTCCATTTTTAGCAGAAAACGAGCGATTTTTTAAATCGATTCACGCGTCAATTTGGTGAGTAATTACGCTACTCTGCAGCTTCCAGACTAGTTTGTTATGGCCTAACAACACGTTTTGGCAAAAAAATCGAATTTTGGTTTTCGGAGGTACGGGCCCATTTTCACACCACTTTTCCATTTTTAGCAGAAAACGAGCGATTTTTAAATCGATTCACGCGTCAATTTGGTGAGTAATTACGCTACTCTGCAGCTTCCAAACTCAGTTTTTATGGGCTAAAAACACGATTTGGCAAAAAAAAAATCGAATTTTGGTTTTCGGAGGTGCAGGCCCATTTTCACACCACTTTCCATTTTTAGCAGAAAACGAGCGATTTTTAAATCGATTCACGCGTCAATTTGGTGAGTAATTACGCTACTCTGCAGCTTCCAAACTCAGTTTTTTATGGGCTAAAAAACACGATTTGGCAAAAAAAAAAATCGAATTTTGGTTTTCGGAGGTGCGGGCCCATTTTCACACAACCTTCCATTTTTAGCAGAAAACGTGCGATTTATAAATCGATTCACGCGTCAATTTCGTGAGTAATTACGCTACTCTGCAGCTTCCAGACTCAGTTTTTATGGCCTAAGAACACGTTTTGGCAAAAAAAATCGAATTTTGGTTTTCGGAGGTATGGGCCCGTTTTCCCACACCACTTTCCATTTTTAGCAGAAAACGTGCAATTTTTAAATCGATTCACGCCTCAATTTGGTGAGTAGTTAGGCTACTCTGTAGCTTCCAGACTCAGTTTTTATGGCCTAAGACACGTTTTGGCAAAAAAAATCAAATTTTGGTTTTCGGAGGTGCGGGCCCATTTTCACACCACCTTCCATTTTTAGCAGAAAACGTGCGATTTTTAAATCGATTCACGCCTCAATTTGGTGAGTAATTACGCTACTCTGAAGCTTTCAGACTCAGTTTTTATGGCCTGAGAACCCGTTTTGGCAAAAAAAATCGAATTTTGGTTTTCGGAGGTGCGGGCCCATTTTCCACACCACTTTCCATTTTTAGCAGAAAACGAGCGATTTTTAAATCGATTCACGCGTCAATTTGGTGAGTAATTACGCTACTACTGCAGCTTCCAAACTCAGTTTTTATGGCCTAAAAACACGATTTGGCAAAAAAAAAACGAATTTTGGTTTTCGGAGGTAACGGGCCCATTTTCACACCACTTTCCATTTTTAGCAGAAAACGTGCGATTTTAAAATCGATTCACGCCTCAATTTGGTGAGTAATTACGCTACTCTGAAGCTTTCAGACTCAGTTTTTATGGCCTGAAAACCCGTTTTGGCAAAAAAAAATCGAATTTTAGTTTTCGGAGGTGCGGGCCCATTTTCACACCACTTTCCATTTTTAGCAGAAAACGAGCGATTTTTAAATCGATTCACGCGTCAATTTGGTGAGTAATTACGCTACTCTGCAGCTTCCAAACTCAGTTTTTATGGGCTAAAAACACGATTTGGCAAAAAAAAAAATCGAATTTTGGTTTTCGGAGGTGCGGGCCCATTTTCACACCACTTTCCATTTTTAGCAGAAAACGAGCGATTTTTAAATCGATTCACGCGTCAATTTGGTGAGTAATTACGCTACTAGGCAGCTTCCAGACTAGTTTTTATGGCCTAAGAACACGTTTTGGCAAAAAAAAATCGTATTTTGGTTTTCGGAGGTGCCGGAGGTGCGGGCCCATTTTCACACCACTTTCCAGTTTTAGCAGAAAACGAGCGATTTTTAAATCGATTCACGCCTCAATTTGGTGAGTAATTACGCTACTAGGCAGCTTCCAGACTAGTTTTTATGGCCTAAGAACACGTTTTGGCAAAAAAAATCGTATTTTGGTTTTCGGAGGTGCGGGCCCATTTTCACACCACTTTCCATTTTTAGCAGAAAACGAGCGATTTTTAAATCGATTCACGCGTCAATTTGGTGAGTAATTACGCTACTCTGCAGCTTCCAAACTCAGTTTTTATGGCCTAAAAACACGATTTGGCAAAAAAAAAACGAATTTTGGTTTTCGGAGGTACGGGCCCATTTTCACACCACTTTCCATTTTTAGCAGAAAACGTGCGATTTTTAAATCGATTCACGCCTCAATTTGGTGAGTAATTACGCTACTCTGAAGCTTTCAGACTCAGTTTTTATGGCCTGAGAACCCGTTTTGGCAAAAAAAATCGAATTTTAGTTTTCGGAGGTGCGGGCCTATTTTCACACCACTTTCCATTTTTAGCAGAAAACGAGCGATTTTTAAATCGATTCACGCGTCAATTTGGTGAGTAATTACGCTACTCTGCAGCTTCCAAACTCAGTTTTTATGGGCTAAAAACACGATTGGCAAAAAAAAATCGAATTTTGGTTTTCGGAGGTGCGGGCCCATTTTCACACCACTTTCAATTTTTAGCAGAAAACGAGCGATTTTTAAATCGATTCACGCGTCAATTTGGTGAGTAATTACACTACTAGGCAGCTTCCAGACTAGTTTTTTATGGCCTAAGAACACGTTTTGGCAAAAAAAATCGTATTTTGGTTTTCGGAGGTGCGGGCCCATTTTCACACCACTTTCCAGTTTTAGCAGAAAACGAGCGATTTTTAAATCGATTCACGCCTCAATTTGGTGAGTAATTACGCTACTCTGCAGCTTCCAGACTCAGTTTTTATGGCCTAAGAACACGTTTTGACAAAAAAAAATCGAATTTTGGTTTTCGGAGGTACAGGCCCATTTTCACACCACTTTCCATTTTTAGCAGAAAACGAGCGATTTTTAAATCGATTCACGCGTCAATTTGGGGAGTAAGTACGCTACTCTGCAGCTTCCAGATTCAGTTTTTATGGCCTAAAAACACGATTTGGCAAAAAAAATCGAATTTTGGTTTTCGGAGGTGCGGGCCCATTTTCACACAACCTTCCATTTTTAGCAGAAAACGTGCGATTTATAAATCGATTCACGCGTCAATTTGGTGAGTAATTACGCTACTCTGCAGCTTCCAAACCCAGTTTTTATGGCCTAAAAACACGATTTGGCAAAAAAAATCGAATTTTGGTTTTCAGAGGTACGGGCCCATTTTCACACCACTTTCCATTTTTAGCAGAAAACGTGCGATATTTAAATCGATTCACGCCTCAATTTGGTGAGTAATTACGCTACTCTGCAGCTTCCAGACTCAGTTTTTATGGCCTAAGAACACGTTTTGACAAAAAAAATCGAATTTTGGTTTTAGGAGGTACAGGCCCATTTTCACACCACTTTCCATTTTTAGCAGAAAACGAGAGATTTTTAAATCGATTCACGCGTCAATTTGGGGAGTAAGTACGCTACTCTGCAGCTTCCAGATTCAGTTTTTATGGCCTAAAAACACGATTTGGCAAAAAAAAAATCGAATTTTGGTTTTCGGAGGTGCGGGCCCATTTTCACACAACCTTCCATTTTTAGCAGAAAACGTGCGATTTATAAATCGATTCACGCGTCAATTTGGTGAGTAATTACGCTACTCTGCAGCTTCCAGACTCAGTTTTTATGGCCTAAGAACACGTTTTGGCAAAAAAAATCGAATTTTGGTTTTCGGAGGTATGGGCCCGTTTTCACACCACTTTCCATTTTTAGCAGAAAACGTGCAATTTTTAAATCGATTCACGCCTCAATTTGGTGAGTAGTTAGGCTACTCTGTAGCTTCCAGACTCAGTTTTTATGGCCTAAGAACACGTTTTGGCAAAAAAAATCAAATTTTGGTTTTCGGAGGTGCGGGCCCATTTTCACACCACCTTCCATTTTTAGCAGAAAAACGTGCGATTTTTAAATCGATTCACGCCTCAATTTGGTGAGTAATTACGCTACTCTGAAGCTTTCAGACTCAGTTTTTATGGCCTGAGAACCCGTTTTGGCAAAAAAAATCGAATTTTGGTTTTCGGAGGTGCGGGCCCATTTTCACACCACTTTCCATTTTTAGCAGAAAACGAGCGATTTTTAAATCGATTCACGCGTCAATTTGGTGAGTAATTACGCTACTCTGCAGCTTCCAAACTCAGTTTTTATGGCCTAAAAACACGATTTGGCAAAAAAAAAAACGAATTTTGGTTTTCGGAGGTACGGGCCCATTTTCACACCACTTTCCATTTTTAGCAGAAAACGTGCGATTTTAAAATCGATTCACGCCTCAATTTGGTGAGTAATTACGCTACTCTGAAGCTTTCAGACTCAGTTTTTATGGCCTGAGAACCCGTTTTGGCAAAAAAAATCGAATTTTAGTTTTCGGAGGTGCGGGCCCATTTTCACACCACTTTCCATTTTTAGCAGAAAACGAGCGATTTTTAAATCGATTCACGCGTCAATTTGGTGAGTAATTACGCTACTCTGCAGCTTCCAAACTCAGTTTTTATGGGCTAAAAACACGATTTGGCAAAAAAAAATCGAATTTTGGTTTTCGGAGGTGCGGGCCCATTTTCACACCACTTTCCATTTTTAGCAGAAAACGAGCGATTTTTAAATCGATTCACGCGTCAATTTGGTGAGTAATTACGCTACTAGGCAGCTTCCAGACTAGTTTTTATGGCCTAAGAACACGTTTGGCAAAAAAAATCGTATTTTGGTTTTCGGAGGTGCGGGCCCATTTTCACACCACTTTCCAGTTTTAGCAGAAAACGAGCGATTTTTAAATCGATTCACGCCTCAATTTGGTGAGTAATTACGCTACTAGGCAGCTTCCAGACTAGTTTTTATGGCCTAAGAACACGTTTTGGCAAAAAAAATCGTATTTTGGTTTTCGGAGGTGCGGGCCCATTTTCACACCACTTTCCATTTTTAGCAGAAAACGAGCGATTTTAAATCGATTCACGCGTCAATTTGGTGAGTAATTACGCTACTCTGCAGCTTCCAAACTCAGTTTTTATGGCCTAAAAACACGATTTGGCAAAAAAAAAACGAATTTTGGTTTTCGGAGGTACGGGCCCATTTTCACACCACTTTCCATTTTTAGCAGAAAACGTGCGATTTTTAAATCGATTCACGCCTCAATTTGGTGAGTAATTACGCTACTCTGAAGCTTTCAGACTCAGTTTTTATGGCCTGAGAACCCGTTTTGGCAAAAAAAATCGAATTTTAGTTTCGGAGGTGCGGGCCCATTTTCACACCACTTTCCATTTTTAGCAGAAAACGAGCGATTTTTAAATCGATTCACGCGTCAATTTGGTGAGTAATTACGCTCATGGTTGCAAAAGTCGCTAGGCGCCCCCTAGTCGGAGTCGTGAGTACTCGAGGAGTTTTCGGCCTAGTCGGAGAGTACTCGGGGAGTACTCGGCCTAGGCGTAGAGTAATCGGTACTCGGCAACCTACCTTGTAGCGATTACTCGGGGAGTACTCGGCCTTCGAGACCTTGTTTTACAACAGAGATTACGCTACTCTGCAGCTTCCAAACTCAGTTTTTATGGGCTAAAAACACGATTTGGCAAAAAAAAATCGAATTTTGGTTTTCGGAGGTGCGGGCCCATTTTCACACCACTTTCCATTTTTAGCAGAAAACGAGCGATTTTTAAATCGATTCACGCGTCAATTTGGTGAGTAATTACGCTACTAGGCAGCTTCCAGACTAGTTTTTATGGCCTAAGAACACGTTTTGGCAAAAAAAATCGTATTTTGGTTTTCGGAGGTGCGGGCCCATTTTCACACCACTTTCCAGTTTTAGCAGAAAACGAGCGATTTTTAAATCGATTCACGCCTCAATTTGGTGAGTAATTACGCTACTCTGCAGCTTCCAGACTAGTTTTTATGGCCTAAAAACACGATTTGGCAAAAAAAAAAACGAATTTTGGTTTTCGGAGGTACGGGCCCATTTTCACACCACTTTCCATTTTTAGCAGAAAACGTGCGATTTTTAAATCGATTCACGCCTCAATTTGGTGAGTAATTACGCTACTCTGAAGCTTTCAGACTCAGTTTTTATGGCCTGAGAACCCGTTTTGGCAAAAAAAATCGAATTTTAGTTTTCGGAGGTGCGGGCCCATTTTCACACCACTTTCCATTTTTAGCAGAAAACGAGCGATTTTTAAATCGATTCACGCGTCAATTTGGTGAGTAATTACGCTACTCTGCAGCTTCCAAACTCAGTTTTTATGGGCTAAAAACACGATTTGGCAAAAAAAAATCGAATTTTGGTTATCGGAGGTGCGGGCCCATTTTCACACCACTTTCCATTTTTAGCAGAAAACGAGCGATTTTTAAATCGATTCACGCGTCAATTTGGTGAGTAATTACGCTACTAGGCAGCTTCCAGACTAGTTTTTATGGCCTAAGAACACGTTTTGGCAAAAAAAAATCGTATTTTGGTTTTCGGAGGTGCGGGCCCATTTTCACACCACTTTCCAGTTTTAGCAGAAAACGAGCGATTTTTAAATCGATTCACGCCTCAATTTGGTGAGTAATTACGCTACTAGGCAGCTTCCAGACTAGTTTTTATGGCCTAAGAACACGTTTTGGCAAAAAAAATCGTATTTTGGTTTTCGGAGGTGCGGGCCCATTTTCACACCACTTTCCAGTTTTAGCAGAAAACGAGCGATTTTTAAATCGATTCACGCGTCAATTTGGTGAGTAATTACGCTACTCTGCAGCTTCCAAACTCAGTTTTTATGGGCTAAAAACACGATTTGGCAAAAAAAAAATCGAATTTTGGTTTTCGGAGGTGCGGGCCCATTTTCACACAACCTTCCATTTTTAGCAGAAAACGTGCGATTTATAAATCGATTCACGCGTCAATTTGGTGAGTAATTACGCTACTCTGCAGCTTCCAGACTCAGTTTTTATGGCCTAACAACACGTTTTGGCAAAAAAAATCGAATTTTGGTTTTCGGAGGTACGGGCCCATTTTCACACCACTTTCCATTTTTAGCAGAAAACGAGCGATTTTTAAATCGATTCACGCGTCAATTTGGTGAGTAATTACGCTACTCTGCAGCTTCCAAACTCAGTTTTTATGGGCTAAAAACACGATTTGGCAAAAAAAAATCGAATTTTGGTTTTCGGAGGTGCGGGCCCATTTTCACACAACCTTCCATTTTTAGCAGAAAACGTGCGATTTATAAATCGATTCACGCGTCAATTTGGTGAGTAATTACGCTACTCTGCAGCTTCCAGACTCAGTTTTTATGGCCTAAGAACACGTTTTGGCAAAAAAAAATCGAATTTTGGTTTTCGGAGGTATGGGCCCGTTTTCACACCACTTTCCATTTTTAGCAGAAAACGTGCAATTTTTAAATCGATTCACGCCTCAATTTGGTGAGTAGTTAGGCTACTCTGTAGCTTCCAGACTCAGTTTTTATGGCCTAAGAACACGTTTTGGCAAACAAAATCGTATTTTGGTTTTCGGAGGTGCGGGCCCATTTTCACACCACTTTCCAGTTTTAGCAGAAAACGAGCGATTTTTAAATCGATTCACGCCTCAATTTGGTGAGTAATTACGCTACTCTGCAGCTTCCAGACTAGTTTTTATGGCCTAACAACACGTTTTGGCAAAAAAAATCGAATTTTGGTTTTCGGAGGTACGGGCCCATTTTCACACCACTTTCCATTTTTAGCAGAAAACGAGCGATTTTTAAATCGATTCACGCGTCAATTTGGTGAGTAATGACGCTACTCTGCAGCTTCCAAACTCAGTTTTTATGGGCTAAAAACACGATTTGGCAAAAAAAAATCGAATTTTGGTTTTCGGAGGTTCGGGCCCATTTTCACACCACTTTCCATTTTTAGCAGAAAACGAGCGATTTTTAAATCGATTCACGCGTCAATTTGGTGAGTAATTACGCTACTAGGCAGCTTCCAGACTAGTTTTTATGGCCTAAGAACACGTTTTGGCAAAAAAAATCGTATTTTGGTTTTCGGAGGTGCGGGCCCATTTTCACACCACTTTCCAGTTTTAGCAGAAAACGAGCGATTTTTAAATCGATTCACGCCTCAATTTGGTGAGTAATTACGCTACTCTGCAGCTTCCAGACTAGTTTTTATGGCCTAACAACACGTTTTGGCAAAAAAAATCGAATTTTGGTTTTCGGAGGTACGGGCCCATTTTCACACCACTTTCCATTTTTAGCAGAAAACGAGCGATTTTTAAATCGATTCACGCGTCAATTTGGTGAGTAATTACGCTACTCTGCAGCTTCCAAACTCAGTTTTTATGGGCTAAAAACACGATTTGGCAAAAAAAAATCGAATTTTGGTTTTCGGAGGTGCGGGCCCATTTTCACACCACTTTCCATTTTTAGCAAAAAACGAGCGATTTTTAAATCGATTCACGCGTCAATTTGGTGAGTAATTACGCTACTAGGCAGCTTCCAGACTAGTTTTTATGGCCTAAGAACACGTTTTGGCAAAAAAAATCGTATTTTGGTTTTCGGAGGTGCGGGCCCATTTTCACACCACTTTCCAGTTTTAGCAGAAAACGAGCTATTTTTAAATCGATTCACGCCTCAATTTGGTGAGTAATTACGCTACTCTGCAGCTTCCAGACTAGTTTTTATGGCCTAACAACACGTTTTGGCAAAAAAATCGAATTTTGGTTTTCGGAGGTACGGGCCCATTTTCACACCACTTTCCATTTTTAGCAGAAAACGAGCGATTTTTAAATCGATTCACGCGTCAATTTGGTGAGTAATTACGCTACTCTGCAGCTTCCAAACTCAGTTTTTATGGGCTAAAAACACGATTTGGCAAAAAAAAATCGAATTTTGGTTTTCGGAGGTGCGGGCCTTTTCACACCACTTTCCATTTTTAGCAGAAAACGAGCGATTTTTAAATCGATTCACGCGTCAATTTGGTGAGTAATTACGCTACTAGCAGCTTCCAGACTAGTTTTTTATGGCCTAAGAACACGTTTTGGCAAAAAAATCGTATTTTGGTTTTCGGAGGTGCGGGCCCATTTTCACACCACTTTCCAGTTTTAGCAGAAAACGAGCGATTTTTAAATCGATTCACGCCTCAATTTGGTGAGTAATTACGCTACTCTGCAGCTTCCAGACTAGTTTTTATGGCCTAACAACACGTTTTGGCAAAAAAAATCGAATTTTGGTTTTCGGAGGTACGGGCCCATTTTCACACCACTTTCCATTTTTAGCAGAAAACGAGCGATTTTTAAATCGATTCACGCGTCAATTTGGTGAGTAATTACGCTACTCTGCAGCTTCCAAACTCAGTTTTTATGGCCTAAAAACACGATTTGGCTAAAAAAACCGAATTTTGGTTTTCGGAGGTACGGGCCCATTTTCACACCACTTTCCATTTTTAGCAGAAAACGTGCGATTTTTAAATCGATTCACGCCTCAATTTGGTGAGTAATTACGCTACTCTGCATCTTCCAGACTCAGTTTTTATGGCCTAAGAACACGTTTTGGCAAAAAAAATCGAATTTTGGTTTTCGGAGGTACGGGCCCATTTTCACAACACTTTCCATTTTTAGCAGAAAACGAATGATTTTTAAATCGATTCACGCCTCAATTTGGTGAGTAATCACGCTACTCTGCAGCTTCCAAACTCAGTTTTTATGGCCTAGGAACACGTGTTTTCAAAAAAATAGCATTTTGGTTTTCGGAGGTGCGGACCCATTTTCACACCGCTTTCCATTTTTAGCAGAAAACTTGCGATTTTTATATCGATTCACGCGTCAATTTGGTGAGTAATTACGCTACTCTGCAGTTTCCAGACTTAGTTTTTATGGCCTAAGAACACGTTTTGGCAAAAAAATCGCATTTTGGTTTTCGGAATTGCGGGCCCATTTTCACACCACTTTCCATTTTTACCAGAAAACGAGCGATTTTTGAATCGATTCACGCCTCAATTTGGTGAGTAATCACGCTACTCTGCAGCTTCCAGACTCAGTTTTTTTGGCCTAAGAACACGTTTTGGCAAAAAAAATCGAATTTTGGTTGTCGGAGGTACGGGCCCATTTTCACACCACTTTCCATTTTTAGCAGAAAACGAGGTGATTTTTAAATCGATTCACGCGTCAATTTGGTGAGTAAGTACGCTACTCTGCAGCTTCCAGACTTAGTTTTTATGGCCTAAGAACACGTTTTGGCAAAAAAAAATCGAATTTTGGTTGTCGGAGGTACGGGCCCATTTTCACACCACTTTCCATTTTTAGCAGAAAACGAGCGATTTTTTAAATCGATTCACGCCTCAATTTGGTGAGTAATCACGCTACTCTGCATCTTCGAGACTCAGTTTTTATGGCTTAGGAGCACGTTTTGGCAAAAAAATAGCATTTTGGTTTTCGGAGGTGCGGACCCATTTTCACACCACTTTCCATTTTTAGCAGAAAACGAGCGATTTTTAAATCGATTCACGCGTCAATTTGGTGAATAAGTACGCTACTCTGCAGCTTCCAGACTCAGAATTTATGGCCTAAGAACACGTTTTGGCAAAAAAAAATCGAATTTTGGTTTTCGGAGGTACGGGCCCATTTTCACACCACTTTCCGTTTTTAGCTGAAAACGAGCGATTTTTAAATCGATTCACGCGTCAATTTGGGGAGTAAGTACGCAACTCTGCAGCTTCCAGGCTCAGTTTTTATGGCCTAAAAACACGATTTGGCAAAAAAAAATCGAATTTTGGTTTTCGGAGGTGCGGGCCCATTTTCACACCACCTTCCATTTTTAGCAGAAAACGTGCGATTTTTAAATCGATTCACGCCTCAATTTGGTGAGTAATTACGCTACTCTGCAACTTCCAGACTCAATTTTTATGGCCTAAGAACACGTTTTGGCAAAAAAAAAATCGAATTATGGGTTTTCGGAGGTGCGGGCCCATTTTCACACCACTTTCCATTTTTAGCTGAAAACGAGCGATTTTTAAATCGATTCACGCGTCAATTTGGTGAGTAAGTACGCTACTCTGCAGCTTCCAGACTCAATTTTTATGGCCTAAAAACACCATTTGGCAAAAAAAATCGAATTTTGGTTTTCGGAGGTGCGGGCCCATTTTCACACCACTTTCCATTTTTAGCAGAAAACGTGCGATTTTTAAATCGATTCACGCGTCAATTTGGTGAGTAATTACGCTACTCTGCAGCTTCCAGACTCAGTTTTTATGGCCTAAGAACACGATTTGGCAAAAAAAAAAATCGAATTTTGGTTTTCGGAGGTACGGGCCCATTTTCACACCAATTTCCATTTTTAGGAGAAAAAGTGTGATTTTTAAATCGATTAACGCCTCGATTTGGTGAGTAATTACGCTACTCCGCAGCTTCCAGACTCAGTTTTTATGGCCTAGGAACACGTGTTTTCAAAAAAATAGCATTTTGATTTTCGGAGGTGCGAACCCATTTTCACACCGCTTTCCATTTTTAGCAGAAAACTTGCGATTTTTATATCGATTCACGCGTCAATTTGGTGAGTAATTACGCTACTCTGCAGCTTCCAGACTCAGTTTTTATGGCCTCGGAACACGTTTTGGCAAAAAAATCGCATTTTGGTTTTCGGATTGCGGGCCCATTTTCATACCACTTTCCATTTTTAGCAGAAAACGAACAATTTTTAAATCGATTCACGCCTCAATTTGGTGAGTAATTACGCTACTCTGCAGCTTCCAGACTCAGTTTTTATGGCCTAGGAACACGTTTTGGCAAAAAAATCGCATTTTGGTTTTCGGAATTGCGGGCCCATTTTTCACACCACTTTCCATTTTTTACCAGAAAACGAGCGATTTTTAAATCGATTCACGCCTCAATTTGGTGAGTAATCACGCTACTCTGCAGCTTCCAGACTCAGTTTTTATGGCCTTGGAACACGTGTTTTCAAAAAAATAGCATTTTGGTTTTCGGAGGTGCGGACCCATTTTCACACCGCTTTCCATTTTTAGCAGAAAACTTGCGATTTTTATATCGATTCACGCGTCAATTTGGTGAGTAATTACGCTACTCTGCAGTTTCCAGACTTAGTTTTTATGGCCTAAGAACACGTTTTGGCAAAAAAATCGTATTTTGGTTGTCGGAGGTGCGGGCCCATTTTCACACCAATTTCCATTTTTAGCAGAAAACGAGCGATTTTTAAATCGATTTACGCCTCAATTTGGTGAGTAATCACGCTACTCTGAAGCTTCCAGACTCAGTTTTTATGGCCTAGGAACACGTTATGGCAAAAAAATAGCATTTTGGTTTTCGGAGGTGCGGACGCATTTTCACACCACTTTCCATTTATAGCAGAAAACGTTGCGATTTTTAAATCGATTCACGCGTCAATTTGGTGAGTAATGACGCTACTCTGCAGGTTCCAGACTTAGTTTTTATGTCCTAAGAACACGTTTTGGGAAAAAAAATCGAATTTTGGTTTTCGGAGGTGCGGGCCCATTTTCACACCAGTTTCCATTTTTAGCAGAAAACGAGCGATTTTTAAATCGATTCACGCCTCAATTTGGTGAGTAATCACGCTACTCTGCTGCTTCGAGACTCAGTTTTTATGGCCTAGGAGCACGTTTTGGCAAAAAAATAGCATTTTGGTTTTCGGAGGTGCGGACCCATTTTCACACCACTTTCCATTTTTAACAGAAAACGTGCGATTTTTAAATCGATTCACGCGTCAATTTGGTGAGTAATTACGCTACTCTGCATCTTCCAGACTCAGTTTTTATGGCCTAGGAACACGTTTTGGCAAAAAATCGCATTTTGGTTTTTGGAGGTGCGGGCCCATTTTCACACCACTTTCCATTTTTAGCAGAAAACGAGCGATTTTTAAATCGATTCACGCCTCAATTTGGTGAGTAATTACGCTACTCTGCAGCTTCCAGACTCAGTTTTTATGGCCTAGGAACACGTTTTGGCAAAAAAATCGCATTTTGGTTTTCGGAGGTGCGGGCCCATTTTCACACCACTTTCCATTTTTAGCATAAAACGAGCGCTTTTTAAATCGATTCACGCCTCAATTTGGTGAGTAATCACGCTACTCTGCAGCTTCCAGACTCAGTTTTTATGGTCTAGGAACACGTTTTGGCAAAAAAAATAGCATTTTGGTTTTCGGAGGTGCGGACCCATTTTCACACCACTTTCCATTTTTAGCAGAAAACGTGCGATTTTTAAATCGATTCACGCGTCAATTTGGTGAGTAATTACGCTACTCTGCAGTTTCCAGACTTAGTTTTTATGGCCTAAGAACACGTTTTGGCAAAAAAATCGAATTTTGGTTTTCGGAGGTGCGGACCCATTTTCATACCACTTTCCATTTTTAGCAGAAAACGAGCGATTTTTAAATCGATTTTTTTAAAGAAAAAAATTACACCAAATTAATGAGCGTTTTATTATCTTTCCAACGAGTAACATAGTGCTATATAAAAACGGAGAAAAAAACAACTATTTTTTTGTAACATGACAGGTATTGTGTTAGGTTTAGGATTAGTTTAAAAAAATTGTGGGTTGGGGTCGGGTCTGAGATTAGGTGATACCTGACCCCATTACCCGAAACCACGTACACAAATACCCGAACTATATACCCATGAATTTTTTCACGCATCACATAAACTTTAGACTAAGGCGTTCGATATTTACAATATACGTGCGTTATAATAAACTAAAAACTTTATAGTATGTAACTAAAATATATGTATCGTTATTATAATACTATTTCGATAAATAACCTTTTTTTTTATTTCATGTTAGTTCTTTTTAGAATGATCGATTACAGCTTTCCTGCATGTAACTGTAAAATGCATCAGTCTATTCCATATATAAAATTGATATGTCATATTAGATATTTTAACCCGGACACTCCCGGGTAGTAATAATAATAATAATAAAAACCCGCGACAAAAACCGTTCATTCTCATTACTGTAACAATTCCTCTGATCATACTCTTCAGTTTTTTTCTAACTCCTCTCGATTATATTATACAAAGAACCCTAGAGGTAAATGAACTATTTTTATTAATCTCGATTAATCAAGAACCCTAATTATGGGGAATTTTAGATAATGTGACTTATATCCTTCAATTTGTGTAGTTTCATGTTATTATTTATTTTGTCAATTTACCTTTTTTTGTGTGATTCTCGATTTGTTATAGAATAGGTTTAAATCCCCAATTTTTTAAAGTTGTAATTATTAATATTTTCATATCTGTGCTTTTAGATAACCTGTTTCAGTTAACTGCAAGATCCTGTGTTGACTGTTGAGTGACCTAAGTGAGAAGTAGGGTCTAATATGATGATATTTTGACCCGATGGTAGTCGGTAAGGGGTGTCAATTTTTGACGCGACCCGAACCTAACACGAAGTTTGCGGGTTTGGGTTTACTGGTTTAGTCTAAACGGGTTAAGTTTAGTTTCAGGTTAAACTCGTTTAGCCAAACGGGTCTGGTTTGGGTCAATCCGGGTGGGTTGGCAGGTTGACCCGTTTTGACATAAGATTTTATAACTAAAATTGTGTTTTAAGTAATATTTTAATTTGCCAATCCCTTATGGTTGAGTGGCATTCTTCTTGCTTTCCTTATGGGAGGTGGAGTGTTCGAGTACTACCGGTAGCAAAAATGTTGCTGGTGGGCCGGGTTTTACTAATTTTTCACTGTCGTGCCTTCGGGCGGGTGGGGGGTTGGGTTTTCCCCGATTTTGGATACTACATGGGTGGGCCTTGGCTACCCAGCTGCTCGAGGTACATATGGGCCCTCCACTGGGTGGTCATGGGGGTATGTCCGACTGTCCATAGTGTGGGGACCCCCTGGGTAGTCGGGCAGAAGTGTTAGTTGACCTTTCAAGAAAAAAAAAAGTAATATTTTAATTTTAATATATTACTTTGCAAAATGGGGTGGCGGCGCAGCTTGTTGCCCGTCTACCTTCTATTTTGATGTAACTTGACAAGTTTAAGAAATATATTTATAGATTATGTTATATTTGCAAACAAAAATTTAAAAAATAAAAAAAAATCAGGTTGAACGAGTCGTGTTCTGGTCCACCTGCAAATATTCGGGTTCATGTGTTTGATATGATTTTCGGGTTCGGGTTCATGTAAAATTTTGAGGTTCAGGGTGGTTGGACCCACTTACTTGACCCGTGACACCCTTATATGTGATCAATACTTGTGTTTAGGAAGTTGTGTTTCAGTAGGAACTTACTATTTATGGAGAGTTGGTACCGATGGTATGTTAGTATTGTTGCGTTGTTGGATGTTAGTGGTGACTGAAAGGGAGTTTTTTAACGTCCAACAAAGCCCTGCCACCCAGGTACACCCGTAGGCAAAAGGCCACTGACGCCCGTCATCGCATGATCTTATATTACTATAAATAGCTCGTGGATCTGGCCCGTCATCAATTTAGAGGAAACCCACCGCCTGAGGGCCCACTTTGGTAAAACCCTTGCTCACTCATGACATTTTTTCACGAACCAGACTTCAACCGGCGACCTCCATGTGGAGTTGATGCTGAGAGTGTTAAAGTATGCCCAATGTGATAAAATTATGGGGCTTAGCTGTGAATTCTCCTTAATAGCTTTACATTTTGTTTGTAACTGTTTTGTAACCGTTTGTGAGCGAGGGTTAGTAAGAACATCTATATAGGGAAGTGCGTAGAGAATGGTTACAGCCAGTAGATCTCATTTTTCATTCGTATTTTCTTCGTGTAACTGGTTGATTAGATTCAATGTGAAAATTGTTGGTGACATTTCTTGCAGTTCAATCTATTCGTTATTAGGTGTTTTCGACCAATGGCATAGTTAATTACATTGAGTTAACGACAAGATGGGTTGTTACATCACTTACATGTAGTAGAAGTAGAACAATGAATACATGTACATGTTTGAAAAACTAGTGGGGATATAGCTGCATTGTGATTTGAGTAAAGTTATGAGTTCAAGGCTATAACTGTTGCATTATGGATCTTAAGCTTGGTTTTAAAAAGCGCAAGGCGCTATGAGGCGTTTAGGCCTCAAAAGCCGAGGCGCGAGGTGTGGGGCATGAGGCGTGAGGCGAGAGCCTCATGTACACGAAGCGTTGCTCTTTGTACAATCAAATAAGTCTTATGTACAATCAATAGACATCTATCTTAGTTCTTTTACACCGTGTCCATTTTTGTCATGTAAAATATTCATATTCTTTTCATCCCTTTGATTGTTTCTACACAGTAGCCTTCTACGAACCCCAATCTTGAATAATGTTGACCAATTTGACCTAGATGTCAACATAGACCATTCATGTAATTAACTCTTTATAATCTTATAAGGATCTTGGTGTCATGCAGCAATATCTGGTGTGATGAGCAAAATTTTGAAGATGGAAGTTAAAGATTTACCTTTGGAAAAGATGAGTAGCCTCAGTAGCCTTCCTCCAAATATAATACAAACGATTCTTACTCTTATGTCAATGAGAGATGCATTCAGGACAAGTATTCTTTCTCAGAATTGGAGGAATCAGTGTTTGAACATTCCTAAACTCATGTTCGACGATCAAGTGTTTCAGGGATCGACTTGTAGAAACCTATCAATCCCATTTAAACTCTTATGCATTGTTTACCCGATCTTGTTGCTACACCAAGGCCCGATACTTGAATTCTCTCTTTGTATCTCTCGACTAAGTAGCTGTTGTGAGATTGACCAGATAATACTTCACCTATCAAGGAGTGCCTCGTTGAAGAAACTTACTCTTTGCATTGAGTCAGGTGATGACCATAAGCTACTGCCGGCTTTCTTCAACTTGCAACAATTGACGGACCTAAAACTCCAAAACTTTGCGTTTCAACCTCCAGTAACCTTTAAAGGGTTTAGTAGGCTGGTTACCTTATCCTTTAACAATGTCAGCATAACCGCGAAAGTTTTTCTACAGTTTATATCCAATTGCCCGCAGCTTAAGGACTTTACTCTGGTATGATCCGACAAGAATTACTATTGTAGAAAGGGTTAATTGCATACAACTACAAGACATTTAAACATTCAAAACATTTGATTTAAGTTCATTATATGTTTTTAACAGCATGTCGAAGGAAATGGCACATCATCATTTTGACATGCATGTCGTGAAATCAAATTTTTTTTTTTTTTGAAAAAAAAAACCTTATTCTAAATGGATATTTGATCAACAGTGGTTATATGTGTTTGTAATTAACTCTTTACTTGTTTAGACATATTTGCTCCAATATTCTGATACTTAATTCTGGATTTGTTGTTATATTTGCTGCAGATTGGAGATGAAAGCCATCTTATAGGATGTTGGAGTTCTGACTTTGTTGAGTTATTTGAGTGTTTACCTTTGGTTGAGCGTCTGTGTATGAGTTCGTACCCCATTAAGGTGATGCATATTACTGCCAGATTATTTTTTTATACCGCTAGAAAGGGTAAGTGACAAGAAAAATCATCGCAAAATTAGCAGTGATTTTGAGGCTGTATCAAGATTTGCGATGTACATAACCACCGTGGCAAATCACTTGCAGTATTTGATATGGAAGTTAAATAAAAATATGTTAATTTTTGTAACATGCAATATAAAGAATTAAATATAGGATTGATTACATGGGTAGGGGTCGTGTAAAAAGTCAATTTTTCCTAAGAAGTGTAAGAAGTCTATGTACGCATTGCGTATTAAATTTTAGGATAAATGTTTTATACTCTTTTAGTATTGTATTATGTAGAAAAACAACAAAAGTAACAATTTAAAACACAATCAAATGGATTCTATGCATTAAATTGTAAAACACACTGATTATCTTTAGAACACACTGATTATATTTCTTCGCGTCATGTTTTAGATTTAATACTTAGAATACATTTGATTGTGTTTTAAATTGTTAATTTTATTGTTTTTCTATATAACACAATACCAAAATAATATAAAACATTTCTTCTAAAATTTAAAACACAATGCCTACATAGACTTCTTACATTTCTTAGAAAAAATGGACTTTTTAGCCAACTCTTTACCTAATTTATCCCCCTATTTTCAACTATAATTATATATATAATTAAATGCTTTTTTATCTAATTTTTATATATTTTTTATTTATGGACTTTTTAGCCAACTCTCTACCTAATTACATATATCCCCCTATTTTCAACTATAATTACATATATAATTAAATGCTTTTTTATCTAATTTTTATATATTTTTTATTTATGTTTTTAAATAAAAGTTCTTAGCAATTGTTTTGTAACCATATTCTCTTTTTCCCGGACCATAATTCAGCAATCATTGCAATAGTTTGCCAAACATAGCCATAAGTGGTCAAACACAATCATAATTGATCAAACATTATATTGGTCAAACATAGTCATAGTTGATCAATCTGTGTCAAGAGACTATCAAAATTTATCAGTCATATTATTTAGTTTTATTTGTATATTTAATATTATATTTTTTTTTTTGGATAAAGTGCTTTGCTACAGGAGTTATGCCACAAAAGCTACCGACCTCGCTCGTCCACATCAAATATCTTCATTTACAAGGACTGTCCTTTGGGAGAGAAATCGACTTACTTTCTGCTCTTCTTTTGGTTACAAGCTCTCCAAATATAGAGACAATTATACTGGAGGTATTGTGTAGACACTGTATATTTTTTTAGATTTTTGCTTAAAGAAATGCATTTTGCTCATTTACGTTTAACAGATGCAATATAACCCAAACGAAGCTGTGTCACAAACTGCGATGAACCTTATTGATCAGCAAGACTATTCGTATGTCGTTCTGGATCATCTGCGTCTAATAACTATAACGAACTTCACCAACATGAAGCCTGGAATGGATTTTGTGAGGCTTATTTTGGCTAAGTCACCGATGCTCAAGATAGTAGATATAATGATCGACAAACGCGTTGATATTCATGGTGAAGTAAAGATGCTAAAAGAATTGCTACAATATCCACGGGCATCGACTAGAGCAAAAATCAAATTTGAGCGCCCGTAACTTGTGGTTTATCATGTTGATTTTCCTTGGACCGCCTTGTCTTTGTTTTATGTCATTTTGGGTTGTTTATGATTCTAGAGATGGTCTGTGATGACTGGATTTTGTTAAATGTTTGAGCATCACATTTTGGTTTAGTCCCTAAATACACATGCTTTGCTTTGCTTTTTATCATGCAATATTTCGAGTTGGATTTAACTCTTACCTTTGAATGTAATCGTTAGCATCCAACCAGAGTAACTGATGTTAATCTGATCCGAATATCCAATTCGGGTAGAGTACGTGGTCTCTTTCTTTGAGTTTGGCTAATCAATAATGAGGGTGGGAGGTGTTGCATCTGTTATATGAGAAAAGGGAATGAGATGGCAGATTATTAATAACATTAACAATCCACACCCACTTAGGTTATGATATTCTCACTAAAAACCATGTTACACATGCATAATTCGACCCACATACAATGGAAACAGTCAGGCACATGTTTATTTAGCTAACCAGGCTAATTAGTTTAGTTACGTGTCACACCTAAACATAATTAAAGCTTTACTTCACTTGTCTCACATGCATGTGAACTCACATAAAGACACTTTTATTCACCACATGCCTTTTATTAAGGTTTTCCTTAACACATATTCTTCCCTTGCACACAACTGATGATATTCTACTGCACTATATCTTCTTGATGTGACTTGCTCCTTGGAGTTGATCACTAGATTATCTATTGACAAAATAATGCATTTGTCATGTGACACTGTTCAAAATGAAGTGTGTGGGTGCCCTGACAATTGGTGATTTCCTATCACTTTGTTGGAAATTTTAATGAAAATTGGCTTGGATACAAATGATTATGTTTATATAAATAATTATTCGTGGGTTTGTGTTCTACAATGTGAGCACATCATCACTGGCGTAGCTTTTAAAGGGCGGGGAGGGGCGGCCGACCCCCCCCCCGACTTTTCGCTCAGAAGTTCCTATTATATAGTATTCATATAGAAATTTTTTGGTATATACGGTTTCGACCCCTCGAAATTGGTTTTCGACCCCCCGAAACTAATGATTTCCGACCCCCTGGTGACTTCCGACCCCCCGAAGTTTCGGGTCAAGCTTCGCCACTGCACATCATAAAGAACCAAACCATGTCTAAAATGGAGTTAAGATTAATGGGATATTGATACTTAAAGTTGTATAGTTGGAACCAAAGATGAAAAAATGGATTAAAGCTTGTCTCACATAGGTGGGATAAGAAACTTGAAGTGATATATAAGGAGGGGCAATTCTCTCTTAATTGTTTCCTTAGAGCATTCACAGTAGTCACCCTAAAATTTTGGGTGACAAAACCCTAAAAAAATTTTGGGGGTTGGAAGCGATTGTGAGTGAAGAAAATGGGGAATCTACAGTGTGTTGGTAAATATTGGGTTCTTTGGGAATCATTTAGGGAAAACTGGAAAACTGGAAAACTGTAGTTATTTTTTAATATTTGTTGAAAGTGGTTGTGAGTGGAGGAGAGAGAAAATTTAATAGGGTTTAGTGTAATATGTGGTTGTGATTGGTTGTGATTGGTTGTGAGTGGATGGGGGATGGGGATTCTATTGTGAATGCTCTTAAAGCAAACACTAACCCATAAATCCTAACTCGTTTGCGCACACGTGTGATGTGGGCGAGGCGCAATGTGGCGCTTTGATGGCACGCTTCGCACTTTGCACACTCACGTCACAGCGAGCCGCCTTTGTTTTTGAAGGCTGGTTCGAACGGCTTGGTTCAGGTTTGACTGACCCATAGTTCGGGTCTGGTACGTGTGGTGCAAGCCCAGCGGGTCGGGTACCATGATTTTACTTAGAGGTGAGCAAATCGGTTTTCTTAGGAACCGGTCCGCTACAGTGTCGGTTCCGTCCGGTTTCGGCCCCGGTTCCGTCGGTTCCAAAGACCGGTTTTTAAGACCGCTTCCGGTTTGGTTCTGTTCCGGTTAGGTTCCGGTTTCAGTTCCGGAATCGCACAACTAAAAAAAAAAATATTAGCCGATGGCAAAAAAAATAAACATAAAATTACGACTTTTTTTTAGGATTTCGAAACAAGAAACATGGAAAATGAAATTAAAACTTTGTACAACATGCCTTTTTTTCGCCATTCGACAAAAGACACAAGTCGAAATAACCATTTTCGCCAAAAAGTTCGGCGTTTCGTGTCGTCTCGAGAATTTAAACAACGGTAGGCTTGTTTGTGGAACCGGTTTGGGATGGGTTTGAAGATGAAGTGTAACATCACTGGGCTACCCGTAGTGCGATATTGTCCTCTTTGCCGTAGCTCAAGGATTTGCATTGGTCTCACACCCGAAGGTCTGGCCAAAACGCGTCCACTAGTGTAGGTTCCCCCATCCCTTATAAGGAAGTGTTTGTTCTCCTACACAACCGATGTGGGATCAGCTCCCCCCCCCCCCCCTTAGAGGGAGTGTGTCCTGATCCCACATCGGTTGTGTAGGAGAACAAACACTTCCTTATAAGGGGTGGGGGAACCTACACTAGTGGACGCGTTTTGGCTAGACCTTCGGGTGTGAGACCAATGCAAATCCTTGAGATGTGGCAAAGAGGACAATATCGCACTACGGGTAGCCCAGTGATGTTACAAAGGTATCAGAGCCAGGGACCCGGACCGAGTGTGAGGACACACTCCCTCTAAGGGGGGAGGAGCTGATCCCACATCGGTTGTGTAGGAGAACAAATACTTCCTTATAAGGGGTGGGGGAACCTACACTAGTGGACGCGTTTTGGCCAGATCTTCGTGTGTGAGACCAATGCAAATCCTTGAGCTGCGGCAAAGAGGACAATATCGCACTACGGGTAGCCCAGTGATGTTACATGAAGCCATGGAATGATGTAGTAAAAGCAAAGCGAACATAATATTAACTGTATACGATAGCGGTTTTTGCGTTTTCGGGTTGTTTTTTTGTTGCGTTTTTTAGTGTTGTGATCAACCAAAACATCCAAAACCTATTTATACTAAACAAGGGTGGCAAAATGGTTATTTTGGGTGAAAAAATGGCTAGTTAATGGCCAAAATGGTGCCCAATGTTCAAAAATTCGAATTTGGTACATTATAAGGTTGGAACCGGTTCTTGAGATCGGTTCCGGTTCCGAACCGTTTTTGGTTAAAATAGAGGAACCGGTGCTGAAACCTATGGTTCCTAAGAGGAACCGGAACCGGTTCCACTATTTTCGGTTCCGGAACCGAAACCGGTTCGGGTCGGTTCCCCCGGTTCCGCATCTGGAACCGGTTTTTTTTTGTTCACCTCTAATTTTACTTGATCAAATATCCATTTATAAGATCCCGCGATTAAATCCTTGTTTGCTATAAATAAATGATTCCTCTAAAGTCTAAACCATGATCTTCCTCAGCATTTCAGCTACCCCAACATTCAAACAACCCTAGAAAGAAGGTAATGTTACATTATTATCTCAATATCAATAACTAACGTTTATTGTGCAATAGGTTTGAAATGCCCAATGTTAATGTTTCAATATTTCACAATTTCATGTCTATGCTTTTAGATAACCTGTTTCCCTCAACTACAACACCTAAGTAAGAAGCAAGGTAGTCTAATATGCTAAAATTTTGACTTGTACACATGATCAATGCTTTTGTGAGACCACACGTTGTCGTTTAACATAACGCTCCACCACATCACTGTAACATAGATAATGGGCTTTAACTAACCCACCCTTTAACTATCAGGTTGTATTTGCATGTCATTATTTTGTCAATTTGTGTAGTTTTATGATACAGAATTTTAATTAAATCATGAGCATTTTGGCTAGTATAGAAGTAGGTTAGGTTAGGTTTATACAGAATGTAGTTATATATACACATGATCAATGCCCTTGTAATTCTATTAACCATCTGCTCAATCATTTTTGTATTATGAATCTCAGTTGCATAGTATGGCAACAGGGCAACCACCTAATGCAATGAATCGGCATCAGCCAGCTGGCAAGTTGGTCCCTTTTGCACTGCTGGTACCTGTTATAGAACCACTTCTTGACAAAGAGAGGGCTATGCAACTCCAGGGCCTATATGTTCGATTCAAGGTATAGTTAGGCTGTGACCCTTTTATCTACATTCTTTTTTATAATGTTTTTCAGTGTGTTATCTGTCTGTTTTATCAACCCATGATTATTTTCCCAGAGCCTAAATATTAATAAAGATGAATTTGTCCGGCACATGCGAAGTCTTGTAGGAGATCATATGCTGAAGATGGCAGCCAATAAAATACAACAAGAGCAGGTATCGAATATAACAAGAAATAACTTTTCATCTGTTTTTAGCTTTCATCCGCCTGTTATGTGATATATATATATATATATATATAGAGAGAGAGAGAGAGAGAGAGATTTTTATATATTAAATAGCAGGCTCATTGGTTATATGTTGTATGACATTGGTTCGCTTATATACACCTTAAGCAACTCTTACGCTTTGTGTGACGCTTACATGTGAACATATTTAGTATAATATTTTGTTTATAATGTTAAACCATGATGTGTTTTTGTTTGTTTATAGATGGTGGAGAATACATTTAACCAATTTTTATTATACTGCGCAGCTTACTGCTAAACCAAGCATAGATAATAATCCTCAAAAACAACGATTATTAGAACAACAATCAGATTCACAAGGAGTACACGCGAGCCATGACTCTTCTAATGTTAATGCTATTAAGCAAGAGAGGGATCAGCCATTTCCAATGGAGAAACTTGGCAAGCAACATCAACAACATATGCCCTGTCCTCAGTCTGCTGGAAACTCTTCACTGGCATCTGGAAGTAATGCAAAGACAGCCCTAAAAAAGTCGACTGTTGGCCAGAAAAA
This sequence comes from Ambrosia artemisiifolia, assembly GCA_032199755.1. NCBI lineage: Eukaryota > Viridiplantae > Streptophyta > Magnoliopsida > Asterales > Asteraceae > Ambrosia > Ambrosia artemisiifolia. The sequence goes on from CM063519.1 coordinate 56,536,568, forward strand.
ACGGTTAGAAGCACATGTTTCTTCGCTAAGGTAGTTTGATTTTTGTAGTCTCATAACATATCATTCTGATTATAATATTTGACTTTTCTGCTACATATTAGTAAGAAGCAGAAAGTGTCTGGAGCATTTTCAGATAAAAGTATTGATCAGCAGCGTAATGACGTAATTACTGTCAGTGGAGTGAATCTCAGGGTATGTGTTCTTCCTTTGAATCAGATAATAGGGTATACTATGCATATATTTTGATCCCATCAATGCTTTGAATCTTTAGTTTTAAATGTTATAATTTACATTAGAATATTTGATTGTACAATATCTAAAATGCAAACAATTAACTTGATACTGTTATTGTGTGCCTCTAATATATAGTATGTGGATATGGATTTCGCATATTAGGAGATTCCGACCGTTGACATAGAACAACAAATACTTGTACAAGTTTGAAATCTTGTGGGAAGATAATTGCTTTGTGATTTGAGTATAGTTATACCTCATGAGTTCATGGCTATAACTGATGCATTATGGATCTTAAGATACTTGAGGACAGGGCACTTTATGTTTTATTAGTTTATTCTATGTATATCTAAGTATCATTAGAGTAAATTACATATATGGTCCATGTGGTATGTCAATATTGCTAGTTTGGTCTTTTCTCAGAAATTACATATGCAGTCCTCATGTTCACCCATTAGTAACACGTTTGGCCGGTTAACCAAAGGACAATAAAAAGTCTGCCAAGTTACTGTAAATGAGCTATGTCCATATGGCAAGTTTGATCAGCTCATTTACAGTAACTTGGCAGACTTTTTATTGTCCTTTGGTTAACCGGCCAAACGTGTTACTAATGGGTAAACTTGAGGACACATACCACAGACCATCCATATATGTATTAAACTCTTATCTTTATATCAAGCATAAGCATGTGATGGTTCCAATCTCACAAGGGTAAAAAATCTGCAGCATTCTAAGATGGAAGTTCAAGATTTACATTTACCTTTGGAAAAGACGAGCAACCTTCCTCCAAATGTCATACAAAGAATTCTTACTTTTATGCCAATGAGAGATGCATTCAGGTCAAGCATTTTATCTCAGCATTGGAGGTATCATTGTCGAAATATTCCCAAACTCATGTTCGATGATGCAGTGTTTCGGGGATCGACTTGTAAAGCCGTGTCAATCAGATGGAAACTCTTATACATTGTTTACCCTATCTTGTTGCTACACCAAGGCCCAATACATGAATTCTCTCTTTGTATCTCTCAACTAATTAGTTGTTGTGAGATTGACCAAATAATACTTCACTTATCAAGGAGTGATACCTTGAAGAAACTTACTCTGTGCATTGGGTCAGGTGATGACCATAAGCTACTGCCGGCTTTCTTCAAGTTGCAACAATTGACGGTTCTAAAACTCCAAAACTGTGTGTTTCAACCTCCGGTAACCTTTAAAGGGTTTAGTAGGCTGGTTAACTTATGCTTAAACAATGTTAGCATAACCGAAGAAGTTTTTCTACAGTTTATCTCCAATTGCCCAGAGCTTAAGAACTTCACTCTGGTATGATCCGACAAAATTAGTATTGTAGAAAGGGTTAATTGCATACAAGACATTCGAACATTCAAAACATTTGATTTTAGTTATTTTAAGCATTTTGACAGCATGTCCAAGGAATTGCTACATCATGATTTTGACTTGGATCACCTTAAGTTGAGTTTTCTGAAAGTTAGAACAAAAACAATCTTATTTGAAATAGAAATTGGATTAAAGTTGGGTTATTTTTGTCTGCAATTAACCCTTTAGATATGTTTACTCCTATATTCTGGTAACTTAATGTGGATGTATTTTACTTGCTGCAGATTGGCGATGAAAAACATCTTATGGGATGTTGGAATTCTGGCTTTGTTGAGTTATTTGAGTGTTTACCTTTGGTTGAGCATCTGTGTATGAGTTGTTATCCCGTTAAGGTGATACATATTACTCTAGATTATATATCTCTTTCCACTAGAAAGTGTATAAGCAACCGAATAATTCGTCGCTCATTTGGGGCGGATGCAATTCCCATGGCAAGTCTGTCGCAAAATTTGCGAGAGAATTTGCAACAGAAATTGAACAGACTAAAAAATGTCTAATTGCTATTTTAAAATATATTAGCTCTTGATTGTTATATATCATGTATAAAAACACACAAAATATATATAGAGAAAAATAATCAAGCCATCATTTTAAAATAAGCTCTATGGTTAGTTTATGTAATTTATAAATTTTTTAGTTCCGGTTTCAATTAAATTTCTTAACTGATTTTCATAACTACATTATCTTTTTCCCCAATCAAAATTTGTCAATTATGGTTAATAATCATCATAGTCGTAATTGGTCAAGCATAGTCATACTTGGTAAAAATAGTCAAAATTGGTCAAATATTGATCTTGGTCAAACATAGTCACACTTGGTGTTAAGACTGTTGAGTTGCTACATGATTAAGGTGATACATATCATTCCAAGATTGATAAACCGATTAGTATATGTTTTTCGATTCTGTACTTTTAACATTTTATCTTGGATAAAGTGCTTTGCTACAGGTGTTATGCCTCAAAAGCTACCGACGTCGCTGGTGCACATCAAATATCTTCATTTACAAGGACTGTCTTTTGCAAGAGAAACCGACTTACTTTCAACTCTTCTTTTGGTTGCAAGCTCTCCAAATATAGAGACAATTATATTGGAGGTATAACAGTGTAGATGCTGCATATTTTATAACTTTTCTATATAATTAAATGCGTTTTGCTTATTACCATTTAACAGATGCAACATAACCCAAACGAAGCTCTGTCGCAAACTGCAATGAACCTTATTCATCAACAAGACTACTCGTATGCTGTATTGGATCATGTGCGTGCAGTAACTATAACAAACTTCATCAACATGAAGACTGGAATGGATTTTGTGAAGCTTATTTTGGCCAAGTCACCAATGCTCAAGATTGTAGATATAGTGATCGACAGCCGGGTTGATGTTAATGGTGAAGTGAAGATGCTAAAAGAATTGCTACAATATCCACGGGCATCGGCTAAAGCAGAAATTAGGTTCAAGCGCCCATAAGTTTCGGTTTATTATGTTGATTTTCCTTGCACTGCCTTGACTTTGTTTATTGATGTTATTGTGGGCTGTTTATGATTCTGTATGTTGTCTGTGATGACTGCATTTATAAAATGTTTGAACATCATATTTTGGATTTACTACCTTAAATTAGGGATGACAATCAAACCCGAACCCGATGGGTAAACCCGAAACCCGACACATTTGGGACGGGTTTGGGGTCACGCCTAATATCAAGCTCTGTGGCGTGGCCAACATTATCTTCGAACCGATAAGCCGAACGATGTTTTGGCTGCAGCCATAGAAGCTGATTGTTTCTTGGACCCGGGTGTAAATGTGCCATAGTTTTGTTTTTTAAGATAATGGTTGTAATTTTTTCTGCTTTGTGAGTTGTGGAATCGTGAGTTGTGTGTGTATGTATTTTAGTTTTGTTTCTTTCATTCACCGGTTACCAAGTTCATTTATAAGTGAAATTCATTGAACTTCTTTCGTTGCATGATTTGATATTTCTGCATGGGTTACTATGCATGGGTTACTATACATGCAGGGAATCCAAGTTAAAGCTCTCTAACAAGTTTGGAGTTGATCAACTATGTTTATCTATTGACAAAATCATACAATTGTCAAGTGACATTGTTCAAAATGAAGTACGTGGGTGCCCATCTTTATTCTTCACATACCAGATTTAACTTTTCAAAGGTGACAAGTAGTGACGGAGCTTGAACAAATATATAGGGAGGTCAAAAATCATGAGACCTTTAAATTTGGGAGGGAGGGGGTCAATGCATATAAAGTTTTCCGACGAAATACGCGTAAGTACGGGTAAATTTCACTGAAAAAAGCGTGGTAGGGGAGACCCCTGGACGACCATAAAGCTTCGCCCTTGGTGACAAGCTTTGTTGGCAAAGACCTTATCCAATAACTAGGGTGAGTAGGAAAAATCAAATACGCGATTTATAAAAAAACCTAAGTATTCAGTTATGACTTTTATCGATAACAAACTTTATGGTTCACTTATAACTGTATGTGTATAAATAACAAAAATAGCTGAGTTAACCACCATTGAAACGGCTTAACTTAAATTTATACAAGAGCTAACATATAACCGAATTAATCAAACTTGGTGTAACACCCCAACCGATGGCGGAAACATCGAGGTGTCACGTAATGACGATTGTTCAATAGCTCATGGACTAAAAGTGTAAATATTGATACATTGATTAAATAGTTTGAAGAAACAACGAGTATAAATAGGGGGTAGTAGGTGTGTGGTACGACTCGTGTTCGCTGCAGGATATAATCCTCGGCTCACAACGATGGTTGATCTATGGTTATATGCACAAACAGTAAGCAGAATAATACAAGAGACAACGATATAAGTGGTTCGATCTCGTAAGATCTACGTCCACTAACAAGAGGTGATCTTTTATAAATACAAAGTACAAGTAATGATACAAGTGTATTGTTTCTAATTGGTCAAGAATTGATTACCCTAAGAAAGGAGGTGAATGCCTCCTTTTATAGGGGGTAAGTGGGCCTAGATAGCCAGGCCCATTTCGGGTGTTGACGGGCTTGGGCCCGGGAGCTTTTGGAGTCCACTTAGTTGGATCTCAATCCCTAGTTGGGTAAAGTGGTCCAAGTTGGAGAGGCATTCTTTTGATTGGGCCACGTGGCGCTACATGATTGGATGGCTGGGCGGTGCTCTGCCATTGGTACACGTGGCGCCTTCTGGCTGGATCTGCAGAGGGTCTCTTTTCTCCTGCTGTCAGGCTGTGTCAGGCGCCTGACCGGTTGTCAGCTGACACCTGACAGGAGGTGGCAAGTTGAACTCTAAGGGGGATGAATCCGGCGCTGTCAACTGGTGACACTGCGCGGAGTGAGCAGCGAAGTTTAGGCGCTGCTGCTTTTTCCTCCCTTAGTGTTGTGTTGGCCTTTTGTAGGCGGGGTTTATTGGGCGCTGGGTAGGGTGCGCTTGAGAGCGCTGAGAAGCGGTACCCTACCCCTTCAAGTCCCCCAAGTCCAGGGTGTCTCCTGTGCTTGCTTAGAGGGCTGGTGGGGCGCTGGACTAAAATGTGTCCTGTATTGCTTGCTTTAGGTACCCTTGTAAGATAAGTTAGGTATAGTGTGGGCTTGGCCACTTTGGTGCCATGTGGAAAGATAAAAGCGTCGCTTTATCTTTGTACATTGCACCAGTTGTGGATAGCCAGGGTTTATGAAATGGTAAAATCTGGTGGAGAGCGTCCTTTAGATTTTACGTCAACCTAGCGCCAAGGGGAAACTTGGTGGTTCTAGGTGTAAAGGGTAAAATCTGGCGGAGAACGTCTTTTCAGAATTTACGTCAACCTAGCGCCAAGTGAAAACTTGACAAGTGTAGGTGTAAAGAGTAAAATCTGGCGGAGAACGTCCTTTCAGATTTTACGTCATCCTAGCGCCAAGTGAAAACTTGACAAGTCTAGGTGTAAAGAGTAAAATCTGGCGGAGAACGTCCTTTCAGATTTTACGTCATCCTAGCGCCAAGTGAAAACTTGACAAGTCTAGGTGTAAAGAGTAAAATCTGGCGGAGAACGTCCTTTCAGATTTTACGTCAACCTAGCGGCAAGTGAAAACTTGACAAGTCTAGGTGTAAAGAGTAAAATCTGGCGGAGAACGTCCTTTCGGATTTTACGTCAACCTTGCGCCGAGTGCTGACGTGGCAGTCCCAGGTGGAAGAGTAAAATCTGGCGGAGAACGTCCTTTCAGATTTTATGTCAACCTTGCGCCGAGTGCTGACGTGTCAGTCCCAGGTGTTTAATGTGGAATTTGAAAGATGAAGAGGTTTCCTTGAAATTAGGAAACGTGCAGGAGAAGCTGAGACGGTTGGTGGACGTGTCAAGGTACAGAAGGGATGTCTGCACAGTTGTCAGTCATGTCAGCACGTGGGTGGGCAGTTTTTTCGTCGTGTGTCAGGCGAGTAGCCGCTCACGCGCGCGAGTGGGGCAGTGTCAGGGTGACTGCTGACATTTGGCAGGTGAAGGGTTGTCCTTCTATCAGACGCGTGTACTCACGTGCTTCCAGACGGCTGTTTGGTTCCAGCTGTGTGCCACGTGTAGCGTCCAGATCTGCCCTCGTCTGGGAGTCTGAACAGGTTCTTGCCAGCTGTGCCCATTGCATTAAATGCAATGGGTATATATAGTTGAGAGAACCCTTCATTTTTCTTTTATCTCATCGTTGATAAAAATTCTCTCAACCCTTTTTCTTCAAATCTTCATCTTCTCCGGTAGTTCTTTAAGTTCTCCGGCGAGTCTTCAAAGAAAAATTTTATTATTCTTCTTGTCATCATGTCTGAGGGATCTACTATGGGAGGCAACCCAGAGAAGGCTGTGGAAAAATCAAAGAAACTGATACACAACACTCCCTGCAAATGGAGTGAGAAGACTTTTGCGAAGTTTGTGAAGACCATGGAGTTCGATCCTTCATGGGAGGTGGAACTTCCCACTGGGAAGAACACTGCTTTGGCTCCTCCTCCGGGGAAGATGAGCCTATACTGGGCCCACTTTGCTCTTTGTGGGTTCCGTCTTCCTGCCACCAAGTTCCAGGTGGATACGTTGGTGAAGCACGGTGTTCATGTTACCCAGGTGAGTGGGTTTGGGATGCTTTGGCTGGTGCACTTCGAGGCCTGTTGTAGGGCTTTGGATATTGAACCGTCCTTTGAACGGTTCAATGTCTTTTACATGATGACCATGGAGCAGTCTTGGTTCAGTTTTGTCCCCAGGCCACATATACCACCGGTTGGAACCACCCCTCCAAAGTCCCTTCATGACTGGAAGGAGAAGTTTTTCTATGTGAAGAGGGGGTGATACCTGTGGATTTTGCTTGGAAGGTTATTGTCGAACGGCAGAAGGTGCCAGGTCATCCTGTGATGAAGGGCTTCCGAGAAGAGGCATGGTTTAAAGACTTGGTGGCTCATGCTTCCCCGTTTGACACGGGCAGCTGTTCAGAGGCCATGTTGGCTCTACTGGGTATGAGTCGTGTTCAGCTGGTGGAAGGAAAGGAGCCAGTGGTTGCCGTTTCTGGTAAGATTATTTGTTTTTGTGTTGCGTTGATTTTTATGCTAACTCCTGTTTGACTGAGTTTTATCTTGGGTGGCGCAGGGATGTCAAAGTTTGCTGCGTTTCTTTTGCGCGATAAAGCGCCGTTGGAGTGGAGGGATCCTGCGGAGGGTGGTGTTTCTGTGATTGACCAGATGGTGGATAGGTTTTATTACCCATACTTGGAGTTCAAGCCCTCTGGTATGATTATCTCACGTGAGCACCCTATAAATCCTGATCCTTAATGTTCAGTTCCACATGAAGAGACCCCTTATTTTGTTGTTTCTTCTGATGAGGAGTCAACTGGGTCTTCTGTGGAACTGGTGCATCCGCCGCCACCTCGTGGTCGTAAGAAGAGTGCGCCGGTAATGCATAAGCATAAGGTGCAAACCGAAGTAAAATCTGCGCCTTTGAGTGCAGGTGGTGAAGGGCCTTATTATGGGCAACGCGACAAGACGTTGGAGTCTTCGTCCTCCGCCCCTGAAGATGTGGAGACGCCGGAGAGCCCGTTGAAAAAGAAGCGTAAGCTTGGGAAAGTTCAGGGCAAGAAGGCGGTGTCTTCAAAGGCTGGTGGTGCGGGTGGAAGTGGAGCGGGGCCATTTTCTTTGGAGATCAGTCCTCCGCCGGAGCGCCGTCCATTATTCCAGAAGACTGTGAAGAAAGTTACCAGTAAGTTGGTTTCTCTTTCTGTTATTTTTGTTGTAATATGGGTGACTGATATTTTGTTTTCTTGCAGTTGTTTCTCCGCAGGCCCAAGGCTCCGCCGGTCCTACCCCTTCTGAGGTGGACGCCGCTCAGAAAAGGCAGGAAGAGGAGAGGGTGGCGGCGGAGGCGGAGAGGGTGCGTTTGGAGAAAGAGGCAGCTGAGGCCAAGAAGAAGGCTGAGGAGGCTGCCGCCAAGAAGCGGGCCGAAGAGGCCGCTGCCAAGAAGCTAGAGGAGGAGAGGGCTGCAGCCGAAAGGCTGCGTATGGAGGAGTTGGCCAGGAAGGCTGAAGAGGAGGCGGCAGCTGAAAAGCTGCGTTTGGAGAAAGAGAAGGCGGAGGCGGAAGCCAAAGCAAAGGCTGTTGAGGCTGCCAAGGCCGCCTCAAAACAAGTGGCGTTTGAAGGTTCACCAGGTGGTGGTGGTGATACTGGGGTAATGGGTGATAACCCTTCTGGTGGAAGGGTAAGTGTTGAACGGGGTGACTCGAGTTACTCCGCGGGCGATGTAATCTGGCGCCCGCACTGGAGTATTCGGGAGAATTCCCGCTTTGCAAATCCTCTTACTGCAGAGGAGTTTGTGTCCCAGGTTGTACCTCCTAGAGAGAAGTTGTACCAAGACAGCTTGCCGCGCGCTCAGCTTATCACTGACATATGTGTTGGGCAGGCTCTTCAAATTGCTGCTGTGGAGTCGCTGAAGCGACGTGATGAAGCGTTTGCCCGTGACATTGCTGAGTTTAACTCCCGGCGGTCTGCGCAGGCGCAGAGGGAGGAGAAGCTAAAAGCTGACATGGAGAGGTACAGGGAGAGGGCGTATAAGTCTGAGGACAAGGTGAAGGCGCTGGAGCGCGATCATGCGCTAGCTCAGAAGAGGTGGACTGAAGTCTGCCAAGTCACCAATCAAAAAATGATGAGGCTGGAAGAGCAGATCCAAGTGCTGAAGAATGAAAATTCCAAGTTGCAAGAGACTGCTGAAGGTCATCAGAAGGTGTTAGCCGAAAGGGATTCGGTGGTGGCAGGCTTGCGCTCTGATTTGAACGCGAAAGATCAGGAGCTTTTGAGCGCGTCTACCCAGTTGTCTGAGCTGGTGGGTGAGAAGGAGGGTTGGTTGAAGGAGAAGGCTGCGTTAACGGCGGAGAGGGCTTCCTTAGAGGAGTCCATAACTGTGTCCCAGACAGAGGCTGAGAATGCAAAGACTCTGCTGGACGAAGCCGTCGTTGCGGAGCAGAAGGCCCAGGATTCTATTCGTTGGGTGATGACCCAGGGTATCGCCGGGGTAAGTATTCTCCTTTGTTTAATTTGTTTGTGTAGGCTACTTTTCTGACTGTTGTGTCTCTTTGCTTGCAGATTTTTAAGAGGTTCTGGAATGAGCCAAATCTCGGCGATCAGGTTGCTGCTATTGCTGGCGCTGCGCGCGCTGCTGGGGAAGCTGAGGGGTTTGAGACTGGGTTTTACCATGCGCTGAATCAAGGGCGTATAACTGAAGGTGCGCATCATGGTAAGCCCAGGGAGAAGGAGTATGAAGCTGAACTTCTCAAGTTTGAGCAGATCAAATTCCCTATACTCAAGACAGTGGAGGACTGTAACGAGTATGCTGACCCTGCTGGCGCCCTCCGTTACTTTATGGAAGAATCAGACCGCTTGGGTGCGGAGGCGCAGAAGACAGCGAAGCAGGCAACCGGTGAAGGGACATCTAGGACGAGTCCGGAAGGTATGGAGGAGCAGCTTGTTGACTTTGAGGGGTCTGGTGGAGATTGAGTGTTGTGTATGTTTGTTTTTATGTACTTGTAAAGCTTGGGGCAGCTTGAACGCCTCTTTTTGGTTGAAATGGAAATTTTCTAAGTTTGTTTTCTATATATTGTCTAATCTTGTAGTGTGATGTATTTGGATTTGAGTATTGAGTCCGGCGATAGTTATGTTTAAAATCTATGCCTTGAAGACCCAAAGATCCGATAGCGCACACATAAAGATAAGCGTTTAGCAATTTTATAGAAAACTTTTTAGAAAAGGACTTAGGCATGTGTAGCCCAAGTGTTTTACAAGTATATTACATGTAACAAAAGCGTAACTGAGCCGCGTTCCATGAGCGCGGAACAGGTGTGCCATCAATCTTTTCCAGCGCATAAGCGCCTTTGCCTAGGATCTCTTGGATTCTGTAAGGCCCTTCCCAAGTTGGGGCAAGTTTGCCCGGCTTTTCTGCGTTGGAAGCGCTGTTGTTTCGTAGAACGTAGTCGCCAATGTCAAATTCGTGGAGTTTGACTTTCTTGTTGTAATAGCGTTCCAACTGGTTTTTGTATCTAGCCTCCTTGATGGCGGCAAGCTCTCGGCGCTCTTCAAGTAGGTCTAGGTTCAGGCGTAGCTCTTGGTTGTTTTGCCCCTTGTCCGCCATGAGTACTCTGGCGGAAGGGCATCCAATTTCTGCTGGGATGACGGCTTCGGATCCGTAAGTTAGGCTGAATGGTGTTTCGCCATTGCTGGATTTTTCGAGGATGCGGTTTGCCCATAGGACATGGGGGACCTCGTCCACCCATCCAGTTCGTTTGGTTCCGAGTCGTTTTTTGATTCCTTCGATCATGCTTCGATTTGCTCTTTCGACTTGACCGTTCCCTTGGGGGTGGGCGACTGATGTAAAGATCTGTTGGACCCCCATTTGTGCCAACCACTCTTGTAAGTGTTGGTCTGTGAATTGGGTTCCGTTATCGCTTATGATCTGGTACGGTAGGCCGAATCTGCATATGATAAATTCCCATATGAATTTCTTGATATGGGGGCCGTCTATCTTTGCTAGTGGCTTTGCTTCGATCCATTTTGTGAAGTAGTCGATGGCCACTATTAAGAACTTGACGTTTCCTGGAGCTGTGGGAAATGGGCCAACAAGGTCTATCGCCCACTTTTGGAATGGCCACGCCGCTGTGACAGGTACCAAGTCGTTTTTGGGGCGCAGAGTGTTTGGCGCATGGCGTTGGCAGGATTCACATTTGCGTAGTTCTGCCACCGCGTCTGGGTGCATACCAGGCCAATAATAACCTGCGCTCATTAACTTGGCCACCACCATTCTAGGGCCTGCATGTAGTCCGCAAATGCCTTGGTGAATATCTCTGATGAGGAAGGCGGCTTCCTCTTTGTCGACGCACCGCAGTAAGGGGCCCAGGTATGATCGGCGATAGAGGATTCCCTCTGTTAGTTCATAGTGAAGGGCCTTGTGTTGTAGTTTCCTTGCTTCGGCCTTGTTGTCGGGTAGAGATCCGGATGTCAAGTATGCCTTTAGCGGTGCCATCCAAGATATTGTACCGGTTTGGATGACGTTTACTTGTCTTGGCGGGACCGATGGTTTTTCTTGTAGCTCAATGCGAACATTCTTGGCCATATGGTCGAAAACTGTTGAAGCCATTTTACTTAACGCATCTGCGGGTTTGTTTTCACTCCGGTTGATGTGGGTGATGGTGCATGAGGCAAATTTGCGCATGAGTAACTTGGCTTGTTGCAAGTATAGAGCCATTGTCGCGTCCCTGGCGTCGTATGTGCCGTTGATGTGGCCGGCTACTAACAGCGAATCGACGTGTGCTTCGAGGTGGGAGGCTCCCAGTTGGTGTGCGATGCGCAGGCCTGCTAGTAGCGCTTCATACTCTGCCTCATTGTTTGTTGCGGCAAAATCTAGGCGAATGGCATATGTATGTTCTTTGTTGTTGGGGCTGATTAAGCGTAACCCCGCACCTGCGCCGTCGCTGTTTGAGGCGCCGTCGGTGTAGAGTTTCAAACTTTCATTGGAGGTTGGTGGCGCGGGATCTTGCTCGGCGAGGCATTCCGCGATTTTATCCGTTGGTATTTCGGTGGCGAAGTCGGCAAGGACTTTTCCCTTGACTGCTGGTCTGGGTTTGTAATTGATGGTGTGCTCCCCCAATTCGATTGCCCATTTTGCTAGGCGCCCAGAGGTTTCAGGCTTTCGTAGTACGTCGCTGATTCTGTAGTCCGTTAGGACGTTTATTGGGTGACCGTGAAAATACCTGCGCAGTCTGCGCGATGCGTGAATGAGAGCTAGTACTAGTTTTTCCATTGTGGAGTACCTAGTCTCCGCATCTAGCAGGGTTCTGCTGATGTAGTAGATGGGTGTCTGGACACCCTTGCGGTCTACAAGGAGTACCGCGCCGATTGCCCTTTCTGTGACAGAGAGGTACAATGTTAACGGTTCCTTGGGAAGTGGTGCGGTGAGAGTAGGTAAATTCATAAGACATTTTTTCATTTCTTGAAAAGTTTTCTCCGCCTCAGGGGTCCAGCGGAAATTGCTTTTTTTCAGACAGTTTTTTAGAGTGTCTACAAAAGGAAATGACTTAGAAGCGTAATTTGAAAGGAAGCGATTGAGAGCGACAAGGCGTCCCATTAGTGTCTGAACGTCCTTTATGGATGTTGGTGAAGGCATTCTTTCAATGGCTAGGACCTTGTCTGGATTTGCGCGGAATCCGTCTCTCGTGACAACAACTCCCAGGAACTTTCCTTCTTCCATGCCGAATGAGCATTTGCTGGGGTTGAGCTTCATGCGTACCTTTCGAAGCTGGTTGAATGTTTTCTGGATGTCTTCTAACATGTGGTCCTCGTCTTTGCTTTTGATGACGAGGTCATCGACATACACTTCCAAGCGTACGCCTATCTCGTCTACGAAAGCGCTGTCCATGAGTCGCTGGTATGTGGCTCCCGCATTTTTGAGGCCAAAGGGCATTTTGGTGTAGCAAAAAATCCCTGTATCCGTGCGGAAAGCGGTTTTGTCTTCGTCTTCCTTTGCCATTTGGATTTGGTGATAGCCTTTGTAGGCGTCAAGGAAGCATTTGAAGCGATATGGCGCGGGGGAATCCACTTTTAAGTCGATTTCTGGTAGAGGGTAACAATCTTTTGGGCAGGCTTTGTTTAGGTCCTTGTAGTCAACGCACATGCGCCATCCGCCGGTTGCTTTCCCTACCATGACTGGGTTGGCTACCCAGGTTTGGTATCGGATTGGGCGGATGATGCCTGCGTTGAGAAGCTCGTTGACCTGTTCGTTCATCGCCTTTGTTTTCTCCGGCCCCATTTTGCGCATCTTTTGGGCGACTGGCTCGACAGATTTGTAAGTGTTGAGTTTATGTTCCGCGATTTCTCTTGGAACACCGATCATGTCGGATGGTTGCCAGGCGAATATGTCTATGTTTTTGACCAGGAGTTGCTTGAGGTGCGCTGTTGTGGTGTTGGAGATTTCATGGCCGATGATTACCGTTTGGTCCGGGAATTTTGGGTTCAGGACCCAGTTTTCCGGTTCCGAACGGGCTTGCGCTTTTTGTGGTTTTGCCACCTCTATTGCGTGGCATTGTTTGTTCCCTCGAATTATGGCGACGCCGGTGCGGGTAGGGAAGCCTACCATCTGGTGAGGAGTGGAGGCGTTGGCGTTGAACTTTGCCAAGCCTTCCCGCCCTAACAGGACGTCGTGGTGTGAAGTTACCGGTAGTACCATGAAATCGCACATTTCTGTGCGCTCATGGGTACCATCTGTCAAGGTGGCCAGGAAGGTGATTATGCCGCGGGGCATGATGACTTCATCGATAAAGCTTGAGATTGGTGCATTGACTGGAACGAGGCGGGCTTTGTCATCCTCGTCCAGTTGTTGAAAACACTGATCATAGATTATGTCAGTGCTGCTTCCGCCGTCTAGGAACATGGATTGCGTTCGATAATGTCCTAGAACGGCAGTGATGATTAGAGGCGCTGTTGCGGACGGTCCGCCTCGTACTCGAGGGAGGAGGACGTCCACCTCCTTCCAGGAGTCGTCAGTTTGTCTTGGGCGCTTACCAGTGTGTTGGCGTGTTCCCGCGTTGGAGAGCATGTTACAATGATGGCGCGGGGCATGCTGTATGTAGCTTGTTTGGAGATTCCGGATTTGTTTACCTCCGGTGTCTTCTCGCTTGACGTCTTGGGTGGTGTTGCGCCCGCCTTTGTTGACATTTTTGACGAGGTGACCTAGCTGGCCTGTCTTTAGTGCCGCCTCGATCTCTAGTTTCAGACTGTAGCAATTGTCCGTCAAGTGGCCATAGTCGTTGTGGAATTCACAGAACTTGGTTTGGTCGACGTTCTTTCTTTTGCCCAACACTTTGGGCTCCTTGAAATTGATTTGTTCCGTCTTCAGCACTTGTGACGGAGTTTTTGTGAGTTGGGTCCAGTCGGTATTCTTTTTTGGTTGGGGTCTCTAGTCCCTTTGTTGTTTGTTGTTGATTGTCTGCCGAGCATCGTTGGCGGGCGAGTACTTTCCTTCGTCCGTTGGTCCTGAGATTCGCGACCAGACGGATTGTTTGCCTTTGTTTCTGTTGGAGTTGTTGGCTTGGCTGTAGCCGCGCTGCTGTTTGATGGAGCGTTCTGAGGATGCGTATATCTTGGAGGCTTTGATGACTTCCTCCCAGGAATCTGGGATGCCCGTTTTCCCGGACAATGTTTTCATCAAGTCCTCACTGCGCACCCCGTTGATAAAGCCTGCGCGCATGAGCTCTTCTCCGCAGCCGATTTGTAGTGCCTCCTTGTTGTAGCGCACAATGAAATCTTCAATCGATTCATTGTCCGTGCGCTGACATAGGAGGATGTGGGATTTATCTCTTTTGTGGCGCATGAGGTGGGAGAAGTGATCTTTGAATTTCTGGATGAGGTCGTCGAAATCTAGAATACTTCCCACCGGAAGGTTGTCGAACCAGACTCTGGCTGCGCCCGTGAGGGTCTGTGCGAAAAGGTGGCACCAGACTTGCACGGGCCAGAGGACTGTGGTTCCTGCGCACTCGAAGTCGTGTATGTGATCAGTGGGGTCTCGCAGGCCATCGTATCGACCGATGCTGCTTGGGAGTTTTGCTTGTTTTTCAATGGGTGCAGTAGCTATCCGCTGGCAAAACTTGGAGCTGAGGGCGAACGACTTAGGCCTGTATGGCTTGTTTAAGTCGTCGTCCTCCTTCTTGTGTGAGGAGGCGGAGTGGGTCTTTGTCACCTTTCGCTTCTTGTGTTTGGAGATCTTTGTGTTATCTGAGTCGCTGGTTGGTTGGTAGCTATCAGATTCTGATGTGGTGCCTACGGGGTCCTGATCGCGCGCAAGCTTGCTGCGATCTCCACCCCGAGACTTGGGACGTGTGGCTTGCTTTTCTTTCCCCCTACGGCTGTGTTTTGCCGATGGGGAAGCCTTGGATTTATCGGTTTGAAGTTTGGCTAACATGTTTTGATAAATTTTTGTATTCTTGAGTTGCTTGCGAAAAAGCCACTCGTCTGGATCCACTGGTGTGGTGGGTATGTCGGACTCGGATGAGTCTGAGCAGGAGACCGCCTGGGGCGGTGTTTCCTCCCTTGTGGCTGCTGTTGCTATGCCCTTGTCCGGAGTTTGGAGCATGCCTGCTCCCGTAGTCTGAATGACTGCCGAAGGGGATGCTCCTGCGACTCCAGTTGGTGTTAGGTCTGCCATTTAGTGAGCTTAAAGGATGGAGGTTTGAAAGTTTAGTGATTCTTTCAGCCGACACGGATGGCGCCAATGAAGAAACAACGAGTATAAATAGGGGGTAGTAGGTGTGTGGTACGACTCGTGTTCGCTGCAGGATATAATCCTCGGCTCACAACGATGGTTGATCTATGGTTATATGCACAAACAGTAAGCAGAATAATACAAGAGACAACGATATAAGTGGTTCGATCTCGTAAGATCTACGTCCACTAACAAGAGGTGATCTTTTATAAATACAAAGTACAAGTAATGATACAAGTGTATTGTTTCTAATTGGTCAAGAATTGATTACCCTAAGAAAGGAGGTGAATGCCTCCTTTTATAGGGGGTAAGTGGGCCTAGATAGCCAGGCCCATTTCGGGTGTTGACGGGCTTGGGCCCGGGAGCTTTTGGAGTCCACTTAGTTGGATCTCAATCCCTAGTTGGGTAAAGTGGTCCAAGTTGGAGAGGCATTCTTTTGATTGGGCCACGTGGCGCTACATGATTGGATGGCTGGGCGGTGCTCTGCCATTGGTACACGTGGCGCCTTCTGGCTGGATCTGCAGAGGGTCTCTTTTCTCCTGCTGTCAGGCTGTGTCAGGCGGCTGACCGGTTGTCAGCTGACACCTGACAGGAGGTGGCAAGTTGAACTCTAAGGGGGATGAATCCGGCGCTGTCAACTGGTGACACTGCGCGGAGTGAGCAGCGCAGTTTAGGCGCTGCTGCTTTTTCCTCCCTTAGTGTTGTGTTGGCCTTTTGTAGGCGGGGTTTATTGGGCGCTGGGTAGGGTGCGCTTGAGAGCGCTGAGAAGCGGTACCCTACCCCTTCATAGTTTATTACATTGAAATGAAATACAACGATTTTAAATGCCAACTAAACTCAAATACAATGAATCCAAAATCTAAGTAAAATTCCAAAAGCTTAAAAGTCATCTCATAAATAACCTGAAATATGTACGAAAATAGTACATGTCAATACAAAATGTATTGGTAGGCATACCCTGTTTTGAATACATATCGTTGAAAAAGTGTTTAGCAATTCATGTGCGGTACCATTTGCAATTATGTAATAAGTAATATCCGTTCAAAATCAACCCTAAGAATCAAGAATAAAACCATTTTTGAGTATAATGAATCACAAGACAATGACCAAGGTCTCTCAACAGAGTCACAAGTGGTATATACCATAGTACCATTCATTGAAATGCAAGGCCGCAAAACGGTTAATGATTTTGATAAGTCATAGACACACAAATTAACATAAAGCAAACACACATGAGAATTGCATTTAGTGAAAGAATAAAATTTAGTCATTGTGTACATGAATAACCCCAAAAGAGTAAAACATGAAAAAGGGGAAAGATATACTCACAGTTTGCGAAAGCGATCAAAATCCAACTTAAGCTGACGAGAGTTAAGAAATGGGAATTCCGAAGAATTCTACCTATAATGTATAAGAATACTAATAAATGGAATGTCTCAAAAGTCTAAGGTATCTAGGGTTCTAAGGTATTAGGGTTTGCTAAGTCGATTTGGGGAATTAGAGATTTTATGATAAATGGTATTAATATTAAGCACGTATAACCAAAATAATATGTTCAAATATGATTAAGGTCTATGAACATGATTAAGTAATACAAACATTTCAAATTGAATATTCAGATGAAAATACGCTTCAAATAGTTAGGTCAAAATATTTTAATTATTTTAACTAAAATTGTAAATAAATACAATAATTATAAGTATTTGAATAATAATTATGAGTTACACAAATGATCCAAACAAATTAAGATTATGACTTTTAAACATATAAACAATTTTGTTTTATAAGAAAAAATATCTATAAAACAGATTTTAAATAAAATAAATAAACAATTTATTAATTATGTCAAATTAAACATAAATAAGATTAAAAATACAAGATATTGTCCAAAAATAATAATTTTATGAAAAATAATAATTTTATGAAAAATAATTACTTTCTGATTATTTTAAATGTTG
This sequence comes from Ambrosia artemisiifolia, assembly GCA_032199755.1. NCBI lineage: Eukaryota > Viridiplantae > Streptophyta > Magnoliopsida > Asterales > Asteraceae > Ambrosia > Ambrosia artemisiifolia. Next base: position 56,553,891 of record CM063519.1, read on the forward strand.
GCAAAAATGGTCCATCCCTTACTTAACTAGGTTGATTTGATGAGTAGTAACTTGGTTAGTAATTTCTTTTATAAACTTAACACACTAACCAAGGTTTTAACTTAAATTGTTTCATAATTTTAAACTTTACACTTTTTAAACTTATCCGATTAATAACATAATATGTTTGTATTTTTAAAACTTTTTACTAAAAAAAATAATAGTTGATATTTCTCAAAACCCTTTTATTAAACTTAAAAAAAATTACAAGGGCTGAAATTGGAACATTTGAATACATGAATGACTACAATTGACTACTTGATAAAGATAAGGGTTACGGTTGTCACACTTGGTATGGGAGAGCTGACATATAACCAAATTAACCAAACTTGGTACAGGACCGCAGTTAGACCTGCTATGTTGTATGGGACAGAGTGTTTGGAAATCAAGAAGACGCACACACGCAAGATGGAGGTTGCAGAGATGAGGATGCTTAGATGGATGGGCGGGCACACAAGGCTAGATCGGATTAGAAACGAGGTTTTTAGAGAGAGGTTTGGAGTTGCTAGGATATCAGACAAGATAAAGGAAGAGAGATTGAGATGGTTTGGACATGTGAAGAGGAGACGAAAAACAGCGCCAGTTAGATTAAAGTAAGTGACTTTTAGGATTTGACACCTCTCTGAAGACATGGTCCAAGATAGGAGTTTGTGGAGAAGTAGGATTAAAGTAAGTGACTTTTAGGATTTGACACTTAGGTAGCATAACTGTGTATTATGAGACCTTAACTATAGGATTTCTAAACCTATTTTGATTTATGTATATATTTATCTAGTTTTCTTGAGTAATGTGAAACTTACATGTGGTTGTCGTCTCGTTTACATGTTTGTATTATGTTCAATGTAATATATTTTTACGCACTATCTTACTAGCTTATTCATGCACTTGGTCCGTTAGCCGATAGCGGAATATCCTTGTGGTGCTTGGCTCTTTACTTGTATGTTTGCATGTCTTATGTTCTCTTTTTTTTAGTCGGGGGTCTCTCTGGAAGCAGCCTCTCTATCCTTATGAGTAGAGGTAAGGTGTGCCTAAATCTCACCCTCTCCTGACCCTACCAATAGTTTTTACTATTCATGGGATATAATGGGTATGATTGATTGAGTTGTTTTATCTTTGAGTACTTTTTTGTAATTTTAATCTTACCCTTATACTTTACATAATATACTTCTTTCACCCATTAATTTTTATATAATTTGATTTTGGTATCTTATTAAAAAAAGTTGAATATGTAGTTGTGTTGAAAACCCCGAATGACTTATTTTTTCTTAAAGTGCAATTAGGTGGTGCATGATAAATTAAGCACATATGGTGAAACTGCTGTTTTATTCAGCGGCTTCAATCGTTCTTTGTTACACTCTCCTGCCAAGTGCTGCAAGGTCTTACACACTCCTTACACATGTTGGAGATGCTGCTGATCTAGAGGGAGGCTTCTGATGAAGCTGCTGATGCTGCATGCTTGATGTTTTTTTCTCTTCGTAATATTTTTTTAATCAGCTAAATTATTGAAGGATAAAATTGTTCTAAAAGAATAATATATATAATTAGGGGTGCACAAAAAGCTCGCGGCTCGAGGCTCGCTCGAAACTCGCTCGAAAAAAGCTCGCTCGAAAAGGCTCGTTTTGTTTTTGAGCCGAGCCGGCTCGTTTTGTAATCGAGCCGAGCTCGAGCCAGGGTGTTCAACTCGTGGCTTGGCTCGACATATGGCTCGACTTAGGCTTGTGTATGTGTAATTAATATATAGATGAAAGTAATATATTTTGGCTCCACACGCAATTCTAAAATTCAAATTTTGAAAGCCCGTTCATACTACCTATCTACCTCAGCTCTTTATAATCCAATAAATCCTAACTTATAAAAATAAAAAAAATACACATGTATATGTGTAATTTTATTTTTGTTTTGTTTTTTATTTTATAAATACTTATAATAAAAATAATAACGAAATAACAAGCTGGCTCGAGCCAGCTCGAGCTCGGTTCGAACATTTACGAGCCGAGCTCGAGCTCGGCTTTCCAGCTCGACCAAAAAAACAAGCCGAGCCAAGCTGGCTCGTTTAAGTTCGAGCTCGAGCTTAACCTGGCTCGGCTCGAATCGGCTCGTATACAGCCCTATATAATGAACTTAAATGGCCAAGAAGTTATCCGGCCATAGTGGTGGAGTGGTGGAGTGACTTTTGTTTCACCTATGTGATCAAAGGTTTGATCCCCACTTCCAACATTTATGGTTTGGTATCCGGGTGAAGATCGAATACAGGTGGCGCCGGTTCGAATCTGACGGGTGACGAGGTTTTACCGAGTTCATAACACTGTCGTGCCTTCGGGCGAGTGGGGCTCGGGTTTCTGCGCATCAGGAGAAGGCGAAGGCTGCTGGAGGCTGAGTAGTCGATTTTTGGGCACGACGCCCCGCAAGGGTGGTTACCACACAGTCATTCGCCGATAAAAAAAATGGCCAAGAAGTTTTTTAACTTTATTGATAAAACCGGAAAGCATAAAGAGAACATGACACATCACATCTTGACCAAGCATGCATATCACGTGACTAACTTTTCCAGCAGGAGAGTGTTTAGGATCAACAAGTAGATTATGCCCGTGCTACGCACGAGGATATATGAAGGACATATGGATGCGACTACATATCACACATGACGCAAATTGATATGCCTATTCATTTGTTTTAGGATCAAATAATGCTTGACAAAGTTTGAGTAATTTTGTAGTAGGAAAATAGGACAGATACACACGGGTGTAAGGATCAGAAAACGACGACAACTCATAATGCATGGCATAGTTTGAGTAATTGTAAATATACAACACAGTTGAAGAAAAGGAGGGTGCTTACCTTTGATAGACACCAAGGACATGTGGTTGTTCCAAGTTCCAACATGGTTGCATACATTTTGGTATTTGGAACCTCTGCATATCAGGAAAGGTATAAAAAAGGTCCAATAATTTGTATCCATAAAGCACGTAAACCACTAATCACACAACCGACGTGCAAACAATTGTGCGAACGCCTGAAGAGGGGTTATCGCCCTCGGCAGTGGCGACCTTTTGGCCATTCACACCATCACAATTAACAATCACGAAGACGATAACAACCAATTACAACGTATGTCAATAATAAAGTCACGAAACAACGAAAACGACGTCCGCAAGCGTAAACAGCTGCCACTAACAAAGCATATACGATGAGGGTTAAAAAATACATACCTTCTTAAGACTATTCGTGAAGCAAAAGCTGAGAAACAATGCCTGTGGCGGTTAAATTGCAAAAACGCCACTCGGTTTTTAGGAGATGGCAAAGAAGCATCCAACCAACGAAACAACAGACCATCCTTCTCAGCCTTCGAAACCAACACCAGCAAGACCAAACCGCCACCACGGAGCCGCCAACACCAAGGGCGACCGGCACAACAGTACAAGCAGTCAACCACCTAGCCACCATCACGAACAAACCATCACCGGAAAGACCACCAGTGCTTGAATTCGCCACGCATACTTCCGATTTCTACAAAACGATTTGGATACAAGAGAAAAAAGGACTTTGAATAGGTGTAACCGGCGTCTAGCGACGAAACCATAGCCACCGATGTTAGCATATTGTTCGAGAACACCGACATCATTGATGGAAATTGACGCTTTGCCGCTGAGCTGAAAGACCGTCGTGGAAGTCGAGACAGCAGCGTCCTCTCATCTCCCTCTCTCGCTCTTGATCTGTGTTAGCGTTTGTAGACGTGAAGACCAAAATAAAAAAGAAGCTTCGAGGGTGTCCAAAAAAAAACACGGAAAAGACGGTGGCTAAAATAAGAAGACGGAAAAGTACCTGTTGTTCGCAATGTTTGTAATTAATATATACTTTTTGCCAAAATGGTGTTTTTTTTTAAACTTTTTGTGTAATTGGTATGTGTCAGAAATGTGATTAGGAGAGTGGTATTCCCGCAATCTTAGATTGCGGGATTAGGTTACGTGGACAACAGGTGGGACGAGCAGGAGCTGAGTTGGACGAGCAGGAGCTGAGTTGGACGATGAGTTGGAAGACCCGCAATCTAAGATTGCGGGATTCAGAAAAAAAAGCTGCTACAGTGCATTCTCGCAATCTCAGATTGCGAGATTGCTTGTCCTTGTTTTTGCCTTCAACTCTTACACACCATCTCTTAAGTTGAATCAATGCATGCATGAGAGACAAAATGACGTCCGAGGCTTTTTGTGAGGCCCGGGATCGTGTCACGGAAAGTCCCGTAACGCCTGAACCAGCGACGGCCCTGTTATATCACCCAAGGACGCCACGTTCGGCGATCCGGGTCCGGAAAAGCCCGGCCTGGGAGACGGATACAGGGGCCCGAAAAGGGCTCCCTGGGCCTGTTTCAACACTAAGAAAACACCTTACATACAACAACAAACCGCATAACCAGTTTCAACATTAAGAAAACACAAACAAGTTACATAAAACAACAAAACAACACACCACATACGGTTAAGACATTGACAAACCACATAAGCAAGGAAACGTAAGAAATGAACAACAATTAATAACCCCCAAACTCATCAGCCTCTGAAGCGTAGTCTTCAACTTCCGAAACTTGATCATTCTGAGTCTGTCGACCACCTGGCACAAAAGGTCCCCCCTGATGTCTTTGTTGAGGGTGACAGTACGGTGGGTGGTTTAAATGGGGCTCCCTTGCCTGTTGGGTATGTGGTCGCACATTCGAGTAATTCGGTGATGGGCGATGAGGTTGAGCATCATTAAAGTGGTAATGTATGTGTAGATGTTGTAGTTGTTCGGTGATGGAATTCAACGGATTAGGAGTCGGATTAGCTCTTAACTGTTCACCCCTTGGTGGTTCCACCCAACATACAAAGCCACAATTTCGTGGTCTGCGATTACAACAATAATACCTACGGCCGGGGTTTCTTGTGCTCCTTGAAACTCGAATAATTGTTTCGGAACCACAATTGCAAATAACCATTGTTTGACACGAAGATTTAAATGTGGAGTTAACTCGAAATATGGTTTCTGGGGTTCCTTATGTAGAAATTGTATTCCGCAATCTCAGATTGCGGATTTCTGTACTCCCGCAATCTCAGATTGCGGATTTCTGTACTCCCGCAATCTCAGATTGCGGATTTCTGTACTCCCGCAATCTCAGATTGCGGATTTCTGTACTCCCGCAATCTCAGATTGCGGATTTCTCTATCTCTAGTCCACAAATTCTACAAATATCGTTCATTAATCTCAGTTAAAACCAATCCACAATCAAAGCTCACCCTCCTTCACCTCCTTAATGGACACCTTTTCCCCTTTCATTGTTAAACTTTACTGGGGTGGTGCTATTACTTACAAATTCTATACAGACATTACCGTTGACTACAATACAGAGTCAACTACGTTTATTATGACCCATAGAATGTCATACTCGGATTTTCTCGATCGCGTTTGTCTCGTTACTCAAATAGACAAGTGTTCATACAATGTTAGGTTAACAATGTATTACACTTTCGAGGGGTGTTCTGAGGCTACATACATCACAGGAAATGAGGGTATGGAAATGATGTTCTATCTAGCATCGAACGTAAACCACTATATGGCAGTGATCCACATTCAGTACACCCCATTAGTTCCATTAGCAGAAACTAGTGCTATGGATCTCTTAAGGCGGTTCACGGTGTCATGTGGTGAGGAGACATTTCATACTCCAACGCAACAGCAGATGCAGTCAATCAATCTGGAACTGGGTTCTTCAATGTACAACAGCCTCACAGAAAGCTCAAATAGACAACCTGTTCCAGAACACCACTATACTGATTATAACTATAACGAAGAGTATGTTGCTAATTTAGATGCCAATGATAACGATGAGGATGATGCTGTCGACTATGATGAAGGGCAACATGAACGAGTTGCCAATGATGAAAGCAGTGATGACAACAATGATGAGAACGAGAACGATTATAGCATTGTGCCTTCAGATGACTCTCAAGGTATTGATACTGTTATTCGTAGTACATAATTTGGATTTATCCTGATATAAGTAATGTTCATTGCAAGGTTATGTGTCGGATTCAAGTAGAGACACTGAATTTCAACCAAGTGACGTTGATTCAGAAGCAAGCGCCGAAGAAGAAGGAGAAGCTGGGACATTACAAGCCCCAACAGGTGCTGAATTTCATGAAGGGATTGATCCTTCCTTCCCAATAAACAGACACGTCGACGAGCAAGACGAAGGGTTAGAAGCATATCGCCTACCCGATTTCGATGATGAAGATAGGATGGAGATCTGGAATGGAAAGGTAAACAGTATCCGTGTCGGTATCTACTTCGAAAATAAAGAGAAAGTAATTAAAGCCATCCGGTATTGGAACGTAGAATGTAACAGGGAGTTACGCGTGGTAGAAAGCAGACCGGGTACATTTAGAGTCAAATGCCGGAACGAAAACTCTTCATGTATGTGGGCTGCTGCTGCATCACGTCCACAAAAAGGAGCCTTCTGGCGTTTGCACAAATGGAGTCCAAGGCACACATGCTACTCAACGGTAGAAAGAAATAACAACAGGGCACTACGGTCCAGAGATATTGCATTACATATCCATGCACGGGTCAAGGCTGATTTAACTTTCCCGGTTAAACAGATTATGACCCACGTAAAGGAGACGTTGAACGTCGATGTTACGTACTCTAAGGCATGGACCGCCCGGAGAAAAGCAATTGAGAATGTCTATGGTACTTGGGAGAGCAACTTCAATGAGTTGCCTACCTACATGGAAAGGTTAGTCGCAACAAATCCTGGTACCGTTGTGAAGTGGCGTCATCATGAGAGGAGCACCGCCGAATGCAGGGTCTTCAAGTATGTTTTCTGGGCTTTCGGCCCTCTAATTGAGGCCTTTAGGCATTCAGCGCCTGTGATATCAATTGACGGCACTCATCTGAAGGGGACGTATAAGGGTAAGATGTTGATTGCGGTGGCGAAAAACGCAAATAACTACGTTCTTCCGGTGGCGTATTCAATTGTGGATGAAGAGACAATTGAGAGCTGGTGTTGGTTCTTGGAGCAGTTTAGAGAGAATGTATCACATCACACTGCCAGCCGTCCCCTTTGTGTTATTTCAGACCGACATGTGGGAATCATTCGAGCAATGGAGGAACTGGAAGGATGGAGGGAGCCACATGCTTACCATCGTTATTGTCTTCGTCATATAAGAAGCAATCTCGGGTCAAAGTTCAAGAGCGCCGCGTTGAAGAAGCTTTGCTGGACAATCGGAAGCACCTCCCAGCGTTATAAGTATCTGTATGCCATCAGACAGATGAAGTACAGTAAGATACAGGCGTGGAGATACTTGAGAGATATTGGCCTCCATAAGTGGACGCTGATGCGAGACCACGAAAATCGCCGCTGGGGTAACCTCACAACAAACATGTCTGAGTGTTTTAACCATGTGTTGTCGAAAGCAAGGATGATGCCTATAAAGGCAGCCATACAGTTTACATTTACCAGAGATGTCGATCAATTCAACATCCATTATCGAATTGCCAGACGGTGCGAAACAATGTTGCCCCCCCGGATATGGACGGTCATTTCCGAACGTGATGCTAAGTCCAGAGAACACTATGTACGTTTGTATGATGCTTCCCATAAGAGGTACCTCGTGGAGTCTCGTGTGCAACCCAATGATGACGGAGGGAACGAGTATACGGTTGAGTACAGTAACAGAACTTGCTCGTGTGGAAAGTGGCAAATAGAACGCAGGCCCTGTTCGCGTCGGTAGTTAACACAAGCCTCTTCTACGGTGATTTGTTGGTCTATCATCAACGATTTCTTTTTAACTAGTTTCTCCATCATCATACAAACAAGAACCCCGGTGTTAGCAATGTTACCCTCATCTTGGGGGACATCCGTCTCAACCAAACCAAGGGACATATCACGTTCCGTTATGTATCTCGTGTTTGACCGAAAGTGAATACGTTCTAGAAACCATTTGAAATATAACTGTAGCATCTCCATGTAGTTCCTTACCTCTCGATGCTTTCCATTTCTCCATCTTTTATCGGTCCAGTATTGAGTAATCACCATGCTTTGCATATCAATACGGACAAGTAGCCAGTCTGTTTGGCCAATCCACAAAGGAAGGTAGATGCAGTCAACCTCCCAAAATGGAGGATACGGGTCCTTTCGTCCAGCAAAATCAAGGGGGGTAGTAGATTTATCATCTTGCATGTAGTAATAAAAATCAGGAGGTAACACCGTCCATCGGCATTTTAAATTGGGGTTCTTTAAGAGCAGCGACTGTCGAACACGCATTAATCTTACAGTCCATGCTTCAACATGCTGCAAAACAGGAAATAACAATATAAATTAATATGCTGTCTACTTATGTTAACATATGAAAACAAATATAAATTGATATTGTGTTAAATGTACAGTAGAGGACAGGTGACCGCCGGATTCCATCCCTAGTAGGGCACCCCAAAAACTTCTTTTCAGTTTTTTTGTAATGAAACGAGTGTAGCAATATGGGGAGTCCCCGTTGTTGTAAAACTCTAAAGCATCTGTGGACCAATTCTTGGGTTCATCTTCCTTGGGGACTATAACACTATCTTTTTCAGGATCCTTTTCCGGTTGCCTTTCGGTCACCATATGCGTAGACGACCCAGCCTTCGTGGATGACGACGGCCTCTTCAAACGCCTCCAAATATCATCCGCCCACTTTGATTTCTTAGGGACTGGTTGAGAACAGAAATACCCACCAACCTCTTCATCCTTCTCAGTACGATCCCCCATTTTTTATACTACAGGCACCGTGTTGCGGGATGTGTGTTCTATCACATTACATATCCCTTTTATAGGTGGAAATGGGAAAGCATTTTTCTATACTCCCGCAATCTCAGATTGCGGATTACTCTACTCCCGCAATCTCAGATTGCGGGACAGTATTAAATTCCGCATTCTTAGATTGCAGAACTGTCAGTTATACCGACAAAACATTTTATTAATAATACAATTTCACCGACAAAACGTTAAAAACTACAAATTTACAAACTATTTTTACAAACTATAAAATCCACAAGTCGTTTAGTCAATTTGTTAAATTATGATTCTTCATTTTTAACAGAGTTATTTAAGAATAATAAACTTATTGAATAAAAACAACGTAAATTTATTATTCACACGAAACGTTAAATATACAATCTACCAAAGTTACAAAACAATCTATTTTCGAGACCACCAATTCCAATTTAGCTGCAGCAGCAACATACAACTACATATCTATCACACCACATATCTTTAGTGTTTTAACCAGCCCCCATATTTATGCATCCCTTCCCATATTTATGCACGCAGCGTCCCTCGATACTTGGCCCATATTTTAGCTTCATCTTTAAGTTCGTCGATTTGCTGTACATAGGTACCAAGTCAAGGGTATCTACGTAACTATGTCAGATGCCGTCTACTATTGAGGTACGAGCAGGAGCTGGTGCATCCAATATCCCCGACGTCACTAATGACGGAGCGTGTTTCTTCGACGTCGGAGGGCCTTGCGCTGAAGGTGTAGAACCCGCAAGCGCCATTAAATTTGCTGCGAAAATGATCGACTTTGATGAGTCGACCACCTTCAATTTCCGAGAACACCTATTCCAACTTTAGTACACGCCATGATCCTACAGGCTGGCGCGCCATTTCTGAGGAACTCCCACCACCGCCTCCGTAACCTAAGGATTTGCTTGGAGGGTAGCTCCGAAGAAAGAAGTAACTGGCATGCCTGGGGGTGGTACACGGGATCTTGGAACCACCATTGCAAGCCAGGAATTTAATTTTATAAACTACAATACCAATGTTGCATTCTACACGTGTTATAATACGTGCAAATGTAACATCGATCCAAGTAGTTTCATGCAAATGTAACATCGATCCAAAAATAAGAGGGTCATGACCAAACACTAGATGGATTCTTCTACAACCTTTGGACCCTCCAACATTAATATTTTTCAAATTAAATGACCAGACAGCCATTTAACACGTGCAAATGTAACACGGATCCAACAACACTAAAAAACCATCGCCTCTAACGCATGAAAATTATGGAATTTATTGTTTAGTTTGTTTCTGTTTGAGTGTGTGAAACGATTAGTGTGTATGAGGTGTATCATATATAAGAAATGGAAACGAAAGAAGCCAATTTCTCTGACCAACATCCGCAATCTAGGATTGCAAGTCTGAATTTTTAAACACTATTCCCGCAATCTAAGATTGCGGGATTGGCCACGTAATATATCAACTTCCATCCACCATGGCACAGCTCGTCCTAGTTGGAATCCATCTCAGCCTATCCCGCAATCTTAGATTGCGGGAATACTAAATCCCAAAACTTGTTTCTGACATCTACCATTTACACAAAAATATTGGAAATACCCACCATTTCTGCAAAAGAATCAGTAGAGTGCACCCGTGCTACGCACGGGTTGCGCGAGATATGCACCGCTATTCTACCGCGCGTTACGCGAAGGTTGTTGGAAATGGCTACAATGCAACTTTAAAAAAGTTGGGTGAAATTCTAAAAGATAAAAGTTTGGTGTTCAAAGTTTGAAATCCTAATAGCTAAAAGTTTGGTGGTCAAATTGGAAGAAAAGAAAGTACATAAGCTAGTGGCCAAATTGTTTAGTGGCCAAACTGTAAAAAAGTAAAGTGTCAAATTGAGAAAACATAAAGTAACAAAGTTGGTGGTCAAAGTGGAAAGAATAAAAATTAACTATTGCCTAACGTGATGTTATTTAGTATATAGAGTAATAACTAGCAAAATTAACCCGCGCTACGCGCGGCAAGCTGGTTCTGGGCAGGTGGTTTTACTTGTTTGTGTGAGCGGTTTGGTCTGGGCTGGATTTCTAGGCGGTTTGTGGCAAGTTCCTGGCTTCTTTCTGGGCGGTTTGTTTCATGTTTGTAGGCGGTTTTGCTTGGGTTTCTGTAGGCGGTTTTGCTTGCCGTTTACTTGCATTTTTCTTCTAGGCAGTATGTTGCTTTATTGGCAAAATATGGTGGCCCAAATAGAAAACGTCGAAGTCAACTATTGCATCACCGGATGTGGTTTAGTATATATACTAATAATAGTTAGATAGAAACATTATATAAAAATTGTAATAATAATAAACATACATATTGAGGTAAACAAAATAATAAAACCATATTCGTGATTAATTGGAAAAAAAATGGGTCATCTATAATTGAAAACTGGAGGGCGGATTGAGTGCCACGCATAAACCACTATCACTGTAGGGCTGTTCATGAGCCGAACCGAGCCGAGCCAGGCTAAGCTCGCGCTCGGCTTGGTTATAAACCGAGCCAGCTCGGCTCGGCTCGGATTTGAAACCGAGCTAAAAATCAAAGCTTGAGCTCGGCTTGGTTTTAAACCGAGCCGACTCGGCTCGGCTTAGTTTGGCTCAAATATAAAAAGAAAAAAGAAAAATGGCTTTCAAAATTCAATAGTTTAAACTATTATTCAATAGTTAAAAATAACACAATTAAAATAAGTTCAACCTTATACATTGCACGTTAAAATCAAGTTCAAGAAAGTACAAAATAAGTCTCAAATTTTAATGGAATACAGTATAAGTTCATCAACATACGAATTAACTTGAGTACTTGGATCAAAAGTAGTATTAAGTTTATTTAAATAACTTGATTAGCTATAACTTCAATCCCAAACAAAGAATCTCCATGCCACTGTTACCAAATATTAAATTTGTAGCATATTCTCCATCTTGTTTTACATTTTGGTAATATATTATATGTATATAAAAAATATATATTAAAAATTAGAATTATTCGAGCCAGACTGAGCCAACTCGGCTCGTTACGATCCGAGCCGAGTTAGGCTCACTTTCTAACCGATCCGAGCCGGCTCGGCTCAGTTTCAAACCGAGCCATATCGAGCGAGCTTTTTTCGAGCTAAATCCGAGCGAGCTTCGAGCAAGCTCCGAGCCACGAGCTTTTTGGACAGCCCTATATCACTGGGCGATGGGATTGCAATAGAGGAGAAGAAACCTAAATTTTATTTGCAAATTTAAACTCCTAAGATCAAAAAGTAAAAACCTTATAGTTCTCTCCTTTCATAGTCAAGGGTCGGTTGACCAGTTCTCGGTGACGTTAACGTGTTTACAGGAATCTATGGCGGCACACTTCAACAATCACTGTAACTTCCTCCACCGCCACCAGTCCACACTTCATACGCTGAGCGATTCTGTGACCGGGACCCTAAGGTCGCAGACGGCATTGGAGGCGAAGCAAATGCGACGTAAATCGTGATGGGGAAGCTGCGGAATGGAAAAGGTGTCGGTGGCGGCAGACGGTGTCGGCCGATGAGACTAGACGGTGAGAAGAAAAGCGGGTATGGTATAGAGTATACAGGCAAAGAACACAATGACAGGATTGCCCCAACAAAAAAAGAAAATTGCAAGACTACCCTTTACTGTTCCTCAAGATGTTTCAAATTAATATATATAATAATAATAATTAGGGCTGCAAACGAACTGAACTTTCAGCGAACAGTTCATGAACCGTTCGGCGGGAAGTTCGTTTGTGTTCGTTCGTTTAATAAATGAACGAACACAAACAAAAATTTTTGTTCGTTTAGTTAAACGAACGAACATGAACAGAGGCAGCGTTCGTTTATGTTCGTGAACGTTCGGTAACGTGTTCGTTTATGTTCGATTAAAATAGGGTTTATAATTTTTTATTTTCTTATATTTACCCAAATAAATAATGTATGTGAGGTAAATATGTTTGGATAATTTAGTTATATTTTGGGTGGATCTAGCAGATATCTTAAGAATTATTTTTATTCTAAAGTTAATATATGTCCGTTTTGTGTTTGTTTATGTTCATGAACATTTCTTTGTGTTCGTTTGTGTTCATGAACACTTGTTTGTGTTCATTAATGTCCGTTTGTGTTCATATACGTTCATGAACAAAGTTAACAAACGAACACAAACGAACACGAACACAAGTGTTTTCTTAACGAACGAACATGAACAAAAAATCTCGTTCGGAAAATGTTCATGAACTGTTCGTGAACACATGATTTCCTTAACAAACGAACACGAACAAGGCCTTATTCGTGTTCGTTCGGTTCGTTTGCAGCCCTAATAATAATTTCCAACTTTGACTCAAGACCTATCTTTATGGTTTAATAACAAAATTGCCATTCATCTTCTTCATACTTGCTCTGCAACCATCGACTACATCTGGGAAAAAAAAACCCCGCCCTAAACACCTATTAATTACACCTTTTTAGTAGTAACTGTTCTTCTAGTGAAACCAACATTTCAAACAGCGGCTTCAAGGAATGATTGCAGCTGGTGTAAGGAACACGCATATTGAATCAGCGGCTTCACTGAAGTCGCTATTTGGATCAGCGGTTTCATTAGGAAGTCGCTATTTGGATCAGCGGCTTCACTGAAGTCGCTATTTCGATAAGCGGTTTCATTAGGAAGTCGCTATTTGGATCAGCGGTTTCATTAGGAAGTCGCTATTTGGATCAGCGGCTTCACTGAAGTCGCTATTTCGATAAGCGGTTTCATTAGGAAGTCGCTATTTGGATCAGCGGTTTCATTAGGAAGTCGCTATTTGGATCAGCGGTTTCACTGAAGTCGCTATTTGGATCAGCGGCTTCACTGAAGTCTGCTATCTGGATCAGCGGTTTCATTAGGAAGTCGCTTATTTAGACAGCGGCTTCACAAACATGCTCATTGCTATAAATAATAATTCCTCTAACCATGATCTTCTTCAGCATTTCAGCTCCTTCAACATTCAAAGAACCCTAGAAAGAAGGTAACCCTCTTTTGCATCTTTTCTTTTACATTAATCACAAAATCAATAACTCAGTAACGTTTGTTGTGCAATAGGTTTGAAATCCCCAATGTTTATGCTTCAGTAACTCATAATTTCAACTGCAATACCTAAGTAAGACCAGGCGTTGTGGTTTAACATAACATTCCTCTACGTCAGTGCCAAGTAGATAACGAGTTTTAACTAGCTCACCCTTTTAACCATCATATTTTGATTTGTTTTAAGTGTTAAAGAAATCTATGGATTATGAAGAGTTGATCGACAACTTAAGTTCCAAAAATTTAAGTAGAGCCTCGCGATTCGCTTAGTTTGTTTAAAAAAGTTAAGCATGATTTTACGCGTTTCAACTCCTCGAAATCTCGAATATCCAAAGAATCCTAGATGTACTAATTTTTAGGAATTTTTGAGAATGCGGCTTATATCGATCAATCATCTTTGATTTGTGTATTTGCTTGTTATTATTTTGTCAATTTGTGTAGTTGTGATACAGAGTTTTAGCTATATATGTGCATTTGTAGGTTAGGTTTATTCAGAATGTAGTTATATACACATGATCAATGCCCTTGTAACTCTATTAACCATCTGCTCAGTCGTTCTCTTTTACGCCTCGCTTTTATTCGTACCAACTTTCAGTTCTCTTTTTGTATTATGAATCTCAGTTGCAGAGAATGGCAACAGGGCAACCACCTAATGCAATGAATCGGCATCGGCCAGCTGGCAAGCAGGTCCCTTTTTCACTGCTGGTACCTGTTTTAGAACCACAGCTTGACAAAGAGAGGGCTATGCGACTCCAGAGCCTATATGTTCGATTAATGGTATAGTTAGGCGGTGACCCTTTTATCTACATTCTTTTTTTATAATGTTTTTCAGTGTGTTATCTGTCTGTTTTATCAACCCATGATTATTTTCCCAGAGCCTAAATATAAATAAAGACGAATTTGTCCGGCACATGCGAAGTCTTGTAGGAGATCATATGCTGAAGATGGCAGCCAATAAAATACAACAAGAGCAGGTATCGAATATAACAAGAAATAACTTTTCATCTGCTTTTAGCTTTCATCCGCCTGTTATGTGATATATATATATATATATATATATATAGAGAGAGAGAGAGAGAGAGAGAGATTTTTATATATTAAATAGCAGGCTCATTGGTTATATGTTGTATGACATTGGTTCGCTTATATACACCTTAAGCAACTCCTACGCTTTGTGTGACGCTTACATGTGAACATATTTAGTATAATATTTTGTTTATAATGTTAAACCATGATGTGTTTTTGTTTGTTTATAGATGGTGGAGAATACATTTAACCAATTTTTATTATACTGCGCAGCTTACTGCTAAACCAAGCATAGATAATAATCCTCAAAAACAACGATTATTTGAACAACAATCAGATTCACATGGAGTACACTCGAGCCATGACTCTTCTAATGTTAATGCTATTAAGCAAGACAGGAATCAGCCATTTCCAATGCAGGAACTTGGCAAGCAACATCAACAACATATGCCCTGTCCTCAATCTGCTGGAAACTCTTCACTGGCATCTAGAATTAACGCAAAGACTCCACTAAAAAAGCCGATTGTTGGCCAGAAAAAACCGTTAGAAGCACCTGTTTCTTCGCTAAGGTACTTTGATTTTTGTAGTCTCATAACATATCCTTCTGATTATAATATTTGACTTTCTGCTATATATCAGTAAGAAGCAGAAAGTGTCTGGAGCATTTTCATATAAAAGTATTTATCAGCAACTTAATGACGCAATTGCTGTCAGCAAAGCGAATCTCAGGGTATGTGCTCTTCTCTTGTAAAGACATGAGTTTCAGGAAAGCCATTAATTTTCTAGTAATAATTTGGTCCTCTAGGTAGAGGAAGAACAATTGTTCTCTGGGTCCAAAGAGGATAGTCGAGTTCAAAACTTCAAATTGACGTGTTCTCTCAACTGCAAGACCCTGAATCAAGTGACCCTAATAAGAAATAGGGTATACTATGCTGATATTTTGATCCTATGATTGCCATGAATATATAGTTTTGAATGTTATTTACATTTGATTGTACACTTCTAAAATGCAAACCATTTATTTTTCTGCACTAACTTGATACCGTTATTTTGTGGATATGGATTTCACTTATTACTTCTTAGGATATTCCTAAAGTTGCTATTTAATATGTTCATTATTAGGTTATTTCGACCATTGGCATAGAACAGCAGATACTTGTACAAGTTTGAAATCTAGTGGGAAGATAGTTGCTTTGTGATTTGAGTATAGTTATACTTCATGAGTTCATGGCTATAAGACTATAGGGTGTGGAGGAGGCCCATCATCCATGATGGTCCTCCACCTCAGATGTCACGTCAGCAAAGGGTAGGAGCATCATGGTGATGATGGTCCAAGGGTGTGGTAGGAGCATCATCCCTCCCTTTAAAAATAAAAAAGAAAAAACCAAAACACCAATCAAGAGGGATGTCATCCCCGGCAAGAATTGGGTGCTCATGCCATTGCCGGCATAGGGGGGCGGTGTACGCCGGTCCGGCATAGGCATGCCGGCCCGATGCCGGCTCCACACCGTATGGTCTAACTAATGCATTATGGATCTTAAAGTTACTGTAGGCCAGGTCACTTATTGTTTTGTTGGTTTATATTTAAGTATCATTAGAGTAAATTAAACATATGGTCCATGTGGTATGTCAATATGACAATATCGCTAGTTTGGTATTAAACTCTTATCTTTATATCAAGCATGTGATAGTTCCAATCTCACAAGGGTAAAAAATCTGCAGCATTCTAAGATGGAAGTTCAAAATTTACTTTCGGAAAAGACGAGAAGCCTTCCTCCAAATATCATACAAAGAATTCTTACCTTTATGCCAATGAGAGATGCATTCAGGACAAGCATTTTATCTCAGAATTGGAGGTATCATTGTCGAAATATTCCCAAACTCATGTTCGATGATGCAGTGTTTCGGGGATCGACTTGTAAAGCCGTATCAATCAGATGGAAACTCTTGTACATTGTTTACCCAATCTTGTTGCTACACCAAGGCCCAATACATGAATTCTCTCTTCGTATCTCTCAACTAATTAGTTGTTGTGAGATTGACCAGATAATACTTCACCTATCAAGGAGTGATACCTTGAAGAAACTTACTCTTTGCATCGGGTCAGGTGATGACCATAAGCTACTGCCGGCTTTCTTTAACTTGCAACAATTGATGGTTCTAAAACTCCAAAACTGTGTGTTTCAACCTCCTGTAACCTTTAAAGGATTCAGTAGGCTGGTTAGCTTATCCTTTAACAATGTTAGCATAACCGAGGAAGTTTTTTTACGGTTTATCTCCAATTGCCCAGAGCTTATGTACTTCACTCTGGTATGATCCGACAAAATTAGTATTGTAGAAAGGGTTAATTGCATACAAGACATTCGAACATTCAAAACATTTTGACAGCATGTCCAAGGAATTGCTACAACATGATTTTGACAAGGACCACCTTAATTAAGTAGAGTTTTTTGAAAGTTAGAACAATAACAACCTTATTTTAAATAGAAATTTGATTAAAGTAATTGGGTTATTTTTGTTTGCAGTTAACCCTTTAGATCTAACCTGTATACTGGTACTAAAATCTTTATGGTTTTTCGTTCTTTTTTTTTTATTGCAGATTGGTGATGCAAGACATCTTTTGGGATGTTGGAATTCTGACTTTGTTGAGTTATTTGAGTGTTTACCTTTGGTTGAGCGTCTGCGTATGAGTTGGTACCCCATTAAGGTGATACACATTACTCTAGATTATACATCTCTTTCCACTAGAAAGTGTATAGCAACCAAATAATTCATCTCAAATTTGGGGCGGATATAAATCCGGTAGCAAGTCTGTCGCAAAATTTGTGAGAGAATTTGCAAAAGAAATTGAACAGACTAAAAAATGTATAATTGCTATTTTAAAATATATTAGCTCTTGATTGTTATATATCATGTATAAAAACACACAAAATATATATAGAAAAAAATAATCTAAGTCATAATTATGTAATTTATAAATTTTTTAGTTCTGGTTTCAATTAAATTTCTTAACTGATTTTCATAACTACATTATCTTTTTCCCCAATCAAAATTTGTCAATTATGGTTAATAATCGTCGTACATGTCAAGACATAGTCGTAATTGGTCAAGCATAGTCATACTTGGTCAAATATAGCCATAACTGGTGTCAATCATTGTCAAACACAGTTACAAATAGGCAATCTTGCTCTTGGTCAAACATGTCACACTTGGTGTTAAGACTGTTGAGTTGCTACCTGATTAAGGTGATACATATCATTCCAAGATTGATAAACCAATTAAAGTATCTCATAAACCGATTAGTATATGTAATTCGATTCTTGATTTTTAACATTTTATCTTGGATAAAGTGCTTTGCTACAGCTGTCATGCCTCAAAAGCTACCGACGTTGCTCGTGCACATCAAATATCTTCATTTACAAGGACTGTCCTTTGCAAGAGAAACAGACTTACTTTCAGCTCTTCTTTTGGTTGCAAGCTCTCCAAATATAGAGAGAATTATATTGGAGGTATAATAGTGTAGATGCTGCATATTTTATAACTTTTCTATATAATTAAATGCGTTTTGGTTATTACCATTTAACAGATGCAACATAACCCAAACGAAGCTCTGTCGCAAACTGCAATGAACCTTATTCATCAACAAGACTATTCGCATGTTGTCTTGTTGTATCATCTGTGTGCGGTAACTATAACAAACTTCACCAACATGAAGACTGGAATGGATTTTGTGAAGCTTATTTTGGCTAACTCACCAATGCTCAAGATGGTAGATATAGTGATCGACAAACGGGTTGATGTTAATGGTGAAGTGAAGATGCTAAAAGAATTGCTACAATATCCACGGGCATCGGCTAAAGCAGAAATTAGGTTCAAGCGCCCATAATATTCGGTTTATTGTGTTGATTTTCCTTGCACTGCCTTGACTTTGTTTCTTGATGTTATTGTGGGTTGTTTATGATTCTGTATGTTGTCTGTGATGACTGCATTTATAAAATGTTTGAACATCATATTTTGGATTTACTACCTTAAATACATGGTTTGTTTTTCGTCATGCAGAATTGAGAGTTGGATTTAATTCTGCCTTTGGATGTGTTGATTTTTTTCTAAGGTTGTAAAAGGCGCTAGGCAGGCGGTGGGGTCTAGCCTAGTGACTAGTTGGGACTAGGCAGGATTAGGTGGATTAATCGTTTTGGAATTTTTATACGTATATACATACACAGATTTATATGAAAATAATACTTAGAAATTCATATAATACTTCAAATTTTGAACAATTAACATAATACTTAGAAATTCACATGTTTTTTTAATCGGGATGCTTATTTGATGGAATTAGGGCTGGTATATGATTTACTAGGCCTGAAATCATTAAAAAAAGTCCACCGCCTAGGTCCGCCTAATCCCCGCCTGGCTTGAAATTACACTATTTTGGTCCGCCTAGCGCCTAGTCTGATTTTTATTTATTCATGCGAAAGACGTCAACTCTAACCTATGTAACTCACATGCGTGTGTATCCATGACATGACCCATATCTAATAGCCTTGATTACATGTCGCGCATAAAATGTTAAGTCATACTGTAGGAAGAAAAAATTCCTTATAAAATTTCTATATCACCTACTAGCTTTTATCCCGGGAATGTCCCGGGGTTAAAATAACTAATATAACATAATAAAATATCTAATATGACAACATAATTAATGATTTGCCAATACATGATTAATTAATAATAATAATATTATTATTATTATTTATTTTAAACAAATTTCTGCCATAAGTTATCATATTCAAATATAAAAAAAAAAAGAATATCCGCCTATGAAGTTATCTATATCGTTTGTGATTTATTAGTAGAGTAAAATATATTTTAAAACAAAACCCCACAAAAATAGTTGTTTTTTTCTCCGTTTTTTATATAGCACAATGGTACTCGTTGGAAAGATAATAAAACGCTCGTTAATTTGGTGTAATTTTTTTCTTTAAAAAATCTCATATATAAAAGATATTAACGTTTAAAAGTTATGGGAGGAAACATTAGAGAGAAAATTTAATTTTGTTTTTAAATTCTTATAATATTATTATTATTTATTTTAAACAAATTTCTGCCATAAGTTATCATATTCAAATATATAAAAAAAAGGATCTCTGCCTATGAAGTTATCTTTATCGTTTGTGATTTATTAGTAGAGTAAAATATATTTGAAAACAAAAACCCACAAAAATAGTTGTTTTTTTCTCCGTTTTTTATATAGCACAATGGTACTCGTTGTAAAGATAATAAAACGCTCGTTAATTTGGTGTAATTTTTTTCTTTAAAAAATCTCGTATATAAAAGATATTAATGTTTAAAAGTTATGGGAGGAAACATTAGAGAGAAAATTTAATTTTGTTTTTAAATTCTTATCTTTTGCTAAAATAATCTATAACTTATAATAAAAGAATTGAATTTTAATGATGTAACATTCAATGGAGGCCTCAACCCCTCCTTAAATGTGTCACGTGGCATTATGTAAGATTTTTTAATTTTTGAGTTTTTTTAATAAATCTATATATATTATAATTATTTTAGGAAAAAATAAGAATTTTAAAAACAAAATTAAATTTTCTCTCTAATGTTTCTTTCCATAACTTTTAAACGTTAATATCTTTTATATATGAGATTTTTTAAAGAAAAAAATTTACACCAAATTAACGAGCGTTTTATTATCTTTCCAACGGGTACCATAGTGCTATATAAAAAACGGAGAAAAAAAAACAACTATTTTTGTGGGGTTTTGTTTTCAAATATATTTTACTCTACTAATAAATCAAAAACGATAAACATAACTTCATAGGCAGAGATTCCTTTTTTTTATATTTGAATATGATAACTTATGACAGAAATTTGTTTAAAATAAATAATAATAATAATATTTTTATTATTATTATTCATTAATCATGTATTGGCAAATCATTAATTATGTTGTCATATTAGATATTTTATTATGTTATATTAGATATTTCAACCCCGGGACACTCCCGGGATAAAAGCTAGTTATAATATATATAGATTTAGTAAAAAACTCAAAAATTAAAAAATCCTATATGATGCCACGTGGCACATTCAAGGAGAGGTTAAGGTCTCCATTGAATGTCAAATCATCAAAGTTCAATTCTTTTATTATAAGTTATTATTATTATCTATACTATATTATAATACATTTCACAAGGACCTCTTAAAATTTAAGTTTTACAAGTATAATTGTTTAGAGTACAACACACAATGCACATATTAACTACTTTTTGAGGGCAAATATGTCTTTTATATAATACTTACACATTTGCCCCTAAACTTTACTCAACTTTTGTTTATTTAAATAATAATTACACTTTTTACCATTATTATAACCAACTACCACTCATGATTTTTAAACGTCTATAACTTTTTCATACGTTACTATTTTCTTAATATTATTACACCGTATAAACGAGCGTTTTTTCCTCTTTAATTTGAGTATAATATTGCTATAGATTTTTATTTTAAAAAAATTATATATTAAGATTAAGTAATAATCGAAACGAAAATAAACCGAAAGCTTCTATATCTATACTATCATATGATACATTTTCCAAGGACCACATATAATTTAAGTTTTACAAGTATAATTGGTTATAGTACAACACACAATGGTACATATTAACTATTTTTTTAGAGTAATATGTCTTTTATACAATACTTACACATTTACCACATCAGCTTTACTCAACTTTTGTTTATTTAAACAATAATTACACTTTTTCATTCTTATTTCAACCAACTACTCCCACGATTTTTAAACGTACGTAACTTTTTCATACATTAATATTTTCTTAATATTATTACACCGTATAAATGAGCATTTTGTTCCCTATAATTCGATTATAGTATTGCTATAGTTTTTTAATTTAGAAAATGATATGTTAGGGTTAAGTAATAACTGAAACGAAAACAAAGAAAGTGAGAAGTTACATTTGCACATGTAACTTCTCACTTCCTCACAGTCACCTTAATTTTTTTGCTTAACGTATCACATAAATTATTGCTATGTATATATTCATGTGCTTGCACTTCTGCTGGCACATAGGATTCGATTGTGGTAAAAAAACAGTATTTTTATTTATTGAATTCAAAATTTTGTTTAAAAATTGTTTGCCACTTACTCAGCCGATATTATTCATTAATGTCAGAATTTTATCTCATTTGTGTTCGTAGAACTTTTTTGTGTAATAAGTTGTTGAATGAGAAGATACACGTTGTGACATAGTTTTCAACTTAATTTCTTTAATGAAAAATACTATAATATAGTTCACAACTCTGTGATTTTTGGATATATATATATATATAAGGAAAATATCTTGAAAATGTATAAGATGATAGTTGAAATCTATATACATTATGTATAATTTGACCGGTTAATTCGGTTATGCCCACTGGCAGGACTTATTTGGGGCCACGACCCCCCCCCCCCCCCCGTTTTGTTCGTAGTGTATTTTTACCTAAGAATTCCGAATCTTTTTTATATATTGAGTATGCCCCCCGATTTGACAGAAAATGCAGTCAAGCCCCACTAATGATTATACCACACACAATATTTCGGTCAATGTTACCCGCCGCAACGCGCGGGCACCCCACTAGTTATTATATATAACAATTCACATCCTTAGCAACAGTGAAACGTCACTATCATGGCACTTCCGTAAATAAAACAAAAGGCAGGGGCATGTTTATTCGTTGAAGGTTGATTTTCTTAAAACCCCGTGAAATAAAGCTTTGAGATCAGATCATTCGTCTCCATACCTTCTCTAAAGATCTCTCTCTCTAAGATTTAAGGCTTATGTAACCGATCTCGGCGACAGTAGCGTTGTTTCCTATGATGTTTTCGTTTCCTTGGATGATGCTGATGAGGTTATTTGAAGCTTTGTTGGTGGTGTTGGCATCTGGCTTGGTGGTGGTGGCTGGATGTTTATAGAGGTAGACGAAAGAGACTTGGCCGCGGCTAGGTTTTTGTAGTGAGAAGGAGTGGTGATGGTGGTGGTGGCGCGTGAGTAGAGAAAGAAAGTCCAAGCGGCGGCGTGTGAAAGATGTGGTGGTGGCGCGTGGCGGGTGACAGTGAGGCCTTTGGGTGGTGGCTGTGGTGGTATGGCTGGTGGTCGCTACGTGGTGACGGTGACAGCGGTGTACAGACAGAGATAGATAGGAGTGTGACACTTATCTTTTCATTTTAGAGAGAGAGGTTGAGAATAGGTATGTAAGTTTTTGTAAAAGTTTATTATGGGATCATTCTATTATACATACTAGGTTAGAGCCCCGCGTGTACACACGGAAAGTACCCGAGTAAAATAAAATAAATATAAGATGACATTAAGTGACAATTTATAAAATACATACATGCATCATCATCATCATCATACTCAGTTAATCCCACCAATAGCAAAAGCTAAGGTAGGGTCTGAGGAGGGTAAGATGTAGACAACCTTACCTCTAACTCGTAGGAAAAGAGAGGCTGCTTCCAGTGAGACACCCGGCTCGATAGTGGTTTTGTATCAAGCCTTGGACATAAGGCACATAACACTTAGCAATCGGGACAAACCCGATTAGTGCATGTACCCCCTTGTCTTTTAGCTATCAACGCCACCACATGATGCATGATTAACCGTCCGTCATTTATACCATTATTTTCACGAAATTAGTAAAATAACGTTAAAATTAGTGCAACTTTAATTTTGCCCCCCGAGGGCCACACATATATACATTATATGCGCACAGCCGTAAGGGGCTAAAATACATACATGCATGTTTTGTATAATAGTAGTTAAATCTCTAACATGACAAACAAACGTATAAGATTTATTAGTTTTAATGTGTAAAGTATTTGTATATATATTGTTTTGCAAACACTATAAATTATTATAATATAATCACATATGAACGTTTCTTATAACTGTTTAAAATATGCATATATTCAATAATTGTATGTATACATATAAAATCGTTGGGTCTAAAAAAATTTAAGTAAAAAATTTTTTTTTGGTAGTCAACTTTCATAGATATAAACATAATAGCTTGAGAAAAACCTTATGTATATATACGTAATAATATACATATTCATATGTGATGATTAACGACCTTCGTTTAAACAATAGTACACATACACATAACACAAAGATTGTAATCATGTTTTGTTATTACCTCTGTTTTTCAAAGTCATCAGCTATTTCATAATAGAGAAGTTTCAAACTGTCAAAATTCGTTCAGCCACAACGTTGATTGAATCAAATTCGACATATCTGAATCAATAATAAATTCACATTATAACTGCAAATTGCCCCCATGTTAACAGATATAACTAAAACAAAAGCTCAGAATAACATTTCCTTTATTGAGTACATGTAAAGAATCACCAAACATCCGGCAGCTTTTCCATTTCCGTGGCAAATGCAAGACTTAGTTGGCCTTCACTACGATGTTGCATGTAACCAATAACATATGATATTACTATAATTGTGCATAACAAATATTGCCATATATATAAGATAACATCATTCATTTTGCGGAAATCATTACAAATTTAACAACTTTACCTCAACTTCACACAAACTACAGTAAAATATGTCGTCTTCACTCGTTTGAAGTTCAGAAGAATCATCATTCGAACTTGAGCAATGGCACATCAAAGCATATGGAATCAAAGCCAAAAAGCAAGACGGTTTGGCACGTTTACACAGTTTTAGACACATTATCCTATGTTCTCAAATATTCACTCGTTTGAAGTTAACATAAATTACATCAAAATCAGTTGAAAACTGTGAATTTTCACTTGACCCATCCCTGTACCCTACTACACTTGATTTTCTCCAGCAATTGTCGTCACACCTATACATACATTTGTTCTTCAATAAGCTTTTGAAGCATTCGATCTTACATTCAAAATAGATATTATACTCATGTTATTAGTGTTTCACGAGCTAAAATAAGAATCACTTATCTTAAAGTATGTCATATTCATGAGGTGACAATATGAAATTGATGTCAAACCTGCTTCACTGATGTTTCTGATGGCAAGATTAGACGTATCAACAACATATTACTATTTTGTGCAATATTAGAGGAGCATCGTTTGTTTTTCCATCTACATGCCCTATGTAACCCTGGAACGACCCGGCAATTAATCTTGCACTACTATCTGCATTCACAATTCACTAAACACAGATTCACACAAATGGCATAATGATGCCAACTTATGTAGTTAATTAATCACAACCTACGTTTATCGGATCTCAAAAGAAGCTTACATTGAGATAACGGGGGACTAATTCGAACAATGTTACTATTGACCGGATCAACAACATAAAATTCATTACCAATTGATACATGAATAGAATACGGCACAACCCCTAATTGATTCCCTTCCACAACTGTTTCCAGTAAATAACCATCCTAAAACTGAAGAATATTCCCATTTGAATGATATATTATTAAACACCAAATTAAATAATTAAAAAGGCAGGCCACATAACCTAATCCAAAATCAATACAAACTTCATATTTTCTATTTAACAAATCAAAACGTAATTGTTAAAGGTACCTGATACTGGAGATTTTGCTGGAGACTTAGCTGTCCACTTGATAATTGAAGTTAATTACTTCATCACCGGAGCTGATTCAACACAACGGCATCATAATACAAGTAAATCAAATAGACGAATCACATAAAATCATCCCGGGTGAAAGAAACAAACCGAAAATACAGATACCGAATTTCTGAAAAAATACCCTGTCAAATCTACCGGTACAGTAGGCACTTGTTACAAACTATTGAGGTCAATCAGGAACAAACCTTAGTGGTGGGTTAATACGGATTATATCTTATTAATAAGACTTGAAATTTGAGCTAAAAATGCAGTTCAATCAGTAATATTATCTTTGATTACATTAGCATGGTAAGACTACTCAACTGGAATGAGCAGTAGTTAACTACTTATGCAACATCTGCTGATGAAACTACTGTTGAGGTTATAACCACTGATGAATGATAACCTCTGAAGACCTCTGAAGACTCTTTAGAGGTTATCATTCATCAGTGGTTATAACCTCAGTAATAGTTTCATCAACCTGTACCATTGTTCAAAGATAAAGTTATTAAAAGAATGTCAGCAACAACTTACCGTCTAGGCATAAGCGACAATTAACTTCATTTTACAGTGGATACTTATAGTAATCTTGTTAAAACTTCGATTTTCAGCAACATGTACCATCTTTTGCTACACATCAGCATCCACAAAAGCATTAGTGGTTATAACCTGTAAGTTGAATAGTAGAAATGAGATAAGACCATCTCAGACCATCAGTTTTTTTATTGTAGATAAACTAATTGCAACAACTTTATGGTATGGCTAGGTTGCTACATTAAATACATAGTACATACACCAAGAAGTGTTCCCATATTTGGGTGGACCATTCCAGAACCTTTTGCCATTCCCCCGATTCTTATACGGATGCCACCAATGCTCCATTAGTTCTTGCAAAGTCAACTATAGTAAACTGCATTTTAAAAGTCAAATCAGAAAAAATCCATGAAAATATGAATTTATAAAATTTTGGCTTAATATAAGTTGTTTAGTCACCAACCTTTTGTTCTGCAGAGAGCGCTGAACCACATAGCACCAAATTCTTTCCATCATTGAGCAATGTTGTGCACGGATTCAGATTTGTAGGTAATCTGAAGTCATAATACATGTTAGTAACAAATTAAAAAAAGGTCAATTATTTGAAAATAAGTTCAGCTTTTATACTTACATTTTATCATCGACTTGTTTCCTTGCTTTTGATTTCTTTTCTCTTGGAAATTTGTGAGAAGCATGGTTTGGACACAGCAAAAGGAAGCCATTCTATTAAAAAAAAAAACAATTTAGAAAATTATGAACATATTTATAACACTTAAACGGCTAAGCCGGCACGTGCACACAAAGCATTTGCTTACACAATCCCATCTGCAATCCACGATGTCGTATGCACACGGCACATGGTACGTATGCATGATTTCACATAGCACCCAAGAACCGCTCCCTTTTTACCACAACTGGTGCATTTTAGCTTCCTGGCCCTTGCTACTTCCGACTCCAAATTCAAGATCTTTCCTTTCTGAAAATAAATTTGAGGAACCCTGCAACATATATTCATCATTGTATCTTTATTTTTCGGTGTATACGACCAACTGGTAATAAGCTCCAATTCTGTCCTGAACTCACTTCCAATTTGAATCATATCAAATATGTAATAGTAACCGCGCTCGTTTGACCTTGAATGTAAGACAACAAATTCACACATACCATTAATATCAAGAATGCTTTGCTTCAACTTTATGCTTACCTTCCACAAGAGAACCCCGAGAGACAGGACGAGAACCGCAAGACAGCCAAAACTGATTCCCAAAGCAACCGCTACCTTTTTCGACTTACCTTTACCTAAAAATATCCAAACTTTTAGAGAAAGAAACTTGTTTTAGATAGAGAAAGAGGATCATATTCTTTAGAAGTCCAAACCTAATGGTGAATTAGGCTCAAAAGAAAGAGGCTCACTCATAGCAACTTGATCTACTGCTACTGGTCTGCTGCTGCTGATCTACTGCTCTTGGTCTGCTACTGAACTACTGCTCTTGGAATTACCTTCTCGTCAATGAGTATCATCTCAATTGAGTAAACATCTTTAGGATTGTGACGATCAGCTTGCCGCCACAGCCGAATGATCTTTAGCTTATTAGCAACATCATTTTGATTGACATCAATTTGGTTAACCATGGTAAACTCTTGTGTTTGTGCAATGGCCATTGTTCTCTTCGTGTAATCAAAAAAGTTAAGACTAAAATTAGGAATGAAATAAAAGTTTATATCATTCTTTTTCGTATTTAAAGTTTGTTATGTAGTAACTATCATTTATCACATATCTATGGTCAACATTTATCCCAATGAATAGGTAAATCTCAGGAAAAGCAACACACATTTCCTTATTTTTAATTTTTTTTGCCAAACAAAGCCGTTAAGATGGTAATTGTGATTATTGAGTTATGTTCTGTGGGTATATATCTCATTGTGAGATTTCAACAGCAATCGTCCTTGCAAAATTCTTATAACAATCATCATAATGTTAATATAAATTCGGTAAAGAAAATAATAAATGTCATTATTGCGGTAAACATAGTCATTAATGTAAATATTTACTTTGTATAATCAATGAAGTTTTTTAATGTCAATTTTTTATGTATTTAAATAAAACTATTTGGTAAATTGACATTAAATTTTTAATTTTGTAGGAACAATCAATATGTTGACCTTCAAGTTTTAATTTAGTAGGAAAAATAAACATTGTTGACTGAACATTATGTATTCAGTCAAAATAACATTAAATAACAATTATGATGATGCTAATCTAAATTCGGTAAATTGTTAAGAGAATAAATGTCATTAAGTCCGGTCAACATATAAATTAATCTAAATAAATAACAATGATTAATATTCAAATTCTAGATTAAATAAAATTAACATCAGTCAACACTTATTATTGTAAATAAATAACATTAATTCTGAATTAATGACAATAAATTTGGTCAAAAAAAAGTAATGACATTAATCAAAAAACATCAAAGTATTTCAATAACATTAAACATAAATTCGAAATACAAAAATTAATATAACTTAAATCAAACTTGAAAATCAATGACTTCTTGTTGTGCAACCTTAGTAACAAAGAGCCTGCGATGATTTGAACACCACCTAAATATACAATATTCGCCAATGGTAATACCTTCGGATTCAAGCAGATCAGACCATCCAATCACCGAAGGATCATGCAGTATCTTGAAGAACTTAGAACCATTATGATAAGACATAATAACCTTTGCGTGTTCAAATCAAATCCTGTGGTATAATAGATAGAGAAACATATATTATTAAAAAAAATCTTGAAGACAAAAACAAAGTTACCATAATCGATGATATCTACTTATAAGAATGAATCACGGATTAAATAAGAATAAAGACAAAAAACATTATACTACAATCGATGATATCTGCATACACCAGTTACCGAACTTTTAAGGTGTGAATAAAGACAGATAATGGTGTCCATGCAATTACTATTAAC
Organism: Ambrosia artemisiifolia; assembly: GCA_032199755.1. Taxonomy (NCBI): domain Eukaryota; kingdom Viridiplantae; phylum Streptophyta; class Magnoliopsida; order Asterales; family Asteraceae; genus Ambrosia; species Ambrosia artemisiifolia. Next base: position 56,582,985 of record CM063519.1, read on the forward strand.
ATGAAAGATGTACTAACAACTTGAAACAAACTCAAAAAAACCTTTCGGCCCAAAGTAGAAAGCCACGTACCCATATTATTATTTTTATAAGGAATGTTTATAAGCTGGACATTAATTTTCGGGGTAATTGATACTGAATTGTTAGCCGATGATTGCTACATGAGTGTTTAGTTTCTTAATGTTCTAAAACTCATTATTCTATAAATCACCTTCCAATTTAACATTCATTAAATATTAGCGGAAATCACTATGAATTGAAAATAATTAACTTGACAATGATTCGAAAGTAAAGACACATTAAATACGGCAAAATTGATGGATAATTGACTATATCATAAATCACATTTGCAATTTACCATTAATAATATTAATATTAATAATACACATTAAATGTATTTGACAATCACACAAATACGTAGAATATTTAATGGATTAAAACTCGGATACTACCATATTACCAATGGGCTTTGTAATTTAGGAATGTTTATAAATATTGAATGTATTGAAATTGGAAATTAAAGACACATAAATTAGTGCAAAATTGATGGTGAATTTACCATCTAAAAAAGGCAATTGAATTAAACATAAAACCGATTCCAGATTGAATTTTTAATTAGATTGGTTGTTTCATCAATCAATTTAATTTATTATACTCCCTACATTCTTTCATAATTTACGGCATTAACATTTCGTAAATCAATTAGTTTCGTATTACCGAAAATACATTATTTACTATGAATTGAAAATAATTAACATGACAATGATTAGAAATTAAATACACATTATTTACGGCAAATTTACAGCAAAATTTATGGATATGTTAACAATCTCATAATGGCAAAACAATTCTTTTAAAAATACCGGAAATCAGTTGTTTTAATATTTCCGAAAATAAGTTTTTGCATTAAATGTTTTGTAAATCTTTAATTGAATTTTAAATTACATTGGTTGTTTCATCAATCAGTTTAATAAATTATACCACAAATTTCCTTTCATAATTTACGGTAAATAGATGGATAATTGACCATCTAATAATGGAAATACAATTTCGAAAATCAATTAGTTTAGTATTACCGAAAATACATTTATCATTAAATGATTTATCAACACTTAATAAATAGATTTGTAAGAAACATCATTTACGACAAAATTGATGGACAATTGACCATCTAATAATGGCAATACAATTAGGCATAACTACGATTAGTTTGAGATTGCTTACAATTCGTTTTGTAACTTGCCATTAACATTAGGAAAATCAATTAGTTTACTATTACCTAAAATACATTTGTCATTAAATGTTTTGTCAACACTCATAAATCGAATGGTAAGACACATAATTTACGACGAAATTAGATGGATAATTGACAATTTAATAATGGCAATACAATTATGCATTAAGTACGATTGGTTTGAAAATCACAAATAAATTCGCTTTTTTTGAATGTTATTAATGTCATTTAGAAAGCATATTAAAAGGAAACATTCGTATATACACGATAATCTTTAGTGTTTTTGTAACATTATATTGATAAATATGGCAGATTCAAAATTTACATTGATTAACGCGGATTACTTGTTGCAAATATTAATTCGGGATTTATATAAATTGTTTATAATCCTTAATTACGGGATTTATATAAAAACAAATGCTATTAAATAAGGAATAACAACTCATGAAGAATTCAAAAAAATTACATTGAAGATGAAAAAAAACAAATAACGTTTTAAATTTATACATCAATGACATCTTGTGGTGCAATTTTATAAACCAGAAACTTGTTCATAACTGTCGGCAATGTCTGGATTAAACATTAAAAACAACATTAACACGATTTATAATCCGTGTCTTCATGTTAACAAAGATAGTTACAAAGATTAAAATTAGAATCATACCAAAGCTCTTGCGGATGGGTCATGCATGATCTTGAAGAATTGATCTCCCTTGTGATACGCCATTCACTCTTGTTAGGGTTCGGATGGTATTCTAGTATTCCATGAAAACATTCAATGAGAAAACATGAAAATACAGTTTATATCGAAACTTGTTTAAAAGACGATCTCCTTTTATTCATTCATAAAGGTTTGAATATTGATTGTACATAGACGTTTTATTATTGTTTCCACATCTCGTTTATTACTAATTAACAACCTTTATAAAACTTGATTTCATCTTTGAATATTAAACCGGTTTATGCATAAGAAGTTGATTGATGTTACGATAACATAACAGTTTTCCAGGTTAGAATACTAAACCGGTTTATGCGTATTTTTTAACCCATATGAATTGGAACACGTTACAATGGATGAACTTCAATCGATATACGTGAATAAGAGACATACCTAGAAGAACAATGAATAAAAAAGAAGAGTGAAGAATGTGGGTTGGAAGATTTGTTAGAGAGGATTTGAGAGTGTATGGAAGAATGTAGGGAAAAAAAATGTAGGAAAGACTATTTATAGGGAGCTAGTTGGAGCTCCATATTAAAAATGGATACCTTAAACTCTCTCCTAGGCTTCCATTCAACCCAATCTCACCTCAATTATTATATAGATAGATGTTCAGTAAGAAATAAGAATGTTGATTTGCTTTATAGTTTATTTTAAACTTAAATATATGCTAACTTGATATGTTCCCAAACATAACTCAGTACTACTACAGTCGTCATTAGAGACCCGAGTTCATGTACGTGTGTCGTTCGCTTCCTGTTTGCTAAGTGTTTATAAACCATACAACAGTCAACAAGCAATAACGGGGCGGGTTCGTCGTGTGCCGCTGCGACAGTCAACAAGTAATAACGCGGCGGCTTCGTCGGACAATACGACTCTTTACGTTGTGTCATCCGATTAGTAGATCCTCGCAATATTGTTGGTGTAATTCCGCTGTTCGTTAGAAAAATCTGCAAGCTTGCACGAATCAGCGCCGGTTATGTTTCTACGCCGCGCTAAGCGCGCCGCGTAATTTACTAGTTTTTATATAAGATCCATCCAATAATAACTTAATAAAATTTCTATGATATCTTTACCACAGGGACCATAACGGTAATATATTGTTAAAACAAGGACCAGAATGGTAATATATTCATTTATATTTTCTAATAAGAGAGAATTACACAGATTGTCCTTTAGTTTTACCTGAAATTGCATCCTTTGTCCTTTTTTTGAATTTTTAACTCCCTATGTCCTTTGTTTTGTACACTTGTTACACCGTTTGTCCTTTAGACCCAACCCCGTTAAAAAACTCAGTTAAGTTGGTCATGTGCCACTCATGTGAGGGGCAAACCTGTCTTTTCACCTTAAAACATGATAAAACTTTTTTTTTTTTAAAAAAAAACCTTCAACAATCAGACAAACATCATCATCTTCATCTTTACCCCTTCAACAACTCAAACCCTAAACCACCATTAATTCATCACCAACATACCTATCTCCACCACCGCCGCCGTAACCACCACCACCTCCCCACCGTCGTTAGAAAAACCATTTGAGACTCACCATATTTATACCCAAACCCACCAACCCACCCTCACTTTATCTGCACACCTTAATACAAACACACACACTTATGTTGAATCAAGAGAGAGAGAGACATTGTGGGAGGAACTCGGTGGCCCTCTGCCACCGTCCCCGGCGGCACACCCGACACCAACCACCCCCACCTCTTAAACCATCACACAATCCCACTCTCTTCTTACCAATGACACCCGATTAACCTCATTAATCTAGAGAGAGATAGAAGGGAAGCGGAGATGAAGAGAGAGAGAGAGAGAGAAGAAGAGACGGTGGCTCGTGGTGGTGGTTCGACGGCAACAGATCTGAAAGGGGGTTAGGGTTCTAATTAAGTAATAATGAACAGGGTTCCGATTAAGGATTATTGGTCGTGGTTTCTTGCCAGTCGACCATCTAGACACAGAGATAGAGGAGGCGACGATGACCGGTGACGGGGGACCGGCTGCAGTTAGGATGTGAGGGTGGAACCGGGTCTCGGTGATAGAGAATTAGGGGTGGAGATTCATGGTGGTGTTGGGACTGTTTGGATATGAACAGAGGTTTAATTGATGTTGTTGTTGTGGAGATACATTTGGTTTATTTTTAAGAACTATGAACCCTAATTTAATTCTGACATTACAGAATGATCAGGGGAGAAGACAATGAGGTGAAAAGACAAATTTGCCCCTCACGTGAGGGGCACATGGGTAACTTAACTGACTTTTTTAACGGGAGTTGGTCTAAAGGACAGAGGGTGTAACAAATGTATAAAATAAAGGACATAGGGAGTTAAAAATTCAAAAAAAGGACAAAGGATGCAATTTCAGGTAAAACTAAAGGACAATCTGTGTAATTCTCTCTTCTAATAATGTACCCGCGATAAAACCGTTCATTCCATTAATTTGCTATTAGCGTTTCAACTCCTTCATCATTCAAAGAACCCTAGCTAGAGGTGTAAGCTTCTTATGCAAGTTTCCTTGATAATAGTTTTGTTTTGTTTTGTTTATTTTTATCACAATCATCTTCGTATTATTAATTTTTTTTATACACACATCAGTTTATATTTTTGGGGTCTATTTTTTCTAGTTGCGCATGGCACTCGAATTCTCAGAGATGGCCATGCAACAGTCACATGCAAACCAATATGGACCTGTCTTAGAAACTCAACATCCACCAAATATTAATCAGCAAGCAATGACAACATGGAAACCACCTAATGCAATGACTCGGCCGGGTAGCAAGCAGGTTAATTTTGCAATGCTGGTACCTGTTTTAGAACAACAGCTTGACAATGACAAGGCTACGCAACTCAACCACCTATATGCTCGATTAAGGGTATAGTTAAGGAGTGACTCAGCCTCTAACAATCTTTATTTTCAGTTTATTTTTTCTTTTTCTAGTGTTTATTGTTATGCTAAATGGCTATGTTATTCCCAGAGCAATATTATTAATAAAGAAGACTTTGTCCGTCGCTTGGGAAGTCTTGTAGGCGATCATATGCTCAAGACGACAGTCTATAAACTACAACAAGGGCAGGTATAGAAAAAAAAAACAAATGCGCGCTTTTAGTAAAATGTTTATATGTGCGAATTCTTATCGACAGTTACATGTTACATATGTTATATTAGTATAATATTTTGTTTATAATAGATAGATATGATGTGTTTTTGCTTATTTATACCAATTTTTTATTAACCTGCTCAGCTTAATTATTCTAGTTCAAATATGAATACGTCGTCGCAGCCTTTAAAACAAATTGGGCAAGGCGCAGTTCAGACCGCGTTTAGTGGCATGGAAAGACTGCCACAAAGTTCAGGCAACTGTCAACTGTCAATGCATAAAGATCAGAGTCTTGTGTCATCAATAGCTTATGCAGAACATGAACCCTTGGATCAGATAAATGACCAACAACATAAATCCCAATTATCAGCCCCACACGGCCGGTATTCAATTTCTCTAGATCAGATTGAATCATCCAAGGATGAAACTTTTGAGATGAAGTCATCAAGGCCCGGTTTCTCAACATCTATGAATGAGCCAGAGTCTATGCCCATCACTGAGAGGTTAAGTTTTTTAATACAGTCTGCTGGAAGTAATGGAAAGACTTTTCCAAATACGCCGACTGTTGTCAAGAAAAAACCGTTAGAAACACCTGTTTCTTCGCTAAGGTAGTTTGATTTTTGTCGTCTCATAGCGTATCATCCTTCTAATTATAATTATGACTTTTCTGCTACATTTCAGTAAGAAGCAGAAAGTGTCTGGAGCATTTTCGGATCAAAGTATTGATCAGCAGCTTAATGACGTAACTGCTGTAAGCGAACTGAATCTCAGGGTATGTGTTCTTCCCTTGTAACTACATGTAGATATCGACTTCACATCATAGGTGTATTTAATATCTTCGTTATTAGGTTATTTCGACCATTGGCGTAGAGCAACAAATACTTGTACAAGTTGGAAATCTAGTGTTCTTGTGATCTGAGTATAGTTAGACTGTATGAGTTCATTGCTTTAACTACTGCATTATGGATCTTAAGATACTTAAGGCCAGGCCACTTTATGTTTCATTAGTTTATGCTATGTATATATAAATATCATTAGAGTGAATTACATTACTGTTAAAATATAAGGTGTCACAATTCTATGTTTAAATGTCTTTGGGTCTTATTTTGTTCGGGCTTACAGTTGGGCCCTTAGTTCTGGGTCTGGTTAGTTTTGGGCCTATTATTGTTGTGGGCTGTTGGCCTGTGGCCCAGCTCATGTGTTGCTTTATGTTTCTACGGTTGTGATCTTCTCAGGTTGTTATTGATCTACGGCTGAGGAGTGTTCTCGAAGAATGTTCGAGACCTAGTATAAAAGGCTTATTATTCTTCTGTCTTCATCTTTCTACACACTCATATACTCTCTCTCTCTCTGGAATCGTCTCTTGTATTGATTAGGGTTTAATCTCTGTATTTTGATCTTCACAAGTGTGTGAAGATCTGTATTAGTTTCTGGTGTAAGGATTACTCCTGTGTAATCCCTGTCTGGTCACTGTTGATCATCTGTATCATCGTTCCAGAGACTGTAAGTGGTTGTATTGAACATTCAGATACGTCAACTGATCTAAACAATCAGTTGACATATTATTCTTTAGAATCTCTCTATTTGGAGAGATTCAGGGTATTTGGGGGGCAATATTTTGGTTTGGGTATAATAAGATTTTGTCACTTGTTTTGTCGCCTACTTCTGTTGTTCTATCTTCTTGGTTGATCTTGAGTTTGTGTAGGCTCAGATCTGTGTATTGTGGTTTGGATCATATATTTTTACATGGTATCAGAGCCCTAGGCTCTTATATCATAAAAGTTTTTTAAAATAAACGATCCTGTTCTTGTCTTCCGCTGTGTTGTGTAGCTAGAGACGTAAATCTGAGATCTAGAAATTTGGATCTCAGATCTGGTATTACTGACTGTTTGTTGTGGTGATTGACAAGTGTTGGAACTGGTGTCAACGGATTGTTGGCTCCCTGGTGGTTCTGGATAGCTGGTGATACGTTGTCTTACTTGCTCTCTGGTTCGTAACCCTAAGTGAAGGTTACGAGCTACGAGTTATTGGAGAAACCCTAACTTGGGTCTTCTTGGTGAGATTGTTCCTTGTCTTTCTTTTTTCTTGTTCTTGCTGTGTCTAGGAGCACTGTCCGGGTTAGGGTGGACCGGAGTAGGCTCAATACTTGATCTATTGTCTGTTTGTTTCTATATATACTTCTATATATATATAGATAATAAGGGACTCCTGTGCTAAGATCTGGGTGGGCACCTTGAGTGACGAACCCACTATCTGACCCCTGGCACAGCTTCGTCCTATTAGGATCTGGTTGTGCTTTGTCTATCTCTGTGTTTGTCTTGGTTGTTTGTTGATTGTTGCTTGTTTGTTTGTTTCTGCTTCAATATGACTGGAGGATCAGGAGAACCACAAGGCCCTCAAGGTCCTGGTCCTACTGATCTTGCTGTGGGAACACTGATAAGTAGACTTGATATCAGTGACCCACTCTATCTGCACCCTAGTGACACTAGCAGCTTATCCATCATCAGTCTGAAACTCAAAGGAACAGACAATTATAATGTATGGTCTAGCTCTATGAAACTGGCATTAAAAGCTAAAAACAAATATGGTTTTATAGATGGAACATGTGTAAAACCTGAGGATGATGAACTGCTAGCCAAACAATGGGATAGGTGTAACTCTGTTGTATTGTCCTGGCTGCTGAATTCTGTTAGTGAGGAATTGTATCTAGGACAAGTTTTCTCTGAATCTGCTTGTGAAGTTTGGTCTGACCTTAAGGAGACGTATGATAAGGTTGATGGCTCTGTTGTATTTAGTTTATACCAGAAAATCAATAGTGTTAAGCAAAATGGTAGTACTGTCTCTGAGTATTATCATAGACTTAACACTATGTGGAAGCAATTGGATGCCATACTGCAGTTGCCTACTTGCACCTGTAAGGCATCCAAGGACTTCAATGATTTTTCTTCTCTTATTAAACTAATGCAGTTCCTAATGGGTCTTGATGATGCCTATCAGCCTGTTAGGACTACTTTGTTGACAAGAGAGCCATTACCTAGTATAAAAACTGCCTTCTCCATAGTCTCTAGAGAGGAATCTCATAGAGGTTCTAGTGGGACTACAAAAGGGCAGAACATGGCTTTCTTTACTAAGACCAATCAACCCCCTGATAACAAAAAAAAGGGAGTTGTGAGGGGACCTAACCCAAATCTTAAGTGTACCCACTGCAATATGTTGGGTCACACTGTAGATAGATGCTATGAGCTGGTTGGGTATCCCTCTGGCTTTAGAAAAAGGGCTGTTGGGCAGACTCCTAGAGCAAATCTGTCTAATAACCCTAGTAGTTCTGCTAAGTCTCCTGTTTCTTCTACTTCTGGTTTGCCTTTTTCTCCTGAACAGATCTCCAAGTTAATGAATCTTATCAGTGAGAAAGGGACAAGTGATCCACAATGTTCTAATACTGGAGGTAAAAACATTTATATTAATGGTTTTTCTGCCCTATCTAAAATTTCAAATTTAAAACAAATTTTTGAAAGGTTCTCTAGTTGTTCTAACTTCATAAAAGGGGCTATTAGTTGTGGGTGGATCACTGATTCAGGAGCAAATCAACACATGACCAAAAGTGACAAGTTTATGGTCAACTGTGTTGATGTATCTAATTACAATATTCAGGTAAAACATCCAAATGGCACCTCTGCTAAGGTTACCAAGATTGGTGACATAAAAATAGCAGAGGGAGTTACATTATATGATGTTTTCCTTGTGCCTGAATATTGTGTCAATCTTATGTCTGTTCATAAATTGTCTAAAGACAACAAGTTGAGTGTCTTATTTGATGAGGGTCACTGTTATGTTCAGGATTCCAAGTCAGGGAGAATCCTGGTGACTGGTGATCAGCAGGATGGTTTGTATTTTATTGGTGAGAAAGTGAGTTCTAATCTTTGTTTTAGTAGTATTGGGAGTTCTAACCTGTGGCACAGTAGGTTAGGACATCCTTCTGATCAGGTTTTAGCCATTCTTAGTAAAGATCTTAAAATAGGAAAACCTGACTCACAGCCTTGTGATATATGTCACAAGGCTAAGCAGGTTAGACTGCCCTTTCCAATTAGTGATCATAAGACCCAAGCTGTTGGTGATATTGTTCACCTTGATGTTTGGGGTCCTTACAAGGTCACAAGTTGGGAAGGATATAGGTATTTTTTGACTGTTGTGGATGACTTCACAAGAACTGTTTGGTGTTACTTACTGAAAAATAAAAGTGAAGTCTTTGAAAATCTGGTTATTTTTTATGAACTTCTAAAGACTCAGTTTAAGACAAGAGTTAAAGTCTTTAGAAGTGATAATGGTGGTGAATTTGTAAACAAACAAATGGAGATTTTCTGTCATAATAATGGAATTATACACCAAACATCTTGTGCATATACACCACAACAAAATGGTGTTGCTGAAAGAAAGCATAGACACCTTCTTAATATGGCTAGGTCTTTACTGTTCCAAAGTGGGATTCCACTTAGGTTTTGGTCTGATTGCGTATTAACTGCTACTTATTTAATTAACAGGGTTCCTTCGTCTGTTCTGTTAGGTAAGAGTCCATATGAGGTCTTATTTGGGTTCCCCCCTATTCTTAGTCATTTGAAGAACTTTGGTTGTCTTTGTTTCAATACTGTATTAAATGAGTCTGATAAACTGTCAATTAAAGCTGAAAAATGTGTTTTACTAGGATATTCTGTTTTTAAAAAGGGCTACAAACTATGGTGTCTTGAGTCAAAAAAGGTTGAATTTTCTAGAGATGTAAGATTTTATGAGGAAATTTATCCTTTTAAACAAGAACCCATAGAAAATACTATGTTTCAAAATACTGATCCAAATATTACACATTTAAACTTTTTTGACAGTATTGAGTCTATGACAACCTCTGAGTCATCTGTGCCTAAGAACAATGTGCCCAATGATGAAGGGGAACCAACTGTGTCTCATGAGGTTCCAGCTAGTTTGCAGTCAGGAACCACTCCCAGGACTGCAGGGGGGGTAGATCATCATCTGAATGATGATCAGCAGCCTGGCAGTCCAGGTTGCAGTGTTCCTGACAGGGTAAACCATGATGCAGGGACTTCAAATGTTGAGAACAACCCATCTGAGGGATCTGTTAGAAGGTCATCTAGAGAGTCTGTCTTTCCCAGAAGATTTAATGAGTTTGTTGTAGAAGGGAAAGTTAAGTATGGTGTTGAAAAAGTTGTTAATTACTCTCATTTGTCTAGTGATAATATGAGTTTTGTGTCTGTTTTAAATCAAAATATTGAACCAAGGTCCTATGTTGAGGCTGCCAAAGATCCCAAGTGGGTTGAGGCAATGAACTCTGAAATGGAAGCCTTACATAGGAATAACACTTGGGTTTTGTCTGATTTGCCTGCTGGTAGAAAACCCATTGGATGTAAATGGGTTTATAAGGTTAAATATAAAGCTAGTGGTGAAGTAGAAAGGTACAAGGCAAGACTAGTAGCTAAGGGTTACAATCAGAGAGAGGGTCTTGACTTTGGAGAGACTTTCTCTCCTGTGGTTAAGATGGTAACTGTTAGGTGCATAATTAGTCTTGCAGTCCAGAATAATTGGACTTTATATCAATTAGATATAAACAATGCCTTTTTGTACGGATCCATTACTGAGGATGTATATATGTCTCTACCAGAAGGCTATTACTCAGAAAATGAAACTAAGGTTTGTAAGCTTGTAAAGTCTTTATATGGTTTAAAACAGGCACCTAGGAAGTGGAATGAAAAGCTTACTGATGTTTTGCTTAGTATTGGTTTTGTTCAGAGTATATGTGATTACTCCATGTTTGTTATGTCAAAAGAAAATGTCTTTCTAGTTCTTCTTGTCTATGTTGATGACATTATTTTAACTGGGAATTGTCAAAGTGAAATTGACAAGGTTAAAAAAATGTTAAGTACTAATTTCCTTATGAAAGATTTAGGGAAACTTAAATATTTTCTTGGTATTGAAGTTTTATATGAAAGGGATAATATTTGCTTAACTCAAAGAAAGTACTGTCTTGAGTTACTTGATGAGTTTGGATATTTAGGGTGTAAACCTGTAAATAATCCTATTGAGCAAAGTTATGTTGTTAATACAAAAAACAGTAAGAATGATGTGCTAGTTGATAATGTTACTGGTTTTCAAAAGTTAATAGGCAAATTGATATATTTGTCTTTGACTAGACCAGATATCAGCTATGCAGTTCAGTATCTTAGCCAGTTCATGCACAAACCCAATCATGGTCATCTTAAAACTGCATTAAGACTTTTAAGATATCTTAAAGAGTCACCAGGAATGGGAATCAGTTTTAGTAAAGGTGATGCAATGAATCTTATTGGGTATGTTGATGCAGACTGGGCTAAGTGTCTTGTGACTAGGAAATCAGTCACTGGATATTGCATTTTCTTAGGAAACTGTTTGGTTTCCTGGAAAAGCAAAAAACAGGGCACTATTTCCAGGTCGTCAGCCGAAGCTGAGTATAGAGGGATGTGTTCAGCATCCTGTGAGTTGTTATGGTTGAAAAACTTGTTGAGTGAATTAGGTGTTATTGTTAGATTGCCTATGAAACTGTTTTGTGACAGTAAGGCTGCTATATCCATAGCAGCTAACCCTGTGTTTCATGAAAGGGTTAAACATTTTGAGATTGATATACATTTTTTTAAGGGAGAAAATTTCCAGTGGTTTAATTAAAACCATAAAGATTGAAACTCACAATCAAATTGCTGATGGGTTTACTAAGGGTTTGGGTATCCAGCAGCATAGAAAGTTTTGTAATGATTTAAGACTAAAAGACATGTTTAAACATACGAATTGAGGGGGCATGTTAAAATATAAGGTGTCACAATTCTATGTTTAAATGTCTTTGGGTCTTATTTTGTTCGGGCTTACAGTTGGGCCCTTAGTTCTGGGTCTGGTTAGTTTTGGGCCTATTATTGTTGTGGGCTGTTGGCCTGTGGCCCAGCTCATGTGTTGCTTTATGTTTCTACGGTTGTGATCTTCTCAGGTTGTTATTGATCTACGGCTGAGGAGTGTTCTCGAAGAATGTTCGAGACCTAGTATAAAAGGCTTATTATTCTTCTGTCTTCATCTTTCTACACACTCATATACTCTCTCTCTCTCTGGAATCGTCTCTTGTATTGATTAGGGTTTAATCTCTGTATTTTGATCTTCACAAGTGTGTGAAGATCTGTATTAGTTTCTGGTGTAAGGATTACTCCTGTGTAATCCCTGTCTGGTCACTGTTGATCATCTGTATCATCGTTCCAGAGACTGTAAGTGGTTGTATTGAACATTCAGATACGTCAACTGATCTAAACAATCAGTTGACATATTATTCTTTAGAATCTCTCTATTTGGAGAGATTCAGGGTATTTGGGGGGCAATATTTTGGTTTGGGTATAATAAGATTTTGTCACTTGTTTTGTCGCCTACTTCTGTTGTTCTATCTTCTTGGTTGATCTTGAGTTTGTGTAGGCTCAGATCTGTGTATTGTGGTTTGGATCATATATTTTTACAATTACATATATGGTCCATCATCCATGTGGTATGTCCATATTGCAACTTTGGTTTGTTCCTTTATGCAATTACATATACAGTTATCATTGTTGACCCATTAGTAACGCGTTTGGTCCTTTTCACTAAACGATGTTAAAACGTTTGTTAAGAAGTTGCTGTAAATGAGCTGACCAACCTTGCAATATGGGCATACTCTTATAATAGGGTCAAGCATCTGATAGTTCTAATCTCACCAGGGTCTTGGTGTAACAAAAAATCTGCAGCATTCTAGGATGGAAGTTCAAGAATTTTTTTTTTTTTTTTTTTTTGGCAAAGATGAGTAGCCTTCCTCCAAATATCATACAATACTCTTATGCCAATGAGAGATACTATCTGTGATGTAAATTTCGTATTTTGTTTTAATTTAAAATGAAATTTATTTAATATAAGTAAATTAATAATTAAATAAATTAAAAAAATAATACTTAAGTGTATGGTTTTGCATGTATATATGTGTGTATATGTATGTGTCTTATTAATTAGTTTTTGTTACTTGATAGTTTATGTGAATAATAACTAAATAAATAAAAAAATTATTGTTTTTTCAAAGATTTTTTTAGATCAAGATGTTAGGTTAATATGTGATATTAACATGTTACAATATTTGTTTTTTTTTTGTTAATATGTATTAATTATATATATTTTTCTGACAAATTCTAGCTTGAAAAACTTCAAGAGGAATTAGAAAAAGAACGAGAGGCACGACAGAACATAGAAGCTCGTCTTAAAAAAATTGAACATGAGCGGGAACAAGAACGTGCCGAACGTGAACGAGAAAGAGAACAAGAAGGGGACGAACGTGAACGGGAGCGAGAAAAAGAACGGGCCGAACGTGAACGGGAGCGTAAACAAGAACGCACTGAACGTGAACGCGAGCGAGAACAAGAACGGGTCGAACATGAATGACAACGAGAACAAGAACTGGCCAAATGTGAACGAAAGTGAGAAGAAGATCTGGCTGCACGTGAGCGTGAGCGGTCCGAACAAACGAAATGGCGAAAAAACATGGAAGAAATGTTAAAAAGGTGTTTGTGTAAGTAAAAAAAACTTTTGTTTTGTATTTAGTGGGCGTGTCGGATTGAGGTGGAAAATTGTTTATTGGCTTTTCTGAAAAGCCAATAGGTCAATAAGTCATTGCCAAACGGTAGGATTTGTGTCTTTTTCAAATGACATATTGACTTATTGTTTTTTTTTTCCACGTAAGCATCTTTAACACCCACATCACCCATAACGCCCTTCACGCCCTCTAAAGCAATGGTCTCCCTCTATCAACATTCCTCCAAAATTAATGTTAAATTGAGTGTGTGTGAAGGACTCATCCAAGACTCTTTAGGTCTATAACACGTTAACAAATGACTCTTTTAACACACTCTTAACGCTTAAGGGGAAGTGGTATTTAATGCTATTAACTCCCCAAGCCTAATAAAATATCGTACAGTTTGTAACTAAAACTTGCACCTGATGTGAAATTTTAAAAACCAAAACATTTATTATAATAGGTTTGACTCAATTTTCAAAATAACACTGCTCACTCATACCAATAGCCCCTGTAACCAAATTTGTTTATTTCTCGTACGTTCGGTTCATAGGATTTTATTACATGATATACCGAGAATGTACCTATTAGACTTGATATACAACAAGATGTCTATTTGACATTTTAATGACAAAAAAAAACCTCACCAAACACGAGCGGCGTTGCTTGTCTTACACTTCGGTCACAGTCGTCCTGTCTGTATTTATTTTAGCTTCTTAAAAATACACACACGCTCACTCAATGAAAGTATATTTATAGTCCATTATAGTAACGATGTGATCGGTACTGTATCTGTATCGGTACCGAATTTGAACAAAAGTCATTATCAATATTTATGTTCGATACTCATTTTGATACCACTTTCCCGGTATCATGTGTGTAAGCTAGGCGACACTGGCCATGACAACCTCAACAGAAATACCGCCGGAGCCGTTGGAGGTTACAATAAGTACATACGTTTTAGACACGTGACACAATCTCACTAGACCTAAAAAAACAGCCGGCCGACTGTAAACACATGCGTCATCGCCCGTGTTTGAGAGCTATTTTTGTCATAAAAAAAAATCAAAGGGACATTTTGTCATAAACCGGTTTTAAAAAGAACATTCTCACGATTTTCCTAAATATCTTTACTTTAGGGACCAAAAGAGTAATATATTGTGAAAACAAGGGACCAAAAGGATAATATATTGTTAAAATTAGAACCCGCGATAAAACCGTTTATTTCCTTTGCTATGCTTATGATCATCATCTTCTTCATCTCTCCTCTAAATAATATCCAAAGAACCCTAGAAACAAGGTAATTATTAAACTTCTTTTGCATGTTTTCTTATAATATATTAATATTAATCTCAAAACCATGAACCCTATATATATATTTGTCTACTAATGTTTGGATAATTTTATATTATATCCATCCATCATCTTTGATTTGTTTAGTTTCATGTCATTATAGTTATATATGAGCTATAGTATATAACTAGGTGTCTAGGTTAGGTTTATATAATATGAACTGCATGCATTGACTTTGTACACATCATCAATGCTCTTTGTATTATTATGTTTTTTTTGTTTTAAAAAATTAAATTTAAACTTAATAAGATTCATAAACGCGACCAATTACATTAAGATAGCGGGCAGGCGGGCAACAAGCTGCGCCGCCACCCCTTTGTATTATTAATATCAATAAATATATTGCAGCTTTATCTCAAGGAAGGAACCTGTTCCAATAGTCACAGTGTTCTATATCCACATGGATTTGGATACGGGTACTGGTACGCGGATTGCTGATAAAAGTCCTGCTCAAAATATAGGACAGACAGCGGAAGACGATCAGCAACCGCCTAATGCAATGATTCGGCCTGCTGGCAACCGGCAGGCCACTTTTGCACAGCTGCTACTTCTTATACGACCGCAGCTTGACAAAGATAAGGCTATGCAACTCCAGGGCCTATACGTTCAATTAAGGGTATAGTTTGGGGATGACCCTGTAACAATCTTTATCTGCAAATTTCTTTTGTTGTTTATAAATGTTTATAATGTGTTATTGACCCATCATTATGCTAAATGGCTATGATATTCCTAGAGCCGAAATATTAATAAAGAAGAATTTGTCCGCCATATGCGAAGTCTTGCAGGAGATGATATGCTGAAGATGGCAGTTAATAAACTATGTCAACAAGGGCTGGTATAGTGATACCTTTTCGTCTGTTTTTAGCGTTCACATGTCTTATTTTGGCATTGCTTCACTTATATTTATTTGCACCTTAAGTAACGCCTACTCTTTGTGTGACGCTTACTATGAACGGATGTAGTATAATTTTTTTTTTGATAGATAGATAGATAGATATGACGTGTTTTTGAACCAATTTTTAATAATCTGCTCAGATTACTGTTGACACAAGGATGTATAATAAAGCTCAAAAACGACGATTATTGGAACACGAATCAGAGTCACATGGAGTACAAGCGAGCCATGAGTACTCTAATGTTGATGCTATTAAGCAAGAGCGGGATCAACAACATAACCATGATTTACAAATGAGGCAAGGCCTAGTTCATACAGCGTTTAGTGACATGAAGCGACTGCACGGAGGAGGTCTTGCTCGTTTCACAATTAAGTCAGGGCAACTGTCAATGCATAAATATCAGAATCTTATGTCGTTAACGGCTTATGGAAAACAAGAACCCTTAGATCAGATAAATGATCAACAACATAAATCCTTGCTATCAGCACCACAGGGCCCGTCTTCAATCTCTCCAGGTCAGGTTGAATCATCAAAGGATGGAACTTTTGAGATGATGTCATCAAAGCCCGGTTTCTCAACATCTATGACAGAGCCAGAGCCTATGTCCATCACTGCACAACTGGAACGCCTGAATGTGGTAATACATTGTTATAGTATTTTTATCATCTCCTTTTGAAATATATGATCAGTTTGTTAGAGATTAAGTTTATTAATACAGTCTGCTGGAAACTCTTCGTTGGTATCTGGATGTAATGCAAAGACTTCCCCCAAAAAGCCGACTGTTGGCCAGGAAATAAAGTTAGAAGCACCTGTTTCTTTGCTACGGTATTTAGTTTGATTTTTGTGATCTCATAACATAGCTTTTAATTATAATGTTGACTTTTCTGTTACATATCAGTAAGAAGCAGAAAGTGTCTGGAGCATTTTCGGATCAGCAGCTTAATGACGTAAATGCTGTCAGCGGAGTCCATCTCAGGGTATGTGTTCTTCCTTTGTGAAGACATGAGTATTAGGAAAACTACTAACTTTCAGTCATAATTTGGTCCTCTAGGAAGGAAAAAAACAATTGTTTTCTGGGTCGAAAGAGGATAGTCGAGTTTCAGAAGCTAATGGAAAGATTAATCAAGCACTGCAGAAGAAATTGGATGAGATCAGTTAAGACTTCTACCTTTACGGCTTTACCAGCTTTTTATAATGCAGGCTATAATAAACAGAATGTGGCTAACAAATATGCGTGTTGTAATATATGTTGTAACAGTGGCAAAACGTGGTGTAAAGAAGCGAAGCAATGACGTGGAACGATGCTTGCCACTGGTGAGCTTTAAGTTATTTTGTTTTATGAATTATTGTTCTGAATTTGTATATTGTAAATGCAATTTGGTATGCAGTGTGTATAGGAAAGAATGCGAGGGTTGTTTCTGATATCTTCTTTTTTGTATTCTAAGCTTATCCAAAAAAATTAGATATACAAACCTGTTAGTACTTTTCTTTTTAATTTATGGAGTTGAGGGGTGCTTGGATAATCGGCTATAGTTAATTGGGCTCTGGTAATAGAGACGGATATGCTTTTGCTAAGTAAATAGGCTATACTATGCTAAGTAAATAACAAGGATATAAAAACTGAATGAAAGAAAAACGACTTGTCCACAAGAGATAAGAAAGTCTAACAGTCTAACTCGCTTCTGTAACCCAGCGGTGATTGAGAATCGATTGTGGTTGAACTTCAATCTCTCAATATCTCAATCTACGGAGAGATAGGTGAAGATGGCAGCTGCCCGCAAGCAGGATTCAGCATTATCACATTAAAAATGTGGTCGTTACGAGAGTCTGGTGGAAAGTCAACCTCATAAGCAACTGTATTAGACTTTTTGGATGATTGTCCAAAACAAACTGCGTCCTCATTTCAAGAAGTACAAAACAGGTCATCAATTATGAGTTCAAAGTGATACCTTTTCGGTTGCCAAATGCTTCATCCTCATTTCAAGAAGCCATGAATGATCTCTTTCGCCCGTATATATGCCACTTCATATTGATGTTTTTTTATGATATTCTGATCTACAATGGGAGCTTGGAACTGCATATTAAACTTTTAAAAACAGCCCTGGTTACAGAAATAACAATTTTTTTGCCAAGTTTTCTAAATGTTGTGGTCAACTTTAGGTAGTTCTTAACTTCTTATGTGGCATGTAGTGACCATTGAAGGCGTACAAGTGGATATTTATCCAACAACTCATCAATATTCGAGATGGGATATTTCATATTTATCAGCCACAGTAACCCGATTTAAGGCACGATAATCAAAACACACACGCCACGTGTTGCACTTTTCTAACTAAAAGAACCGGGCTGGAAAATGGACTTGTATACGGTTGTATGAAACTGACATTCAGTAAACCGTCCACCTGTTTCTGACATCAGTGTTTTGTGAGTGAGCGTATCTGTAAGTTCTGATGATAGGTGCAGATGTGTTGGGTTGGAGGAGGATCGAAGGCTTCCTCTTTGAGATGCATTGAGGCTACATCCACCTTCTCGTTATGTGGAACCTGATAATAGCAGGAATACTTCTCTGCTATAAGCCGTTTTGGCCTGAACCAAATTGGATGTGTGTTTATATGTATGTTGCAAATTTTACTACTACAAATGATACCTATGGTTGTGACTGTATGGTTGCTAGTACATCCTGTATTATTCTTCTTTTGCTTTGTTGACAAATTAGAAGAAACTGATGTTTGGGATGACAATGCAGTGTAACATTAACAGCTACAGTTGATATAATGGGAAAATTCTCTATAAATGCAAAATTTATGTATTTCATATGGGTAATAAAATTTTAGTAGGCTGTATGATATTAGCAGGTAAATGTTCTTTATATAAATATGTATGTGTTTGTTAACAATTTTTTTACTATATTTTGATAATGTTGGTTATTTTGATATTATTTAGATCGACCGTTTTGACCCAAACCTTTTTTGATCACCCTTAGTTTTGATCCATACCTGTTTTGAGCGCCACCCATTTTGAGTACCCGTATCTAGTTTGAGCATATGTATGTGTAGTTGTATGTAACTATGTATCATGTATTGATTACATATGTTTTAACAAATGTAATTTTAGGTCCAAGATGTTCAAGCAGAATTAGAAAAGGAACGGGAGGCCCGACTAAATTTGGAAAAGCGTTTGGAAAAAATGGAACGAGATCGGGAACAAGAGCGGGTCGAACAAGTGGAAAGGGAGAAAAAGGTTCAAAAACAATTTGATGAAGTCATGAAAAAATTAGCTGATAAGTAATGTTAGTATGTTTTGTTGATTTTGCTTGCACTGCTGTGATTTTGTATCTTGATGTCATGTTGGGTGGTTTATGAATGATTCTAAAGATGGTATGTGATGAGTGCATCAATAAAATCTTTGAACATTACAATTTAGTTTAGTACTTTAGTTCCCTAAATACATGGTTTGTTTTTTCATCATGCAAAACTGAGTTGGCTTTGACTCTGCCTTTGAAAGGTATGCGTTATGAATTGGGTAGAATTCATAAACCACTCATGAATTTATTCGTGGAGAAGTTAACCTAACGAGTGTAACTCTAACACGACATGTGTAACCCATTTACCTAAATGACTCAATCGTGTTGGAAATGGAAGGTTTAGAATTCTACTATGATGGGTACAACAAATGTTGGTCCCAAACATTGAGCAGTTAGGTTTCAGGGTTGTCCCGAGAATTCGAGGCCAATGCGACAGGAAAAAGTGGGCTCATAAAATATAAACTCATAAAAAAAATCAATTAATATGGAAATAAGTGTAATAAGAATAAACGAAATAAAACTATTGTAGTATTATGATTATAGATTACAGATTACAGATTGTTTATAGATATCGATTATAGATTGTTTAAAAACTTAGAAGTAAATGCAAATTAAAAAAAAAGAGGAAAATGTCATTTCCGTCACCGAGGTTTGGTCACTTTTGTGAGTTACATCCAAATGTTTTTTTCGTACCTGGTCCTCGTCCTTTTCAAATCTTGCCGTTACAGTCCAATGTGTTAACTCCTTCCGTTTTCTCTGTTAACTAAAAGGGCAATTTGGTCTTTTCTTTCATGTACAAGTTTTTTAACCAACTTCTCCTACATCCACCACCAGCACCACCACTTCAATACATAATAATATATAAAGTTTTTTTAAAAAAAATTGGGCCCTCTGGATATTTGGGCATCGAGCCATCGCCCAGCCCAAAAACCGCCCCTGTCTGTAAGATAAATACAGAACTCGAACATAAAGAGAAAATTTTTATTTTAAAAGCCACGTTTCGTAATTTTGGTCCTCTACCTAAAGGACACTATAAACAACAACAACCAAGCCCAGTAAATCCCACAAATAGCAAAGCTATTGGTAGGGTCTGGGGAGGGTGGGATGTAGGCAAGCCTTACCTCTACCCCTAGGGGAATAGAGAGGCTGCTTCCAGGGAGACCCTCTGCTCAAGACAAACAACGAAAAAAAAGGAGAATATATGTACACCCACAACTACTCATAACAATCACAGGCAGTAAAAACAGTGCATTGACATCAATAGGCAACTATGCTACCATAAACAACCTATAAACAAAACAGAATGCAAGACAAAACATATGTAGAAGCCGCATACGTAAAAGCAAAAGTAAGACTCTACCATACTCCTAAACAGCATTTTCCCATGTCCTAATAGTCCTTCACCTTAATCCTATGTCTCCATAAACCCCTATCGTGGGCCATGTCCTCAGAGAGGTGTAACTCCCGTAAATCCTGTCTAGCCCGCTCCTCCCAGGTCAATTTTGGTCTGCCTCTACTCCTTCTGCCTTCCACAGTGAGACCTTCTACCACTCTAACTGGCTCAGCTAACTGTCTCCTCTTCACATGCCCAAACCATCTCAACCTCCCCTCTTTTATCTTATCCGAGATACTAGCTACCCCCAATCTATCCCTGAAAACCTCATTTCTTATCCTGTCTAACCGTGTGTGCCCACACATCCACCTCAACATCCTCATCTCCGCTACCTCCATCTTCCGTGCTTGCATTTTCTTGACTGCCCAACAGTCAGAACCATATAACATAGCCGGTCTAATTGCTACCCTATAAAACTTCCCCTTTAGTTTAGTCGGAAACCTTCTGTCGCACAAAACCCCCGTAGCTGCTCTCCACCTACACCATCCAACCTGGATACGATGGGCTACGTCACTATCTATCTCTCCATCCCTTTGCACAAACGATCCTAAATACTTAAACTTAGTTACCTGTGGAACCACATGTCCCTCAATAGTAATCTGAGTGTCCTCGTCATTGCCCACGCCACTGAAATCACAGTACATGTACTCCGTCTTAGACCGACTAATCCTTAAACCTTTACATTCTAGGGCTACACGCCACTCCTCTAGCTTCGCATTCAAGCCTTGTTTACTCTCTGAGACTAACACAATATCGTCTGCAAAAAGCAAGCACCATGGGACCGACTCCTGGATTGATTTTGATAACTCGTCTAGGACAACAGCAAACAGGAAAGGGCTCAAGGCAGACCCTTGATGTAGTCCTACTTCTAAAGGACACTATATGTATAAGAAAGAAACCGCGCTTAAACCCTCCTTTGTTCATTCCCAAATTCCCATTGCTATATAACAACAGCAGAAGCAAACACAGCAATCACAACAACCACCATCACAACAATAATAATCTTCCTCTGCACTGAAGATCCTTGTGCAGTTCAACTCCTCCATCATCCATAATAAATAAACCCTAGGTAGAGGACAGGTAAACTATACTATACTATATATTTTCATGTCATTCTTTTCTCCATTATATATTTCATCTTCAATATACTACCTTACGTTCCTTCTATAGTGCATCTAATTCATCATTATTGTGTGACTCTTGTTGAGGTAACAATTGTTTGTTGTACATTAGGTTTGTATTTAATACTTGGGTATATCCACCATTGCCATACTTAATTACATGTAATATCATATAACCAAACATATCAAATATACCCTAGGCCTGTAAACGAGTCAAGCCACAGTGGGTTCGAGCTTACGCTCAAAATTAAACGAGACATCTTGGCTCGGCTCAAGCATAACCTCGGAGTTAAACGTGCCAATAGCTGAGCCAAGCTATGCTCGAGCTCGGCGTAGTTAGAAAAAGAGTCGGATTGGCTCAGGTGGTTTCAAATTAAGCTTTTTTCGATCGAGCTACGAACTGAGCTGTGAGCTTTTTGAACCAACAACACTAAGAGCTTTTAAGAGCTTCTAGCTTCAATATTTTAAGAAAAACTCCTACTCAATAAGAAGTCTTGTTTGGTTGAAGGAGGTTATAGCTTTTAGGTTAGGAGAAAAGACTCCATATTGAATGCTACTAGCACACTAGCGTTTAAGAAAAAGCTCCTACTAGCTACAATCTTTTAATGAGTAAAATGACACAAATACCCATTCTACCATAAAAAAAAATAATAAAAAAAACATGCATACAAGCTTTTAGTATGTCCATTTTGGTCATTTTATGCATTTTATTAAAAGTTCCAGCTATTTTGCCAAACACTAAAATATATTTAAAAAGTTACTAGCTTCCAGCCACCAACTACCAGCTAGTTTTGCCAAACATACCCTAGATGTACTAATTTTTGTACAACTTTAGTCGATTTCGTCATCAATACAACTATTTGTTCTAAATTGAATACTTTAGCCTTTCTTAATACTTTATCCATGGACTTGCATACTTTGGATCAATGGGCTTGTATATATTACTTAAGTTTTTTACTGTTATTTACATTGGATTGTACAATATCTACACTTCTAGGATGAAATTTGGATCCATGGACGTGAATCTACAAGAAAACGCAGGGAATTAATACTACTTCTAGAATGGAAGTTTATCACTAACTTTATAGGATGTGCTTGTGTTCCTCTAGTTTCTAGCATGCGGATATCGATTTCACATCATAGGCTGCTCTTAATGGTTGTATTTAATACCTTTGTTATTTGGTTATTTCAACCACTGGCAGTTTGGCATAGTTAATTACAGTTTATTAACAACAATATGGGATGGGTTGTTACATGTGATATAGTAATTGCTATATTATCCTTCAGTGATTAATTTCAAAGCCAAGAACCTTATATCCCCATCCATAATCTTCGAGTTATGTACTAATTGTTAATTTGATCTTCCATACGCTATATTCGCTTAAAAATGCATAATTCCGACTTTCTTAATGCTATATCTCATTCAGTATTTGTTTCTATGTCGTCATCAACTTTACAGTTTTTGTGTGCTTGTTCTTGAGGTAGCGAGTGTTGTAGTAGAATATGTTTGAAATAAATGCATACTTTAGATTTATCTCATTCAATATCTGTTTCTAATTCATCATTAACTTTACTGTTTTTGTGTGCTTGTTCTTGAGTTAATGATTGTAGTACAGTAGGTTTTAAATCCTCAATATTTCAAAGTTGCAAACTACTTTGCCGACTTCAATTACTCAGGGTATAATATGCTGAAATTTGGATCCATGGACTTGTGTATGACTTCAGTTTTTTACTGTTATTTACTAGGATGAAAGCTCAGTGTTTGCCTTTGGACATCATCAGCAACCTGCCTTCAAGCATAATACAAACAATTCTGACTTTTCTGCCTATACGCGATGCTTTTAGAACTAGCGTTTTGTCCCGGAAATGGCGCTATCATTGTGCAAACATTCCCAAACTTGAGTTCAACGAAGGACTGTGGCGAGGACCTGAGTCTCCCAACAAGCATAAACTCTTTCTTGATATCTACACCATACTGTTACTACACCATTGTCCGGTGCTTGAGTTTTCACTTTGTATCCCTCAACTAAAAAGCTGTTGTGAGATTGACCAGATCATACATTATCTATCAAGAAACACAGCCCTTGAGAAGTTTACACTTAGTATAGGGCCGGGAATTCGCCATAAGTTACCCACATCTTTATTTTCATTGAAGAACTTAACTGACCTTAAACTCCGAAATTGTGCAATTCCTCCTCTAGCAACTTTTCCTAGATTTGGCAGGCTAACAAGCTTATGCTTTTATGAAGTCGCCATAACCAATGCTACACTTCTGCAGTTTCTAAGTTGCTGTCCTATGATTAAAAACTTCACTCTGGTAAGACTAATAATTTACTTGATAAAAGGCTTCTATATTCAAGTTGGGACCATAGTTTAAATCTATATATATTCCTGCAGATTGAATATGTATTTCGTTTCAGACAAAGTGGTTGTTCTTCTGACTTTGTTGACTTATTCTGCCTTTTGCCTTTTATTGAGCATCTAGAAATGAACTGTTGTCCTGTTAAGGTAATCCATAGCTCATTATCTCTCTTACTACATCTCATGCAACTAAAATATGACTAGCAAACGGGTGGCTCGGGCCAGTCAGCTGATGGGTAACAACAGGTCGCTTTAAAAAGGTATCAACTGGGTGCAGGTCAAAACAGTCTCTTACCAAAATGCGCGTTGGTACTTGAAATGAATGTTTTAAGAAAAAAAAAAAAGTATCATATTAGTTCACCCACTATATTCATTACTGAAAATTTTATAATAGTATTCTGCTAATGGTCGTTTTTGGTTAAAGTTCTTTGCTCTAGGTGTTAAACCACCAAAGTCGACAAAGGCGATTGTCCACCTCAAATATCTTGGGTTATCTCAACTGTCCTTTGCAATAGAAGACGAGTTAAGCTCTGTATATCTTTTGGTTTCAAGCTCCCCAAATATAAAGAAAATTAAACTGGAGGTAAAGACGTATAAATGCTGATATGTTATAGCTGTATCACACTCTTTCTTTTTAACTCAGCTAGAAATATTTGCTTTTCAATAGATGTGCCGTTATAAGTATAACCCAAACGAAGTGGTGTCACAAACTGCTAAGGATTTCTTTGACGTATTAGACTATTCAGACATTAGCTTGGAACATCTACATGAATTAGAGATCACAAACTTCGGAGGGATAAAGCCGGAAATGGACTTTTTGAAGCTTATCTTGGCCAACTCACCGATGCTAGATAGAGTACAACTAGTGTTTTGCGACTTGATTTTGTTGCCTGCTAGATATGGGACACTAGAAGCGTTGCTTGGGCTTCCACGTGCATCGAGTAGGGCAAAAATCATACTTAAACCATAAATTATTGTTTCGTTTTCATCTAGACTCGCTTTCAGTTAGTTGTGGGAAGCCTTTTTGGGTTGTTTGTGTTTTAAGGTCTCAGTAAGCTTGGTACTCAAAATGTGTTGGTTAACAAGATTGTTTTTATCATAAACCTTTCTTGGCAGCATTTTTGTTGATAAAAAGGTATTATTAGTTTCTTGTTTTCTTGAGAAACTTTTGTATATCGTTTAACGTTTAAACTGCTGCTTATTCAGAATTTGTGATGTTATTTTTGTGGGTTATTTGTATCCTATATTGACATCCCTACTACTCGTCACATTAATCGTTTCAACTATTAAACGAACTTTTAGTTTAGTTTTGGTCATTCCAGTTAAATTAATGGGCTTATAGCCATGTAAACGGGTGTTTAACATTTCGGTTTTGCCTTTTAAACAACCTTATAGCATCACATTAACAGTAGTGTGTCCCTTTCAAAAAGACGGGTAAAGTAATGTCGTTAGTCATTTCCACTTTACTTTGGTTGAGCTTTGTTGTTACCCCATTAAGGTGATGCATATTACTCCACCATTAGAAAGGTCAACACGTTAAATATTATTAAAAAAGTATTTATATTTTTAAATAAAACGATGTTTAGTGTTGTATGTACACTTATGGTACCTACGACCCATTTCAGTTTTAGCTAATTTCATTTGTTTGACCGATTTGATATGTTTGATAAAAAAACGTAATCCAAATTGATCCATATATAACTAAACGGTTCAAAATTGTTTCTTATACTATGTAACAGTAGTCACACTAAGCGTTTTCTCCATT
This sequence comes from Ambrosia artemisiifolia, assembly GCA_032199755.1. Lineage (NCBI taxonomy): Eukaryota > Viridiplantae > Streptophyta > Magnoliopsida > Asterales > Asteraceae > Ambrosia > Ambrosia artemisiifolia. Next base: position 56,608,829 of record CM063519.1, read on the forward strand.
GGTATATATTTTTGTTCAAGCCGTTCAAAAAATATATACATTGTTGTTCAAATTCAGTTCGTTGACTCTAAGAAGTCAAACTTTGTAATTCCAATTCCAAATTTTAGAGAAAATTACGTAATTAGTCCCTGTGGTTTGCCTTTAGTTTCACCTTTAGGTATTAAGGTTTAAAAGTTTCATGTTGAGGGTTTAAGTTTAGTTTTTGTTACATAATAGAGTATTAGCACTAACGGAGGTTAATATTTAACTGAGTTTACCCTCATATGACAAATGGTAAACCACAAGGACCAAATGTGAAATTTAAGTGGGGCCCACCTAATAATCTAAAATAAAAAATATTCATGCTTGTAATGGGGGTCGAACACGGGTTGATGACCGGGTCAATCCTAACATCCAATTTTTTTAACCAACTGAGCCACTTGTTGATTTGGTCTATTACTGAAACGTTTTTTTTTTTTTTTTATAAAAGCGGTTATTAGATTGAACCTGCATACCCCCAAACCCCTAAATCCTGGTATTAATAATAATAATCCTTCTAGCATGGGCCGATTACCTTACATGAATAAAGAAACGGTTTTTTTATGCTTCTTCTGTTTTTTCAGACTGCTGCAAGTTACCATGCAATAGCTATTGCACTTTCTTTGATGGAAGCTTACCCTCTTAGTGTCCAGCATGAACAAACCACCTTAGAGATACTACGTGCAAAGCGGGGTCCAGATGATCTACGCACACAGGTAATATCTAATAGATATTATCTATTATGGTTTTTATCAAGGTTTTATATGTATTTATTTTATATCAAAATTCAAGATTACCTGCTAACTCTCACTAAATAACTACTGGTGCAGGATGCTGCTGCATGGCTTGAGTATTTTGAATCCAAGGCACTTGAACAACTAGAAGTTGCAAAAAATGGGACTCGAAAACCAGATGCATCCTTAGCTAGCAAAGGACATCATAGGTGTGTTGGCAGTGCCAAATTGTTAATATCAAACAATGAGCTGTTTAAATAATGACCACAACTTTACTATCAATATATGATATGCAGTGTATCAGATTTGCTTGATTATATTAATCCAAGTCAAGACAGCCAAGGGACTGATGGCATGGGTATAAAAAGGAAAAGCTACATTGAAAAGGTATTTTTAATTGTTTAGTTGTATATAATTTTGACAAAAAGTAATGCAACTGTATCTTAATATGCTATGTGGTCCATTTCAGTTAAAGGGGAAATCATACCAAAACTTGGAGTTGACAAATTCTGATGACTCGTCAAAAGATCTTGTGAAAGAAGTTTCAGATGAAGAGAAACAAGATCCAGCTCTTGAACAAGAACATGACATAAAGGATTATTATTATTATTAATACCAGGATTTGGGGGTATGCAGGTTCAATCCGATAACCGGTTTTATAATAAAACGTTTCATTAATAAATCAAATCAACAAGATTGTTTTTATCATAAACCTTTCTTGGCAGCATTTTTGTGGATGAAAAGGTATTGTTTGTTCCTTGTTTTCTTGCAAAACTTTTGTATATCGTTTAACGTTTAAACTGCTGCTTATTCAGAATTTGTGATGTTATTTTTGTGGGTTATTTGTATCCTATATTGGCATCCCTACTACTTGTCACATTAATTGTTTCAACTTTTAAACGATCTTTTAGTTTTGGTCATTCCAGTTAAATTAATGGGCTTATAGCCGTGTAAATGAGCAGTTAAACAATCGTATAGCCATGTAAACGGGCGTTTAACATTTCGGTTTTGCCTTTTAAACAACCTTATAGCATCACATTAACAGTAGTGTGTCCCTTTCAAAAAGACGGGTAAGGTAATGTCATTAGTCATTTCCAGTTTACGTATAAAAATGTAGAGTCTTATGGCCAAATAACATGGTGTGATAAATTCACCGTTTGAATCTCTCAACTTAAGCACCTACCTCTGGTATGATCCGATAAGAATTCCTGTTGTAAAAATTGTTAATTGCATAAAAACGTTCAAATTTTTTTGATATAAGGACGCCACACACCATCGTTTCGACATGTACACCACACACCACCATTTGAAATAGATATTTGATCAAAGTTTTGTTTAAAAAATTTCTGCAGATTGGAGATGAAAAACATCTCATGGGATGCTGGAATTCTGACTTGTTGAGATGTTCGAGTGTGTTCACCTTTGGTTGAGCTTTGCATGTAGCTCGTTAATATTTGTGACTTTTCAAAATGAGTTAAATGATGGGTTATGCGGTATTTAACAGCAGCCCACATGCCACAAACTTTTACGATTCGGACTTTATTTATCTCATTTCAACTGAAATAAGCCCCGAAAAGCAGGTGGGTAGTGTCGTGTCAACTAATAGGTCAAGAGGGGTTAGTGTCAAACTGGTTCATGTTGTCATAAAAGTAATAGTTGGTTTCGGGCCGAAGCGGGAACTGACCAAAATAGGCATGGGTGAATGGGGATGTTACACCAAATATCGATTATAATATTCTACTACTAAGCAATTGCCTAAAATCACAAAATATCATCGAATATTCTAAATCCCTAATCTAATAATCGGCTTTAAGTTCATGTATTTTATTTTCATGTAGTTTGTTAATTAGTTTAATAGTTTAGTCATTTGATTTTGAGTTCTATAGCAGTTTGTCAACTAGGAGTGTTTAGTGTTTGAATTGGATCCAAAAACAATTCAAATTCAGTAATATATCGAATTCAAATCCGTCTTTAAAAATTTCAAAATTAGATTTATTCAATTCTATTTTTATAGAACAAGTTCTTAAATTTAATTTAATTTATATCAAATGAAGTGTTCGGCCCTTTATATACATTCTGAACCGGCACCACTTCAACAGACGCGACCATACACAAATACGTACTTAGGATAAAATGTTTTTTCTAACCGGTGTGATACATGAACCGGTTTCTAACCTATTAAACTTAGGATATAATAATTAACACATGTCTATTATTTACATAACATAAGATAAATCAAGTTTACTAAATCATTCTTCTAACATTCTCCCCCTTAAACTTGATTTTCAGCCTTCTTTTCTTCATTCGTCACTTGATGATGATCGGCTCCTCTTCTTGGGCGGCATATCTTCATCCTTCCATTTGTTGCCATCACTTGTGCTACCTTCTTCGTTGTTGACTTCGACAACCAACTCGCGGCCTTTGTATTTGAGATGGTACCATTCCATCATCTCCAAATATCGGACATACACTAGCCTTAGTGTTGTTGCTATTTCTTCTTTTCTTGCTAAACTTGGTAGCCCTCTTCCATAACCCATACTCATTGCAACAATCGCCCAATTTTCATCTTTTGTGACTTTATCATATCCACCAAACACTTGTACTTTCGTGTATAAATCCAACAAACTAATTGGATAACCGGTTGTGTCTCGTGGTGGTATAGGGGCTTCGGCTCTTATTTTCAAGAAATCTTGCATGAACCATTTAACAATTTTTTCGAACTCTAACTCGAACTTGCGTTTGTACCTTTCAACCGTTGTTGTAACATGGAGTAAATCCATGAAAACTAAGCAATCTTGTATGCGAGAACCATTGGTTGGGTACATGATAGGACCTTTCTCCATAATGCCTTCATAGTTGTCCTTATCAATAGAGAATTCTTGAAATTGCTTGAACATGTAAGCCCTCTCTTTATCTTCAACACTTAGTGATTCCTTTATGCCTTCAAATCTGACCCGTTTGTTTGAGAACCTTTCTAGTGGTCCTTTTCCATCCTTTTCAACAATATTTTCTCTTTCGGGGCATTTAAATGTGAAGTGACTTTCACAATCACAAATTCGGCATAGAATCAACTTTCTTTTCTCTTGTAGGATCGGCCTATGTATGTGACAAGTGTCACCATCGAATTCTACTTCTAGGCCTTCTTGGTTTAATCTTTCTATGCTTAACACATTTTTTCGAAGTGTAGGAACATAGTATACCTTCTTGATCTTGTGTACTTGTCCTCCACTTGTGATGATCACCGATCCTCTTCCTCTAAAATACTCCCTCATATATCCGCTTGGTTGGCCTTCTACTCCAAACGATTTGCTAAAAATGGCGAATTGATCTTTAAAGCCACACCCATGTTCTTTTCTTGTTAGACTTGCGTACCACACATCATCCCATCCTTTTCCTTCCGTTCCTTTTACCATGAATTCTGTTTTACCCATCTTCTTTGGGCAATTTCTTCTATAGTGGAAGGGCTCTTTACATTTACCACAACACATCGCGTGTGGGTATTCGGGGGCATCCTTTATTTGATTGTTGAATTCTTGTTGCGCGTGTTTCTTCTTCTCTATACGCGACTTCGGGGCTGATCCGATGTGAAATCTGGAGAAATTGATGTTCGAAGGGTCCATACACTCCTTCTTGAATTCTGCGATCTTCTTATCGAGAACAATTTGATCCACACGATCATCTTCTACAAATGGAAACATCGGCTTCTTGCCTTTGTCTTCGGGAACACCGTCTGATTTCTCTTCACAATCGAATATACCATAGATTCTTCTTTGATCGGGCTCTGATGCCATGTTAGTGATCTGATCTGCACAGGTTTCTTTCATACGATTCTGCATAGTGTTTTCTGATGTGGGCTTCGGGTAATTGAGGCGATGGCAGTTTATAAATATGGAGGGAAAAGAGGTTGTTTGAAAGTTAGTTATCTTTAACATAAACTTTCTTATATATATCAAATGAAGTGTTCGGCCCTTTATATACATTCTGAACCGGCACCACTTCAACAGACGCGACCATACACAAATACATACTTAGGATAAAATGTTTTTTCTAACCGGTGTGATACATGAACCGGTTTCTAACCTATTAAAATTAGGATATAATAATTAACACATGTCTATTATTTACATAACATAAGATAAATCAAGTTTACTAAATCATTCTTCTAACACTATTCACCCAACCGATCCCTTCTGCCCCTACACCATCCACTACCACCATACCCCAGACACCCGTTCACCATAGTCCTGCACCCTCGACATCATCACCTTCCCAACCTTCAGCCCCACCCCATCCGACTCCTATCACCTACTCTAGACGTACTACCCGCACATCTCAACCTACCACACAATCGGCCCCACCACCTCCTATGCTCAACCCCACCTTACGTCCTCCTGTCTCCTCCACCTCCACGGCACCTGCTCCTGTCACTTCTGTCCCGCCTGCCACATCCGTCCCCTCTGCCACATCAGTCCCACAACCGCCTCCCCAACGACATCCCATGACTACTCGATCACGTGATGGGACATCAAAACCCAAAACACCCTTTAACCTTAATGTCGACACCATCTCTCCCATACCTAAGTCTCACCTTACTGCCCTGTCCGACCCGCACTGGTTAGATGCCATGAAAAACGAGTACACGGCTTTAATGGATAATAGCACGTGGGATCTCGTGCCTCGTCCGCCTAATGCACAAATTTTAGAGAAAATTACGTAATTAGTCCCTGTGGTTTGCCTTTAGTTTCACCTTTAGGTATTAAGGTTTAAAAGTTTCATGTTGAGGGTTTAAGTTTAGTTTTTGTTACATAATAGAGTATTAGCACTAACGGAGGTTAATATTTAACTGAGTTTACCCTCATATGACAAATGGTAAACCACAAGGACCAAATGTGAAATTTAAGTGGGGCCCACCTAATAATCTAAAATAAAAAATATTCATGCTTGTAATGGGGGTCGAACACGGGTTGATGACCGGGTCAATCCTAACATCCAATTTTTTTAACCAACTGAGCCACTTGTTGATTTGGTCTATTACTGAAACGTTTTTTTTTTTTTTTTTATAAAAGCGGTTATTAGATTGAACCTGCATACCCCCAAACCCCTAAATCCTGGTATTAATAATAATAATCCTTCTAGCATGGGCCGATTACCTTACATGAATAAAGAAACGGTTTTTTTATGCTTCTTCTGTTTTTTCAGACTGCTGCAAGTTACCATGCAATAGCTATTGCACTTTCTTTGATGGAAGCTTACCCTCTTAGTGTCCAGCATGAACAAACCACCTTAGAGATACTACGTGCAAAGCGGGGTCCAGATGATCTACGCACACAGGTAATATCTAATAGATATTATCTATTATGGTTTTTATCAAGGTTTTATATGTATTTATTTTATATCAAAATTCAAGATTACCTGCTAACTCTCACTAAATAACTACTGGTGCAGGATGCTGCTGCATGGCTTGAGTATTTTGAATCCAAGGCACTTGAACAACTAGAAGTTGCAAAAAATGGGACTCGAAAACCAGATGCATCCTTAGCTAGCAAAGGACATCATAGGTGTGTTGGCAGTGCCAAATTGTTAATATCAAACAATGAGCTGTTTAAATAATGACCACAACTTTACTATCAATATATGATATGCAGTGTATCAGATTTGCTTGATTATATTAATCCAAGTCAAGACAGCCAAGGGACTGATGGCATGGGTATAAAAAGGAAAAGCTACATTGAAAAGGTATTTTTAATTGTTTAGTTGTATATAATTTTGACAAAAAGTAATGCAACTGTATCTTAATATGCTATGTGGTCCATTTCAGTTAAAGGGGAAATCATACCAAAACTTGGAGTTGACAAATTCTGATGACTCGTCAAAAGATCTTGTGAAAGAAGTTTCAGATGAAGAGAAACAAGATCCAGCTCTTGAACAAGAACATGACATAAAGGATTATTATTATTATTAATACCAGGATTTGGGGGTATGCAGGTTCAATCCGATAACCGGTTTTATAATAAAACGTTTCATTAATAAATCAAATCAACAAGTGGGCTCAGTTGGTTGAATTGTTGGATGTTAGCATCGACACGGTCATCAACCTGGGTTTGACCCCCACTACAAGCATGAATATTTATTATTTTAGATTATTAGGTGGGCCCTACTTAAATTTCACATTTGGTCCTTGTGGTTTACCATTTGTCACATGAGGGTAAACTCAGTTAAATATTAACCTCCGTTAATGCTAATACCCTATTATGTAACAAAAACTAAACTTAAACCCTCAACATGAAACTTTTAAACCTTAATACCTAAAGGTGAAACTAAAGGCAAACCATAAGGACTAATTGCGTAATTTTCTCCAAATTTTATGTTGACTTAGTTCTATAGCCGTTTGTCAACTAGGAGTCTTTAGTGTTTGAATTGGATTCAAAATCAATTCAAATTCAGTAATATATCGAATTCAAATCCGTCTTTAAAAATTTCAAAATTAGATTTATTCAATTCTATTTTTATAGAACAAGTTCTTAAATTTAATTTATTTATAATGGGACCGCGGGTAAGCGGGCACCAAATTGCGCCGCTACCCTCTTTTGAATAGCAAACCCTACTGTATTAAAGATGAAGCTTTGGTCCCTGGCCGACAAGCAATTACTATGCACCACTTTTTGCACCCGACCTAGAAGTCGGATGGCTTCGGAATTCGATTCATTGAACCCCCGGTAAGATTTGTGTACATGATAACTTTTAGAAAACGAAGGACCCGAACCGTAATGTATTGTAAAAACAAGGGACCCAAACAGTACAATATGGCAATATAAATTTATAAATAACGTACCCGCAGTATTATAAACTAAAACGTTCGGTCGTGTGACTATACAGTTCTACTCCTCGAAATATATATCCAAAGAACCCTAGAGGTAATTTTTTTTTTTTTTTTGCAAGTTTTCTTTTATGCATGCTGCTGTAGTAAATATTTTAGAATTATTTTAGGGGAATGCGACTTTTTATATCCAATCCTCGTCTTCGATTTGTGTTGTTGCATGTCATCATAATTGTCGATTAATCTTCAATATGCTGCAATATTATGTATCTGGTTCATCATCAACGTTATCATTTTTGCGTGATTGTTGTTTGAAATCTAGTTGGACTATAGTTGCTTTGTGATTTGATTTTAGTATAGTTAGCCTACACGGTGTGGTAGGGCGGTCAAGGGGGCGTTGAGAGTAGAGGGGGTTCTACCTATTTCCATGCCAAAAACCATTGGGCTTCAACCCCCACCCTCACGCCACCACACCGTATAGCCTTATACTTTATGAGTTTATAGCTATAACTAATGCATTATGGATCATTGGATCTAAAGTAAGTTAAGGTTATGTCACTTTATGTTTTGTTACTGTATTTTATGTATATCTAAGTATGTACATATTAAATATTAACATTATACTAAACATCTTGTAGTTGCAATCTCATAAGGGTCTTGGAATTCTGCAGCATTTTCTGGTGTGTAAGCAGCAGTTCTAAGATGGAAGTCGAACAATTACCTTTGGATAGGATCAGCAGCCTTCCTCCAAATATAATACAACATATTCTTACTCTTATGCCAACGCGAGATGCATTCAGAACACGTATTCTATCTCAGAGTTGGAGGGATCACTGTTTAAACATTCCCAAACTCACGTTCGATGATGCATTGTTTCAAGGATCGTCTTACAAAACCGTATCAATCAAATGTAAACTCTTACACATTGTTTACCCCATCTTGCTGCTACACCAAGGTGCTATACTCGAATTCTCCCTTTCTCTGTCTGGATTAGAGAGCTGTCGCGAGATTGATCAGATAATACTTCACCTATCAAGGAATGCTACCTTGAAGGAATTTACTCTGCGGGTCGGGTCAGGAGATGACCATAAGCTACTGCCGGCTTTCTTCAAGTTGCAACAATTGACGGTCCTAAAACTCGAAAACTGTGCATTTCAACCTCCAGTAACCTTTAAAGGGTTCAGTAGGCTGGTTACCTTATCCATTGACAGTGTCAGCATAAACGTGGAAGTTTTTCTACGGTTTCTCTCCAATTGCCCGCTACTTAAGCACTTAACTCTGGTATGATCTAACAGGAATTAGTAATGTAGAAAAGGGTTAATTGCCAGCTTAAAAATAATTTGATTCAAGGTAGTTGTGAAAATTTTGGCAGCAAACGAAGCGCTGCATCGTCATTATGACGTGGATTACCTTAACTTGATTCTTCTAAAAGTTAGAACAAAAATGTATTATTTGAAATAGAAAAATAGGATCAAAGTTGCTTATTTTTGCTTGAAAATTTCCAACTAACCCTTTTGATATATTTTCTTAAATATTCTGTTTTTTTTTTTTTAATCCTGATTGTATTATATTTGCTGCAGATTGGAGATAATAAACATCTTATGGGATGTTGGAATTCTGACTTTTTTGAGTGTTTACCTTTGGTTGAGGATCTTTGTATGAGTATTTACCCCATTACGGTAAACGTGGTCAATCATCGTCAAACACGATTAAAACACAAAGTGATATATATCAGTTAGGGCTGTAAACAAGCTGAGCCGAGCTCAACCTTGACTATATAGGCTTGAGCTTCGCTCATTTAACTTATGAGAGCTTGAGCTCGAGCTCGATTCATTTCAAGTTCTATTTCTAAAGCTTGAGCTTGTTCAATTCGTGAGTAATTTTCAAGTTCAAGCTCAACTCGTTTATTAGTTATATCATCATATAACTTATAATTCTATTATAATTATTTAATTATTCTTATCATAATTAATAATTATTCTATACATATATATATTTAGTATTATAAATCAAAATTTAAAAATATTATCCTTGTTTTGGCTCGTGAGCCAACTTGAGCTCAATAAATGAAGCTTGGGCTCAGGTAGGCTCAACTCTCAAGCTTGTTTGAAGCTTGGCTTGATTCGAGGTTATCTCTAATAGCTCTCGGAAGGCTTGGCTCGTTTACACCCCTATATTTCATTCCAAGACTATACTTTTACAACTGGTTAAAATATGTTGCTTCGTAATTCTTTGTTTTGGATATAGTTTTTTGCTAGAAGTGTTATGCCAGAAAAGCTACCAGCCTTTTTAGTCCATCTCAAACATCTTCGTATACCTGGACGGTATTCCTTTGAGAGACAAATCGACTTGCTTTGTGCTTATGTTTTGGTTACAATTAACTCTTCAACTATGGAGACAATTTTAATGGAGGTATTACAGTGGAGATACTATATTTTCTACTTTTGTTTATTTCCCATGTAATGAAATGTATTTTGTTTATTAACAGATGCCACACTGTCCAGGCGAAGCTATGCCACCTGGGATTAACTTTGATATATTTCAAGACTACCCATGTTTTGTCTTGCATCGTCTGCGTGTGATAACGATAACAAACTTCCTCAACATAAAGACGGAAATGGATTTTGTGAAGTTTATTTTGGCCAAGTCACCGATGCTAAAGGAGGTACATATAGTGGTCAACGAACGTGTTGATATTCATGATGAAGTTAAGATGTTAAAAGAATTGCTACGATACCCAAGGGCTTCGGTTAGAGCAGAAATCAGATTCGAGCGCCTATAACTTTTGGGTTATCATGTTGATTTTCTTTAGACTACCTTGACTTGGTTTCTTGATGTTCTTTGGCTGTTTATCATGTTTACTTTTTATTTTGTGTGTGTGTGTGTGTAAGGTTTAGACTTCTGCATCTTAATAATATGTGACAGGAGTGTGCATTTTTGACATGGGTATCTGAAATCGGCTATGATAGGATCAGATTTCTCTGTTAATAACGGGTTTGCAGTTGGGTTCTCAGCTCTCTATATCTTTTTCCTTTTTTGAAAAAAAAAAATCGTTGTTGACGCATAGTGAGAGCACAAAAGAACGAATACATGTCAACTCATAGATCAAGGTAGAACGTCTGATAGTCCAAAACTACATTATATCATGACAACCACAAGCAAAACTTGGTGAAATTTGATAAGTATGTTATCTTGCCTTCATTGAAAGTTCAATATATATATATCTAAAACGTATTCAACAACGTTTCACGAAAGAGTTCTTAAATCGCCACGATGGTCCACAATGGAGTTCTGCAATCTTGCCAATGTGCTGTTATATATTAAGTGCATTTTTAGGCTCTATTTATCGTGGTTTAGGCATCTATTTTTGTTTCATTTCACGCATTTGTTCCATTCATATCATAGCAATTTAATTAGAAAATATATGTTTTTTTGGAATAGAATGTACTTTTGTGAAGCGATTGCTAAGGAGCGCTAAGGAATTGGAAAGCGTCAAAAGGAATCTTGTAGACAAAAGTATGATTTTGGGTTTGAAGAAATGTCGAACATGAAGCTCAAAACGACCATGTTCATGATCGGTTTGAAGAAAACGAGCTTTAGCTATGCTATTAACGTGAACGTTAAATGCGAGTCAAATTACAGTTTAGTGTCAACATCCAGAAAGGAAAATCAATATAGTTATTCAGAATTTATTTTTCTTGTAGTTTTGATGGTGTTAAGAAAATAATGAAGGCAAACCTTGATTCAAATTTAAAACAAAATTAAAGTGGGCTTCCTAGTGTGCTCGGGTTTAATTGTGAGATTAATGTCTGGGCTGTAAGAAATTAATATGGGCCATGATTTGATTGATGTTTAAAATGTGAAGTGGGCTAATATTTAATTTGTTGGGCTAGGTCATCACAAGAAGATGAAAAAAAGGCAGGTCATGACTCAGGAGAGCAAGAAAGCATTTGGATAATTTTTAGGTCAAAGAACGGTTAATTCTTTGGTTTTAAATCTGGTTTCTTTGTGGAAATATATTAGTTTGTTAACATAACTAACATGCATGCTTCATGTGGTTTTATCAAAATTTCGAATTTGGTTCCTAGATTTTCAAAAGTATAAGGAATGGTTCTTGTGGTTTGTACTTTGCTACAGGTTTCATCCCTAGCTAACAAATCTAAAAGTTTTAGCAAGTGTAGGTTAGAAACTAAATGCGTTACCAATTGAAAATCACAATGACCAATTGGCAATTGACCATACATGTACTTTTAGTTAAAGTTGGGGACTAAATACGTTACAAAATACAAACCATTTGAAAAGTTAGAGAATAAATCCAAAAATTTAATAACTATAGAGACGTATTTTTTGTTTTGTTTTGTTTTTTTCCCCTCCAAAGTCCAAACGTTATATTTTTTAATCATTTCTTTTTTAAGAATCAAAATGGGTATATGAGGAAATGGGATTGGGCACGACAAAGTAAAGTGGGTGAATCTAGAATCAATAGACAACTAAATTACTAATTTACCCTTGATATTAAAAAATTAAATTAAAAAAAAAAAACCCTTTAACATCCAGCAAAACCTTTCAGTCCCCTGTGTTTTCTTCAGTCACATTAACCAGCAAAACCTTCCATTCCTCATAACATTCTAAAGAACCCTAGGCTGAGGTAACTTCTTTTGCAAGTTTTCTTCTACACACTCTGATTTACGATTTGTTTAGGTTATTATCGTTCGTTTTGTCAATTTGTTCTTTAATTAATATACTCTACTTTTTATCACCTCAATATCTCAGTGTTATAAGTAAGCTCTTCAATCGAGTGCTCTAACTAAGAATTAATAGTGTATAATAATATGCTTGATATTTTAATCATATGGTGGAAGGTACCAAAATATCTTCAGTAGCAATGTATTGTTGGTAGGAACTGGATAGCGAGGTAATGCTAGAGAGCGATAATGTTTGCTGCCCTAGTTTAATAAAGTTATGTGGCTTGGTTATCGTTTCTTTTAAGAGCTTATTAACATTATGTTGTAACTGTTTTGTAACCGTCTGTCTGTGCGCGTAAATTACTTATAACAGGCATAATTGTTAAAAGCCATCGCCTAGGCCCATTTTTTAGGCGAGTCGATGCATTTGTGCTTTGAGTTGAGGAAATTGCGCTTTAAATCTCAAGGTGATGGTTTAGGCGCAGATTTCAGCTAGATTCCCAAATTCCGGAGAGTTTCCAGCCAAATTCGTTAAACTATGGCTAGATTTCGGCCAGATTTCTACTTTTATCTAAGGAAAACTACTTCTATACACTAATAGATCAATATTTTAAAACTTTTGATACTAAATAGATGAAAAATAGTATTATTTACAATATATTTTTACTTTATTTTCTTGTTCGCTTTTTTTTTATCTCATGCCCTCGCTTTTTTTGCGCCTCGCGCCTAGGCCCTAGGCCAGGTCTATGTGCCTTGGGTGCGCCTTGCGCTATTGATAATTATGATAACAGGTATACAAAGAACTGTGTAGAGACTGGTTTGGAGTTAGGACTTAGGATCATAGTCACATAGTTCGCTATACATGCCACGTTCTCCGTTCCAGATCGTCCGTACCGAAACACGGTACGAACGTGTTCCAGGTTCGGTCCGGATCGCCATGCGGTACATGATTAAGACGTTCCCAGCTTGCAACGTTTTTCTTGTGAAAGCGAAGGCACAAAGCATCTGAGTCATGTTAAAAATATGAAATCTAAGGTTTATGCTTAGGGAATATGAAGATGAAGATGAAGCAATTGAAGCTTACCTATGACGATGATGAAGAACTACAATGAAGATGAAGTTATACAATGGAGATGAAGACAGATTTGGAAGTTAAGATGAGTGACGGCTGTTGTTTTTCTCATTTTTAACCTAATACCCTTTTATAAGTTACACCTTCAATGTTTTGCTTTTTTCAATTCTAACCTTAAACTATGTTTGTTTGTTTGTTTTTTTTTCTTCTTTTATTAAGAGTGGTACTTATTTAATATGTTTATATATTTTTTATGTTGTAAATGGAGATTATTTATAGTTTATATGGTACATCGTACCGAAGCGATCCGAAATGAGCCTACCCCGTCCGCACCGAATTTTGGAGACCAAGCGAATTGCGTTCCCGTTCCACGATCCGTACCGGATCGTACCTCGAACTATGTGACTATGGTTAGGATGACTCTGTTGAATCTCATTTTCCATGACTAGTTGTTATTTTGGTCATTGGCATATTTTTATTTACATTAGAATAACAACAAGCTCCAATCTCACAAGGTTCTTGTTATCATTAAAATTCTGCAGTGTTTTCTAGTATGTAAGAAGCAATTATAGGATGGAAGCTGAAGGATTACCTTTGGATAGGATCAGCAGCCTTCCTCCAAGTATAATACATTTAATTCTTATTCGTATGCCGGTGCGAGATGCGTTCAGGACAAGTATTCTATCCCAGAATTGGAGGCATCATTGTCGATATATTCCCACACTCTGGTTTGATAATTTTCATGGACCCTATGATGAAACCTTATCAAATAAATGTACAATGTTGCACAGCGTTGTTTACCCAATCTTGTTGTTACACCGAGGTCCGATACTCCGATTCATCCTTTATCTCTATGGAGTAAATAGTTGTTGCGAGATTGATCAGATAATACTTCACCTGTCAAGGAATACTGCCTTGAAGGATTTTAGACTTTGGATCTGTTCAGGTGATGAGCATAAGCTACTGCCGGCTTTCTTCAAGTTGCAAGAATTGATGGTCCTAGAACTCCGCAACTGTGCTTTTCAACCTCCGGTAACCTTTAATGGGTTTAGCATGCTAGTTAAGTTATACTTTTACGAAGTCAGCATTGCCGCAAAAGATTTTCTAAGGATTATTTCCAATTGCCCGCTACTTAAGGACTTCACTCTGGTATGATCTATACTATTGCACATGGGTTTAATTGTATAATGACATGGACCAGATGCTGACGTGGCAGCTGAGGTGTCATGCTGACATGGACCAGATGCTGACGTGGCAGCTGAGGTGTCATGATGACGTGGACCAGATGTTGATGTGGCAGCTGAGGTGGCATGCCAAGTCAGCTACCACATCAGCATCTGGTCCACGTCATCATGCCACCTCAGCAGCCACGTCATCTTGAACTAACTCAGTTAGTTCAGAGTTAACGGAGGTTCATTTTTGACACCCACATATTCACTTGGGATTATCCTGGTCCAACGTTAAAGTTCGGATTATTATTGGCCAATGGCCCAAACTTTGGATTATCTAAATCCAATACCCCTATATATTTCAACTTTCAAAATCCTTTATTTTAAATAACTTATTCTTTTTGACAGCATGTAACGCCGTTTTGAAATACTAGCCATAACAAGTTAACCATTGTCTGGGGAAGCAACACATCATTATATAAACATGGATTTATAACCTAATTGGATTTTTTTTGGGAAGTTAGAACTTAGAACAGAAACGGCATATTATTTGAACTAAAAAGTGGATCTAATTCGAATTGGTTACTTACTGTTTGGATGAATTAAATTTTCTGCAGATTGCCGATGAAAAACATCTTTTGGGACTTTGGAGTTTTAACTTCATTGAGTTATTTGAGCGTTTACCTTTGCTTGAGCATCTGTGTATGAGTTCCTACCCCATTCAGGTGATGCATATTACTCCAAAATTGTATCTCATACCACCAGAAAGGGTGTTTGCGACTGCAAAAATTTGCCGCAAAATCATCTTTGAATTTAAGTCTGTATCAGAATTTGATGCAATTGAAATAAAATAAAATAAAATAAAAAAATTAGATTAAAATTTAATAACCACTGGCAAGAAAACACTAAAAATAGTGTATGAATTCTTCAGTTTTATATGTCATGTATAAATACAAAGTATATATAGAAAGATATATTAGATCATGATTATGAAACTAGCTCTAAGAAAAAAAAATTATTTATATTATTAGATTTTGTTTTTCTTTTTATTATTTTACAACTACATTTTCTCATTTTCCCTATCAAAATTTGGCAGTCATGGTCAATCGCTGTCAAGTCAAACACACTTAAAATTCATCTACCATGATCAAACATAGTTATAATTGTTTAAACAAAATCATACAACTGGTTAAAATATGTGTCCTGATTTTTTATCTGTACTTTGGATAAAGTGCTTTGCTAAAGGTGTTATTCGACAAAAGCTACCAACCTCGCTGGGCCGCCTCAAATCTCTTGAATTTTATGGATTTGGACTGTGCTTTGGGAGAGATGTCGACTTACTTTCTGTTCTTCTTTTGGTTACAAGCTCTCCAAATATAGAGAAAATTAATATGGAGGTAAAATAGTGTAGATATTGTATGTGTTTATTTGGTTATATGTAATGAGATGTTATTTGTTTGTTAATAGATGGAACTTTACCCAACCGAAGCTGTGTCACAAACCACCATGAACCTTATTGATCATCAAGATTACTCATATGTTATGCTGGATCATCTCCGTGTAGTAGTGATATCCAGCTTCAGCAACATGAAGACAAGTATGGATTTCGTGAAGCTTATTTTAGCCAAGTCCCCGATGCTAAAGAAAGTAGTCATTTTTATCAACGAACGGGTTGATATTCATGGTAAAGTAAAGATACTTTCAGAAATGATACGATATCCGCGTGCATCGGCAAAAGCGGAAATCAGGGTATACTAAAGCGTAAAGAGCAGGCTTTTGTGTCTAGAAGTGGATATTTGAATGTGAGTTGTATTAGTTTTCTCTTATGGGGCTGGAATACACGTAGAAAAACTCTGATTTACGTAATGATAGTTTTAACATATGTAAATTTTAACTTCTGACAGTGTGGCGGATGAGGTGTGTGAGAGGATAGTTAATCCACCTGCATCAATAGAAAATGAGGGGAGAGGATAGTGAACCCTCGAGGCAAATTTTCGTATTTGTGTGGTTTCATGTCATTCATTATACATGTGGTATGATCTCAACTACAATACTTTCTGTATCTGTTTCTAGTGCATGGTCAACTTTACATTTTTGTGAGATTGTTCTTAAAATTCCAATGTTTAACACCATCTGAATTTCTTGGCTTCAGTTTGACTCTGTCTGAGCTGTTCTTCGGCTTCATTCCTGGACCTCAACAAACCACTGATAATATCGGTTGACCTTTGACACATTTGAGGATCACACAATCCAATAAAACGACGTCTTGAACCCTGAAATAAAACGACCTTTTTTTACCTCACCGGGACATCCATAAAAATAAAACGAAGAGGGATGTAAAGTTGTGTGATGGTTTTATTGGGATAAAACAGAGTAGTGACAACTGGATCCAAATGATGCAGCAACTGTGATATAGAAATGAGGTTTAATGTTGAATCATGATCGATAACCGTTACCACCAATTACAACCAAAAATGCCAATCAATTGTCTGAAGCTGTCATAAGAATCCGTGATATTGTTTTAAAGTTGCAAGCTACTTTTTTAACTAGGGATGGGATCGATACTGTACCATACCACTGTACCAAATCTATCGGTACAGTACCAGTACTCGTTACCAAATGTTCATCCCTGGTACAATATGTTTGAAATTCCCATTGTTTTAAAGTTGCAAACTAGTTTTAGGTAAGTTCAAGTAAGAAATATGCTGATACTGAACATGAAGGACTTTAATCTTCAGTCTTGAATGCTATTTACATCGAATGTCAATTTAACATCGTAGGATATTCCTAATGTTGGTATTTAATATCTTCGTTATTAGGTTATTTCGATCATTGGCTTTATTATTAGTTACATTTGATAACAACAATAAGAATTCATAGTTCACACTTTGTTAGTTACTTTAATCTGCAGTATTTTCTGGTGTGCGGCAACCTTCTTCCAAATACAATACAAACAATTCTTATTCTCATGCCAACGGGTGACGCATTTAGAACAAGTATTTTCTCTTAGAAATGGCAGGATCACTGTGGAAACATTCCCAAACTCATGTTCGATGAGTCAACATAACCCAAAACGAAGCTATGTCACAAACTGCATGAACCTAGTCGATCATCAAAACTACTAGCATATTATCTTGAATCATCTTCGTGTGGTACAGATCACAAACTTCTCCAACATGAAGACTGGAATGGATTTCTTGAAGCTAAAAGAACTGCTGCAATATCCACGGGGCATCAGCTAGAGCAGAAATCAGATTCAATCGCCCATAACTTTGTTTGCAGTAAATTTCTGTTGGAGTCTTTATCATTTGTAAGGGTTTAGACATCTGCATCATGAAAACTTGTGGCGTCCAACGCAGGCTATGATAAAATGAGTTCTCAGTTCTTTGTTCTTTTAAAAGCCGGTTTCAGTTCAATATCTGGTTCTATATCTTCTTTTTTTCTGAAAGATTTGTGACTAGTTGCTCAACGCAGAACAGAAGTACAAGAGAAAGAATACATGTTAAAATTTCGAGATCAAAATATATTCTAGAATTGAGATTGAATAACCAAATATCAAAAGCAAGGGTTCGGGTAAAGGAATTTGGATACGAAAGTTAACTTTCATTACATAAGTGGATGCTTACATAAGTTAAAACTTTCATTACATAAGTCATAAACCATCTTAACTACATGTAATCCAGCTCCATAAAGAGAAACTAATACAACTCACATTCAACTCTTCACCTATATAGACAAAGTGGGCTTCTTTATCATGATTTCTGCTTTAGCTGATGCACGCGGATATCGTATCAGTTCTTTCACAATCTTTAATTCACCATTAATATCAACCTGGTGGTTGATATATATATCTACTTTCTTTAACATAGGAGACTTAGCTAAAATAAACTTCACGAAATCCATTCCTATCTTCGTGTTGGTGAAGTTTCTAATCCTTATGACGCGGAGATGATCCAGGATAACAAATGAGTGGTAATGATCAATAGGGTTCATAGCGCTTTGTGACATAGTTTCGGTTGGGTTATCTTCCATCTATTAATAAACTGATAACATTTTATTTGATAAAATAAATAAATATACAATATCTACACTATTTTACCTCTATTTCAGTTATCTCAACATTAAAGCTTGCAACCAAAGAAAGAGCAGAAAGTAAGTCGACTTCTCTCCCAAAACGCAGTCTATGTAAATGAAGATATTTGAGGTGGACTAGCGAGGTTGGTAGCTTTTTTGGCATAAAACCTGTAGCAAAGCACTTTATCCAAAAAACAATAAAGAATAGGAAACATGTATTAATCAGTTGTATGATCATAATTGACCCACTTTGATTGTGTTTGACTTGTCAATGGCCAACAAACTATGATCATGACAGGCAAATATTAATCGAGCAAAAAAAAAGAAAATGTAGTTATAACTTATAAAGGTTAAGAATGTATTTAAAAAAGTAAAATACATAAAAAAAAACATAAAGCTAATTTAAAAATCACGATTAAATATATTTTTTCAAATATAGTTTTGTGTATTATGCATAGTATATATAAAGATGACGAAACCAATATATTTTAAAACTTAAACAACAAAGGTCATTAAAAATAATAAATTCTATTTTATTCCAGTTGCAGATTCTGAAATAGACTTAAATTTGAAGCTAATTTACAATAATCTTGGAGAAATATGTATCACCTTAATGGGGTAGGCACTCATTAGCAGATGCTTAAGCAAACGTAAACGCTCAAATAACTCAACAAAGTTAGAATTCCAACATCCCAAGAGATGGTTTTCATCGCCAATCTGCAGAAAATACAAATACATGCGGTTAAAGTTATAATTTTGATCCAATTTCTATTTCAAATAATGTTTTTCTCTAACTTCTGAAAAAATTGACTTAGGGTAATCCATGTCGAAATGTTGATGTGGTGCTTCCTTAGACCCGATTAACCCAAAACCCAAAACATCTTAACCGAACAACACCCTAGGTTACATGTTGTCAGTTGTCACAAGTTAAAAAATTACCTAAAAAGTTAGTACGTCTTTTATGCAATTAACCGTTTCTACAATATGCATATAATGTATATATGTGTGGCCCTGGGGGGCAAAAGTAAAGTTGCACTAGTTTTAACGTCATTTTACTAATTTTGTGAAAATAACGTTAAAAACGATGGATGGTTAATCATGCATCATGTGGTGGCGTTGATAGCCAAAAGACAAGGGGTTACATGCACCAATCGGGCTTGTCCCGATTGCTAAGTGCTATGTGCCTTATGTCCAAGGCTTGATACAAAACCACTATTGAGCCGGGGGTCTCACTGGAAGCAGCCTCTCTATTCCCACAGGGTAGAGGTAAGGCTGTCTACATCTTACCCTCCTCAGACCCTACCTTAGCTTTGCTATTGGTGGGATTAACTGAGTATGATGATGATGATGATGACAATAGTACAGATCATACCAGAGCTAAGTCCTCAAGTAGCGGGCAGTTGGTAATAAGCCATAGAAAATCTTTCGCGGTTATGCTGACATTATTAAATAATAACTTAACCAGCCTACTAAACCCTGAAAAGGTTTCCGGAGGTCGAAATGCACAGTTATGGAGTTTTAGGACCGTCAATTGTTGCAAGTTGAAAAAAGCTGGCGGTAGCTTATACTCATCACTTAACCACAACATAAGACTAAATTCCTTCAAGGTAGCTTTCCTTGATAGGTGAAGTATTATGAGATCAATCTCACAGCAGCTCTCTAATCCAAACAGATAAAGGGCAAACTCGAGTATCGGACCTTGGTGCAGCAACAAGATCGGGTAAACAATGTGCAAGAGTTTACATTTGACTGATAAGGTTTTATAAGCGGAATCCCATCGCTGATCAAACCTGAGTTTGGGAATATGTTGACAATGATACCTCCAATTGTGAGATAGTATACTTGTTCTGAACGCGTCTCGTATTGGCATAAGAGTAAGAATATGTTGTATTATATTTGGAGGAAGGCTGCTGATCCTATCCAAAGCTAATCTTTGACCTTTCATCTTAAGAAGTGTTGCTTACACCCAGAAAATGCTGCAGAATATTAAAGACCCTTGTGAGATTTGAAACTACTGATATTTTAATATAGTGATAACTGATAAGAGTTACTTGCATAATTGGTCTCTGTGGTATGGCCATGTCGCAACTTTAGTCATTTCCTTAATTAGGGATGAGCACATAGCGCCGAATACCGATCCCGTCCCGTCCCGATCCCGATCCCGTACCGAACCGAGGGTGTTCAGTACCGGTACCCACCATAGTTGTTAATAGCGAATAGCGGACGATAGCGACAAGCTACCGATACGCTACATAGCGATAGCGATGAAATAGCGGGCGCTATTTCATGTTTAGTGATACACCAGAAGAACTTTTTAGAGATGTTTTATATGTATATTTTACCAAAAAAAGAATTTTTTACCAAAAAAAGAATTTTTTTTACTAAAACTAGAAAAATCTCGCTAGTTGTCGCTATCAACCATATAGCGACACATGAGCGCTACGCTACGCTATTCGCTATAGCGGGCGCTATGGTCGTTATTAACAACTATGGTACCCACATTAAGAGGTTTTCGGTTTCGGTATTATCGGTATCGGTACGGGATCGGCATGGTATCGGTATTTTAAAAAGTAAAATACCGATACCATACCAGTACCAGACCGATACCGTACCGTATACTTTCGGTATCGGTATTGGTATCGGTATTGGGAGTTTTCGGGATCGGTATCGGTTGGTACCGATACCGTCCCGAGCTCATCCCTATTTCCTTTATTCTTTACATCAACTTAGTAGATTTTTATGTCATTTACGGAAAAAAACTAAACGTGTTACCGATCCGTGAACGATGAGGACCATATATTGATATATTTAACTTGGTTTTAAAAAGCGATAGGCGCACAAAAGCGACAGGGTCTAATATCGAGCCGCTAAGCGCAAAAGCAGCGGGCTTTTCGTACCCGAGGCGCAAGTTAATCATATATTTTTTTTATAACCCCATATATATCCTATAAGTTTTTAACTTCCCCTGCCCAAACTATAGCTATAATTCTATAAATAAGGTTTTTGTATGATTTTACCTACATGTACAAGCCAAAAACCTCAAATATGTTGCTACAAAAAAATATCCTGGGTACATGAGGCGTACGCCCGAAAAAGCCCAGAAAAAACCAAAAAAGCGCGCCTTTTTTGCGCTTCTTGTATTTCCTCTAGGTGATGAACGAAAAAGCCCCAAGTCTTGCACCTTGTTGCGCCTGGCGCCTAGGCGCGCTTTTTAAAACCAAGATTATGTAATTTCATAGAAAAAAGGCCAAACTTGCAATATGGGCATACCCCAACGAGCATTCAGGTAAGTCACTCTTACGATAACTAGATAGACAAAATAAAGTAGAAAAATCATCAAGTAACATGACGTTAACTAACATAAGATCCATAATGTACTAGTTACATTTGCTGTTAATCAAATCAAATGTAATGTAATTAATAACGGCAATGGTCGAAATCGATATTCACAACCTAAAACTGCATATCATACTTAGGTTACTGAATTGGGGGAAACATGTCATTTAAAAGCACAGGCATAATATTATACAAAACAAAAAATTGGGGATTTTAAACCTATCGCACAACAATTTTGTTAATGATGAATAAGAAACAGACATTCAATCAGACACGTTTTTAGAACTAATGCAGTAAACTGAAGATTAAATCAACAAAACAACATGACATGAAACTACACAAATCTAAAATATACCTCTAGGGTTCTTTGGATGTTCAAGGAGGCGTTGATGTGCTCAAGTGTGTGTTCAGAATAATTTTGTAATGCATTGCCCGTATCTAACGATTTTTAGTACCCTTTTCTTTTTGCCGCCTCAACCCGTGTTTAATGATTTTTGGTAACAGGGTTTTGGGATTTGTACTTTTGGTTCAATATGACACGTGGCTCTAGTTTCGGCCCAAATCACACAATTACTAATTTACACCAATCACTTCAATACAAAGACGACAACTTCACTCTACTTTTGGCCCAAAGGAAGCCAACGCTTTCACCTCCCCGATGATATCTTCCATCCTCGCCTTCTTGCTTTGAAACTTGAGACGCTTTCTCACCATCCAAATACTCCAACACCCTATGATGATGATGCCATGAAAAATTTGTTTAGCTTTCCCTGGCAGGCCCACGAAATTGCGAGACTCCAACAGATCCTTAAACGAGAACACGAACAAATCCTGAGTCTTGCACCACCTGGAGACGTGTTGCCAAAGGACCATGGCGAAAACGCAGCCCGTGAACAGGCTGGTCCACAGATTCATCAACCTCACCAGAGCGTATAAGAAGTATCGACCACCTGGATGTTTCTGTGTCTCAACGCCAACGTCGTTGGAATCCTGTCCAAATCGGCCTGCCACCCAAAGAAGAGCGTCGGTGCCTTGCTTTATTGATTTTTACCTTCAAATATTATAACTCTATACTCTACTAGTATCATACCGAGCAATTTCGGTACTGATACTCAATTTTGCGTTTTAGTTTATTTATTAATTTTAACAAAACAAAATTACAAAAATCAACCTTTATGTGTGCTTAAAACCTCAACTTTTACCTTTATGTTTAAAAAGCTCCCAAACAAACCTTTAGCTTTATTTTTTCAAATAGGTTTCAACCTTAACACAAACCTCATTAATTTTTTCTTGTTAAGTCCCCTCAGTTGCAAATAATGTGAGGTCAATCTTTCTATTTATCACTTGTAGTAAAAACCACCACCCCTTTATTGTCTCACTAAAATTATCACTAATTCCACAAAGTGAATTCCTTCAGGACTAATAATTCCCCTATATGGTTATGGTAATGGTGATTTCATCGTATGCTTAGTTTAGTGGTGATGATGGTCTCATTCTGTTTGGGGAAGCCATTTTTTTTTTTTTTTTGTGTGATGATAATGGATAACTATCAGTTTTCAAATAAAATTCTTATGTGGAGTATTTGGTTTTGATCATGGGCTAGTTGAAAGTGGTGAACTTGGATTAAAAACTATATGGTTAAAAACAGTTTTGTCCTTAACTGTATGAGAAATAACTCGACTCCTCTTCCCATGGTGTTTTTTTTAAAGAAACTATGGTTAGGACTTAATCAACACGAACCGTCAAGAGACTAATCAAGAGTTTAAGACCGATTATAAGGTGCACATACTAAACTCACCACTATAGTTGATGATCAGAGTACTTATAAACTTAGGGGCTGTTTGGTAACCTCTTAATTAACCTCTTAACCATTCAAGTCTGAATCATTCAACATTCAGACTGTTTGTTTCAGCATCTGAATGGAATGATTAAGTGCTGAACTATTAAGCTAATAAGGGATGCTGAATGATTCATCTCTTAATCATTCAGAGCCTCTTAACCATTCAGACCATCTTAATGATTCAGCACTTAATCAACCAAACAGCCCCTTAGATGATCTTAGGTTAAAACTAATATTTTGCGGGTTGAGTACTCTAATTAAAAGAAAGTTGTTGCATGTTTCTCTCATGGTGTTCAATTAATACTACCATATTAGTTTCTATTAAGCATTTTATCATGCGGCGAGTTCAAGCTATTCTAGATAAACACGGAAATATTCTAATACATCCATTGTAATGTTACATCACTCCACTAATTCTAAGTATGCTATAACTAGTGGTATGGCTTGTGACCATACATGCAATACTACTTTTTTTTTACCCTCGGTGTAAGTGTGTAACCAATACAACCGGTTGATTCGACTTGAAACATTCCAATAAAAGCATGTTAGTACTTTAACTCTTGCGGTGGTCGGTGTGAGTTTCAAAAAAAAGAAAATAATCAACTCACTAAGGTAAGCAGGACTGGCCCATAGGGGGGGGGGGAGATGGGACTATTTTCCAGGGCCCACTTATAGAAGGTCCAAAGTTGTTAAAAATTACTTTGTATATTTTATACATAAAATTTTAAAACAATAGCCTACAAAATTGATGTTATATATAAATAAAAGTTAAAATCCAATATGCTTTCTAAAGCCATTAAGTTCTTTCTTTTTTAGAAAAAAAAAGGAAAAAAACCAAGTTAATACCCAATAACCTATGTAGTATTGGACTATTGGTCTATGCAAACTCATTTGTCATTTAAGACTAGTGTGAATGCCCGCGCGTTGCTGCGGGTGTTCCGGCTGATATGAGATTTAATTATGATGTATTTTGTACCGAATTCACTTTGGTGTCGACATTGTCACATTGGTGATTATGTGAGTGTAGGGATCGATTTAGAATTTGTTAAATCCTTCAAAGCCAATATGAAGTTAATCAAAATCTATTTACATATTGCTTCAAAACTTCAATGCATGTCAAAATTCCAATGTATACATCTCCCAGTCAGTTACACTTCATTTTAGAAATGCACAAACAAACCTAGGTGCGAGACGAGTTCTGGGCCCGGCATGAAAAAAACATTGTTCCTTTAGACCGGAACAAAATACATCATAATTAAATCTCATATCAACCGGAACACCCGCAGCAACGCACGGGCATTCACACTAGTGTTCTACAACACAGAACATTTTTAAGACTTTATGCAATAAATTTGCACTTCATAATACCAAGGGAACAATATAATGGTGACATGGGTCCAATTACATTAGTTGTGACTTGTGAGTTCTCTTTTTCATCCAACAACCCCATAAATTTATAGGGGAAATGGATTTAAATACTTCCAATTATGGCCCGTTGGCGGATAATACTCCCAACTATCACTTTGGCCATTAGCACTCCCAACTTTCAACTTGTTGGCCATTATCACTCCCGGACTTAACGGTGTTAGTTTTTGTCTGACGTGGCTAACAGAAGCTGATGTGGCAATGCATATGTGTATCTGTGTGGCCAAAATATAAAAACGAAAACTTAAGGGGCACTTTTGAAACTTATTATTATTATTATATAGTTTTTTGATTTAATAAAAACCAAAACTCACTTCACCTGATGTCAGACCAACCCCCACCCCCACCACCCTTCACCTCCACCACCCTTCTTCTTCACCACCACCACCACCACCCTTCACCGTCCACCACCACCACCCTTTTTATTATTTTTATCATTATTATTATTATTATTATTATTAAAACACAACTCATCAATAGAGAGAGAGAGAGAGAGTTCAGAGACAGAGAGAGAGGCGGAGCACCGCCCTGCACCACCATCGTCTGCACCGGTCCAGACCAGAACCCACAGGTCCGGTGAATAACTTAGCAGTCATGTTCAGCTAAAACCTTTAGTTTCAGGAGGAAGGAGGAAGAAGACGACTGTGACAGGAGGAAGAAGACGACGGGTTGGGGTTAATCGTACTCGGGAAGGGGTTAATCGTACTCGGGTTGGGGTTAATCGTACTTGGTTGGGGTTAATCGTGCTTGGTTGGGGTTAATCGTGCTCGCCGGAGACATATGGATAGTCGGAGAAGATGACCGGAGGTCAACCGGAGTTCTTCCTCTCTTCCAACTTTCTCTATCGTGCTTGGTTGGGGTTAATCGTTCTCGCCGGAGACATATGGATAGTCGGAGAAGATGACCGGAGGTCAACCGGAGCTCTCCCTCTCTTCCAACTTTCTTTCTCTACGTGTACTCTCTGTCTTCTATCTCTCTCTGTTCACGTCTCTCTCTCATCTCTCTTTCTGGCGTTAATTGGTGTTTGTTTGTATAGTGTTTATATATTTGGTTATTCATAAGCTCAGATAACGAATGACCGAATGAGGTCACAGTGTCCAAACTCGTGTTTATTGACCCTCATCAACAGTCAAATACTTCATCATTTGAGCTTGTGACTGATATTTTTGCTGTAAGGGCGTGGCGTGTTGACCCAGGTGGTGGTGGTGGACGGTGAAGGGTGGTGGTGGTGAAGGGTGGTGGTGGTGGTGAAGGGTGGTGGGGGTGAGGGTGGGTCTGATGTGAGGAAGAAGATGGAGGAGTGGGGTAGGGGTGGGGGTGGGTGTTGGGATTTATAATAATAATAATAAAAAGTTTCAAAAGTGCCCCCTTAAGTTTTCGTTTTTATATTTTGGCCACACAGATACACATATGCAGTGCCACGTCAGCTTCTGTTAGCCACGTCAGACAAAAACTAACGTCGTTAAGTCCGGGAGTGATAATGGCCAACAAGTTGAAAGTTGGGAGTGCTAATGGCCAAAGTGATAGTTGGGAGTATTATCCGCCAACAAGCCATAGTTGGGAGTATTTAAATCCATTTCCCCTAAATTTATATATTAATTGTAGCCTTGCAACTACCAATCCTAGACCCAATAATTTTTTCTATAAAGTAACGTGCAATTTTTGTCTACAAGACTACAAATACAATATTTTTATTTTAGGTTGTTAAGAAAGAAAATCCAATACTTTTGTTACATCTCACACTTGGTTAGAGTTAATAACCGGTGGATAAGTGTTTTTTTTGGTTAATATAAAGAAATTTTTAGTCAATAATCAAACATTTGTAATAGGAGTTTCAATTCCTAGGCCCGGCATGAAAAAAACATTGTTCCTTTAGACCGGCTGAGCCTGAAAGTTGCATATTGGTTCTAACATTTTAACCAAAGCTCCTGGCTAGGGCTGGTCGAAGGACCCTTTAGTCTCCGTTCCTCAAGCCAAAAACAATAAATTGTTTTTTCCAAGTCGTAGATATTTTTTTATTTTCATACACTATCTAATCTTTTTGTTAGTTGAATTATTTTAATATGTAAATATGTTACAAAAATATAACTTTGCATATTTCTATGGTCCATAAGACTAACTTAGGATAATGAAAAATGGTTGGTTGGCAGTGGCGAGAAATGTAAAAGGCAGAAGGGTTGATCCCGGCATTTGGCACTCAATAGGGCATGGACAACGAGCGATTGGAGTCATTTGACGATATGTGAATATGTGATGTTTGATCAACAGAGGAACAAAGTAACGAGCAATTCATCATTCATTTTCAATGCATTCATAATTAATTAATTATCATCGTATTATATTTCTATATGTGTGTGTATATATATATATATCTATATCTATACTATATATAAAGCATGAGAGAAGGATGCCGGTAAAAGTTAAGTAATTACAAGTTTTATTTTTTATTTTTAGTACATAAACCTATTCGTCGGTTACCATCTACGGTCATTCATTAATTCATTACCAACCATTATTTATCGGGGATTACCATTACCATTCAATTGAATGGGAATAAAACCCACCATTCAATTACCTCATCAATTGTTTGCCTCTTCGTGTCCCTATCTTCATTCCTTAAAACCCACCAAAAGATTGTTTTCTTCCTTAGCCTATCCACCTCCGTCGCCCTCATCTTCAAATTCTTCAGATATCAAAACCCTAAAAGGGGAAATTTACCATATCTGAGGTTAATTCTAGGATTTCAGAAAAGTCTTTCCAAAAGGAGTTTCACAACCAGGCCATTTAGTGTTGCCATAAGTCGCATATTGAGGTCACTTCATCTATGATCGATTCAAACATCGATTTCTGTAGATAACAATGAGAATTTGTTTTAAAATTTTGAAAGAGGTGTAAATTATGTTTGCTTTTGCAATCCGATTCAAAGAAACTTGTATGTATTGTTGATTTTTATTTTATTTTTTTTGAAGTTGCAATATGTTTATCTTTGTTTCTTATTAGCTATACTCATTAGTCGATTGTTTGCTGAAAAATAGTTGTATCGGTTGTGCATTCTACCTATTTCGCAAAACGTTTTAGAGAAATTGGCTTGTTCAATATGGTTGAATAGTTTTGCACATTAGTTGTTCGAATGAATGCCAAAATGAAGTGGTTTTTGATGATTATTAATTGATGATGGTTCAAGCCCACTTATTGTTTGGAAGATCAAAATCATGACAACACAGTTTTCTGGTTGTTAATTAGCTTGATAGTTGCTTTTAAATTTTTGTTTAATTAAAACCTTGATTTTGTCTTTACTTGTGAATACTATGATAATGAAATGCCTGATTTTGATGTTGTGACAGTCTGGACTTGGAGCCTTTTTTAGATGTCTCCAATCTAGGACTTTTTGTGGTTATTGTGAGGCTTTCAAATTGGTTTGAGTAAGATTGACTTTGAAAATCAATAGGTTAAAGAAGATCATCCATTACTGAAGTTCCCACAGCAGGTGAGTAACTACCTTTAACTATATGCTATGCTTGAATTGTCTCTTTTACCTTCTAATACATTTATTATACTATCTATGCATCATGTCAATAAAAGTATTTTGGTTCTTGATAGTGGTTGGAATTTGATAAATGATAAGATGTTGGTTGTTGTTTAGAATGGTACAATATATATAATACTTATTTGTATTGTATGGTGTTTTCAACGAATGGTGGAACTCAATATTATTAGTTAGTATTGTATGGTGGAAATATCATGTATGATAAAGTTGGTCATAATGTATTGTATATGGTGTATAATACATTAATACACCATTACATTTGTGTATAAGACGTCGACCGGGTCGCTTTTCGGCTTGGACCATTTCTAAAACAATGATTTTTGTGACGATAAGGAGTTACAAGTTGGGTTACGAAAGATAACTCACTTAGCTTATTTGATTCTTTCAACTTATATGTTTGGAACAATTTATGGATTTCTTTTAATCAAAATCTGGAAGTTTTGATGTAGGATACGTGTGAAAAATGATTTTGGTTGAATTTTGTAATGTGATTTTATATAAATTTTATTGCTTTGTAACACATATTGTTGCAGATTGCTTCTTCATTATGTAGAGGTTCCTTGCACCCAGTGGTATCTATCACTTATAGATCCTTCAGTTTTTCATCTGTCAATTTAGACCCCTGCATTGACTATTCAAGGTCACAACCTTTGTAAAGATATTTATTTTTGCTCATTCAGAAGTTTTTTTTAAATAACTAAATGATCCCATGTTGTATGTAAATATCTAATTCTTTGCCTTCATAATGTAGATGTTTGTTTATTGCATTATATGAGTTTCATGTTTATTGAAACGCAGATCTCATTTGGGAAGCATCAAACAAATGAAGAGACTTGGATTGAAACTTTTAAATAAATATGGTTTTTGTCACTTTTTTTCTTATTGCTTAGATTTGTTGCAGATGTAGATCTTAGGTCAGCAAAAGTATGTGAACTTTGGGTCTTTTACTGCTAAATTATAATGAAGCAAATGTGTTATATCCATATGAGAAGAAGTTTAGTTGTTGTTGCTGCTGCTGTTGTTTATACTTCCAGCTTTTATATATATGATTGTGTTGTATTATTAATATATATTAAGAAAAATGTAGTTCACTTCTGTTGACTTGTAGTATAAATTTAGCAAAATAATAATTAATGTACTAACTATGATATTTTTAGGATGATTTCAACATGTATGACTCATATGACATGTTTCATCTCAACAAGGCTGTTAGGTGATCTAAATAACAAGTAGGATCAACCCGTTTCTTTTGCTTAAAATATAAAGGCGAATAACTTCATGTTTTAAAGTGCAAAAACAAAACACCAAATCTTGAATTAAAAGTCAAAAGGCCTAATTTCGTAGGCTAAATGGGAAACTATGATAAAATGCTCATTTCCCTTTCAAAATGACTCTTCATGCTTCGCTCGTCTAACAAAAACGAGTACCGCGTTGTATTGTCGTTCCCGCTGCATCGCGCGGGTTTCCTACTAGTATATATATATATATATTTAAAGGGCCATTTTTTTGGTTGCACAAACCTCTGAATTTCATTTTCAGGGACGCCGCGAGAGGCAAGTTTCATACTCAATACTTATTCTGAATAACAAGAACAGCATATAACATATATTATATGATAATCATCAAATGCTTAAAAATTGGCTAGAAAACATTTATCAAGTAACAACCATATTTTCCTGAAAAGAACAATCATAGTAAAGCTCTCCCAGACTTGTGTATAACAAAAGATGTTAATCTTGGGTGGCGGAAACATCAAGTTATCACGGCACAATGGACAAGTAGTATGCTGATGTGCAAGCCACCTATCTAAGCAGTTTCTGTGAAAGAGGTGATCACATCTCAACTCTCTAGTCTCATCATCATCTTTAATTGTGCTCAAACACACTGCACATTCAACCTCATCATCATTGGAAGCTGGTTTTATGTCACGAAACGACCTCATTCCAAGATCATCAATGTAGGTTTCTTGCATACGGACCATACGGTGGTTGAAAAACAAATGGTTTATTAGCAAATCAACAGCCCATTTCAAAAAGGTAAGAAAGGATATTATGTAATTGGACATAGCTGCTTTTGATGAAGAGTAAGAGTTAAGAGGGATAATGAGTGTAGTTATGTTATGTGATTAAATAGAATGACATGTAAAGTGTAACTTTACACAAATACCCAATAAAGATAAGCCACTTTTTCCAATTTTGTTAACCCGCTAACCACTATTTTGGTATATATATCTATATCTATACTATCTTATAAAGCATTTCACAAGGACCTCTTAATTTTTAAGTAGTACAACAATAAATGCTTAAAGTACAACACATAATGCATGTAGTAACTACTTTTTAAGGGCATTTATGTCTTTTCAAACATAACTTACACATATACCCCTTATTAGTTACAGTTTCCGCCCTTATCTATCTATATCATATTATAATTTTATACATTATTTACATATTTGACCCATCAACTTTACTCAATTTCTATTTATTTAAATAGTAATTACACTTTTGCACTTTTATTTTAACCAACTACCCCCACAATTTTTAAACGTTCATAATTTTTTCAGACGATATTATTTTTTTAATATTATTACACCGTATAAAAGAGCATTTTATTCTCTTTAATTTGAGTATAGTATTGCTATAGTTTTTTAATTTTTAAAAAATTATATGTTATGGTTAAACAATAACCGAAACGAAAACAAAAGAAAAAAACGAAAACGAACTGAAATAATCTAAACTTTAATATAATACATTTCCCAATAGTCTCTTAAAATTCAAGTTTTACAAGTATATTGATTAGAGTACAAAACACAATGCAGATATTAACTACTTTTTTTAAGGCAAACATGTATTTTAAAAAATACTTACACATGTGCCCCTCCATCTTTACTCAACTTTTTTTATTTAAATAGTAATTACACTTTTGCACTATTAATTTAACCAACGACCCCCATGATTTTTAAACGTCCATTACTTTTTCGTGCGTGAATATTTTCTTAATATTATTACACCATATAAACGGTACATTTTATTCTTTTTAATTTGAGTTTAGTATTGGTGTAGTTTTTTATATAAAAAATGATATGGTAGGTTTAAGTAATAACTGAAACGAAAACCCAACCGAATTAGACGAAAAATAATAGTTACATGTTTTCCTTGTTTTAATGAAACTACCCCACGATTTTTAAACGGTCATAATTTTTTCATATGTTAATAATTTTTTAAAAATTGTTAGACCATTAACCGAACCAATTAACCAATCGGTTAATAAGATTATTTAACCGTTGACTTTGGTTTTGGTTAAGGCTAATAACTGAATTGAACCGAATTATGCATACCCGTAAAAGTAGTTGTGTTCCCCGCCGCATCGCGCGGGCATACTACTAGTATGGTATAATAACGTTTTGATACACATGGTATGGTCCACGTTTTCTTATCATTAAAGGTGCTCATGATCATTAAAATAATAATTCTACACACTGATCGGTTATACTCTCACACTTAATATATGGTATACTAGGTTAGAGCCCCGGGTTGACACCCGGTAGATTCCCAAGTCAAATGACAAAATTATTTTATAAAGATTGCAGTATACAAGTATTAATTACATATTACAAATTCCTAAAAATTTTGGTTACTTGAAAAATACAAAAAAAAAAAAAAGTTTAATGTTACCCAATAAATGATATAAATTATGCAATGTTTGATATGATGTCATTAAAAAACAAATAATGAAATGAAGATGCACTCATATTTATTTAAGCAGCATGCAAATGAAGATGAAAATTATAAGTAAATAAATATAGTTTAACAAAAAATACAACAAAAAAATCACATTAAACTAATTAAGAAAATATGATTGAAAAGTTATTCACAAACTTTCGAATACTTCTTTGTAGACAACATTTGCAGTTTTATTCTTAACAGTTATCTTCTTTATCAAAATATTAGTATCTTCAATCAATCTTGACTTTTAACACTTGATAGCGCAACATACAATTATCCAAGTGAAACAACAGGATCCTTCGAAATACACATATGAGAATGATTATCAAAATGGACGCTATTAGAGAACCAAGCCCATCCGAATAGACTCACAACTTCATTTTTAGAATTATGCATTACCTTATTCCTTTGTCATAAAAATCAAATATGATAATGATAAGAATCAATAAGTGAAGGATAAAGTTTTTTTTAACAAAATACATGTTATGAATTAGGTGGTACGTACCTTATTGGTTTGGCTCCCATCTAAAAAAAATGATCTCTTTTAGTACCAATTGATATTTGGAGGCAGACCTCCTCTTTATCAACATTAGATATTGTTTATCAGGTACTTTTGGAGCCTGCACAAGAGTGACATTATATCGAAACAAAGTTACGATCACTTTTTCTATGCAACAATAAAATGCCTCATGGTCTAAAAAAGAAGCTCATGCCACATTTGTGACATTATATCAAAACAATGTTACATATCCAAACAAAGTTACAATCCCTTGTGCATTTGTATCTTACTTTGTAACTTTAAACTACTTAGGAGCAAAAGATGGTAGGTGATTGACAAAGTAAAAATTTGGTGTAAACGCATAAACTAAACTATCACTTTTTTCCTATAAAGAAATTTCAGACTTCAAAAATAATTTAGAAAAAAAAAACTCATCCCACGTAGATGCTGTACAACGCAGTTATTCGAAAAGGTGGAGTGTACCCCCAACACATTGTATTAGAAAACAATAAAAGAATATAATATCGTTGACACTGGCCCGTCTTGGGACATACCCATGGCCCATATATACAAAGAAAATAATATGCTCACTTACAGGTGATGATGATTATGAGGATGTAATTCTCAGAGTTATCAATAGCACTATCCATAAAGTATATAAATAGGGAGCCTAACAATGTAATATATTCTTGGTTGGCACTTTATATTGGACTGATATTAAACATTCAATGACTATTAAACATTATTTTAAACCAAGATTAAGAAACAATAATTGACTATGAAACAAAAGTTCAGTTCAATTTCGAAAACACCAGAGTTCAGTTCAGTGACAATGAAACACAACAGTTTGATCATTTAACAATTCTGCAACCAAAATTTCATAAAACATTTTGGATCATTTAACAATTTATTGCACTATAATAATAATAGGCATATTTCTAAATGGTAGCTTTCAAAAAAAAATTTGAAAAGTATTTAAAAGAATAACCAAAAAGGGCAAGCGTATATTACATTACATTTTCGCCTATTACGATCATTTCAATATAGTAGTCCTCGTCTAGTGATCGGCGGTTGGGTTAGCGCCACATTCTTATTATACAAACCTTCAAAACATAATCATCTTTGCAAGCATCTATTTAGTTTAAAATAGTTATTTCTGTGGTCTCCATTTAACTATTTGTATTTCACAAAACAAAAAAATGTAGCACATGAAACAACAATTTAGAACATCACATTGAAAGAAACTAAATGATATTTCTTTTTCTAATAAAATGAAGAAAGTACATAATGAAAAGTTTCTATCTAAATTTTATAAACACTTAATTCGTTAGTTACATAATGAAAAGTACAAATAAAATATTACAAAATGAGTATTGGAATAAAACCATCTAGGAATAATTTCATCCTATTCGATTTGTTCAACTAATTTTAGACATTCTCATTTTAACTATTTTTTTTGACATGTTTGAGTCTCGTGTGTACACACGGCGCATCCACAAGTAAAATGAAAAAAATCTATAAAGATTGTAGTTGTTTTATATATTGAAAGTCACATAATACAAAAGCACAAAATGAAAATCTATGATTCTGATTACTTGTAGCAAAAAGAAGAAAACAAAAAAAGGAATATTGGATTTAAATACTCCCAACTTTCAGAGTTTGGCCGGCAATACTCCCAACTACGAAAATGTTTATCAGCACTCTCAACTTTTAATGTATTTTTCACTGGCACTCCCAAACTAACCCAGTTAGTTTGTTTAGTTAGTTTGCTGATGTGGCATGCTGACGTGGCCATTATTGCTGATGTGGCATGTTAATGTGACCATTATTGCTGACGTGGATGACACATAAGATGCCATGTCATCATTCACAGCATGCCATGTCAGCAATAATGGCCACATCAGCATGCCATGTCAACAAATTAACTGAACAAACTAACTGGGTTAGTTTGGGAGTGCCAGTGAAAAATACCTTAAAAGTTGGGAGTGTTGACAAACATTTTCGTAGTTGAGAGTACTGCCGGCCAAACTCTGAAATTTTGGAGTATTTAAATTCAATAAACCAAAAAAAGAATTAGGTTTTTAATTGAGAGATATGTAGATCCAAACAGAGAGAAGGCTAGGTTTAGATTGATCAATTTTAAAAGTAAAGAATCAGGAATTTAGAAAATGTTTTTGTGAATTGAATAACCGGGTCAAACATAATAATGGTTAACCGTGTATATCCATATTAACAAAATTTTGACCCAAAAATTTAGCTCATAAAATAATAATGTACACCCTGTTTGCATGTTCTACCACAATACATCCATCCACATCGCCATCATTTTTGCAAAAGTTGTCCATATGAGACATTCGAGCTCCTTGTTCACTACGCGCATTCTTTAAAACTGTATTGAACAGTAATAAAAATCGTTGTTAGTAGTATTAGTATTGGTTGAAGACAAAGAAGATGGTTATTTACAAAAACATGTTCATTTGTGACTTGCCATGAGGTTAGCTATCTCAACTTACCATAAAAATGTATAATGCCCTATTAATGATCGATCAACGTAAAAAGTCAAAGTAGCAAGTCAAAGACGCACGGTTTGACTTCAAATTGTGATGAATATACAGATACTCTTTGTAGCCAGAACATCTTTTACTTCTGATCCATCTTGTTCCATTATTGTTGATGATATATCGAGGACCACTACATAAGAAATTTATGTATGCATTAAATGATCATATCGTAGTATAAAATGCTGGCATAGCCCAAACGTTTTACAATTCATTTTTTTCTCACTAAACACACAAATGCAGAAATGTTCATAATCCAGGTATATCATAAATGTATGTCTGAAAACCTTCAAACTTCTCATATAAATGTTCCCCCACCCCCATTGAATTAAGCTTGCCAGTTCTTCTTACAAAAGAATAATGATGCATCAGATACATACAATCAATTGATCATACGTTCATATCATCATATAGACATCTACTTAAAGCCTCAATTAAACCCTACGTTAAGAGGTTTTGTAACCATAAAATTTGAACAATAGGTCAAATCATAACATTTGTACATGATTGACATACAAAATTCGCATTGATTTGACTTTTTTAAAGATCAAACACAATTAGTAGTCAGTCAATTAACACTGAATTTTAATTAACCAGTTATGATTAGATAATACAGAGAAGAAAACCACTTTCCTATCTTTTGTTTCACCTGTGCACAAAGGTTTTACCATAAATAACGATAGCCATAATAATATAATGAAAGGGGGAACTGCAACTCATTTACATATAAACAGGTTGAACTTAGTTATGTTTTGTTCAATTGAGTAACAAATTATCCAAACACTCCTAGTAATATAATATAAGACAAAGAAACCATACCTTTTCATTCTCTTCAAAGCTTGACTACTAACATTAGACTTCACACCAGATTTAATCCTCTTCTTCAAAAACTCAATAACCCATTTCAAACTCTCCACATCACATCCCCACACCATAATATCCCTTTTATCAATTTCCTAATCCCGCCGCAATCATCCTCGCAAACCAAACCACTACACTCCACACTCAGTACCAAGGTCATCTGATACACCTCCACTCACAACTCCACCCCACCCTCACCCTCACCCCAACCCTCTACAGCAAAGTTCACCATACTCCTCTAAAGGCTCCCCCAAATCCTCCCTCGTAACTGTCAACCGGTAATTCAACAAAATCACCGCTTATCGAACTCAATCAACCCTAAATTTGTAGCAGAAAAATCAACCCTAAACCAAAGATATCCAGAAACTAATCACTTGGACAACAACCTAACCTTTTTATAAATATATTTAACTTGAAATGTCAACCAGGATCGTCTTGTCATCAAACTTAAACGTTTAATTGATTCCACAGAAAACACGTCAACATCACAATCAAAAACAGTAACAAATATCTCTGAAACGAATCAGCTCTTTGTCGTTTTTTTAACAAACTTCAACATTTAAAAAAAGAGTTTTAGACTTTACCATGTCATGCTCCTAAGTAAAGTTTTAGTCAAAGTACACGGTGACCTCATTAAGGATACCTTTAACTGCATCATCTGATAAATCCACATTCATTTCCTTCAAGAGAACCAAAACCATCTCCTTTAGCTTCAAACTACAAGACATTTCCAATATCATATCTCAATAAAAAGTTAAACTTTGACTAAATGTCAAAACTTTTAGCATGTGTAAAACGGTACTTTTAGCCTAATTCCAAGCATCAAAATTACATATACCATTCCAGTAATGACCAATATTCAATATGACCCATTGAGACACAACATTTAACCGATAGTTACAAACAACATGAGATGAATGCAAATTGTGAACTAATTAAACACCCTTACACGCATATATCATTATCAACTTTATATGCAACACAATGAAGATGGTTGTATCTTTTATTTGTTCACTAGCATACCAACTTTAAAAAGTATAAGAAGGATTGGCATACATTTTTTTTTAAATATAATATGATTTTCAAATTCTATATCTTTAGTCACATTCAGTTGTATTTTAATAACAAATAGAAAACCATGATTCTAGTAGTAGGGGTGTTCAACTGTCTAAATCGTGTAAACCAGGTTAATTCGGTCGGTTCAGTCAGATAGGAGTGAACCAAATCAATTTAGTATTTGGAAAACATGTTTTTGTTTTAATGGTTTGGTTACAGTTGGAACTGGCCCCCAAAACCAAACCGGCAAAAATATTAGAAAAAATAATATTTTTTTTTAATATAAATATGTAGTCTAAAACTGTATATCAATAAGATTGCAAACAACAAATTAGCATAAATCTCTTACCTAAGGATGATGATGATGATGATGATGGTCATTCAAGTTTAATATAAGT
Source organism: Ambrosia artemisiifolia (assembly GCA_032199755.1). Taxonomy (NCBI): domain Eukaryota; kingdom Viridiplantae; phylum Streptophyta; class Magnoliopsida; order Asterales; family Asteraceae; genus Ambrosia; species Ambrosia artemisiifolia. The sequence goes on from CM063519.1 coordinate 56,646,643, forward strand.
TACCTGATATTGCTAGCTACATCCTTTCATTTAATTAAAAGCTAGCACAAGCGAACTCTTGAAAGTTTTGAACTTTATATCAATTAGATTGCAAACAATACATTAGAATAATCATGTTTCAAATAAAACTAACCTGTAATGTAATGTAATAGTATCCATAAAAATAAGATATAAACTTACAACTTGCAATTCTTCATCAATAATCAACCGAATGTGATCCGAATCTGCGTTTTCAGCCTTTGATTAACAACTATTATAATACCAAATGTCAACAACTATGATAATGCTCAAGGTTTTCTGGATCTTGTACGATGTAAACATATCAATCAATGAAAAGAAAGGTTTAATTCAACCCTTTGATTCAACGAAAAATATAAATACCTCAATCGCATACATCGCAAGAAACGAATTAAAACCCTAAATCGTATACACATCAAAACGAACAACCCACGTACACCATAAATTACCGATCAAAACCTCAAGTCTATACACATAGATGGTTAAAAACCCAAATTTATGAACATATTAGAAATGATTAAGCAAAAAACAAAGATCAAAACATATAAGATATCAACTCACCTATTGCAATCGATTGAACAATTTTGATCAAAATCAACAATCTGTAACAGTTTTGAAGCTTCTTTGCACGATAAAATAGTTAATATGATCCTAAGAAACGAAACCGTGGGTGGAGGATTGATAGATGTGTGCAGGTAGTTAATCATGGAGAGGAGAGAGGAGTCGAGATTAAGGATGACGAGGTAAGCATTAGGGTAGATGGTGACGATTGTGATTGAGGAGAATAGCTGGAAAGATGAAACGGGTATGAGAATGGTTAGGGTTAGAATGAGTGGGTAAAGTTCTAAAAAAAAAATTGGTTTTTATATGATAGATCCTGGATATAAGTTGGAGCTCCATATTCAATATGGATACCTCAAACCCTCTGTAAGGGCTTCATTCAACCCAAGTTAACCTCAATTATTATATAGATAGATATGTGATCAAAATGAGAAAAAAGTGTACTATTTTATTATTACTTTGCTATAATGAAAGTATGGTTTTTCTATTCCAAAAGTTGGACCTGATCAGTGTGCCAAAGGAATATGTGACGTATTCCAAGAGTTGTAAGGGTTGATACAGTGACCTGATCTTGAAGTAACTTTGTTTAACATACTTTTTAAAGTAAGTAGCTTTGAACCTCATCATCTTAAGCTGACTTGTTTAAGCATCGTGTATTTAAGGATGCGAGAGCATTGATATTGGACTGGCTTCACATTTGGTAAAAAATTATTTGGCATAGAATGATTTATACGTTTGAATTATGTTTCCTTCAGATAGTTTTTTTTGGGTTGAAAAATAGTTGTTTGGTTCCATGTATTACTTTTTAAGACATCCGCTAGCTAGATCGGTAAACGAATCGAACGAACACGAATGAACATGAACAAAGAGAAGTTCGTGTTTGTTCATTTAACTTTAACCAAACATGAACATATAATCGAACACATTTTTTTGTGTTCATTCATTAAGAAAAGGGGTATGTTCGTCTTCATTCATTTAAAACCTAAACGAACACATGATAAACTTAAAATGAACATAATTAACTGAACAAAAACATAAACTAACACAAATGAAAGTAATTGAACAAACATAAATGGACATAAATTAACATTAATGAACACAAACTGACAAGTCTAATAACATTACAATTAATCCTAAAAACACATCTAAATTGTGGTTTATACATATTAAATTGAAAGTGGACGATTGAATTGTGCCTTGGATGAAGCGCCTTTTGTCTATTTGGGTATTAGGGTGGGATCTAACATGAACGGGATCACTAATTGGGAGGCGGTAGAAAACGTGTTTCTGAAACGACTTTCAAAGTGGAGAGCGGATTCTTTATCTATTGGTGGGCGAGTGACATTGCTAAAGTTGGTAATGGAAAGCCTTCTGACTTATTATTTTTCGCTATATAAAGCGTCTATTGGTGTTATTAAGAAGCTTGAATCTTTGATTAAGAAATTCTTATGGGGAAGTGGTATAAATACAAACAAAGTGCATTGGTTGTCGTGGGAGAAAGTTACTCGTTCTAAACGTGAAGGGGGTTTGGGCCTTAGCAAATTAGATATACGTAATAATGGTCTTTTATTGAAATGGCTATGGAGATATCGTATTGAAGAAAAGGCGTTACGGAGGAAGGTAATTGATGCAATCCATGGCTCTAGACGGATGTGGGAGTCGGTTCCTTGTAATAAGAGTATTTCAGGTACTTGGAGTAGCTAGGTTGGTTATGGTGGGTAATAAAATAAAAGTGGGAGATGTAGATTTAACAGTATGATTAGGGGGGTTCTTGGAAATGGGTCACGCATTAGACTGTGGATTGATTCTTGGATAACTCCAATTCCTCTTAAGAATTTGTTCCCTTCACTATTTCGATTGGAAATGGACAAGTTGTGCACTGTTTTTGATCGGCTGGGAGTAGATAGCAATGTTGGGGTGTTATCGTGGGACTGGTCTTCAGAATCCGAGGAGCAATTACGCGAGTTGGTTGAGTGCCAAAGGTTGATAGCGAGTACTTCTTTATTGGCGAAGGACGATATATGGCAATGGAATGATGGCTTGAATGAGGTGTTCTCTGTTTCTTTGATTAAAAAGTGGCTGAAAAGTAGCGACTCTTCTAATACAAACGGCAATTTTTATTGGTGTAAATGGATCTCCAACAAGTGTAACATCTTTATGTTGAGGGTAATGCTAAACCGGTTGCCGACTAATATGGCTCTTTCTAAGAGGAATATTGTTGTGGAGAATATTTTGTGGAGAATGTGAAGAAACGACGGAGCACATTTTTTCGGCTTGTATGATTTTGAGTGGTGTTTAGCAAGGGTTGCGGCGTGGCGTGGAATTCCAAACCCTTTTCTTTTTTTAGTAAATGATATTTTGGAATTACATACGCATTGCGGGACATCCAACCTGAAGAAAAATGTGATATATGGTATTGACATGGTTAGTTGTTGGAGGATATGGAAAGCTAGAAATGAGTTGGTGTTTGCTTTCAAGAGAAGAAGTGTCACCGAGACTGTCGCTGACATTAAGACTTTTAGTTTTTATGGTATAGGAGTAGATCTAAATCTAGCTCTGTAGATTGGAATGGGTGCTGTAAATTTGATATAATGTAAGTATGTTTGGTTTTTGGGCGTCCTTATTTTCATCTTGGAAATAAGTCGCCTTGGTGGTCATTTAATGAAGTTTGCTTTAAAAAAATGTTCTTATATTCTTGCGTTATCTCAGGAATTCAAATTTATATGGTCACAACCCCAATTATGAAAGTGTGTTTGGCATAAATGAGTTTTACAAAACGATGTATTAAGTAATTATTTCCTTAACAATGAAGTAATAATGCTGTTATGTCCTTTCTTAAACATATATTTAAAGTTAAACTTAAAGTTAAATGGAGATTAAAGTAATTAAAATGCTTACGTGATCATCATCATCATACTCAGTTAATCCCACCTATAGCAAAGCTAAGGTAGGGTCTGAGGAGGGTAAGATGTAGACAGCCTTACCTCTACCCCTAAGAATAGAGAGGCTGCTTCCAATGAGACCCCCGGCTCGATGTGGTTTGGTATCAAGCCTTGGACATAAGACACAGAACACTTAGCAATCGGGACAAACCCCATCGGTGCATGTACCCCTTTGTTAAATAAACAAACAAGGACAGAACATGGTTCTTTGTTTTTTTGACCCATTATCTAAATGTTTCAATATGTCAAGAAATGCAGCTTCAAAATACTTCAAAAGAAATGATTTGTTAACAAATCATTTCAAAGAACCACATGTCAATATCAAAAATGCTCTTCCAGTTTTAATAATATTATATACAAATATAGTTTCTCCTAATTTTAATAAAACTTTATCTTTACTATATATTATAAAAATCTTTAATAATAATACTAGATTATCCCCCGGGTGGTTCCCGGGATATACAAATCTAATATGAAGTGATAAATATGTGTACCGTAAAAGTAACATGACATTTTTTCAGGGAATATTTTTTTAAATGATCAGAACTCGATAACTTATTAAACCTATTTCTAATTGTACGTGTGCACATCTTGCTCGAGTGAACTCTCTGTACAACTTTGTCACTTCCTCAAGACATTCTAAAGCTCTGATGTGAACTTGTAAAAAAAATAACCAAATTGGTATCAAATAAATGTCATGATGATTATTGTTTTAAAAGGCGTGCATGGTGAGGTGATTAATTATCACTTATCAGCTAGAGAGTTACATGATTTCTAAGAATCATAGGATACATCTAACAAGCTTAGCAACCTTTGTAATCAATGTTCCTAGCAACACCAATCAAAATACAAAAAAAAAAAAAAAAGATTTTTACCAAAGTGACTACATCTATGAATATATATGTAATTAGGGGTTCATATATGTAATGGTAGGTTCAAAAGTATATATATTATCATAACATGATTAGTGACTTGCCTAGACATGATTAATGAATTACCTAAACAAATTGTGTTTTTTTTTTCATGAACAAAAACCCACTAAAATGTCGGGTTCTTTTTTTGTCGTTTTTTGTATACCACTATGGTGCTTGTTGGAAAGATAATAAAACGCTCGTTAATTTGGTGTAATTTTTTTAAAATAATGTCGTATATAAAAGTTACTAAAGTTTGAAAATTGTGTGTGTGTGTGGTGGGGGGGGGGGGGGGGATAAGGAAAAGATAAAGATAAAAATATTATAATAACATGATTAGTGACTTGCCTAGACATGATTAATGAAATACCTAAACAAATTATGTTTTTTTTCCGCATGAATAAGAACCGACTAAAAAGTCGTTTTTTTCGTTTTTTGTATACCACTATGGTGCTCGTTGGAAAAATAATAAAACGCTCATTAATTTAGTGTAATTTTTTTTTTTTTTAAAATGTCGTATATAAAAGCTAGTAACGTTTAAAAATTGTGGGGGAAGATAAGAAAAGATAAAGATAAAAAAAATTAATTAACATATTTTAAATTTTAAAATAATAGTTAATACGTATCTTTATTTGGCATACCCCTTTTCTTTGATATATATATATATATATATATATATATATATATATATATATATATATATATATAGAGGGGATGGTTAAAATGAAAACCACAAAAATTTGAGAAAACCTTGTAAACCCAATCTAGACCATTGATCCAAAGTGATCAATGGTCTAGATTCATTCTATATTATTTTAATATATTTATGTAAGTAGATGACAAAAAAAGGGTACAATGGTCAATTGGCATTTTTCTGAAAAGCACATATGACAAGTGGACCCCACACATGTCACATCATCTCTCTCTTACTTTTTTCACATTGTTATATAAGCTGTCAGATGCCCGTGTTACATATGTAACATGTGTTGTGTTACGTAGGTTAAAACTGAGTTGCCAGTTTATATTATTTAAAAAATGCTGATTTATTATTTTTTTTATTAGACAATATTTTTTTTTCGTTTTATTGTACCAGCACCAGAATTGTTGCATACGTAACAAGAATTGATATGGTTATAGGCATTTTGTTACTTAAAATGCTACTTACAAAGTGCTAAAAACAAACAAAACGGTCATTACAAAGTGCTAAAAAATTTATAGATCCAAAAACATTCAAATGTACACAAGAATCGTTTCTTACAAAGTGCTAAAAACAAACAAAACGGTCATTGCAATTCAACAAATGCTAAAAAAACTATCATAAATAAAAAAAAATTGTCTACACTTCATTCTTGATAATCATCTTCATCTTTAATGCAAAAAATATGCTCACCTGCAAAAATAAAACAAAAATCATCAATTTACTTGTAAAGACCCCCCCCCCCCCCCCGCTTAACGTATGTTAACCAACTGGATTACAAAAAAACATACGAAACTGATACAAAAAAAACATTGTTTTATACATTTAGTTATCAAGATTATCAAACTTAAAAAAATCAAAACTTTTTATCTAGTAAAAAAAACAGAAACTAATTTATACCAACTTAGTGGTGCTGTTACATACGAAACAGACGCAAACATAGATTTCATCCCAATTCTTCCTCTATAATATGCAAAAAATCAAACATGTATCTGGTAAAAAAAATCGGTAACTAATTTATATCAACTTAGTTCTGTTGTTACATATGAAACAGACGCAATATAGGAAACAGATGCAAACACACATTCCACACATTCCACACATTATAATACTCATACAAACATACACATGCTGGTAAAAAACAAATCAGACATTTTGTTGCATATGTTAAGAGACATTAAAATTCACCAATTTTGATTAAAAAACATATTAATAATAATAACATATAAAAAGGGTTAATTAATAGCTCAAATTTTCAAAACCATCACAAAAAACTTGTTTTTATCAAACACTAATTTATACCAACTTAGTGGTGCTGTTACATACGAAACAGACGCAAAAACATAGATTTCATCTCAATTCTTCCTCTATAATATGCAAAAAATCAAACCTGTATCTGCTAAAAAATATCGGTAACTAATTTATACCAACTTAGTTCTGTTGTTACATACGAAACAGACGCAAATATAGGAAACAGATGCAAACACACATTCCACACATTATAATACTCATACAAACATACACATGCTGGTAAAAAACAAATCAGACATATTGTTGCATATGTTAAGACACATTAAAATTCAACAATTTTGATTAAAAAACATATTAATAATAATAACATATAAAAAAGGTTAATTAATAGCTCAAATTTTCAAAACCATCACAAACAACTTCTTATTATCATAAGTAGAAACGATAATGCATAAATTGCCACAAATTATTAAAAGCGATCATGAAGTCCTTTTTTTATTAAAAAAACAAAAATATTACTTAAAACGGTTTAAAAGAAAACAGGTTGAAAACACTCGAACTGTGATTCTAATGCACAAAATTTCCTAAATAATTAGACAATCAATGAAATAATATAAGCAGTCATAATCATACTTGAAACTTTATATTTATAAAAAGATTAAAAAACATAACAGAATTTTTTGTGACCATGTACAGATGTTATTATAATAATGTTATTAAAATAGTCTAATAAAAGCAATCACACTTTGAAAAGGAGGCCGGCCACCATACTATGAACTAACCAAAACACAGATCTGAACTAACCCCCAAAAATATAAAACTAACCAAAACACAGATCTGGAAATCGTTGGTTAAAATAAAAAACTAACCAAAAATGATCAAGCAACAGAAAAAGAAGAAACGGAGCTCCGGAAGCTTAAACACAGATCTGAACTGGCCGGAAGCTGACCTGGGAGGTCTCAGAGAACAGAAAACGAAGAAACGGAGCTCCGGCGACCGCCGTCGTCCTCTGCTTCAGACCTGGAAAGAGCTTGATGACTTGACGACTTGAGCTGTAGTCAGACAGATACTGTGTCCCTTCACTGTTACAGCATTCAACAGTTAAATTCTTCACTAACTGAAAACCACCTGGAACTAGCTCCTTCAGAGCAGTTTTCATACCATCTCCAGACAAGAATACCTTTTCAGTGTTCTTCCTTAACAACTTGTCAACGCCACCAGCTAAACGTGTATCAGTACTCTCATGCTTCAGCAAAAAGCATCCTGTTATTGAAGGAACGCGTTTTTTCAGTATGAACTCCTATGGAAATCACATACCTTTGTAATTTTGCAAAGAGAGGGTTCTTAGGAAGGATGGTTGAAGATGCAATTCGGATCCCTAAATAAATTAAGTTAGTCAATAACTCTAATTCGGCGAGTCCTTTGGATTTTAAATCTGTGATGGACTCGACGAAACTGAATTTATTATTAGTGTTATTATTATTATTGGATATAGGTGGTGGTGGTGGTGGTGGTGGTGAAAGAATTCTGATTGTTAGAGAGAGAGAGAAGAGAGAGTGAGAGAGAGAGAGAGAGTATGTGTGTGAGAGATGGAGAGATGTTGTTTATATAGGGGGGAGAATAAAAGTATTCAAATTTATAAATGGGGAGAAAGATAAAATGTCTAATATACCCTCAAGACATAAAAAAATATATTTTCTAATGGGTGATGTGGTGCAATGTGGTCCACATGATGGGTTTCCGGGAGTTTTCTCGTTTTAGAGGGTTTTCTCTATACCTTTAGCCTATATATATATATATATATATATATATATATATATAGGGGAATTCTAAATAGAAAACTACCTCCACTTAATGAAACCTAGAAAACCCCATTATGTGGCTTTGATTGATCCACGTAGGCAACTTTAAAAGTGATCAGAAGGTTAATTTCGGTATTTTGAAAAAGTGTATCTCTCTTGATAAAGTCTGACCAAGTTCATACACCTTTCTTTTCCATACCCACCATCACCATTTCTCACATCATCACCACCACTCACTCACACTCTCTCTATCCCTCCCCCCTCTCTCTATCTTCTATTTCACGTTTACACACCCAAATCCTCCAAAAAAAGATGATTATTCTCATATCCTCTTGCATCCATCTAAATCCACACGCACAACAACATTCTCTCTCAGTGTTACCATATACACTATGGTCTCGTTCGACTGTTCTTACTCCCAAATAGAGTAGGAGGGGCTATGGAAGGTGAACGAAGAGGACGACGATGGTGGTTCCTGATGGTGACGAGGCCGACATCAGATCTGTAAGTTTTTCATTGTTTTAAACATTGGTGATTGATGTGTTGTGAAAAACACCTTGTTAATATGTTAGTATTGTATATGTTTTAGTCTTTTATTGTGTGTTGTTAGTTGGTCTTAGTTATTTATTAGTGTACATGTGTTTTGTAGGTGTTCTTGAGATATGAGCTTAATACGAAGGAAAATGATCAAGTCGCGTACACTTGAAAGCGTGCATGGAAAGTGACAGGTGTTCATGGACGTTGGAGCGTTGAAGAGGAACTTTGAATAAACCAAGAACACCCAAGTCAAAGGCTTTACTACTACTACTAATAATAATAATAATAATAATAATAATAATAATAATAATAATAATAATAATAATAATAATAATAATAATTAAAAGAAAATGAAGAAATAAGACATTGTCTCTTTCTCGTGAATGGAGCAACAACAGAAAAGCAAAAAAAAAAGAGAATGGAAACTTGTGGAAGGAAAGTGCAAAAGAAAAAAAAGAAAGAAGAAACAAAGATAGTCCACAAGATCACAAGAACAGTACACGAACATCAGCCCAAATCAGTATCTTCGGCCCAGATGCAATATTTTAGCCCATATCGTTTAATGTGAATATTATTAATGATGGTGAACCTAGTATGGGAGGGGGGTTTTTAACGGCAGGCTTTTGGCTGCGTGAAGGTGTCACGCACAATCAGGAAGGATGCATTGCAGGGGAATCAACTTAGAGACGTGTTCGTGAACAATATGAACGACTAAATCATCCATGATCATCTCTGGGTGTAGGGTTTGTTTAGACTAAACACAAAACTTTGTTTGATTTAGCTTTTTGGATTGTTTTCTTATTAACGTTTTGAGAACACTTGTGGTTTATTTGATTTAAACGAGTCGTTTATGTTTTAAATATTTATCTATTGCCATTCGCATTCGGTTTTCTTGCATCGTGAGCAGTTTGGTAATTAAGAGAGTATTTGGCATTTATGATTTGGTAATTAGATTGTACGAGTTATTATTAAAAACTTGTGTTTAATTATCACTTTGATTAAACTATATACAAGACCATGTCTATGTGGTTTCCAACTTATTAAACAAGTTTGTGTGGAATCTTAAACCTGAAACCTGGAGATTGATCACCTTTTTCGTATATTGTTTTAGTAAATCAGTTAAATCCAAAATCAATTTAATCTAGTTTAGTTATTTTAGTTTAAGTAATCAAACAAAAAGTATAATACTAACCACATGCTCCTCGTGGATTCGATACCTGACTTACCCTAGCTACCTAGGTTATTTAGGTTTTTGCATGACCCTAACGACAGGTCATCAAATGGCGCCGTTGCCGGGGAGCTAGTGCGCTTAGTATTGTAGGTTTTGTTTGATTTATCTTTGCTTACTTTCAAAAAAAAAAAAAGAATTAGTTTTTTTTATTTGGTTTATTCTATTTGTTCGTTTTTACGTTGGTATTTTAGTTTGTTTCTGCAGGAAGTGGAGTCTTGGGATCATGGATGGATCTTATCAATCATGCACGTGTTGCGGGAAAATTCACATATATGAGGATTGCCCAGTGTTTTGGAAAGATCCAATGTTTTGGAAAGAAAAAATGAAGTTGGGTCACACATATCACGGATACTATCAGTCAAACATCAACTACAACTATGAGCCGAATTTGGATTGCGATGATTATGAACCTGAGAGTATGTCATTCTCAATGTACCATGAAGATTTTAATCACCAAAATTCTAAAATGATTGAAATCATGGATTTGATGAAGGAGATGTTGCAGGATAGTAAGTTGAGACATGAGGCTATGGTCCAACAATTGAACCAAACAGATGAACAAATTGCAACATGGAAGGTTGTAAGGGAGAACACCACATACATTCCTGTATTTGTTGGAGAAACACAAGAAGTATCAGTTGTGGTTGATGTAGAAGACAAAGAAGAGGGTCAAAGTCTTCCTAAGCTTGAAATTATATGTTTAAACCCACATGAAGACTTAGCACCTTCTGAGGATTTAGCGACTGGTGTAATCCAAGTGTATCTCGACCCTTTGCCTGTTTTGATTAATCCATCTAACAAAGTTGAGGATAGGGATTTGAGATCAAAAATTAAGAATGTCGTATTGCAAGACATTGGGCAAACTAGTAAGAAATATACCCGCATTGACTTTATAGTTGTGTTGCACATAAAGATGCAAGTCTGGATATGGTATGTTAATTACCGAGCACACATTGGAAACTCGGTGGGTAAATGTTCTTTGAGACCACCATGAATAGACCATCAGGTATGAGTGTTGTATATTTTGTATATTTATTTGTTTTTATTTTGTTTTCTTTTATTTTTTAGTGTGTTTGAGTCGCTTTTATTTTTGTTGGTCATGGGATTGCTTGTTATGATTTAAACTACAAGAATAGATTGCCCCGCCCGTACTCAATCTCCATTCGGGCAGGGACGATCTGGAAATCACTAATGTTTGCAGGTATCCCGGTTTGTTTGTTTTTTTTTTTTGTTTTTTTTTCTTCTTGTTTCTTTGTTTCAGGTTTGTTTATCGGCTGCGAATGAAATGCTATACGGTCGACATTGGAAGAAACTGAACGGACTCATACGCGTATTGCTTATCCAGGGGAGTCTGTTCCTTTTACTGTTGTATTTTAATTTTATTTCTACTTTATTTTATTCCCTAGTTCACATTGAGGACAATGTGTCGTTCAAGTGTGGGGGTGGGGAAATTTCATTTTTATTTATTTTTGAATCTTAAAAAAAAAGTAAAAAAAGCAAAAAAAAAAATTTGAAAATCAAGAAAATGTCTTGAAAATTGTTCTTAAAAAGCACTCTAATCAGACATAAAGCAGCTCTTTCTGTACCTACCAGTTGTTTCTTGATTGTTTTGGCAGTAGATCCTTAGTCATGGTCTAATTTGTGGAAAAGTAATATGAACCGTTTTCAGCAGGTATTTTTAAGAAAAATGTTTAGAATTGCCTGACTAGGTTTAACAAGCTATCGGTAATAAATGCATGCACACATCGGTAACCCATTTCCACACTTTGGTGAGATCTTGAGCCTACTAGATGATAGATTGATACATATATATTTTCATTTGTTGAGAGTAGGCCAAATGTTTCTCTGTTGCAGAACTTGTGTGATTTGATACATGCTGAGGTTGTAGACTAGATATGCACATACATGACAAAGGCAATTTAGGATTCCCCTTTTTGTTTGACACTTGTTATTTGTTTTGTGTTTGCCGTTTAACCAAAATATTACCATTAGTAGCCAACTTTGAGCCTATACCCTTTCGTTTGTTAAACCTATAAAGTTACCCAAATCGACCCGTTAACCATTGTTAAGAAAACTGATGACATCCATTGTGTTCTATGTTTATGTTCAAGTGTTTGATCTATGTTAAGTTGTGAAGAAAAAAACAAAAGAAAAAAAAATGAAAAAAAAAACAAAAAAAAAAAAACAAAAACAAAAATAGATGTTGTTGGTTATGATTAATTATGACCATACTTGTGTTTAGTTGTGTGTGTTGTGAATAAGGATTGTCAATCATGTTTGTTTCACCGTTTTGTTTTAGCCACTTTTAGCCAAATATTTCCTACCTTTACCCTAAGCCCAAAACTCGTAAGTCCTTTAGATATGTGCATTGTCTATAGTTGAGGTGTGATTGTTATACAAGCCTATGATAACAGAGTTACATGTTTGGTTTTGAGTGAATAATACTAGCTCATTACATGCTAGTCCAGATATTAAACCGAGTGGAGTGAAAAATTGTGAGGGGTGTGTTGCATGAAAATAAAACCGGAAGCATGTTAGATTTAGTCGGGTTAATTCTGTTTTTAAATAAAAATCAATTTGACTTGCTGAATTAACACATCTAATGCTGATCTGTAAATGGGGTATGACTTTGGACCTTAGCTAAGGTATGATGGGGCGACTGGGGTAGTAATCTGTGATAATGTGTTGAGCAGAGTGAATATATTTTTTCGAGACGAAAAAAGATAAGTGTGGGGGTGTGATGTGTTGTGAAAAACACCTTGTTAATATGTTAGTATTGTATATGTTTTAGTCTTTTATTGTGTGTTGTTAGTTGGTCTTAGTTATTTATTAGTGTACATGTGTTTTGTAGGTGTTCTTGAGATATGAGCTTAATACGAAGGAAAATGATCAAGTCGCGTACACTTGAAAGCGTGCATGGAAAGTGACAGGTGTTCATGGACGTTGGAGCGTTGAAGAGGAACTTTGAATAAACCAAGAACACCCAAGTCAAAGGCTTTACTACTACTACTAATAATAATAATAATAATAATAATAATAATAATAATAATAATAATAATAATAATAATAATAATAATAATAATTAAAAGAAAATGAAGAAATAAGACATTGTCTCTTTCTCGTGAATGGAGCAACAACAGAAAAGCAAAAAAAAAAGAGAATGGAAACTTGTGGAAGGAAAGTGCAAAAGAAAAAAAAGAAAGAAGAAACAAAGATAGTCCACAAGATCACAAGAACAGTACACGAACATCAGCCCAAATCAGTATCTTCGGCCCAGATGCAATATTTTAGCCCATATCGTTTAATGTGAATATTATTAATGATGGTGAACCTAGTATGGGAGGGGGGTTTTTAACGGCAGGCTTTTGGCTGCGTGAAGGTGTCACGCACAATCAGGAAGGATGCATTGCAGGGGAATCAACTTAGAGACGTGTTCGTGAACAATATGAACGACTAAATCATCCATGATCATCTCTGGGTGTAGGGTTTGTTTAGACTAAACACAAAACTTTGTTTGATTTAGCTTTTTGGATTGTTTTCTTATTAACGTTTTGAGAACACTTGTGGTTTATTTGATTTAAACGAGTCGTTTATGTTTTAAATATTTATCTATTGCCATTCGCATTCGGTTTTCTTGCATCGTGAGCAGTTTGGTAATTAAGAGAGTATTTGGCATTTATGATTTGGTAATTAGATTGTACGAGTTATTATTAAAAACTTGTGTTTAATTATCACTTTGATTAAACTATATACAAGACCATGTCTATGTGGTTTCCAACTTATTAAACAAGTTTGTGTGGAATCTTAAACCTGAAACCTGGAGATTGATCACCTTTTTCGTATATTGTTTTAGTAAATCAGTTAAATCCAAAATCAATTTAATCTAGTTTAGTTATTTTAGTTTAAGTAATCAAACAAAAAGTATAATACTAACCACATGCTCCTCGTGGATTCGATACCTGACTTACCCTAGCTACCTAGGTTATTTAGGTTTTTGCATGACCCTAACGACAGGTCATCAGTGATGGTTCAAATTATCAAACGTAGATGTGGTGGTTATGGGATCTGGATGTGGGTTGTTCTTCCAGATCTGTAAAGATGAAAGGATTTATTTCGTTCATCTCTTCTAATCGTTTACAGCCAAAACCCACACACATACCCCCGTTTAAATCTTCCTTCTTATCTTATTATTTAATCGTTCACAAATAAACCAGTTTAACAAAGTAATGGAAAAGCAGTGGTGATTATTTAAATCTTTCTTTTCTTATCTTCATTATTTAAATTGATGGTATCATCTATATATATATATAATAAAAGAAAGCAATTTTAATGACATGACATTCAAGGAGGCATTCTCCTCCTTGAGTGTGCCATGTGTCATGCCATGTGACAAATTAAAAAAAAAAACAAATAATAATATAAAACCTAATCTACTAAAATTAAATTGAGTTATTTTAGGGAAAAAAGAATTTAAAAACAAATTTAATTTTTTCTCTCTTGTGTTTCCTCTCATAATTTTTAAACGTTAATATCTTTTATATACGAGATTTTCTAAAGAAAAAAATTACACCAAATTAACGAGCGTTTTATTATCTTTCCAACGAGTACCATAATGCTATATAAAAAACGGAGAAAAAACGGCTATTTTTTTGTGGGGTTTCGTTCATACGGGAAAAAAAATCACAAAGTGTTCAGGTTATTCATTAATCATGTTTTTTCTTTTAAACCATGTTCTTATCTACGATGTTGAAATTCAGCCCATTCGCCATGCTATCATTGGAATTTTATTCTTCTAAAGATGCATAGGTATACTTAATCAAGAGAAGTATTAGTATTAGTATTATTAGAATTGTTATATTTTTCAACCCCGGGACGCTCACGGGATAAAATCTAGTGAGATTATAAATAAAGCTCGTGGCCAGCATCAAATCTCTAACATTTCCTTTTTCTTATCTTTTTATTTAATTACAAAATATTTTGGGTGCTCTGTTTGTTTGGTGTGTGGGTTTTAAACCTTCTATTTCATTAAAAAAAAAAAACTTATTAAATGGGGCATCGTAAGTTTGTTGTTGGAACTGGCTAGCTACAAGGTTGGTTTAATTATTATTATTATTTTTTTTGTATAAATCACGTGTGGATCTGTATTACTAGGGGAAGATGATGATGATTGACGGTAAGGGGGGGTTCTTTCTTTTTCTTTTGATATCAAGCTTTGTTTTTTTTTCATTTAAAACATTTGTTTTTAGTTTTAAACTATATGTTAATCGTTTTTTTTATGTGTTTTCATGTTTCTCGGTGTTGGATCTGTAACCTCGTCAAGATAAAAGTGATTCGAGCTTGAAGATGAAGTAAAGAAACTGTCCGTTCAGTTAGATCTTCAACAAATGTTATGGTTCATGTTATTATGATGATTTTCTTGAAACATCAGCTTCAACAAATGGTTTGTTTGTGTTTTTGCTAGTTATGAGCAAAATTGTCTAGATCCTTTCACTTTCATTTGATTTTGTATTGTTTTATGTTTTAAGAACAATTGTTTTTCCATTAAAAACATATGTTTTTTTGTGTTTGTTGTATATTTTATCATATGTTTTTTATTGTTTTTATAATTTATCATATGTTTTTGTTGGCTGGATATAATTTATCATATGTTCAACTGTTATTTAATACACGAACATGTGTTTCTTTGAACATGTTTACAAAAAACATATGTATATGAGACTGGGGTAAAACAAAGCAGCAATGAATTTTTTTTTTAGAAAAACACATGAATCCATTAATAAAATAAGAGAGAGGAGAGAGGAGAGAACACTAAATTTTGTATGGACCAAACTACCCCCTGGTGACTAAAAGAAAATATTTAATTTTGATGGAAAAGCAGAAACAACCACCACCCTTGATCACTAAAATGGATGGTCAGATGAAGGGTTTCATGGGTTTTCTTAACTGGAGAGAGTTTCCAAAATATCCTTCCTCTATAGAGAGAGAGAGATTAAATCATATTTATTTTCTCTCTCTCTTTTTAAATAATAATACTAGATCAATTTTTTTCACTTGTCTCTTATTTATTTAATACATCTTTTTTCAACTATTTATTTTAATTTTTTCACTACCTAATAACCATTTTATATTTTATTGATCAAAGTTTGTGCAATACACATGTCTTTAACCTAAAATACATTAAAAATAAAGTAAAACGTTATACTAAGTAAATAGTACGTAAAAATTAAATTTAAAGACATCATGTATACGATTGAATAGGTTAACCGATTACATTATGTTTATTCAACACAACTAATGCATGGGTTTAACCAATCCGTGCAATATACGAGTTTTTTTTTTTACAGATTTAATTTCTTTATTACTTAATATATATCTTACATTTATTCAACCAGCGTAATACATAAGGTTCTAACTTAGTATATAATACATTAATATATCCACAAAGTGTACATAAGACTCATGTAATGATGATTATAAAGATATGATTTCTCTATTTTCTTCATCAATAATCACTTCAATTAATGAAGAATTGTGTTGAAATCAATCATCAAACAATAGAAATTGAACAAGAAGAATGAATTCGTAGCCAAATTGAATTAGGTTTTTATTCAATCACACCTAGCCAAAAGAAAACAGTAAGTCAGTAACAAAGAGAACTGAGAAGATTACAATTAACAAATTGAACATATAATCAAGAACTGTGCATTAATTAACTAACCTAATCTGACTTATATATAAGCAGCTCCTAACTAACTAAGTTTCAATTTGTTAGAAATAGCTGCTTGACTCTCACAGTTGTAAGAAAACAACTTAAAACTTTATTTGACCACCATTGACTTTCACATATCTTCTAGTACTTTGCCTTGCCAGACCATCTTCGAGGCGTTGCCACCAATACCATCGCCCGTCTTAGGGATATGAAGTTGTGCCATCTTGGAGAAATTTTAGGTGGTCAAACTTATTAGTACTCAACTTTATATATTTATTTATGTCACATTAGTATGTTATTATGTTTAATTATTTGACTTAGTAAAGGCCTATTTGGTAGCCTCTTAATGAGGCTCTGAACCATTGAGCTCTGAATGGTTCAACATTCAGACTGTTTGTTTCAACATAAAAAAAGGCTCTGAATGAAATGGTTAAGAGCTGAATCATTCAGACTTGATGCATAGCTGAATCATTCAGCACTTAATCATTCAGAGCCTCTTAACCATTCAGACATCTTAATAATTCAACACTTAGGGGCTGTTTTGTTGATTAAGCGATGAATCATTAAGATGATCTGAATGGTTAAGAGGCTCTGAATGGTTAGCTGAATCATTCAGCATCCCTTATTAGCTTAATGGTTCAGCACTTAATCATTCCATTCAGATGCTGAAACAAACAGTCTGAATGCTGAATGATTCAGAACTGAATGACTAAGAGGCTGATTAAGAGGCTACCAAACAGCCCCTTAATCAACCGAACAACCCCTAAATTAAACAATTTGAACCATAGAATTAACAGACATAACATGAAATGGTGTAGTATTTGTAGGAACGTATTCTTATTGAACAAGAATGAGATTCAATGGATTTTTATCTAATATAAAGGTGGAATCAATATATTAGATTATGATAGTTGTAGGAAGATGATTAGATAGATGAAGACACAAGAATATAATCAAAACTTCCTTTGATAATGATCTCATGCAGAAAAAACCGAATACACCTTAGAAACACACACTTAAGAACTAGACTTGAAGAGATATGTACCCGCACGTGTGCACTGACTCATATCTCATGCGCCAGCATATAAATAATCAAAGGAAGCTTCTAGAAGGTCGCGCATGCAACCTAGTACGTTCCAG
Organism: Ambrosia artemisiifolia; assembly: GCA_032199755.1. NCBI lineage: Eukaryota > Viridiplantae > Streptophyta > Magnoliopsida > Asterales > Asteraceae > Ambrosia > Ambrosia artemisiifolia. The sequence continues at coordinate 56,664,442 of CM063519.1, forward strand.
CTAATAGGAGACAAAAAAGGGACATTCAACCAATCAAAGGGAATAATTCCCTACTCCATGATCTCCTGGCAGGTACAAAGGATAGGAAAGGACAACAAGGACGATTGAAAATGACATTCAACCAATCACAAAGGGACAACACTCAAATCCCTAACGGTTGTCAACCATGTGGGGCCCGCACGAGACAGCTGTCATTCCAAGCGTGACCAATCACAAGACGATTCCTACTACTATAAATACCTCTCTCTTCTAAAGAGAGTGTGGCATTCAATTCCTTATGTAAGAAAACTTAAAGAATTCATACTAGACTAGGAAAGAAAGCTTATAGTCGAAATACTTGTATTCGTATATACTTGAGTTCTGTGTAAACGTCCGGTCCATTAACAATAAAATATCTCTTTACATTGTTCGTATATAAAGGTGTTTTCAAGACAAAATGAACTCCTAACTAGAAATGAGGAAGGCTAATCTTTTATACCTGTCTCAGTCCCTCAGACCCAGTTCCTTGTACCTCAAGGGACTGAAGGACTTAGTCTCTCTGAGCTATCTCAGTCCATCAACTGACAAAATATCTAAAATGCCACTCGGGCTTACAACAATGATTATAATAAATAGAAGACAATGAATAACAAACTAAGCTTGGGACGTATGCACTATCAGTAATTCAGTTGCAACGGTTTGCATATGCATATATATATATATATATATATATATATATATAACACTACTATGGAATGATAAGCGTGTATCAGTTCAACAAATGCTTATTTACAAGGCTATTGGATTTTAATAACCCTAACTATCAAATCTTGGCCGTTATCACTTCCAACTTGCAACTTACTTTCCTCTCCCACTTCCAAATTAACCGAACTCTAACCCAGATAGTTTTTTTTTACTTACATGCATTTTTTAGTGACGTGGCATTGTCAAAATGTGATAGTGAGGGTCATTAAAAATACAATAACGCTATTTACAAAGCACTAATTTCCAAAATCGGTCTTACAGTTTTAATGTGCTTTATATAGTTATATGGAGTGCTTTGATGAAGCATCACATTTGGTTGACTTTTTAAAGCTAAAGGGATGAGCAAAAGCTTCTGCAGCGGTATTGAATTTTTCATATTGGATTATTTTCTGATTTTGTACCGATTCGGTATAGTACCAATATTTTATCAATTTTATCTTTAAACACTGGTATCATACCGAGTATCTTCGGTATCGGTATTTATAAATTTTAAGGATTTTTGGTATAGTTTGTGAGCTTATCCTTACTAATATCAGGATACGTCCTACATCAACTCATATATTATATTCAAGAAACTATATAAACTATTTCAAGGACAAACTCTTGGAAGTTGCACTCATGCACTCATGTACTTTTTTATACTTCTATGTCATTTGTTATTTTATTCATCAAATTTTCTTCTACGAAAATTCTGTTTTTATACTCCTATGTCATATAGTATTCTAATTTATCAAATTTGGGGTATCCGGGGCATCCCCGGGTACCTAATTCGGTCTACTCAAGTACTTTGTGAATATTGTCGCAGGCGATTGAGTTTAGATAGCGATTATTATTTACGACAGTGTTTTATGTTTTGTTTTGAATTATGTGATCTAAAATGCCGAAATGCGTGTTCATGGTTCAACATTTTACGTCTACTTTTTGTTTGCTTTAACAATTTCTCCGCAACGTGCAGCATCCTAAAAGCTATTATATAAGAAGATGAAGCATGTATTATTTATCAAATATGGTTTATCTATATCTATCTATCTATACTACTATATAATGAATTCTGGATGGGTAACATTGTCATTTCATATTCATTTAAGTGGGTAAAATTGTAATTTCATTTAGTTGTCAAGACAAATTTAATACAACAATTAAATCAACTCGTTTAACCTATTAAAAGTAATTAGTAATGGTAATGAAACCATTGAAGCATTTAAAAAGTTTAACATCATGGCATAAAGATCTTAGAGAATTTCATAATATAAGATGATGTAAAGAAACATTGTTAAATGTAGATGTTATATGCAATCTGTAAAAACCATGAAATTGCACAAATGTTATTCAAAACTATAAGTCAACGTTATAATTTCTTTAAAATTTATGCTACCGCTTCATTAGAAAATCTATAGTAATAACAATAATAATCTATATATATATATATATATATCCTATGGTTATCTCTATAATTTATATATAAAACAAGTTTTAAAACTAAAAGTCCAAGTCTTAAAGCTAAAAATATCAATTATATACATACCAAATTATATATAGCCAAACACCATGCAGTCCTGCCGTAACGCACGGGTTCTTACTAGTCTCACATGGTTACTATTCTATTTCTTTGTGCTTGATTTGGTTGTAACCTGTGCTTTTTTGATGGTTACTTGGATGCTACTCAATTGGCTGGTACATACTCACGAGCTCAATTTACAAGCCCTTATTGCGTGTACCATATACTTTATTATTATTATTATTATTATTATTATTATTATTATTATTATTATTATTATTATTATAGATGGACAATATGGTAATTTCAACCACTTTTTAAGACGCTTACTAAATTTGGAAGGCTTGGAATTCATTTACGTTGGCCCTTCCTATCCCGTTATTTGTCACCCATTCCATAATACCATCGGGGCACACTTATTAAACAAACTTATTTTTTGTCTTGCAGTTAAGCACGTATAAGCTTTGCTCATTTCAAGCTGATCCGGTAGGTTGGCTCGTTTACACCCTTAGGCATTGTTGTTAGGATTGTAACCAACAAAACTGAAGAAGAATATCAAAAGAATCACAAATAATTTCTACGATTGGAAATCGAATTTGAAGTTGACAAATTTGGATCTAATTCCATAGAAGTACAGTTCTCATGTAATTCTAGATAAAAACAGACCATTTGTCAAATGATTGAACCATAACTGGTACACTTATTCTTTTGATTATTCATTTCTTCTATCAGACATCATAAGCGCAAGCATTCCCTAGCTTACCTTGAAAATATTCCTCCATGCATCCCACATAACATGGACTGAATTGAATGGTGTTTGATATAGTTGTTCGTTATTTGGTCGAAACCAAATTGTGTTTTGTGTTTTCATTTTCTGACATTTGAGTTGGTTCAAATAAGCAGATCAACATCATATCATGTTTATGATGATGATGATGTTTATTTAAGTTTAGTCAGTTACAAATTGAATTACATCTTTAGCCCAACCTAAACCCAAGTCAATCAAATAACACTTAATGCCAAAAACAAAAAAAAATTGTTACAAAATGTACGAGGATCTTTACTTTTTTATAAAACCATAAGACGGGTAGCTTATGTCAACAAAAACATTACAAAAAGTAGTAGTGGGATTCCCTGGCGCTTAGTGGCAAGTGTTTGGTGGTATCAGCTTGGTTTGCTATGGTACAAGTATCGACTTTGTTCAAACGTAGATAAAACAAAAGCAAGTTGTTATAGTATGTTTGAAAACCACGTAGAAATTGCGTCGTTTTACCACATAACCAACATATTAAACAATCAGCAATTCTGTATCTAGTTTGTTAAATATTTTTCATTTCATTCCAACCATAAAGACAATTTACATAATGACAGGTAGATGAGCAAAAAGTTGCGCTGCCAACCCTTTCTGAATAGCAAAATATAACTAAAATATTAAGTTAACGGGTAAACAAAATATTAAACTCAGAATTTTAAAAATACGCCTATTCGTTATGGGACGTGTGACTTAGCCACCGTGCTAGATGCTCTCTTGTGATAAGTGAACGATTACCACAATTAATAGGTAGGATAATGTAGTGTTAAAAAAAATGTAAAGACGTTAAGCTATTTCTCCTGCTACATTTCTTAATTTATCACTTCAAATATACATGTTCCACCTTTTGCAGATAACTTTCTTTTAAACAGATACTCCCAAATTGAATTCGTGAAGTTGGATCACTGGACTTGTTTGTGGACAATAATGGGCTCCACGCCAATTATTGATCATCACTCAGCCAAGCCCACTTTTGTAAATCAGACGTCCCGAACACGGCACTTAGGCACTGTTCACATCACCACGCACAAAAAAAATTGTATTTTGCCTTAGAGAAATGTGTAGCCCAGAATAATATATACACTAAATCTCTTAAATAGATTTTAAAGCAGCTGGACAAATAGAACAAAATTAATTTAATAATAAAAATTAACATCTGGTTTTAGAAAAAAATAGTCACACCGGCCAACAATATGCTAGTTACAAGGTTCTTTCTTCTTTCTCTTTGAATGTTCTAGCCAAATGGCTTGGTGGAACAATAAAAGCTTGGTATTTTGTTTACTCTCAAGGAACCTAATACTTAGAAACCCATGTACCTTTCTAAAGGAAAACAGTACACAAAATATGCAAAATTAAGGCATATACCTACTAGCATATACTTGCTTGATTTTTCTGGTGATCACAGTTCAATAGGTTATGCCTAATCTAGTCTAGGAACATTTTAGAGTCCTAATAAAGAAGCATATGCCCTTAATGAGTCATTAAATTCTGAAACGATATGTTCCTGATTGATTTCCACGAAGGACGAATTGGTTCATATTATTTCTCCCTCTTGCTTTCTCTCTATAGAAAATAATGGATTTCTTCAATCAAAATTGGATATCCACAAAGTACAACTATGCTTTTATTGAAGAAGTGAACTTTGGTATCAGAATCATATGCTTTCTAGTAAGCTTTGTGGGTATGTAAGATCGCAATCTCCCTCCATCAACTTGTTGGTACATGGTCACGTAGTTTCCCTATGCATGAATGCATAAAGATTCAACAGAGAATATAGAATTAGACTTGGAGAAATTCAATAGAACATGTGGTTAATTTAGGGTCATGTATGTTGAATTGAAGTCCTAGATAGACATATACGAGCCTCAGAAGTGACAAACTCACCTCAAGTTGCACGCTAAATGGTATGTCGAAAATAATTTGTTCATGTGAGAAATATATGAGCGAAAGCTTCGGACCATATAGTTTACTAGATTATGTAATAAGGGTATGTTTGGCAATGAGCTTTTTAAGAGCTTTTATGATGTTTGGCAAGGAGTTTTTTAAGAGCTTTTATGAGCTTCAAGCTTTTAAGAAAAAACTCTTACTCAATAAAAACCTGTTAGTACATGATGTTCCCTAGGCTAGTATATATGATGTTTGGACGTATTTCGGGGTGTTTGGAGACGTTTATACGCGTTTTTGGGTGTGATATAAGCTGAAGGCGATTACAGGGTGTGGATAGGCGATTAGACCCTATCCAACACCACTGTTCATGCGATTGGGAGGTCTGGTATAGGCGATTAGGCCCTAATCGCCTATAGCAGCATGTAGCATAGCCTCCTAATCGCCTTCAGGGGTCTGTACGTATCCGGGAGGTATAAATAGGCCCAATCATAACCCTAATCATTAGTCTTTGCCACACACACTCTCCAAACACCCTCCCCTGGTCTGAGATTGCTTGGTTTGATCATTGTAACACCCGCGCTCTGTTTTAATGATATAAACATTAATCTTTTGACCCGTTTGTGTGTGATAATTACTCGTTTATCTTAGTTTCAAGTTTGTTTATGTTGTTAGAACATATTCAAGGGATTCCGCACCTTGAATATAACCCTCGTGATTGTCGGGTGACACGTTCGTCGATCCTACAAAACCCTTGTTTGGTTGAAGGAGCTTGAAGCTTTTAGGTTAGGAGAAAAAACTTTATATTGAAGCTCATAAACGCCGTAGTCTAGCTCTGGTGCTCATCATCTAGTTCCACTAAGTCCCCAAGAAAAGCTAGAATGGAATGGTGGCTAAAAACCCTATTTTTTATGACTTTTAATGAGTTTCCCCTTGTCCAGCGTCGTAGCTTATACCAATGAGCACCAGAGCCGTAGGCTACGCTAGTGTACATTAAGATGTGATCAGCCAAGGGGTTGCTGTAAGCTACTCCAATCGGAACGAGATACGTAAGCTAGGCCTCTGACAGTTTTCTACCAAAACTTGTTTTCTTCATAAGCTTTTCATTATAACTCCATTTTCTTCACCGTTTGCGGTCACGTCTTCGTTTTTCGACCCTTTTTCATGTCATACATTTTAATATTCATCTACAATTCATGAATTTTTTCCAAAACACGTCCAATCTTCATATTTAACCTGCAAATCCAGGAATTCACGTACTTTTCTTATTCAAGCTATATAATCATCCAAAATACAATAAAACCAACCATTTTAATCACATTAACACTCAGGTTTTAGCCTCTCCATCAAGGAATCACCAACAAGGCTATTAACGTGCGATGAATTTCTGACGAAATTTGGGGATGGGTTATGGGTAAATCCATACTTATGGTGGTGTCGATCCTGATTGACGTCAATGCAATAGATCTTCCTTGGTCACTGGGAGAACTTTGAGTGCCATCTAGTCACTCAACAACTCCTTTCATAGCGTTTCCACACCTGCGTCCTCTAACTCAACTGCATCTTGTTTTCTTTGAATGCAGCAGTATATAGATATTAAACAATTAGTTAGTAATATGTTGACGATATAAGTATTAAATAAGTTATATAAAATAAATATGTACCTCTAGATTAGGATGAGTATTATGAGATCTCCCTGTGTTGGAAAAACTAGCATCATTAGTCATGGTATAAGAGGGATAAACTCCTTTTCACCTCCCCTCCCGTAGCCTTTGGAGTGGAGCTTCTGCTGTCCTGCATCATATCTCCCCATTTATCGCTGCCACATAGTGAACTTTCATTCTTTTTGACATTTCTTCCTCTCTAAATCGTGATGGTCACCCTTCTTCGGTGTTGATCTTCCGGTACGAAAAGCCACAAGTGGTACTCCCACATGGTGTTGCGTTACCACTTCAGCTGAAGCCACTCCCTCCCCGCTTAGTCTTTCTTCCACTCCATATAGCCTAATATGGATCATTAGTGGTCCTGAAGCCGAAGAGATGCCTCTTTTTCTGACCTCCAATACTCCCATCGCATGGTTATGGGTCATTTACCAGGAACGTTGAGATTCGTCGCAACCTTCATAGTGGAGCTCCCGCTTTCCCGCATCATCTCTCCACACTTCTGGCTCCCGCATCACTACTTTTTTTTCCTTCCTCTCCAAATCATGATGTTCATCCCTCTTCATTGTAGATCTTGTGGTATTGAACGCCACGGGTGGTGGTACTACATGGTACCATGCTGCCACTTCAGCCAAAGCCACTCCAACCCAACTTGATCTTTCTTCCACTCTGTCCAGCATAAGATGGATCATTAATGGTCTTGAATCCGAAGAGTTGCCCCTTCTTCTAGCCTCCAATATGTTCATTCCACAGTTGTGGGTAATTATTAGGTACCATTACATCGTGTTAGCCTATATTTCATGGTGTAATTCAGTGCACATCACACGCAATTTAATAAAATAAAAATGCTAGTATGTTCTATGAACCATACACACGTATGCTAGTTCTTAGAATATTCAATGAAAACAACCAATACATCATAGATACGGTTCAACATTGCGGAATTTGGGGAGTGTTTTATCATAAACTGGTCATACACACATATGCTATCTAGTTATTCTTACAATATTCAATTAAAAACATAAATACATCATAGATAGAGTTTAACATTTTGGAATTTGGGCCCAAGTGTTTCATCATTAACCGGTTCTGTCATAATATGATGTGATGGATTGTTTGCTATGTTTCAATTATTGAAACTATGTTTTAAAGTGTGATTTTTTTTGTTAGCACCTTCCCAAAAAGAACTTTTCGTTAATTAATTTTCAAATTTGTATGGTCATTGTAGTTGAATAACAAGATGAGCGCCAAAGGGATTGATAGTTGCGTTGATCCAAGTGGAGACGTACAATGTTGATGCAAGGGGACATGTACACGTCAATTCCTTCCAGGTTATCACCATCATCTGTAGGGTCATGTAATGTTTGCTTGTATTAGGTTGGATGCTATGTGTTCATGACCCCATAGTTTTGAGAATAGTGACCATTTGGTTTCCAAATAAGGTAATTTTTGTTGTTAAATTTGACACTAACAAAGCTAATAATGTTGGTGATTGTGGAGAATCATTGTGGATCTTACCCACATCACAACTTGATGTTTTTTGTCATGTTTGATAGGAATCTAAAATGATATCATGAAAGAGTTTGTGGGTAATGTGCTTTTAATAATCTATGAACTAATATATGAATATCAAGAGTAACTAAAGAGATTAAAAGAATTTAAAGGTCTACAATAAACTTTAAATTAAATATATAAGACATAGTTAGACCCTCCGTAGTGGAGCGCGAAACTTACGCGAATGGGGGCTTTAACGCCCTTTGGCGCTGCCAAACACCCCCCCCCCCCCCAGGCTTTAATCAACCCAACCGGCCCAAGCGTTAAAAATTTAACGCTACGAAACCATTTCATTCCATCAATCAAAGCTTGCTTTTAATATTACTTTGTTTTAATTTAAAAAAAGATAATAATTGGGTAATCGTTAGGGGACATTATGGGGCCTTAAATTACTACAACCCATTTTCTTTAAAAGCACCTATGCTGACTAAAACACCACGTGTCGCAATTTACCTAAGTGGGAGCTTTAAAATTAAAGCCCACTACATATGGTCTTATGAAAAGAGATCTTTGAAACTTCCCTAACAAATTGCATCTCTTGCGAACTTATGTATCATCTAAGAAAATAGTTTTAAACAGTTAGCGTTGTTGCCAACTTATGCATGTTCAGCAAAGTTAATTTTAAGTAGGTTGAGTTGTTTCTTTATATGATAAGCATATATTTGTGAACTTATTCTTATCTTGCAAGACAAGGACTAGACAAATAAGAACAAATGCATAATAAATTTCTAAATAACAAATCGACCACAAAAAAACAAATGCAAACAAGCCTATTACTTTTTATTAGAGAATATGAATATTATCAAAGATTAGGCTCGATATTATGTTCTACCCCAAACAATGGAAGGGTCATCAAAGATTGCTAAGAAGGCATCTGCACATCAAAATTGAAAGTTGCCAATAATTTTTTTTTTGTGTGAACACCAACCATGAAACAGTGCCTATGTAACCCAAGTGGAAGGTGGCATAGGATAAAAGCAATAAAGAACACAGGATATTATAGAATGTGCTGTATAAGAGAATCAGTGCTAGCAACAATGTTTCAAAGTTACCCTTTTTCATTACACCCTTTTCATTTCTCCATAAATAATGTGACCATTGGCTTGTGTTAGACACTCTCAACTCACAAGTGCCTGCACAAAAATACACTTCACTTACTTGGTGGTTAACTCTTTTGGCCAAGTTAAAGAAAGAAGATGGTGAAATTCACTAAGCAGTTTGAGGGTCAACTAGTTCCCGAATGGAAAGAAGCTTTTGTCGATTATTGGCAACTGAAGAAATACATTAAGAAAATTCCCCGCGATTCCACATCACCTACAACAAAACCGTTACAAAAAAGCTCTTTAACTAATACCCTTTGTACCTCCATACAGAAACTTTCCTTATTTGGAAATCAACGTAGCGATAGGGAATTCATACATGTAAAAAGACTCTCTCGATCTAACTAGTCTTTATTGGCTAACATTTAAACTATATGTCTTGATCGCATTATGATAAAAACATAATGCGACCAAGACAAATAATTTAAAAACAAGGGGAGATGCCCCCGGTTAAATTATGCTTTTAAAAAAATACACTTGACTGCATAAAAAATGCAAATTAGCAACATATTCTGTGATCATCTGTATTTCTACCATGTAGGCATCCCAGATAATTTTTTTCTCAATCTGCCGCGATCACCCTAATGTCTAGCTTCTCTGTTTATCTATGTGTATGACTTTCTTAATGTGGTTAGTATTTGTGGTTTCAGGTTCACAGTAAAGTTGAATGGACAGCAAGTAAGGGAGTTCTATACCAAACAGAATTGTTAGAGCAATCTGATCATACTGAAGCTGCTAGTGCATTTTTCGCCCTCTTGGATCTTCAGCTAAACAAAGTGAATGAATTTTACATAAAGAAAGAAAAAGCATTCCTTGAAAGAGGAGAATGTCTTGAGAAACAATTACATATCCTTGTAGAGCTTAAAACCGCGCTAAAAGATAAGCAGAAAAGTAAAGCTAATTCGTCCCACCGTGGCTCCAAGGATGAAGTCACTATCTCTGGCACTATATCTTGTGGTATGATCTTCAAATCTCAAAAGTGGTCATTGTACTTATAAAGATGCCAAATCATTTTTCACTTCATATTGTTTTGGTGTCTAAACGAATACTTAATAAAAATTTTTTCATGTACAGATGAGGAATCCAACAGGGGCATGCCAGACCAAATTTTACCGGATGAGGAAACTATAACAGAAGATATGGAAAAAAATGATATGCCCTCAATTGTCTCACCAAGATTGGAAGAAACAGGGGAAAAGATGCCGAATATGGAGGAGGGACAGAGTGTGTCTGGTTCTATAAGCAACCACAATGGAAAAAACTTGAAAATTCGCATTCCTTTAACCAACCCAACACGCGCGTTCTCTTATCTACTTTGGGAAGATTTGATCAATCAGTCATCCAAAAAACACAATTCCCAGGGAAAAAAGCTTCACATCAATAAAACAAAGGTCCATCATGCCGAAAAAATGATCCGCGGAGCTCTCATTGAGCTTTATAAAGGATTGGGATATCTCAAAACTTACAGGTAATGTTTTATTGTTGGTTGATTATTCGATATGTAAGTTTATTGAACCATTAAGCCTATAGCTTTGATGTATGTATTCCAATATCTCCTGAACTTTATACTCATTAGTACTTTAAGTAATCTAAATATATGTGACATTAAGAATTCTATGACAATTTATTATCTACAGGAACTTGAACTTGCTTGCCTTCGCAAAGATTTTGAAGAAATTCGACAAAGTAAGTAAATGGGGTAGGCCCTGATCATTTTTCAAGTGAATTGACACAAATCATATTCATTTCTTTATCTTCCTTTTCCTTTAACATTGTGAGATTTTTATTTTTTAATGTTAATTTGAAAGTGGATGATGACATAGGGGTATGTTTTTGTAGTTGTATGACGGGGGGATGTCGCTACTCAAGATACCTGATTCTCATTTTTATTTATTTATTTATTTTTTTTTTTAATATCTATTAAACGTATAACTTATCGTATACAACTCGGTTTTAATAAAATTTATACTGAAAGATAAGAAAAAAATAAAATAAAATACAACTGTGCATGATAACTTCGCTGTCTCGGAGACATACTCACTTGTCCAGATAGGTCATCTTATGGTTTGTTGCTTCTTTTACACAGGTTACAAACAAACAAGTTCTTCCCATTTACCTTAAAGTTGTTGAGAGCTCGTACTTCAACTGTTCGAATAAGGTAACATTTAAAATTCATTTTTTGTAATCTATTAGTGCCTTATGACATAGCCACATTAATATGTCAAAGAATATCCAAAATGATTGCAATTGAATACGAAATGTCCCATTTGTTGGACTAATTCAGACCACATATATGATGTGCCTTTCCATGTCCAGTCTTTTCCTTGAAGCAAATGTACATATTGTAGGGAATTCAAGATTCGCGCATTTTATATATTATGTTTCTTTCTACTTTTCTCTCACGTCCCACTCGATTTATCTGTATGCCAGATTATGAAACTAGCAGATGAAGTAGAGGAGATTTTCGTGAAACAATTTACAGAAGATGATCGAAGAAAGGCAATGAAATACTTGAAACCGACTCAGCGCAAAGAGTCTCATAGTGTCACCTTTTTCATTGGTATGTCTACACTTTCTTTTGGTTCTTTTCATTTTTGACTATGAAAATCAGTGGCCACTAAAAATTGAAAGATTAAGAATTGAAAGATAATATAAAAGAACATGGGCCCTTTTCCAAATCATCTTTCCATTATTGGGGTATATACCACTGTGATTGACTTGATGCTAATAAATATGGCAGTTACAAATTAATAACTAATAGAAACATAGTTGTGTGGACATTGAGAAGTTACATGTTGTAACCATTTGATATATACATTATATAGGACTTAATTATATGTCTAGTTGGTACACTATGTATAACAATTATGTAATTTATCACTAGTATATATACATAAAAATAAACGTAACTAAAAAACAATGAATATGCAAAAGTAGTTCAAGATTTTAAGTATGCCAGAATATTGAAAACTCCACTCTCTAATGTAGAAATATCAAAAATGTTAAACTCAAGTAACAAAAACAGTAACCAACAAAAAATGAAAAAAGTTTCCAATCAAGTTTGTGAATAATAATTAGAAATTTGAGATTCAGTGAACTTCTTCATGTAAAAAAACAATTTGTCAATATGTCAAATAAAAGTGCAACTTTAGTTAATTTATATCATTAAGTTGAGATTTATAACAATTAGCCTTCACATATTTTTTCAGGCAAGTTTAAATTTTTAAGTGTATGAATATATCAAATAAAAGTGCATCTTTAATTAATTTTTTGCGTTAAATTTGGTTAAGTATAATATTTTAAAAAAGGCTCAAGTGGGTCACTTTAACACTACAAGATAATCTGTAAAAAGACCTTGGTAGTCAAAGATATAAATCTACTTTTCTACCTAAAGGTGGCTTGCTAGAGCAAAGAGACCTTTTTATAGGCATACATACACTGAAGCCACTACTCACAGTTGATTAACTTATCTTGGTCCCTACAAAGATAAAGGCAGCAAATGTGGTACTTGGCTTTTCTGATTGCCACTAAAATATGTGGAAAACCTACAGGCCATACATATCTAGTACATTTTGAAGTGTGATCTTTCTCAGCACCATATCTAGCTTAGTGTTTGTCTTAGAAGCATGAAAATATATGTTTGTCCAATGCTGTTCAAAACAAAATAACATATACGTTTGTCCACCAGTCGCATGACACGATTTTGTGTTAGAAGGTTATTTATTATAAGGTAAAATCATGAAAATATATAGCCTTGGCTGTTCAAAATTACCAATCAAACAGGGCGCAGCATGACGTCTCTTTTGCCTTTGGCGCAAACAAATTCAATTAGTCACATCAAATTTCAATTTGGCGCAACAGATTCATACTGGCGCATGCAACAAATCTATAACGTTGCGCCAGAGGCTGAATCAAAAAATAATGATGTTTTGTTTATTCTAAATTAAAACCTGGCGCAAGTGATTCAAAAGTGGAGTAGGAGATTTCACTCTGGCACGCAAGAATTCAATCGCCTTCACACATGTGTCCTCATGTGATTGGTGGAAACTTTTAGAAATTATAAATAAAAAATTCATACATTCAAAAAGCCAAGTTTATATTGTTAATATCCCCGGTCAAGTAGATATTTCCGCGATTTACCCTCATTTAATAGTTTGATGCATGCACATTAGGCTGCAAGATACATAAAAGTGTAAGGTAGTGAAGATAGATAGTTGGACCTTTGAAATCTATAAGATTTTTGTGTTTAATGTTCTTGTATGGTTTTACAGGTCTATTTACGGGATGCTTCATTGCGCTCCTTATTGGGTATGCCATCATAGCTCATAACACCGGAACATATGGACCTCAAAGTAATACTATCTACATGGAAACCGTATACCCTCTTCTTAGGTATATGCCATGAGTTTTTTAGATTAATATAAAATATGCTAGAAAAACATATGTTAATGATCAGAATGATAATATATTCCTTTCTCGCAGCATGTTCAGCCTGTTATTTTTACACCTTTTCCTCTATGGATGTAACATCTACATGTGGAGGAAAAACCGCATAAATTATAGCTTTATCTTTGAGCTATCCCCAAGAAAAGAACTCAAGTATAGAGATGTGTTCTTGATTAGTACCTTGTCAATGACAGTTGTAGTGGGGGTCCTTTTTGTTCACATGTCACTGATGGACAAAGGGTATTCTTATTCTCAAGTTGACTTAATACCTGGTCTTCTGTTGTTGGTAAGCTAGTTACTATATATTCTCTTTAGACATTATTCTATGTTTTTGAACTATTTGAGTGGAATTGTACAGATTAGACGATTCTAAAACATATGTAACACTTTCTATTTACAGGCATTTTTAGTATTGCTTATGTGTCCCATCAACATCATTTACAAGTCAAGCCGCTACCGTCTACTTAGTGTACTAAGAAACATAATTTTATCTCCTCTTTACAAGGTTGTCATGTTGGATTTCTTCATGGCTGATCAACTTTGTAGCCAGGTCTGCCACTAAACTTAGTATTATCATCCATTTTATGTACTGCAAAGGGGCGTATTAGCTATCACCGGCCTAGTAGGCAGAAGTTACACATTATTTATCAAATTATTTTTAGCAAAATTTCTTTAGTTTTTTACATGCTTTTAAAAGTTCTAAGCACCCAAATCGAATACAAAATTAAACTTGTGGGTTGCAACGCCTGTAGTCACCCCTTACTGACTACACACAATGTTGAAATTACAAAACAACAAAATTTGTAACTTGTAATTATCAATAAGTCATTATTTTAAATGCCACAAGAAAAATGTTTCACATAAGACTTTTTCTATTTTGAAACAGGTGCCAATGCTTAGGGATCTTGAATATGTGGGGTGCTACTACATAACTGGGAGTTACAAAACTCAAGACTATGGATATTGTGTTGGCACTAAAAAATTCAGAGATCTTGCCTATGTTGTTTCCTTTCTACCTTATTACTGGCGAGCTATGCAGGTTTGGCGAAAATCTATTCTTGCTCATAATACATAGTTGATCGATGACTTCACATTAACAATGCGCTAATATTCTATTTTCACATGTTATATTATTGTTGTGTAGTGTGCTCGGAGGTGGCTTGATGAAGGTGACACGGGACATTTGATTAACATGGGGAAATATGCATCTGCAATGTTAGCAGCGGGGGCGAAATTGGCATATGAAAAAGAAAAGAGTGTAGGGTGGCTATGTGTCGTGGTGATAGTGTCAAGCATTGCAACTGTGTACCAGTTGTATTGGGACTTTGTAAAGGATTGGGGTTTGCTACAGATGAACTCTAAGAACCCATGGTTAAGAAATGAATTGATTCTACGACAGAAGTTCATTTACTTCTTCTCCATGGTATATATACACTTATATTCGACATACTACGCACAACACATGATCATTAATATGATTAATAGTAACATAAAAAATATTCAAATGAAATATATTGAACTTTTCTTGGCAACATATTTTTTCAGGGGTTAAATCTTGTTCTGAGACTAGCTTGGATACAAACTGTCCTACATTACAATTTTGGGGGTGTTGATTACAGATTGACAGGGCTATTTTTTGCAGCCCTTGAAGTCATTAGAAGAGGCCACTGGAATTTCTACAGGTATATAACGGATTCCTTTTCGAGTTATGTGTGTTTTTACGTCATATCTAATAAACTACATCTGAAATCATATAATAAGAAAGTTAATGAATGTTGTAAAAAACAATTGGGCACTAAATGCAACTATAGCTTCTACACACTAACTTTTTTAAGCGAAATTAAAGCGCATGCACATTGATTTTGAGTACACCGGATGGTACTTTTGACCTCAAAATTCATATATTTTGCTAAACAATAGCTTACATGTGGATATTTCGTTTACAATGCTCCCGCAGATTGGAGAATGAGCATCTGAATAATGCAGGCAAGTTTAGAGCAGTAAAGACCGTACCTCTTCCATTCCTAGAAGTGGACGAGCAAGACTGATGATCAAATATTCCAAATTCTTAACAAGAGTTTATGGTAGAATAGGATTCGTCAACCAAGCAAAGCAACTAATGGTTCGCAAAGGAACCTCTTTCGCTTCACAAGTTGAGGCATTAGGATCTTAATTTGTTCTTCTTTAGCTTTCTTGGGTCTGTTTGTGCATAGAGTTCATATTTGTACACAAATTTCAAATACCCTTTATTGGGTCTCAAAACACTGATATATTTTTCTAGCGTTGTATCAACGGACGCTCCCATGTATGCCATGAAGTTTAGTTGCTTTATTGAAGTTTTTCTTTTCTATTTATTTCATTGTCAATATTATTATGTGTTAAATTTGTCATAGTAGTCTAGAAATCTAAGAATGGTAGTGTAAACATGTAGTCATGGGGATATTTTACACATATTAGTGTGTAATATAGAGAGCAGGTTGTGTTTTTGAGTAGTTGATTGGTGTGTTTTACATACATTAGAAATTTGGCTAAACAAGTTAGACCATCCACAAACCAAGGCTGTAGATCCCCTTGAGTGATGTGGGAAATGATGGTCGTTGTGTAAGTCATGCAAAAAGCTAAATAGCCGACATAGAGGTGGTAAGTAGAGTATCGTATGCACAAAGAGTATGTGGTTAGCATTACATATCTTGTTTGGTTAAATAAAACAAGTATTTGAGAGATTGAACTAAGATAGAGCTAAACTTATATTGATTAACTTAGAGCATGATATATGTACTTAACACCGCCCGTCAAATCGTTAACTAAACTAACTAGGGAGTAACCGGCAAGATTGGGTGGCATACTATAAACTAACTAGTTGAACATATAATAAAAATAAAGAAGTTGATATATAGTGTCACCGTATATTTCGTCGACTCGACCAGCAAACTTCAGCCTATGCGTAATGCAGCCCTCAAATGGGCGTTTTTCATTAAACTGCCGTCATGCGTTTCTTTTTAACCGCAAAAATTGACTACCTCTTTTTTTTATATGCAATCCTTTAGTTGTCTAGTTTTCCTTTCAGGGCAGCCCACATCTTAATCAACTGGCCCAAGGCCCACATAGCCTCTTAACTCCTCTCGTGTTGTGGTGGATGTTTCTTTTAGTCCAACAAAAGAAATATATTAATTTAGCAATTAATTAAGCTCAACGAATTAGTATATAATAATTTACCAACGTATTTGAACAGTAACGAGGGCAAATTTGTAAATATTTCTATCTTTTAGGGACAGTTTAGTCATTGTGCTATTTAAACGGTGGTTCACAACATGTACACACGTGCCTTGCTGCCCTTGAACCCATGTGTCCTGCCGTCACCATTGTCTCCCATTTAAACCACTTGCTTCTTAGCAGAGAGAGAGAGAGAGAGAGAGAAAAAGAAAGAGAAGAGTGCACACACCTCCTAGCACCGCAACCACCATCACCCTCAACCACCGTCATCCCTCGCCGCTACCCACCTCTGGTTACCACTACTTTCTTCTTCTTTTTTTCATCTACATACACATTCACACTTTTCATAGTTTAGGATGAGAAAGGAAGATGATGTTTCGATTAAAGTTTTCGGTTGCGGCTTCGATTGGTGTTCACCATCACACTCCACCGTCACACTCTTTTTCTGGTGAGGTTTTTTTTTTGGTTTACTAACGCCAATTTTTTCTCCCCTGTTTCTCCAAGAAACAGTTTCTATGGTACTGCAAACATATCCCTGAATAAAATTTTTCCTACGCATCTATTGAAACCTTAATCATACACCATCTTTAATTTGACCTAACAGGTGGTTTTGATATTGATGCGGGTTTTGGTTTTGCTTCTGTTCAAGAAATTGTTCGATTACGGTGTTTTAGCCAAGCCAAACTTCTCAACTCTCACAGGTAACCCTCCAATTGTTACGTATATGTGAAATAATCGAAGTTCTTAGATTGTCCTTTTTGTTATTAATTTGAAGTGTTTGCATTTGTAAATTGGGTGATTGAAAATTTTATGTTTGAGTTCATTTAACAAACTAAATAAATGATTTGATTTGGGTTTTAGGTGTTGATTTAGCCCATAAATTGAAGAACAGTAGTTGTGTAACTTTATTCTGTTTAGTTAGGGTTTACTTTAGTAATTTTGAATCGAGATAAGTGTTAACGTATGCATTTACTTTTAAATAAGTTTATTTTTAACTGAAATTCAAGTGTTTTGGTGTTTGATTATTGCAGGTTTGGGCAAGAAGGTTAACGTAGGGATTGCGGTAATGAATTGACATATTTCCTTGTAATTCGAATCTGTTTTAGTCCTAATTAGCTGAATCGGCGTTTTTGACTTTTCGGTTTGTTTTGAGCTCTGATTGCAGGTTTGGGCAAGAAGGTTAACGTAGGGATCACCATCACCATCACCTCCACTCCCAAACCTTATCACCATCGAAACCCACTGTTTTTGGTGAGTTTTGGTTTATTGAATTTATTTTTTGATAGGTCTGTAATTATTTTAGATTTGTACTTACCTATTGGTTATTATTAGTGTTTGTTTATGTCATGTTATATAGTATAGGTTATTTGTTTAGTGTTAGGTGTGGAATGTGCTGGTTTGAATATTGATTAATATGTTATTCATTGAACATTGGTTTTATTGTTTTAGTTTGGAAGCATACGATTTGGGTTATTAGGTTAAATTTATGTTGATACTATTGATTTTGCATCATAAAATAATTGTTAGACATTGAACACTATGCATAACTGTTAAGCTAATAACAAAGATGTGTTGTTTGATAGCTGTTACATATGTTTATTGGTTTAATATTAATTTTAACTACTTCGTTTGATATGTCGTTTTGTGATGTTGAGTACAGTCTCATCGGAAAGTGGTGTTCCATCACCGTTGTCGGTGGCTTAACAGCTTATATTAATGCAACGGCTTATGTTTGGTTACTATGAGTATGCTTATAACAATGATGGCATATTTGTGTAGGGTTACCTGATGGCCATTATGAGTCACAAATGTATAGCTTATCAGTGAGGATGGCGCAATTATGGTGGACATCGAAGATCCGATTCATATCTTGGCGGGGCAACATCCGGATGGCATTGTGAAGCGATAATCTTTTACAATGCAATTGTCTGTGTGTTTGCAGCCATGGCGTTACCCAGTCTTCTTTGTCCCCATCACCCAGTTAAAATCTAGCGAGTTTTTTAAAAAACTTTTGTTTGGGTGCAGCTTTGCGTTGTACAACCTGCTTTGGGTGTGTTCAGTATCGATGACTCTGGCTATGATGAGTAGCGATATCTACTTGAATATTCATGAAAGTGGCGTGGCATGGATGGTGTATGATAGGTTATGAACCTGCAACTCTGAGCCTAAATTTTCGCTTTTTAATTTCATTTTTTTACTTTTACTTCCTTCGTGTTTCGCAGACTTTGTTGCATGTGAAGTTTGCAAAAGTGATGGATTGCTGGTTGTTGATAGTGTGGTTAGTGTTATGACTTTATTTTTAAGTTAGGCAAAAAAAATGCAGCCATAATGTTCTTACTTTATGTTTATGTTAACCTGTCACATGTTGGTGCTATTTCTCCACAACGCTTGGAGCCGTTGCTTCAAAGCGTTCATGACTGTTTGGCGAATTCTTATTGGGCAGCTCGAAAGGCAGCTACTGATGCATTAATTGCCTAGGAATTGCACTCAACCAACTTGATCACCGGAAAAACATGTCCCACAATAACCGTCCTTGAGGATTGTCGCTTCGATAAGGTACTTTTGAAATGCTACAGTTAAACTAAGGAGGTCAAATCAAACCCCCCTTTAAACTCAACAAAACAAACATAACATTCTTTTGTTTGAATTTCTATAGATAAAACCTGCAAGGGAGAGCATGGTAGAGGGTTTGCAACAGTGGCAACGTCTTAGGGGAGATTCTGAAGATCAAAAGGCACAAGGTCAAGGTGTAGTCTTTGGAAAATAATATTGAATGTTGCCTTATTTTAGTTCATCAAGTTAAAGGTTATTCCACACAATGTTGAAGTTGGCGGAGGATTCCAACCAATAAGGATTATGATTTGGTTATCCTATACAATTTTTTTTATCTTCAAATTGCTAACGTAGAGCCACCCTAATGACCTTTCAAATGGATCATGGTGACTAAGAGCTCTAAATAATGTAAGACAAGTACTTTTTATTTTAATTGGATAATGGACATGCAGGCTCCAAAACTATTCAACATGAAATATATTTATTGGCCATTTTGTTCAAGCATTCAAGAGTGATCATTTAAACTTGGTTAAAGGCTAATGGAGGCACAACCAGCAAGACCAAGGGTCGATTGTTATCAAGTAACTATTGTTCAAGCAAAGCTTCTAGGAACACCTAAGGGGAGGTCATGGGTTCAAGTCCCACAAGGAGTAGAAATTTGCCGTTCAAAAAAAAAAAAAAAGTAACTATTTTTGGATGATACTTGAACAATAAATGTAATTGCTCTACACGCTTTATGTCATATGTTTTGGTCGTTTAACCACTACTATGCTCATCAATTATGATGATATGTATATGAATTCTATGTTTCAATCCTACCATGAAGACTTCGTGTAAAATTTAATAATTCTACCAGTTTGCACTTTCGTGATCGGGAGACAAATTTAAAGGCGCGCAACGCGCGCATCATTCCGAACGCCAATGGAATTCTTGTCTTAGTTATAAACCCCGTCTATTGGTTATAAACCCACTTCTGGTGGCAGGAATGGGGATTAACTAGAAGACACTTCATTACCCAAAATGTGAAATATTGTAAACGCATCACCTAAACGCGCAACGCGCGTCGATTTATCACCCTAGTTATAATAAGATACTAGTGGGATTCCTTAGCGCTTTGCGTTGGACTTCTAGTCAGTATCGATTTGGTTCATTATAATACCAACATGATACTTACATCGAGCGTAGCAATCGACACGTGTTTTATACCGATTGAAAAGTATAAAAACAAATATATACTGGTACCGATGTTGACACCGTGTTGCGGAAGCAAGGTCGTAAAACCATGCTAAGTAGTAAGCAAACAATGACCAAAATGGGAAAAAATCATAAAACAAAAACGCGAATTTATACCACCGCAACATGTGGGTCGTAAAATGTACTAAGTATTAAGCAAATGAAGACAAAACAGAGAAAAATAGTGAAACAAAAACGCAAATTTATACGTCACTTGACTTAAAACATAGCCAAAGGCAAACATGAACTTATACCGCAAGCCAAAGTAAAACGCATATAAACTCACCACAAATCAAAATGAATGAATGATAAAAAAACACTACAAGACAAAACAAAAAAAACACAAAAAAAAGAATAAAAAAGAAAAGAAGCCACTATTCATAAGAGGTTTCAAAACTTGTAATTATATATAAGTAGATGTTGACCCCCCGCGCGTTGCGGCGGGGGCGATCTGACAACGTTGCTTCTTTAAATGGTAGCAGCAAAATTAGCTAACACAATGCTAATAACTGTCACTTATTTGACCCATAAGCTAAGTGCACTTAAACAACATATTGCATATATCATGTTGCATTTGAGCAATCTAAAGAGCACCTTTCATTTGATCACTAAGGACCAATTTTCCCATTTTTGTTCATTTCACAGTGATGTAGGCATGGTCCCAATCCCAGCGTTGTCATTTATTGGTTTGATAAGAACATACCTGTAACAATAGTACAACAAAATACATGTCAAATGAAGTTGATTTTGAGTAATAGTCATTATTAACACTAATACAGGCACCAAGTTACCATTTGTGACAACAATCTTCACCCCATCCTATGTGCTCTTCCAATGTGACTACTAAGATGAAAACATTAATGAATCCCCTCAAAACATAAGCAATAAAAAAAACTTAAGAAAGCACATTTGACATTAATCAAAACATAAACAACAGTAATTAAACGCTAAAACAAATCTCAAATAACATGAAATTAAAGCGAAAAAAGAGTACGTACCGTCTTCTTCATAAAAGATAGGATAGGTTCATAATCCATAATACCCGTAGGAAAAAAAAAGTTGTCACGATTGGAACCGTCGAACCCTAAAGGGTTAAGAAACCACATCGCAACGACATGGAGGGAGGCTACGGATCTAAATGTCCACACTTTCTCTGGTCATACGCCATGGTACTTCTGAAATATAGAAACCTTCAAAATTACAATTGTTTAATTGATCATATTGCCTTTAAACTCAATGAACCACAACTACCATTTGGCTACTTCCTCTAATCATGCCATCTTCAAATTTTAGTTTCAAAGTAAAGCACTTATACAACTTCTTTAATAATTAATTATATATCTTCATTTCCCAGCAGTGGTTTTCTATAACTTAATATTATTGCTTATTCTATATGTATTTAATTAGATAATAAGAAAGTGTACATAAGTAAATCAGACATTAGAATAATTGTTAACACATAACAAAATAAGAACGTGTACATAAGTAAATCAGACATTAGAATATTATTGCTTATTAAATTTGGCTGCACACTCTAGAAGTTGATCTCGGACATGGTTGCACACATTCGGATAAACAGCAGCATATCAGAAGAAGATACATAAGGCGCGCATTATTGGAAAAACAGAAGCAAAAGGATAGAAATGACCCTGTCTCATTTACCGGTATTTCGATTGAAGTTGGCGCCAAATAACTGTAATTAACCGCCAACGACCAAACAGTTGAAAGACGGTTATTACATCAAGGTCAAATCAATCAACATTAACGGAAAACCGATCATGCTAAACCAAAGCCAAACGATGATCAGCACAATTCACCGGTACACAGTGTTAGAGAGTTCAATTTTCAGAGCAGTAATCGCAGCGTTTAAAAAAGAATCAAGAACTATGAAGCTAAGATTAATTAAGCAAGTGAAGCCGTTTCGCTTATGCTACGAAGCAGAAGATCTTTTAGAAACGCATTTGGGTCCAAACGTGCGACAGAATGATCTTATGATGCAGAGCGACGTAGTTTGGAGGGTTTTCGGGAAGAATTCGATGGTCAGGATTGTGGATGAGGGTTTGGATGCATGGTGCTTAGCGGTGGTTGATGGCGATGTTGGATCGGTTCCGGCGATGGTGATCGGAGGGCGTCAGATGGAGGATAATCTGCTTCAGAAAATTACTAATCTCTTATAATTTCATCTTACACTTATAAATAAAAAACTCATGATTTTCTTTATATGTAGTATATCGCCCCTTCACCTTTATAGTTTAACATCTTTGTCGCTTTTTATGGACTTTCTGTTCATACTTTATACAGAACAAAACAAATGCAGCATTTGATTTCATATAATCAAACCTATCATACTTTTCAAATATCAAATTTACATCTACAATAAACAATTCATTTGACTTTTAAAAGTCAAACATGGACCAACCCATGTGCCTATCTGCTTCCATTAATAATGCACAATTAAATATTGTTGTCCTACAACAAATACCCTAAATCACTAACAACAACACTCAACCATACGGCACAACAACAGTCAAAACAGACAAAATAAGCAACACATCCAAAAAAAGAAAAAAAAACATGAATGGAACGCGCATATAATCAGAGAGGAAACAACAAAAGCAACAAAGAGGAACGAATCGTGCTAATCAGTTAAACAAAATCAAAATACCCTAAAGCAAAGAGCACAACTAATCTAGAACATAACACCCTTCAAGCATACGGTATAACTACACAATGCAATTATACCTTGCTAATTCGATTACCTGGACAGAATGATGAGATAACGAAACCAAACCCTGCACAATTCAGAAACTAAAACTTAAGAAAGGGAAGAAGGAAAAAAACGAAATCAAAATTTTACTCTTTGATACCTTCAATCGGCCGAAGGAATATGAGAAGAAGGTCTGCTGAAATCTTTGTGAAATCTTGAAATACAAAGAAGAAGAAGATGATGGTAAAGTGAAAGTATGGTGTGAGGTGTGGCAGATAAAAAAAAATTGAAGTACAGTCGTATACAAAAGATACAACACTTCTAGCATAAGGCACAACAAACCAAAGCATGTAACACCCATAAAGCACATCTTACAACTCACTATTGCACAAAACCTTTGGTTTTTAGAATATTATAAATTCCCGGCCACTTACTTTTTTGCTCACCTATTCGACAATTAAAAGAATAACCATCATTATGTTATGAGCTTCTTGTGCATAAAAAATAGGGCTAAGATGGCGGATATGACTTGGACTCATGGTGTAGGTTTGATATAACAAAAATGGGGTAGTGTTTTAGTGTTGTTTTGGTGTGATTTTATTCGGATGTTATCTTTGATGTACCCATATTTTCCTTGCTAGTCTCTTGCTAGCTTTTGCCATAAAGTTGTTTTGTTGACCGTTAAAAAAAACCACCGAATATTATTTATAATCTAATAATTCTTTTGGCCTGGTTTGTCAACCTCTTAATCATTCAGCATTAAAAGTGTTTATTTCAACTAAAAAAAACATCTGGTTCCTTTAAACTCTTAACCATTCAGCTAATAAGGGATGCTAAACAAATCAGACCAAACAGCCCCTTAGTACAAAAATAATTTGATTATGAAAATTGTAACAACATTTATGTCAGATAACCAGCATTCATTTTTATATTTATGTTGGAGACATGAATCATTAGGTGGACGGGTGCGAGTAGTGAGCTTCTTCAACAAGTACCATGAGGTACACTGTCCCTCTTCGTCCGAGTAATTGGAGCGGGGAATGGAACTCTATTGAATGTTACCGTTCGGAAGTGGGGTATGGAACTTGATTGAATGCTACCGTTGGGAACACTGTATGGAACTCTATTGAATGTTACCGTTGGGGAACGGTCTTCAAGACATTAAAACCACACTCACCTCTACACTTTATTCTGCTCTGTATAATTTCAAATTACTTTAAATAAATTAAAATTAATTCTCTCTGTCCTATTGATATTGGGTTTCCACCGGATGTAAATTTATCTAATTCGAGCGATGTTGACAAATTTGTTTTCTGGCTCGTCCGATTCAAGTTATATGGATTTTTTGGTAGAACTTTCCGTTGCAGCCGAGGAGGTAGAGGATACGGCATGTCCAAAGAAAAAAATATGTGATGTGATCATGAATGAATTGGCTCTTACGTTTTAAAGAAAGATTACTTTGTCAAAGACTCGAAGTATGTCTAAAAGAATTGGCTCATCAGGTTTGAATCTTGAGTTCGATTTTCGGAAGACTAATTTTTAAAAACTGCTAGAGTTCTAACCAGTGGCGAATCCAGAATTTTTTTTGACGAGATCGATGTCGTTTGGTCAATCAAAAATATAAGAAAATAGTAGTATATGGAAGTTGAGTCGTCTCCACAGGGAATTGGTGAAAAGTATAGTTTTGTCAATTAACTAATAAGATTAAAGCCTAATTGTTTTGTATTAAATTGAATTTCAGAAAACGGATTGGAAAAAGTTTCAAACAATAATAATATAGTAGTAATCCCCTCCAGGTTTCCGGTTAATGATCCACTCTACTCTTGTTTAAATGATTGGATACTACATAGACATAGCTTTGTTGGACGGTTCAAATCAAGTGATAACCGAACACAAGTTTTTAATAATAACTTGTATAATTCAATTACCAACCCACAAGTATCACTTACCCTCCCAATTATCAAACTACTCACGATGCAAGAAAACCGAATGTGAATGATAACAAGATAAGCAATTGAAGACAAGTGACTCGTTTAAATGATAAAAACCACAAATATTCTTCAACTAAATGAAAAACAATCCATAAACCAAATCAAACAAGAGTTCAAGTTTCACAAATAAACCATACACCCGGAGGTGATTACAAAGATGTTTAGCCACTCATCGTAACAAGAAATAACTCAAAAGTATTAATAATAATACCGAACATGTTGATGCAAACCGAAAGTAAGGATGAATAATGATGAACAATGGTGTTTGTAGCTTCAAAAGTCTCCAAAAGATCTCTAATTTTCGTGCATAAGGGCTTAGGAGGCTGCTAGGGTTGATAAAAATCATTATATTAAAGAAAAACAACCTTTCCTAATTTTGCTCTTCAGCCAGCCGTAAGGTACTGATCAGAGGCGTAGCTTACAGTTCAGTCAATCTATCAGCATTGCTTTATTCAGCAGTACCTTACAGATCAGCCCTGTAGCTTACTATTGAAACCCATGTGAAAAAGCTCTCTTTGCCTTGTAATTCATTAGTAAGCTACAGATAGAAGGTGTAGCTTACACCTTGTTTCTTCAACTTCTTTCTAGCACATTTTTCCTTCAAATCCTTGCATCCAAACACCCTCCAATCTCGTTTTGCTTCATCCAAACACACTCTAATCTTTACTTCTTCATCATAAACATCCTACAAACATCCAATTCTCTTCCACGAACTCCCGAGCACTCTCAATTCTTCAATTCTTCAACTTTGAACACCACGCTTCACGCTTTTCGACTCTAATTCCATCCGCTTAGCCATTTCTCCTGAAACAATCAAAGCTAGCGTAGTTATCCCATTCATCACATATAATTACTATAAACACAACAAAAACACACAAAATGGGTTTATTATTGACATGCATTTACCCTCTCATCAGGGGGCACATATTAGTTGGGTTAAAAAGGCGGGTTAAAATAGGTCGGGTATACCAATTCATATTGACCACTTAATGATATTGTAAAACTGTTCATATTTTGAGCAATTTTCGCTTTCTAAAATATTTCGTCATTTATGTTTCTTAATATTGAAAGATATTCATGGATTATTTTTTTTTAAAACACAAAGAGCTTGTAAAAAAACAATCTCACAATTCTAAATTAAATAATATAATAGTTGAATATTATAGTCAATAATCAAAATGAAAACAACTCACTAGTAAATTGTACATATATATAGTTGAAGCGTACAAGCACAAGTGTACAACCCTATTTAAAAAAACTATCTTCTTGTAGCCTTATTTATTAACCGGATATTAAAAGAAAAAGTCATCTTCTTCATCTCCAAAACACAAAACACCACCATAGTTACAGGCACCACCATATATACACACACATAGCAGCGTAGATTGGACGGTGCGCACATGCCCACCACACCCTAAGTGTGAATCCGCCACTGGTTCTAACACATTGCTACTCCACCGCAGTAGAACAACGATTTAGATGACGGTTTCATGGAATAGTTTAGGTGTCTTAGTTTTGTTTTTCTATATTTTTTTGCAATGTTCTTATTGTTATTTTGCAAGGTTACTTTTTATAAACATTGTATTTTTTTAATGAAATTAGTCTTTAATCAAAATAATGTATATACTTTATTAATTGTTTAAATAAAAAAAAGTTAGGGTGATTACCATAGGGCAACAACCCTCTTTAAAAAAAGTTTGTTGGTTGTTTGGGTTGATTTAAGTTGGCACTATTCTATTGGTGGATTAATTAGGTACTTTGGATACATGTGATGACCACCCCGTCACCCTTGGATCCAATCATCAACGGGAGCTAAAATCAAATGGGTTGCAAGTTCATTTTAATTGGGCTACAAAAGGAATATGGGCTTTAGTGTTGTGGGTTGTGCTTGACACCACCATTGATCATGTATAAAGAAATACAACATCAAATTGCTTATTTTTTGTCCTTGTATAAAACCCCTATTCAAGTGATAAAGACTTTGGAAGGTATACGTAGAAGATTCATCTGGGATGGAGGTTCAAATCGTAAGAAAATCCATTGGGTAGCTTGGGAGAAACTAGTTGCGTCCAAAAAGAATGGTGGTTTGGGCTTGGGCGGCCTCAGAGAAGCGAATTTGGATCTTCTTGTAAAATGGTGGTGGCGTTTTAGGGAAGACGGAAAACAACTTTGGGTTCAGGCCATTCGGGCCATTCACGCGAAACGATGGTTAAATGGTATCATCCCAGTGAACAAACAAATCACAGGTGTGTGGAAAAGCATTGGCTCTGTGGAGGTCGAATTCGTTAAACGGAATATTGACTTAAAAAATAAGCTAGTTTGTAAAGTGGGGAATGTCACACCCTCAAAATCCACTTGCGGAGTTTTACCGCGAGGCGCATGACAAACCAGGACCCAAGTCAACGATCACAATAAACCAATCTAAATGAACATATGCAATTTCAAAAACATAGTTTAAAATCCCCAAGTACAGCGGAAGCTTATTCTCAAAACATAATCCAAAAGTAAACCAAATTATTCAATGTTCGAAAACCATGCAACCCTAACTAGACGTCGTGCAGACGCGTGCGCCCTAGTCCCAATGTGCTACCTTAGCGACCTGAGAAAACATGTAAGAGTTACGTCAGCACAAAAATGCTGGTGAGTTCACAGGTTTGTAATCAAAGTACCAAGTTCAACCTGTCCATACTATAAACAATTGTAAACCAAAGTACGCTATCTAGGCGTATGTTTTGTTACTACTACGATTGGAAAACCATTACTAACTCGCAAACCAGATGTTGTGCCCGAATAGTAAACCTGTTCCTGTTTGAGACAATATGCACCCGCCCGGCCCTCCAAGCCGACGAGTGGGGTTGGTCACTTCCAATAGCGCTATTCACATTTCCCCGTTGTGCAAACCCGCACATTCATGGTTCCCCCCAGGACTTCCAAAGATCGTATAGTAAACCATACAAAACCCATAGTATGACAGTTGTTACCAAAACATTAGTTTAACACATGTTTTCTCCCCCGAAAAGTGAAACCAGTTAAAAGTGGGGCCGTGAACTCACCTTAGGTTGCGTTACTTCGTAATACGAATAAAGTCAGCAAGCTATGCTAGCCCCGTAAAGCGGCGACCTAACATATGACAGTTACAAGTACTTAGACTAATAACCCGTAGGTTAGTTAGTCCCTAGATGTCCAGACCATAACCAAGTTCGTTTGAAAACACTGTGACTGTTAAACTAACCCAATGTACAAGACTCGACATCCCATTGGTGACCCGAGACTCCCCGTGTTATACTAGCACTCTCAAACTATAGGCAATTAGGAATGCTAATCGCCTATACTATAGGCAATTAGGGTCATGTGGTATGCAAATCAGAAGTTTATAGGCGATTAGGGTCATCAGACATGCATTTATAGGCGATTAGGGTCATAAGACATGCATTTCAGGACTTAGCTAGCAATTAGGATCACAATTGCATGCAACGAAGGCAATTAGCCCCCAATCACCTATGCTATTAGGCGATTAGGGTGTCATAGCAGGCGATTAGCCTCCTAATCCCCTATAGAATAGGCGATTAGGGTTGCTAATCGCCATCAACCCAGCTGTTCCGGTTTTTCGCGCGTTTAACACTCCAAATCAAACCCAGAACGTGTGTAAACATTAAATATCAATCAAACAATCATATCAAACATATTTCAATCAAAATCCTTCGTTTAACCTCGTTCTATCAGCCCTGAATGCAACCATGTATCCCGAAAACAATACACATAGCATGAAACATCACATTAACATGCATAACCGTAACCCTAATGAACAATTACTCAGATCTCATCAACATGCTATTATTATTAATCTGTAACTACCATAATATCATTTTAACAATCCTTCTTGAATCACAAAAACCCTATCTTTTAATTATAAACACACATATAACATGCATGATAGTTAGAATCCAATTAACAACGATTAATAACAAATTTCAGAAGACACAAACGTTTATAAACAAGTCTGGACCATTAGGGATTGAAGAAAAACATTATTAAAAGTTGCATGAATGAAAACCACACCTTAGGTTTATGATAGATTGATGTAATAGGCTTGAAATCGTGTGTTTTGATCCAAAATCGTGTTCCAGAGGTTGTGTGTGTGTTGGGGCGAGTTGTGGGACGACTAGGGTTGTTATAATGAAGTTTAGGAGGTCAAGTATTGTATTTATAGTCGTTTTTAGCCGCCAGGTACGTTGTAGGCGATTATGCAGCTTTTGCAGGCGATTAGGGCTGCTAATTGCCATCCCTTTAGGCGATTAGCCTGCTAATCGCCTAGAACAAGTCCCAATCGCCTAACAATTGAGGCTAATCGCTACCCTATAGGCGATTAGCCCTCCCTAATCGCCTATAGGGGTTGAATCTGTGTATTTTGCGCGTTAAACCCCGTTTTAACATATGTTAACACATTTTCACATACCGACAAGTCACATAATGATTGTAAACACATAATACTTGCAAACAAACACATTTACACTCGTTCACCAATTCCCGGGACTCGAGACTTGTATGTTCCCTATGCTCTGACGATTCTACGAATCGTCACCCCTTGTACACTTGGTTAAGGACTGACATCCTATGATTCTCTAGACTGACATCTAACGATCCTCTAGACTAATTTAACAGTTCCCGAACCATAACACGACTCAACTAACCCAGTTAAGTATGATATACGCGTGACTCGCTAAGGTAGACTTTAATCTAGACAACGTTGTTAACCTGAATTTGCCGGGTGTCACATCATCCCCACGTTAAAAGAATTTTCGTCCCGAAAATTTGCACAAGTACCAAAAGGAATAACAAAAGAACAGACAAAAGATAGAAACCAAGAGAGAGATTTACCCGAGTTGTCACATCATCCCCACGTTAAAAAGAAATCTCGCCCCGAGATTCATTCAGCTGCAGTGGAAACATATCTCGATTCGAACGCTTCCTTAGGAAAGAGATGAGGATACTTAGACTTCATCTGATCCTCCCGTTCCCAAGTGTACTCTGGTCCCCGGTTCGAGTTCCAGCGAACCTTAACAATGCGAATCTTGCTATGACGTAGGCTACGAATCTTGTAATCAAGAATCTCAACAGGTTCCTCCACAATCCGAAGACGATCATCAACCTTGATCTCTTCCAGTGGAACAATAAGAGACTCGTCAGCCAGACACTTCTTTAAGTTGGACACATGGAAGACGTTATGTACGTTGCCGAGTTCCGTCGGTAAATCAAGACGATATGCCACCGGTCCAATCCGTTCCAGGACCGTAAATGGTCCGACATACCGAGGGTTGAGTTTTCCACGCTTCCCAAAGCGTATGACGCCCTTCCACGGTGAAACTTTCAGAAGTACTTTGTCATCAACTTGGAATTCCAATGGCTTGCGACGATGATCGGCATAACTCTTTTGCCGATCCCGTGCCGCTGCCAACCGGTTACGAATCTGTACGATCTTTTCCGAAGTTTCGTACACTAGCTCAGGCCCAGTGAGTTGACTCTCACCCACCTCAGCCCAACAAAGAGGAGACCGGCATTTCCGCCCGTACAGTGCCTCGAACGGAGCTGCCTTGATGCTCGTGTGGTAACTGTTGTTGTAAGAGAATTCTACTAACGGTAGATGAGCTTCCCAACCCTTGCCAAAATCGATCACACATGCCCGAAGCATGTCTTCTAAGGTTTGAATCGTGCGTTCACTCTGACCGTCAGTCTGTGGGTGATAAGCAGTACTCATGTCTAGCTGTGTACCCAAAGCCTTGTGTAAAGACTTCCAGAAGTGAGAGGTAAAGTGGGAGTCACGATCTGAGATAATAGAAACCGACACCCCGTGCTTAGAAACAACTTCCTTCAGATAAAGACGAGCCAAACGATCCATGGTGTCGGTCTCCTTAATAGCGAGAAAATGGGCTGATTTCGTCAACCGATCAACAATCACCAATATCTTATCATTCCCGCTCAGTGACTTAGGTAGTTGTGTGACAAAGTCCATCGTAATCCGTTCCCATTTCCACTCTGGAATTTCAGGTTGTTGCAAGAGACCCGACGGTTTCTGGTATTCCACCTTGACCTTAGCACAGGTCAAGCATTTGCTCACGTATGAGGCTATATCCGACCTCATGTTTGGCCACCAGTAGAGCACTTTTAGATCCTGGTACATCTTATCCGAACCAGGATGAATATAATAACGGGACTTGTGAGCCTCATCTAAGACAAGCTCCCGAAGTCCCCCGAATAAAGGAACCCATATGCGTTCGGCGAAGTAGTGCAGGCCATCAGGCCTTCGTTCGAGGTGTTTGTCGGCACCGTGCATAGTCTAAGCTTTAAGGTTTTCTTCCTTCAAAGCTTCTAACTGAGCAGAACGGAGTTGGTCAGGTAGAGAGGAATGAATGGTGAGCTGCAACGCCCGAACGCGACGAGGATTAATTGATTCCTTCCTGCTCAAGGCGTCTGCTACTACATTCGCCTTGCCAGGATGGTACTTAATGGCGCAATCATAGTCGTTCAGGAGTTCAACCCAACGACGCTGTTGTATGTTCAAATGTTGTTGGTCGAAAATATGTTGAAGACTCTTGTGATCGGTGTAGATGGTGCATTTGGTACCGTACAAGTAATGTCTCCAAATTTTCAACGCGAAAACCACTGCACCCAACTCCAAGTCATGGGTGGTGTAGTTCCTCTCGTGCACCTTGAGTTGACGCGAAGCATACGCAATCACTTTCTCGCGTTGCATCAACACGCAACCGAGACCATGAATAGAAGCATCACAGTAAACAACGAAATCATCAGTGCCTTCAGGCAAGGACAAAATAGGAGCAGAACAAAGCTTAGTCTTCAGTTTTTGGAATGCTGACTCTTGTGGTTCACCCCAGTCGAATTTTCTATCCTTCTGAGTAAGAGTGGTGAGGGGTTGAGCGATCTTTGAGAACCCCTTAATGAAACGACGATAATAGCCCGCAAGGCCTAGGAATTGCCGCACCTCAGTTGGCGTCTTTGGTGCTTCCCAGTCCTTGATCGCTTCGATCTTTGCTGGATCGACATGAATTCCTAGTTCATTAAACACATGTCCTAGGAACTGAACTTCGCGTAACCAAAAGTCACACTTTGAGAACTTAGCATAGAGTTGTTCCCGTCGCAAAAGTTCCAAAACCAAACGCAGGTGTTCCTCGTGTTCGGTCTTGTTCTTGGAGTAAATCAGGATATCATCAATAAACACGATGACGAACTTGTCAAGATACGGTTTGCAAACGCGGTTCATCAAATCCATGAAAACCTCCGGTGCGTTGGTGAGACCGAAAGGCATGACCAAGAACTTAAAATGGCCATAACGGGTACGAAAGGCAGTCTTTGCAACGTCAGCTTCCCTTACGCGCAACTGGTGATAACCGGACCTCAAATCAATCTTAGAGTAGTAGCTAGAACCCTGGAGTTGGTCGAATAGATCATCAATACGTGGAAGAGGATAACGGTTCTTGATGGTCACTTTGTTCAACTCTCTGTAATCCACACACAATCGAAAACTTCCATCCTTCTTCTTAACGAACAGAATCGGGGCTCCCCAAGGGGAAGAACTTGGTCTGATGAAACCCTTGTCCAAGAGTTCCTGTAACTGACTGGACAATTCCTGCATCTCGGGAGGTGCAAGACGGTAGGGGGCCCGAGCAATAGGAGCAGCCCCCGGTACAAGATCAATACTGAACTCAACTTGACGATGGGGCGGAAGACCAGATAAATCATTGGGAAAAACATCAGGAAACTCGCGTACCACAGGAATATCGTCGATCTTCTTCTCATCGGTAGAGGAAACAGATAAAAGTGCCAAAACAGCCGAATAACCCTTTCGAAGATACTTAAGAGCTTTCATGCTGGAGATGAGATTTAGCGGAGCACCGCCCTTGATACCGTACACAGAAATGAATTCTCCATCAGGGAGAGGAATCCGAATAATCTTGTCGTAACAAACGATCTCAGCGTGATACAAAGACAACCAATCCATGCCTACAACAACGTCAAAACTACCCAAAGGTACCGGCATAAGGTCGATGGGGAAAGACAAACCCGACAACTCTAGTTGACACTCCCGAAGGATACAAGTAGCCTCAATCTTTTTACCGTCAGCCAACTCAATTACATACTTAGCCTCTAATGGTACGGATACTACATCTAGCAGTCGACTAACTTCCAGAGATATGAAACTCTTATCGGCACCAGAATCAAATAAAACACTAACAGAGCGATTATTGAGAAGGAACGTACCGGTAACTGTGTCAGGATCCTGTCTTGCTTCTGCGGTTCCAATGACGAAGGCGCGTGCATTCCTGCCACCGCCCCCGTTGTTCCCATTACCATTTCCATTACCATTCCCATTCCCGCCCTGTTTCAGCTTCGGACACTCCTTCTTGTAATGCCCAGTCTCCCCACAGTGATAGCAACCCTGCTTTCCCGAAGTCCCTTGAACGGCAGGAGTCGGAGTAGTAGTTGGGGCCTGGGTCGATGGAAGTGTCGCCCGACAGTCTTTAGCAAAATGTCCCAATCTCTGGCAGCGATGGCAACGATTACGGTCACAGTCCCCTTGATGATGACGCCCACACTTGTTGCACTTAGGTAACTTCCCCGCATAACCACCACCCGGTTTAGAACCCGACGAAGATGAACCCCCACTGTCAAACCTTTTACCCTGCTGAGTTGGTGCTGGCACAGATCCTTTCCCTTCATTATCCCATTTACGCTTGTTACTCTCCTGGGCCTTGACAGTCGAACCCTTAGCAGGCAAGATACCCTCATTCACCTTCAAGTTTGTCATCCTGTGAGCCGATCGGACCACCTCTGAGTATGTAGGAAGATTCCCCGCAGCCACCAACCCTGCGATTTCTGGTACTAGCCCCGAGATATAGTGTTCAATCCTCCTGTATTCTGGCACATGCAGATCAGGGCACAGCACTGTCAACTCATTACGCCTTACTGTATACTTCTCAATCTCTGACCCAGTCATCTTGAGGTTCCACACCTCATGCTCTAGTTTCTGTATCTCCTTTCTTGGACAGTACTCTCGCTTCAGTAGTTGAACAAAATTTTCCCAAGGCATAGCATAAGTCTCCCCTATACCCATATTCTGGGTGATATTGTTCCACCAGGTCAACGCAACATCCTGGAATAACGCAGCAGAATACTTGACTCGATCCTCTGGGAGACAGTTGCACATCAGAAACACTGACTCCACCTTTTCCAACCACCTAAGCAAGCTCACCGCACCCTCAGTGCCAGAGAATTCCTGGGGCTTACAGTCCCGAAACATCTTGTAGGTACACATAGGTGGGGGTGGGTTAATAGGACCACCTGAAATGAAACACATGAGAAACCACGAAAGATGTAAACAAAGTTCACCAATGAAGCAAAAGTTGATGAGTCAACTTACCACCACCATTGTGCCCTAACTGAAAGGCAGCTTGCAGCAAGTTGTTCAGATCTTCTTGTGTTAGGTTTACACCTCCACGACCACCACCACCACGCCCACCAGCGCGGCCACCTCCACGTCCTCCTCGTACTCCAGACATGATTCTGACAAAAAGGACGAGAAAATTTAGTTTCACAGCTAATGATAACCACTAGCGTTCACAAGATCAAAGCTAGATCCAACCCAAGACTATCCATTCAAACCCAGAGCTCACTAGGGCTTTCATGCATTTCGGTTTATGATTTTGTGTGC
This sequence comes from Ambrosia artemisiifolia, assembly GCA_032199755.1. NCBI lineage: Eukaryota > Viridiplantae > Streptophyta > Magnoliopsida > Asterales > Asteraceae > Ambrosia > Ambrosia artemisiifolia. The sequence goes on from CM063519.1 coordinate 56,699,561, forward strand.
ACCCAAAATGATAAACCGCTCTACATGGTCCTCCAAGTGTTCTCCTAGTTCAAAGTTCAAATCACCTGACATAGACTCTTAGCTATACACCGTAATGCTACGGTAGTTTATGGCAATTGTTTCTATTGGAGTATGAAAGGGAGATGTCCGAGCCTTGGACAAATCTCAAGAGTACACGATTTACCCCAATATACCACACTGCCTGGAAAGCAAGTAACCCGACATAAGAGAGAACGGATGATGTAACACAGGAAGGTCAGATGATTCAGAGACACCCCGACAAGCCCATACGTAACCCACCATAATGTTTAGTACTATGTGATCGTCTAGTGTGTGAGACTCGGCTATAGACTAGACTCTACATGCAGTCCTAGTTCACTATAACCATTGGCTCTGATACCAATCTGTCACACCCTCAAAATCCACTTGCGGAGTTTTACCGCGAGGCGCATGACAAACCAGGACCCAAGTCAACGATCACAATAAACCAATCTAAATGAACATATGCAATTTCAAAAACATAGTTTAAAATCCCCAAGTACAGCGGAAGCTTATTCTCAAAACAAAATCCAAAAGTAAACCAAATTATTCAATGTTCGAAAACCATGCAACCCTAACTAGACGCCGTGCAGACGCGTGCGCCCTAGTCCCAATGTGCTACCTTAGCGACCTGAGAAAACATGTAAGAGTTACGTCAGCACAAAAATGCTGGTGAGTTCACAGGTTTGTAATCAAAGTACCAAGTTCAACCTGTCCATACTATAAACAATTGTAAACCAAAGTACGCTCCTAGGCGTATGTTTTGTTACTACTACGATTGGAAAACCATTACTAACTCGCAAACCAGATGTTGTGCCCGAATAGTAAACCTGTTCCTGTTTGAGACAATATGCACCCGCCCGGCCCTCCAAGCCGACGAGTGGGGTTGGTCACTCCCAATAGCGCTATTCACATTTCCCCGTTGTGCAAACCCGCACATTCATGGTTCCCCCCGGGACTTCCAAAGATCGTATAGTGTCACAACCCGACCAAGGTGGGCCTGGTCGAAATACAGATTGTTACCAAACATCACGCAATGCAAGCAAACAGCGGAAGTAATGTAAATAACTATTCTTTTATAAATAATAGGTTACATATCTATACAACATAAGTCTTCAAATACAAATACCCTAAGTACTGTCTAAGGTTCTCGCTTGCCTTCTGATTCGTCCGTCGGGTTACTTTGAGTCGCAGCTGCCTAATCCTTGAAACTTCAGAACAGGTACCTGAACACATGCTTAAAATAGGTTTTGGGTCAACAATAATGTTGGTGAGTCCGTGCGTGCGTTTAACTAGTTAAAACATGTTTATTATCTCAAAACAAGTTATCATTCAAAATCAGGTTTAATAAGTAAAACAGTTTAACACAAAGGGATGTACAAGCCACACTTCAATCCTAACAATGAATCCACTTACTCCCATCATGGACTCCCATGGCAAAATACATGACACATACTTCAGTGGAGGGTTTCCCGGGCTTCCGAGTCCACTGCGTGCGGGGGTTTCCCCAAGTAGCGCTACCCACATATCAAGCGGCCCAATCTCCCGTTGGGTTGATGAGTGTGGTGGTATCGGGAGCACCTTGTCACATCATCTGGTTCATCACATTTAACTGGTTCTACCCTGGAAGCATGTATTCACCCCAAAACAGTTAAAATACAAAAAGGGGAATGGTACACGAGACTCACCTGGATGCAATATGGTCGTAATAACATAAGAATAAGCGTCTGACATCACGTTCCGATATCTCCATAAGCGAATCCTAAATCGGTAACATTATTAGTCTTTAGTTCTAATTATAATGGTCATGCGTGGGGACGAGCTTTGGTGTATGGTTTCTATATAATGCAACTCTATGTTTTTCTGTTGTTTCAGCCCTTGGTATGTGTGTATTAGTGCTTTATATCTATTGTATGTTCATAATTCCTAATGGTCGCAAGTATATATGTTCGTACGTACTAGGTAATGGTTTCGGTCTATAGGTGGCGTTTGATCGTTGTATACATTGTGCCCTTGTATCCCAAGTCCTTAACATCAAGTTCGCTTCTTAAACCCAAGTACAAGCTATTGTAATCGAGGATGATTATATACTATGGTAGCATAAATATCAATTAGCTCTAACTATTTCCAAGGCGTCAATGTCTTGAGTTCTAATCCGTATTGCTACTATAGTTCGCTTCTATTTATATATAATCTATACTTGTTATATGTATATATTCTACTTTAATCCCATCGTTCAATACTCAAGTTCAAATGTCCAAGGTAAAGTTTAGGTATATCGCTTTCCACATCATGTGCCGAGTGTCAAAACATCCTAAGTCAAGTACTTAGAGTTCCAAGCTAATGACTTCAATATCCAATCTTCTAGGCGAGATGTCAAACTACTAATCCATCTAACTTATAGCTTTGGTCCGAATAAGCTCGTCAAGTCCCATACGCAAGTTATTCATATATATAAAGAATATAGTTAATACAACTATCAAGCTAGTAGGTCTAGTTATACCTCACACTCGTCTTAGGTTCGCGTCGACTAGGTTCTATCCTGGTTGACTTCTGTTGACCCGCTCATTGACTGACTCGGTTGACCCAGTCAACACCACCATCGCCTTTTGACCCCAACCATCCTGCTCCTTCATCAACTGTGACCCCTTATTAACAACAAGCGACTACTACAACCATCATCCAATATTATCAATCAATATTCACCGGTGACCCAACACCTCAAACCCCTCTTGTGACCACCGCAGAACCATTACATCTGCACCACCATCATCAACCACCTGCGACCACCGAGGCCACCATCGAGTCCAGCACCCAACCACCTCCGCCGCTCACCACATCAGAATCACCACCACCACCTACCCGAGACCACCACCAATAATCACCAAACCCTCAATCATCAACCTTAGATCTGAAATCGAAGAGTAGGGAATAGGTTAAGGTTTCACCTTGGTTTGATGAGGACTCGGTTACAGGGGTGGCGCCGCCGCCTGACCACCGTCGTCTCCGTCTTCCTCCTCCGTCTCTCTCTCTCTCTCTTCTGCTTCTCTCTTTCTTCCTCTTCGGCTCTGCTCTCTCTCTCTAACCTCTGTCTCTCTCTCGTCTTTCTCTCAGATCTCTCTCTCTCTCTAGCAATAGTAATAAGCAGTAAAAAGGGGGTGGGGGTCTTCGCCATATGCCGCCGACAGAGGAGACCCTCTGGTTTCCTTTCCTTCTCGAAACAACAGCAGAGGACATAGTGGGGTGGTTGAGTTGAAGGAGAATTCTATTGTGGTTGTGTGTGTGTGTTACGATGAGAGAGAGGGCAGAGAATAGAGTTTGTGTGTGTGTATGTAGAGATGAGAGGTGAGGGTTGGTTCTTCAGCAGGTTTAAGGGTGAAGGGGGTTGGGCCTTTTATAATATTCAGGAATATTTGTGTGCTTGACACATGGGGAGGCACATGGCACCATCTAAAGGTGCCATGTGTCTCCGGTGATGAGTAATCAGAAGGAACGGGTCGGGTTCGTTAACGCGCATAAACTCGGTCTCGTGACGCTTATTCTATAATAATATGTTATAGATACAGGTTCGGTTTTTAGTTTCGCACACAACCGGCTCGGCTAATATTTATTGGTGCGAAAAATTTCGGGGCCCACTCTGGGTTGTTACATATAGTAAACCATAGAAAACCCATAGTATGACAGTTGTTACCAAAACATTAGTTTAACACATGTTTTCTCCCCCGAAAAGTGAAACCAGTTAAAAGTGGGGCCGTGAACTCACCTTAGGTTGCGTTACTTCGTAATACGAATAAAGTCAGCAAGCTATGCTAGCCCCGTAAAGCGGCGACCTAACATATGACAGTTACAAGTACTTAGACTAATAACACGTAGGTTAGTTAGTCCCTAGATGTCCAGACCATAACCAAGTTCGTTTGAAAACACTGTGACTGTTAAACTAACCCAATGTACAAGACTCGACATCCCATTGGTGACCTGAGACTCCCCGTGTTATACTAGCACTCTCAAAGATGCAATCAAGCAATCACACTTAACATACGTTAAAGTCCAACAAGTTCTAGCATATAGTTCACGTATCACATAAATAAGTCCGAGCACATGTTACTGAGTTATTAGGTATGATACGGGGTTCCTAGCATGTTCCTAGGTGTCAAATCGGGTCCCGGAATGCTAAGATACACTTACAGCAGCAGTACATGCGATTAGGAAAAGTCAACTAGCAGTTACGTTGGTCAACAGGCAATTAGGAATGCTAATCACCTATACTATAGGCAATTAGGGTCATGTGGTATGCAAATCAGAAGTTTATAGGCGATTAGGGTCATCAGACATGCATTTATAGGCGATTAGGGTCATAAGACATGCATTTCAGGACTTAGCTAGCAATTAGGATCACAATTGCATGCAACGAAGGCAATTAGCCCCCAATCACCTATGCTATTAGGCGATTAGGGTGTCATAGCAGGCGATTAGCCTCCTAATCCCCTATAGCATAGGCGATTAGGGTTGCTAATCGCCATCAACCCAGCTGTTCCGGTTTTTCGCGCGTTTAACACTCCAAATCAAACCCAGAACGTGTGTAAACATCAAATATCAATCAAACAATCATATCAAACATATTTCAATCAAAATCCTTCGTTTAACCTCGTTCTATCAGCCCTGAATGCAACCATGTATCCCAAAAACAATACACATAGCATGAAACATCACATTAACATGCATAACCGTAACCCTAATGAACAATTACTCAGATCTCATCAACATGCTATTATTATTAATCTGTAACTACCATAATATCATTTTAACAATCCTTCTTGAATCACAAAAACCCTATCTTTTAATTATAAACACACATATAACATGCATGATAGTTAGAATCCAATTAACAACGATTAATAACGAATTTCAGAAGACACAAACGTTTATAAACAGGTCTGGACCATTAGGGATTGAAGAAAAACATTATTAAAAGTTGCATGAATGAAAACCACACCTTAGGTTTATGATAGATTGATGTAATAGGCTTGAAATCGTGTGTTTTGATCCAAAATCGTGTTCCAGAGGTTGTGTGTGTGTTAGGGCGAGTTGTGGGACGACTAGGGTTGTTATAATGAAGTTTAGGAGGTCAAGTATTGTATTTATAGTCGTTTTTAGTCGCCAAGTACGTTGCAGGCGATTATGCAGCTTTTGCAGGCGATTAGGGCTGCTAATTGCCATCCCTTTAGGCGATTAGCCTGCTAATCGCCTAGAACAAGTCCCAATCGCCTAACAATTGAGGCTAATCGCTACCCTATAGGCGATTAGCCCTCCCTAATCGCCTATAGGGGTTGGTTCTGTGTATTTTGCGCGTTAAACCCCGTTTTAACATATGTTAACACATTTTCACATACCGACAAGTCACATAATGATTGTAAACACATAATACTTGCAAACAAACACATTCACACTCGTTCACCAATTCCCGGGACTAGAGACTTGTATGTTCCCTATGCTCTGACGATTCTACGAATCGTCACCCCTTGTACACTTGGTTAAGGACTGACATCCTATGATTCTCTAGACTGACATCTAACGATCCTCTAGACTAATTTAACAGTTCCCGAACCATAACACGACTCAACTAACCCAGTTAAGTATGATATACGCGTGACTCGCTAAGGTAGACTTTAATCTAGACAACGTTGTTAACCTGAATTTGCCGGGTGTCACAGGGGAATGGGAACAAAAGTAGGTTCTGGAAAGACGGCTGGTTGTTGGACCAAAGTCTAAGGGTTTCGTACCCGTTGGCTTACAAGCTTGTTGCAAACAAAGACACATGGGTCTCGGATAACTACCAACGGGTTGGTTCCGATATAATTTGGTCTTGGGACTGGAAAAATCACCCATCGAACGATGACGAGTGGCTGCAGGTTATCGGTCTACTGCATGTTCTTAAGAATAAGAGCATGATAACAGGATCCGATTCGTGGGTCTGGGCTGCAAGGATGAGGACTATTTTTCTGTTAAACAGGTCTCGTCGGAATTATTGGCCGATGAAGGAAACTCAAGAAATGGCAGCAAGATGGTTTGGTGTAACTGGGCCTTTCCGAAAGCAAATATGTTCGTTTGGAAAGCTTTAACTGGGAGGATTCCGACAAGGGTAGAACTCGTGAAACGTGGAGTAAACGTGGGCAGTAGGCTTTGCCCATGCTGTGGAATAGAAGACGAATCGGTCGAACACGTACTCCTCTCTTGTAATATGGCCAAATCTATATGGTGGTCCATTGCGACATGGCTGAGAAACAAATCACTGCTGAACGCTTCGTCCATAGGCGACTTGCTGAATTTAACCGTCCGTATAAAGGTCAATAAATATCAAAAGAAGGCAGCCATAGCAATTGTTATCGCAACTTTATGGTTGATTTGATCACGAAGAAATGAAAAAGTCTTCAAAGGCAAGGCTTTAGTGTTCTCAAAGATTGTGGATGAAGTTAAGGAGGTATCATATTTATGGCTAAAATTCAGATCGAAAGAAGTGGTTTCAAACATTCATGAGTGGTTCGGTGATGGCATCTTTACTATCAGGAATTAACATGAAATGTTCTATCATGTGATCGAAGTTTTATCGGCTGAGGCGAATGACCATTCAACTAGAAATATATGGTCCTGTTCTGTTCATTTCAAACGGGTATGTATTTAATTTCTTGGTGTGTGTGTGTACTCGGTGATATGCAATCGGGTGGGGTGGGTCATGGATAGCACCAAGGTGTGAGTTTTGGCGTGTGTTTCTTAGAAGAGAGTTAACGGGTCAAATGTGTTATTTTTTGGTGCTATAATCCCCGGTTGCATAGGTTCTCATTCGTGTTTAATTCGATTCGTGGTGTGTGTAATTATTTGTTTCTTGGGCATACTCAATTTCCGGGGTTGTAATCTCAGAAATCAACCTGAAAAATTTATCATGGGCTCGATGGTTGTAATGGCTGAAGTGTAGTATCATTCAAATAGGCGGCATGGTTATACTGTGTTGTTTTCTAAGCGATACTTATATGTTGTTGGTGTGTATGTATTTGGCGACTGCATAACGGGTGGGGTGGGTTCGGATAGCACCAACGCGTGAGTTTTGGCGTGTGTCTCTTTAGAAAAGGAAGTAATGGGTTAATTGTGTTTTGGTGCTATAATCCCCGGTTGCATAGTTCTTCTTTCGTGTTAATTCGATTCGTGGTGTGTGTACTTTTCGTTTCTGGGACATACTTGCAATTTCAGGGGTACAATCTCACTTAACAGTTGGAACTCTAACCTTTTGCTTTATGTGCAGCAATGCTACTGTGTCTGACCGGTGGTGTGTGGTAAACTCAGTTCCTCAATCAGGATATAAGAATCCGTTGTGTTCATTGATACGTCTTGGTGTGGGTGCGTTTTTTTGGTGGTTATGTTAGCTAGGGGGGGTTAGGGTAGCGCCAAGTGTGCGTTTTGGTGTGAGTTTGGTTAAGAGGAGTAAATGGATATATTGTGTAAATGGTGCTACTCTACCTGGCTACATAATTCTTTTCGCGTTACTTCATTTCGTGGTGTGTGTCTCTTTCTTTGGTTTCTAGGGGGGTTGGGTTAATTGTAGAGAATCCTCTTCTGTTTTTGAGTATCGAAGACTGTTTTGTTGGCGCTGTGGTGGATTTTACACAGGTATCAAGCTGGTTATTGAGTTGTTTATTAAAAGTGGGAACAAATGGATGTTAAAGATGCTATAAGACATGCTCATGAAGTTGCTGCTGAATTATGTTTATCCAAGAAGTGTTCAAAAATCCTTGCCCTATGCAAGTCCCAATTTTGTTTAATTAATATGATGGATCAATATCATTGTTGGGCCTGTTTCGATGCTCCAAACGTGCAGCAAAGGGGGTCTTTTGGCAAGTGCAAATGGCGGAGTAACAGCAAGTATGGATTTGTAGCTGCTGCACTGAATCGCTCCAACGCAGGATGCTTTATTTCGTGGCTTCCAAGTGCGGTTTTTTCAGGTTCTGGGATCCGTTAGTGTGTAGCAAATTTTTGCAAATTTTGGGGCTGGTTTGTTAAGCAGAACTTGGATGGTAAAATTTTCTCGAGCGAAGTATCGAAGTCGCATGAAAACATAGGTACTCTGGATTTAATCCTGAGGAAAAAGTGGAGTCATGGATGCCTGAACTGGGGTTGAGATCATTGGCGAACATAAAAAAATGCTTATCCTATCATAGGTTCCAACTCAAGCAATTCCGGTCACGGCGAATTACATTTCTCTTGGTTGGATGATTATTGTATTTGTAGTCGATAGGCGAGTGTTAGTCATTTGTCTTTTATTTTTCTTTAATTTTAGGTTTTCTAACCTCTGGTTAGGAAATTTGTCAATTGTACTCGCTTATGTTTTTGGTTTTTGCTCGTATGGAATAAAAGTAATCTCCTTCTCCATTAAAAAAAAAAAAAATTCTCGGCAGTTTCCATTGGGGCTGTCGAGTGACGACTTTTGATTTGGCTTGGCACTAGACTCGTGACAAAATTTGCCGGCTTGAAATGCATGAATCCAAAGATGAGTTTCCTACTATTTTTATTTTTTTTTATTATTATTTCTGCTTAATTATTAATTACGGGTTGAGTTTTTGATTTAGGAAATTTTGCTAGACATGAATGTACATTTGTTGGTTGGACTAGTAGACTAGTCGGGTAGACTCTTAATCTTCAACGTATGTATGTGTTGCAAAGCAAGCTTTGCATGATCACTTCGCGCATTTCTGCTTTATTGGTTAAAGACATTAAAAGAGCAAGTGCCCAATTCTAGCGTCTGGAGCTATTTGATGATTAATTGTGACAACTTAGTGCATTTTAACTTTCTCGGTTAGAGTCGTTAAAAGACCCTATGTCATATTGAAGTCCCTGTCAATTGTCTATAAATTACGTTAGTTAAACAAGGTTTGTCTATGTAGCTTACTAGTGTGGTAGTCCAGGTCGAATTAATTATTAGAAGTACGTACTTCTGTCTTTTAGAGCTGAGTTAATCTTAAAATTTTTAGTAGTGAAAGTGATCTACACCGTTAATTGATTTTTACTTAATTTGAGCTATTAAATTGGTAAAATAAAATGCAGTTCTTTCAGTGTGGTAGGATGGTTAATGAGGTTATGTAGTCATTAGACTCCTAGTAGTCTCTAAAAAAGGAGTTTAGTTTAGGGGAGATGGAATATTTCATAAGTAACAAGAGCCAACCACAAGAAGTAACAATGATTTTAATGAACTGAATATAAAACGGTACAAATGCACTTAGAACTGAATAAATATGCAATTACATGTTATATCAACTATTTTTGACCCTTCATCAAGTCCATCTAATATATAATCAGTTCTTTTGCTACTTAATTACTTTCTAGTTTATTGGATATATGAACAAATAGAACTCAAGGCTAGATGATTAATGAGATTATCTCATCCTCAATGCTACATAAGCCAGAACCCTGTACCCCACCAACATTACACCCAAAGCAGCCACATCCCACCACAAGTGACCGATACTAAGATACTTGATCCCTGGAAAATCTATAACTTTACAGTGAATACCCGTCGGGCAGTCATAAACCTCATTCTCCATGTATTGTACTTCCACTAAAAGCTTATAACAATAATGGCTAAAAGAAATGTATTTCAACCAAGCAATGAATGGTGGAATTTGTTGAATATAGTAACCACCTGCTAGTAAAAACACTAGCATGATCACTGATGATAAGGTGGAAGCTTGTTTTAGATCAACGAGTATGGCTCCCAAGGCTAGTCCAAGTCCTTGTGACACGAGCACATTAAAAAGAATGATTAGAACCGTTAGCACGAATGTGACGGGTGAAGGCTTGAGACCACCCATCCAGTATGTGATTGTTACAAAGATGGTTGGGAGAACTAGTTCCATTGGCAAGTCTCCTGCAATTCTAGCAAAGTAATAAGAGGATAGGCGGTACATTGCTGACGAGCGTTCCCTTATTAGCATCGGGCGGTCCTGAGGGAATGTGAATATGGCATTGGATAGGGGGTAGAAGCCCCAAAATATTGAAAAGAAGAAGAGAAGTCCCACCTGCATATCATGTATCAACCAGTAAACATTTTTAGATTAGTGTAGAGTAATAGTCTCTTAATGGTATTTAAACTGTTTACCTACTAGTATAAATAACTGTCACTATTATGCGACAGCTAGAGAGTGCCAAAGTGACTCTGTGGGGGCCCAGTTGCCCACTCCACATAGTGGACAAGGGTCAAAGAGTACCCGCCCTTTATAGCATCAACAATAGGTGAATTTGGGTGTTTTTGGCTCATCGGAGGAGAGAAGGTGTGACGTGGAAGAGAGGGATGATGGACATAGTGAAAAACACCCAAAAAAATAGGGTATCTAAGGAGGGGGGGGGGGGATAAAGATCAGGACGCGTTTTCGGACCAATTTTTGGCTGTAAAGTGGGGCCAACGCCGGGCAAGTTAGGCAGGGTGACATGGCTGGCATTTTTAGCCCTCCTATCATGGTGTTTCTAAAGGAAAACTAGACCTATATGCACTTCTTGTATAGGAATTTGACCAAATTCCAGATCTATAATTATATCCTCCAAATAATTATAAACCAAAAAAGGAAACTAGTAAGAAAAAACTCTAGTGCGGTAGTGGACTAGGTGATCATCATGTGCGGGTCTCTACTTTTCTGCATGTTTTACTTTTGGCTTGTCATTTTTCTTATGCATTAGTTTGTGGGATCATGCATGTTTCCATACATGGTTTTTCCATTTCGGTGCGATTTAACTAAAAATAATGAAGGATAACCTGGTACCTGATCTTGCAAGTGTGATGTATCAGAATGCCACCATAAAAGGCCTGATAAGATTGAGACAGACATCACTTGGAAAATTCGTAATCCTGAGTACGATTCGTGCCTCCTTTCTCTAAGACCTCTTTTGAACAACACTTTAAATTGTGTCCACCAACTTGTGGTCCATCTGGTATCGCAACCTACGCGATTGTACACCACAAATTCATATTATTCACTTTTCATTGTGATGTTAAATTAACTGACCATTGAAAACAATATACTTATTTGAACTTACATGTAGAAGACTGTGGTCCTCTAATAGAATGAGTTGTAACATTGATCTCTCTATTGATGTCCTCTTTAATGAGTGGGTAAAGAGTTTTCTTGTAAGATGATATCAGAAACTGTTTAACTGATTTACTTTCTTCATGGTTGTCCTGTCTAACTTGATTATAATGTTGGTGATCATCTTGGTTTGTACAAGGAACCACCCCTGTATGTAGATATAAAAGAATATTCATTCAATTGTCCTTATTGTTATTATCTTTGATTATATAAAAAGTTATATTACTAAATACGTTTCTTAATAACCATTCGGACAACAAAAAGTGTTCATTCGGAAATAAACTCATTTTTTTAACAGTAAACGGTACACATCCATAACGAAGTCCCGCACCCTTCAAGTCCCCCCCCCCCCCAGGTCTAGCCCCTTATTTCAGAATAACCCTACTCTGAGTGAGATTCAAACATGTGACCTCCCAAGGCAGAGGAAATAAACTCAATTAACTTTCATTAGATGTCCCAACGTTATGAAACTTTTTCATATATTAAGTGACTTAAATCGAACATATTTAAACCATAGCTATTATTTAGTGATTATTTCGTATATAAATTTTAAGTAGGAGGTAATAGTAAAAATAAGATTCACTAAATAATAACGAAGTTTTATAATTGTTCATTATAAGTCGAAATAACTAGGATTCATATATGTTTCATTTAGGTCGCTTTAGTAAAAACAGCATTTTTTTAAAGAATTTTACCACCGCACGAACATCTAATAAAAATTTACCGACTTTAGACGAAAAAAAGGTAACTTTATTGGACGCTTAAATTTAATTTTCACATATGAAAAGCTTTTAGCATTGTATATCCACTTTTTATTGCATGATTTATATACGTAGCGGTGCAGCTTATTGTCTGTCATTCTTATGTAATATTATGGTTTCCTTTTAATGAAATTCAAATATTCTATACGTACCATTAGCAAGATCAAGCAGAAAATCAGCAGGGTTCATCAAACTAAACCCGGGCACACACCCAATGGATGCAAGATACTCCATAACCCGACCCGAACAACCATAGTAAATAGGGCAGCCTTCAGACAACACCACAACCTTATCAAACATCCAATACAACCTACTCGATGGTTGATGGATCGTCGTGACCACACTCCTCCCTCCTCGAGCCAGCCCTTTCAACGTGGCCATTAACCGTAGAGCCGTCGTAGAATCCAGCCCTGAAGTGGGCTCATCCAAAAGCAAAAGACTCGGGTTCACCAACATTTCTTGTCCAATACTAACCCGTTTTCTTTCCCCACCCGAAACACCACGAATAAGCGGCCCACCCACGATGCTGTCACGACATCTTGTTAACCCGAGTTCAGTTATAATCAGCTCAGCTTGCTCTAGTTTCTCTTCATGTGTCAAACTCTTGGGCAGCCTCAACATTGCAGCATATGTTAAAGTTTCTATAACGGTTAAATGTGGGTATAACACATCATCTTGTGTCACAAAACCGATTTTTCGTTTAATGGAGCTTGAGAAGGTCTGGCCATTGTATGTTATGCTGCCTGAGATCTTTCCAGGCAGTCTACCACCAAGGGCAGCTAATAAGGTGGTTTTTCCGCTGCCCGATGGACCGAGCATGGCTAGTAACTCTCCGGGTCGGACCACACCACTGACTCCATTGATAACTGTCCGGGTTCTTTTTGATTCAGATGAGGTAAATACACAACGGTCTTCTCCAGATTGCAAGTTGATAGTGTAAGCTAAATCTTGAAACTACAAATTAATAACAAAAAAAACTATTAGAGATATATTTGGAAATGATTGGATTATTACTTTATTTTTACTTCTATATAAATAAAGAGACTAGGTAGAGATAACGTTGTCGTACATCTTACCCTCCTCAGATCCTACCTTATTTTGTTATTGGTGAGATTAACTGAGTATATAAATAGATATAAATAGAGCTATTCTACGTGTAGAAAATATTATTCATCAATATTGTTCCATTTCTCTTACTATTCTATCAGTCTCATTGAAATATCATTTGTGCTTAAAAATAATGGAAAATCATGACTAGATGACTTCTATAGTTATGTAGTTGTTATCTATATGTATAAAGAGATACGTAGGAATTATTCTATATGTGCATAAAATATTATTCATCAATATTATTTGATTTCTCTTACTATTTTATCAGTTTAATTAATCGTAATATTGTAATTAGAGCATAGAAATTATGTAAAAATGTAAAATCATGACTTCTCATCAAACATTTAGCTAAGTAGAATCTGAGGAGGCTAAGATGTGCGTAGATATAAAATGAAAAATCGTGTACCTTGAGTGTAATTGGACGTAACGATTTGCGTAAAAAAGGCAACTGCGATTGTACCGACTGATTTTGATTTGAAACACTAGATTCGAAATTGGGGTTCGAGTTATTTATCGAACCCGGTGGCTCAGCATGAACTGTGGAATTATCCATTCTTGTGTTAACATGAGGTCTAGGAGAAGCTGCGTTGCCTGTGACACTAGAAATACTTGGTTCAAACTCAATAATTGACATGGTTACGGAAAAAAAAAGGAAGATAGATGGAAGTTGAGATGTGTTCGATTGAAATTAGAGCAAAAAAAAAGGTAACAAGGTTCACATGCAGAAAATGAAGTAAAGAGGGAGCATTTAAAGCAAAAGAAGAATACGAGCATAGGAGGAAAAAGTAATGTGGTGACTCATCGTATAACTTTAGTGCTTAAATGTCTAGGGGTGATGCATCATATCAATCCTCAACTAGATGGTCGAATCAATTTTAAATTGTAATTCGAACTGTAACTCGTTAATCGGTAATTAGAGATCACCAGTTACCTGGTGCTTATACCATACCGATAGATTTTGCACTCACTTTTACGAAAATTCGGTATCATTAACATTTCGTTACCAATATCATATAGAGCGAGTACTGTTACCGTATCGATACATTAGATACGGTATTTGCTACCCACTATTCCTAAAATTCCGGTATCCGCCGCAGGTACCGGTAGAGTACCAATCTCATCCCTATTGATGATGTGACTAATGTCAGTTTTAATTTTCATTTTTATTGCTAATTCCAAAAATGACTATGCATGTGTGCCCGAGTGTGGGTGGATGGTGGGTGATCATCACATCATTACACCATCGCTAACCAATCCCCATGTGTCATCTCATATCAAAACCATTGTATTTCATCACTAAACTAGGGTTGGTCATCACACCTATCACTAACCTTTTTTTAAATAAACATTAAATTTTAATAAACAAAACACACATTTTTTAAATTTAAACACAATACATATTAAAAAACGACAGAACATTAAAAAAATCCTAAAAGTTTTTGGCCCAACCCCACTTCGCACAAATTTCACATTTGCATTCAATGAGAATCAACTTGTATGGTTCTTCATCGTTTTCATGCTATTCTCTCATAATCTCCGAATCTTTATTTTTTTTCCTCAATTTCCGAAAAATGTCTCAAGAAGGTGTTATCTCTTTTTAATTTGGATTCCGCCAACATGTTTAGTTCTCCATTTTCCTCCATTTCCATCTATTATCCCGACTTATATTCAATCATTGCATCCACCCAACTTTCTTTCCCTTTGCGACTTGACGACACAATACTTTTCCTTCGATTCGTGCTTCTCGTCAGTGTTGTGTCGACGATGGGATTGTCACTTAAATTGATATCGAGAATGTTGCTTGACAACCCATCCGTTGATATTGTGAAATTTCCCGAATTAGATGTTTTCGATCGTTTTCTTAAAATGACTACAACTTCCCGTGGGCCCATGTTCACTCACCCTTGGATTGAGAACGGGAACCCACTTGGGATGACTTCTAACAATTTCCCAAGCATTCAACGATTGAAGCCCACTCTTTTGGTAGGCTTTTCTATATTGGCCGAGGGCAACGATACGGATTATTTTGGTAAACCCGATTCCTGATACGCAAACCGGTTGACTGGTATCATCATTTGCTCGCCAATCGGGTCGGGAGTTAAGGTGAACACGCCGATGCGACTTAGGTTGGCATGTTGGGTTGAGAGAAGTGTTGTGGATATTTGGTTGGAAACGGTTGCGATGAATATTATTGGGTTTGAAACATAAGGTTTTGAAAACTTTTGGTTGGAAAAGGTTGCTTTGGAATTGGTTGATTTGGAAAAAGTTGATATGGAAAAAGTTGATTTGGAATAGGTTGTGGCATTTGTGGTTCTTCTTAACGAAACCTATTCGGTTTGTCTAGAATAGACGCAACCTACGCTCTAAACCTTGCCTCGTAGCTGACACTTTTTTTGCTTGAAGCTTCCATTTTCTAAATAGCTTGAAATGTGTGTTTCTTGTATTTTGGTTGTGGTTGATAGTATATTTTGGTTAAAATTAAAAAGTATATATACTGTTAAATAGAAAAAAAAAGCTTTTTTTAAAGGTTAAACGATCATATGCCATTAGCGCCAATGGCTAATTTTGTGGTACCACGCTCGTGATGTACATCTCAAATTGTGATATTTTTTTGCATCACGAGACACTCAGGGCAGTGTTCGTGATTTTCACTACCAACCTATCACACAACGCCCCATCTACTAATCTAATATCCGTTTGCCTTAATGTTAACTATATTACTTATCAAAGGTAAATAAATTAAAATCATTTGACATCGATGATAATAAGAAATCAACTAGTCAGTCAGTATTAGTTCAAACGGTGAGCATTTGTTTTAATTAATCTTGAGATATGTTAGTTTTGACATGCATAGTAGCGTGGTATACAATAAGGTAAGCAATAATGACATTCTTTTTGTGTTGGGGTTTCGGATGAATGAACTAATGGATAATTTGTGAGTTGTATTTGACACTTTCATATTAAAACTATTCGATGATTAACTCGAATGATTCAACATGATAAAACTCAGGCTCAAAGATGCAAGAACGAGTATTAAATATGGGTATGATTTTCAAACCAGAGAGATGACCAATTAGGTTGAATTCGAATTTAGAGATTGGGACAAGTAAAGTGCTTCGATTTTGGAGGCAAAATCCTATCAAGATTTTAATGCAATTTGAATAAAATACTTTTCATATTTGTGACACCACATCCAGACAAGATGCACCATACATAATTCATGTCAACTTACAGGGAAAACATTTAATTATTATGTAGTGTAGGATACAAAAGTTAGAAACTTAAAAGTACAAAACTTTATCAATATTCCTATCTGGGGATATAAATTTTCCATCAAACCACGCGAACTAGCATAGTCTATTCCACTAGTCACGTAGTTGCAAGATAATCAACATGCACAAGAATTAGTCATCATTACCTGTGACACATGCTTAAACAAAGGACGGTAGGCATTGCTATTGAATTCATGAATATACAGAAGTTGTAAACCACGTTATTTCAACCATTCATGACTTGTACCAGCTCATGACAACATAACCCTAAGTCACTTTTGACACCCTCACTGGATCCGTGACTGTCACTTTCGACACGCTCACTAGGTTGCCACCCTCACAGGGCCTGTGATTAACATTTCATACAGTTAATGCCCACTACACCACGAGTGTAGTACCGATAATTCCCACTGCAGTCACACGTATAAGGGTCCCCAAATATCATGTGTATGTATGCTCAGATTATATACATGCGTACAACAGTCATGAGTATAATTATAATAATTACCAGTTATAACAAGTATGCTCACATAGTAAAAACATTCATAGAACTCATCCTTGCTTTATAGATGTTTACTTTAATCAATCCAAACTTGGTATCCTCATCAAGACCAAGACAATCTTAGATACTAGGAAAAATAAGGAGTGAGTACTAACTAGCCATTACTGTAGTCGGCTTTAGATAACCCTACCTAGTTTAAGCATGGATGATCAGTTCATGTCTAAAGCAGGGTTAGATTATTCAGCACCAACCATGACTATAACCTAAACCCCACAACTAGCAATGTACTAAGCTTTATCATTAATAAATAAAACTTACAGATTAGAAAACTAATTAAATACTAAGGTAGGGTTTGGTATGAAGGAATCAAAGGTGGAATAGAATAGATTATTCCGATGAAATGAAATTAAACATATTTGGTTATCATGTAGTAATGGAATGGATCATTCCACAAGGAATGTATTTCCTTTCATTTAAAGAATTTTCATTCCTTGGTAGGGTGGTGTTTTTTTTATTCCTTCAAGGAATAGAAACAAATATATTATTATTACAACCCACCATCGTTGTCATCACCCATCTACCACCGCCTACTGCCGCCACCCACAACCATTGCTACCATCGTCGTAACCCACCATTGTCACCACCACCATCATCACTGCCACCCACTGCCTCCACCACTGTCATCGCCACCACCATCCACCGTCACCGCTGCAACCCACCACTGCCGTCGCCGCCATCTACCACCACTGTCGTCAACGCCGCTACCCACCATCACCGTCTTCAACGCCGCCACCCAACACCATCGTCCTGCCGCCACCCACCACTCACCATCGATTTTATATTTTCGTTTTTTTTCTTACATGCCAAAAAACACAAAGTAATAACTCATTACATTCCCACGTGGTAACCAAACAAGACATGAAATGGTAATAGTAATGATTCATTCCACTACCTCTTCCATTCCATTCCCTCTCTCATTCCATTACCCCATACCAAACAGACCCTAAATCTTAAACCTTATAAATAGAGCTTAAAAGAATAAGCTAACATACTAAATCTTCACTCGTTTTTCTTTTATAATGTGTACATTAACGTTTTACAAAGTTATAAATATACTCTTATAACGAGCTTGTTTTTCTCTATGTTTCAACAAAGGTTTCATTAAAAACGGAGTGTGATTGAAATATATTATATTTATTATTATCATTATACGGTCTCCTATAACACTGAATATTCGTATAGATTCAACCCATTAAAATAATCATCTTATTTGTTACTTACTCGCTCCACAATATTGAAATATAAATTTCATACCTATATTTATAGATCATAAAATGGGGTGTTACAATAATGCATTTTTATGAAATAGCTTAATAAATAAATAAATAATTCCTAGCAACTCGAGTTCAGCTAAGGGCTCTGCCCCTTGAACCCTGCTTAAAGGGTGCTTCGGAACCCTCGCCAATGGGACATTTCTCTTTTGAAACCCCTATAATCAACTCAACTAGCGTCCACTTCACATTTTATAACTTATGTATATCATGGAACACTTCGATCAACAACTCAATCAAATTACATTAAATTATTAAATATTAAACATGTTAGAGTTAGTGGTTAGATTTTTACGGTTAACGTAAACGTTTAGCATCTTGGTTTTTATTTTCTCCAAAATGATAAAATCGGTATTATATATATCTTACTAGCTTTTATCCCAGGAGTGTCCCGGGGTTGAAATATCTAATATAACATAATAAAATATCTAATATAACAACATAATTAATGATTTGCCAATACATGATTAATGAATAATAATAATGATAATAATAATAATATTTATTTTAAACAAATTTCTGCCATAAGTTATCATATTCAAATATAAAAAAAAAAAGAATCTCTGCCTATGAAGTTATGTTTATCGTTTGTGATTTATTAGTAGAGTAAAATATATTTGAAAACAAAACCCCACAAAAATAGTTGTTTTTTTTCTTCGTTTTTTATATAGCAGTATGGTACTCGTTAGAAATATAATAAAACGCTCGTTAATTTGGTGTATTTTTTAAAGTATATAAAAGATATTAACGTTTAAAGTTATGGGAGGAAATATTAGAGAGAAAATTTAATTTTGTTTTTAAATTTTTATCTTTTCCTAAAATAATTATAATATATGTAGATTTATTAAAAAAACTCAAAAATTAAAAAGAGAAAATTTAATTTTGTTTTTAAATTCTTATCTTTTCCTAAAATAATTATAATATATGTAGATTTATTAAAAAACTCAAAAATAAAAAAATCCTACATGATCCCACGTGGCACATTCAAGGAGAGGTTGAGACCTCCATTAAATGCCCCATCAAAGTTCAATTCTTTTAATATAAGTTATAGATTATAGATTTAATTAATTAGGTGTATTGTTGGGATTTCCACCGACACCACTCAACTTTCACATTTTGATTTTTTACGTCCCTCAAATCTCAACTTTTACATTTGATTTTTTAACTCCTCAACTTTGAAAGTTTGTTTTTTTAACCTCAACTTTACACATTGCTTTTTTCAACCCTCATCTTTGAAAGTTTGTTTTTAAACCCTCAAATTTGAATTCCGTCACCACTTTTTCAAGCTTTAATCTTTGCATTTTTTTGCCTTAGACTATTGCTCCATGACCCCCTCAGGTTTTAAACATTGCGTGTAAACCCATTGCACTATCACCCCCACATTTAAACATTGTGTTTTCCCTTTTCAATTACTCCATTTTTACCACCACCACCATTGCGTTTTTACTCCTTGCGCTATTACTCCATCTTTACACCTCCTCGATCTTGAAAATTTCATATGTTGAATGCTTGAATGTATCATATGGCGCTTGAATTAATTCATTCGATGTTTAAGCGTACCCGCACCGTATTATGCATAGATCTAATCACCAGTTAGATATTAAAGGCAAAACAGTCGTCCTTCCAAGAAAAAATAAGAAATAACGTAGAACAAAAGCAAAAGGTAGCCATATTATGTTAATTCAGCTTATGCAATACATAAGTTTTTTTCTATAGAAATATTTTTTTTTAATTCTAAATATTTAAAATTACATATATTCAACCTGTGTAATCTACGAAACTCTAACCTAGTTTAACTACTATATTTTCACATTACATCAACGGAAATATAATGAAATACATGATTGAGCTTCCGATTATTAACTAAAAATGTTCTCACATGTTTCCTACTTTCCCATCAATTTACATACGAGTTCGGCCACTTGAGTTATGGTCCCTCGTATATTTCCTTTTCGTGAGAGCTTCTTATATTTATTTTGAGGCTCCTTTATCGTTAAAGTATTATTCTAAACAACAATGGACTCAAGTATTCAAGTAAGATATTGAATATATATTCTTCCATTATTATTGGATAACCTCAAGACACGTGTATGGCTTATGCTTAAGTTAACATAGTGTAGTTCTGTGGGTCTTCGAATCATCTGCTTGTCAACTTCATAGACTAACCCCATAGAATATCTTAAATTAAAACATGTTTCATAATAGGCATTGCCGATATTATTAATTGATTTAGCTATTTAAAACATCTATATTCTATATATATATATAAAAGAAAAGACTTTTGCTGACGTGGCGTGCAATGGAGGTCTCAACCTTGTGTCACGTGGCATCATAATGGAGAGTTTTTGGTGTTTTTAAATTGTTTCCTTTTTAATTAAATTGAGTTATTTTAGGAAAAAAGAATTTAAAAATAAATTTAAAATTTTCTCTCTCATATTTCCTCCCATAACTTTTAAACGTTTATATCTTTTATATACGGGATTTTTTAAAGAAAAAAATTACACCAAATTAACGAGCGTTTTATTATCTTTCCAACGAGTACCATAGTGCTATATAAAAACGGAGAAAAAATCGACTATTTTTTGTGGGGTTTCGTTCATACAGGAAAAAAACACACAAAGTGTTCATGTTATCACGTAAAATTAGATTTTGTGGGGAATATGAGTTATTACTGATTAGAATACTATGAACATGCAATGATTGGAAGATTTTGTGGTTAGTTAACTTGAGCAATTTGTAATAGGTTATCACGTAAAATTAGATTTATCAACCCCGGGACCCTCCCGGGGTAATCAGCTAGTTAAATATATGCTAACATAATATATATTTAAATGATGACTTTTGAGTTGTTAATAAAACTGTCGATTTATTGGTTGTTCTGTCCTTAAAGTTTGGTTTAGTATGCTTCTAATCTTTCTGAAGAAAAAAAAAAGTTGAAAAGGGATATATATACTAAGAGTTTATAATATCTTTTTTTTTTTTACAATCGAACTAAGTCGATATTATATAAGGAATGAGAATACATTGATACAATATAAAATAACGTCATGTGACAGAACAATGCAAATGTTATGCTGTAATTAAATAGACACTAGATAATTTTGTTTTGAACAACATCCATCTAATCCAATCTAAACGTGACGCCTTATATATATTGTTAATTCAAAGAAAGCTCAAATATTTAATCTAGCCAATGATGTAATTAATATATAAATGGATTTTGTCGATTTGATATCTTTATAACGAAACCAGAAACCATATTTTAAACGACATATATTTTATCCTCTGTAAAACAAAAGATTTAGAGGCTGTTTGGTTGATTAAGTGTTGAATCATTAAGAGTTCTGAATGGTTAAGATGTCTAAATGGTTAAGTGTTGAATCATTAAGTTGGACCTCTTAATGGTTAGTTTTCTAGTCCCACATTAGTAGGAGAGCTCATTAAGGTTCAGCCTAGTTCAGTGCTTAATAGTTTAGTGCTTAATGGTTCAGCAACATCCCAAGTCTTAATGGTTCAGCCTTAATTATTCAATTTAGAAGCTGAAACAAACGCGCTGAATGCTGAATTATTCAGCACTAAATAGTAGAGAGCCTGAAGAAACAAATAGTCTAACCTCTTTGTAGGGATGATAGACCAGATGTTACCACAGGGTTGATCCTTCACTAGCACTTCCTGGATTGGAGTAACCTGCAAGTAAAGTTGATGTGGGTAGGGAGACGACTACACAAGGTAGTAGTTTATAACAAAAACGGGGTGAATGGGGATACTATCAAGTGTGATAGCTCTTAGGGTTAGCCAAAAGTGTCCTCTCTATTAGGGATATGATCCCTTATATAGAGGTGGACGTATGCCACCATTACCCAAAACCCTAATCGTAATGGGCCAGACCCGATTAGGGTTGTCTCCACTACCCTAGACTATATTAGTAAAGTAGTTAAGGGGAAGCTATAAATAAGGAAACATGGAACGATTACCGCTTTTACCGCTTCCGCGCGCGGGCATCACTCCGTGATTGTAGGAGAGTCGTTATTGCTCTGCTTGCTGGAGAAGTTTCCTTGTTGCGCGGAGAGTTGCTCCGTGGGGCTGTATTCCGGGTTTGGGTATGCTTTGAGCAGTGATCAGTACCCAATCCCACCAGAGCCTCATTAAGTGGTTTACCAAACAGCCCCTTAATAGTTAATCCAAAAATCGTTGGTCAACATATGCTAGTAGGGTTATAATGATGGGAATCAAGTTTGACAAATTTTCTGCCAGACAAATGTGCTTGGTGATCTCGTTTTCATGGTGTAACATCCTATGACAAGTTAAGAAAGTTAAAAAAGATTTCAATAATTGACATGTTTGGTTCTTAATGCGCCATATTATTGAAGGTATATGTCCTCACAAGTTGACTTTAAAATTTTACCTATTTTTTTTAATAACGATCTAATCTAATCCTAATTCCACACTATTGTGAAACAATAGTAAGCATCGATTTCACTAAGGACACCATTTTACGCAATTTCATATCGATATGCTAACTAAATTACCACTCTTTTTGAGTGACAATAAATTGCAACAATCTCGGTCGTTGGTCCACTTCAGATCCATTTTACCTACCTGAATGTTAGAAATATTGCTTTCAGCTCAGACTTAACGAGGTTGAGTTAACCCCATTAATTAATTGGAGCGTTTTGACCTATTTTATGAAACTCAAAGGATTTTTTAAACAATTAATTTGATTTTAGCCGGATAAAATAGCCCAAACCACATAGATGGCTATTTACAGGTAACAATTGCAAACTTGGTGAACATATCTCCTCTATTTTATATTTTGTAGTTTATTTCTTTCACTTGCACATAGCATTCGAAATATTTTATTGTTTTAACTAGTAGAGTGCACCCGTGCTATGCACGGGTTGCGAGAGATATGCACCGCTATTTTACCGCGTGTTGCGCGAAGGTTGCTAAAACTGGCTGCAATGCAACTTTAAAAAAGTTGGGTGAAATTCTAAAAGGAAAAATTTGGTGTTCAAAGTTTGAAATCCTAATAGCTTAAAGTTTGGTGGTCAAATTGAAAGAAAAGAAAGTACATAAGTTAGTGGCCAAATTGTTTAGTGGCGAAACTGTAAAAAAAATAAAGTACCAAATTGAGAAAGCAGAAAGTAAGAAAGTTAGTGGCCAAAGTGAGAAGAATCTAAAAGCTAAAAGTTTGGTGGTCAAATTGGAAGAAACAAAAGTACATAAGCTAGTGCCCTAATTGTTTAGTGGCCAAACTGTAAAAAAGTAAAGTGTCAAATTGAGAAAAAAGAAAGTAAAAAAAATTAGTGGCCAAAGTGCAAAAAATGAAAAGTAACTACTGCCTAACGTGTTGTAAATTAATATATAGAGTAATTTTTGTAACTAAGTTTATCAATAAATTGTTTCACTTATAACTTTTAAGCTAAACCGGTTTTGTATATATTGAATAAACTGTTGAGACGTGTAATTAGTATCTACAATTTGGTATAAAAATTACTTGAATTTGGGCCTGAGTACGTTTTAACGTAAAATTTATTTGAAACTAAGTCGAGTTAACTATGATATATTTTTAACTCTTTTTTCAATACGCTTTCATATTTTTACCGTTTAAGTTTACGCCTGACATGTTTCTAAATTTTCAAATATACCATTGTGACATGTTTTTTGTATCTACGTTTCAATTGCTTTTGTTTTTTTAACATTCATTATTATGACATAATTTTTTCGTGATTCTAGAATATACTGTTACAACCTGTATTTTTAATCAAATTTTGATACTTAGAACAGAACCGTCACAACGCGCGATAAATTATACTAGTTATTTTAATAGCATAGTTAATATTGTGTATATCTTATAAGTTTGAATTATTGTATTATGATCCTTTCCATATTTATAGGATCCCATGTACTATATATGATTGTAAATTAATAGAATACATCAAGGATTCAAACTCTATCATGGTATCAAGAGATAATAACTTCTAACCCTACATCGATCCTTCAACACACCTTCCTGCTGCCGTCTTCTACCCTACCCGACTACTTTCTTTCTGCCCCGTTTTTTCTTCTTACCTGACTCTAAATTCAGTCACCATGTCTTCTCCTGCAGCATCCTCAACTGTCATCCCCTCTATCACTGTCGAATCCAAACTGCACCCCGTCGCCACCGTTTCTAAGATTAAGAATTTTGTGCTGATTGTGCTTGAAACTGAATCCTCACAATACTCTTCTTGGGCTACACTCTTTAAACTCCATTGCAAGGCGTTTATGGTCGATGACCATCATAAACCAAGAGCTATTCCATCCGACCCGGATGAAGCCGAGTCTTCAGACTCCAACGAGACTTGGGAGCGCCTTGATGCTATCATATTACAACGGATTTACACAACCATCTCCAATGACCTGTTACATACAATTATCAACAACATCTCTAATGCGCATGAGGCCTGGGTCGCCATCGAAGGGCTGTTTCACGATAACAAGAGTGCACGGGCTATACATCTTATGGGTAAGTTTGCTAATACTCGTCTGGACGGTTTTCCTAATATGTTTGCTTACTGCCAGGCTTTGAAAGTTCTGGCCGATCAACTAGCAAACGTTGACGCGCCGGTAAAACCCCTAATCGGAACCCTAAATCACTACCGCCGCCGTCAACCCTGTATTCAGGTGTTGTGCTTATCCCATGTACTGGTAACAGTTTGACTTAGGAAAACAGAGGGTAGTCAGGTTTTATGGTAAGGTCTTACAGTTTGGATAGGTGAAAGGTCGCCGGAGATGGAGACCTGGTCTGAAACAGTTAACTGGAAACAGGGTTCAATCGGAGAAGAAGGTATTGGTGGGTGTTTGTGGATGGTCATGGTCGGCACCGGAGAAGGAGCTCGACTGGAGAAGGTGACTGTGGGACCTTGGTTATTGATAATATAGGTCACGGGTGACCGGTTCAGTGATAGATAGAGAAGGAGAGAGCTTACAAGTCTGTTGGTTGTGGGTCGTTGGTGGCTCGCTAGAGACGGAGACCCGGCCGAAGAAGATGACCGAAGCCGAGGAAGGCAACCGGTGATGACCGGATCCGGGTGTTACCCGAAGAAGAAAAGGGTGGGGTTTAGACGGTGAAGGTGAAGGGTGGGGTGGTGGATGAAGGTGAAGGGTGGTGGTGGTTGATGACGGTGAAGAGTGGTGGTGGTGGATGAAGGTGAAGGGTGGTGGTAGTGGTGGTGGTTTAGAGAGAGAACAGGGTGGGGGTGGGTTTGTTAGCAGGAGGAAGAAGGAAGGGGGGGGGGGTATAAACTTTGAATAATAATAATAATAATAATAATAATAATAATAATAATAATAATAATAATAATAATATAAAGTTTCGAAAATGCCCCTTAAGTTTTAGTTTTTATATTTTGGCCACACAGAAGTTTTGATTTTTACATTTTGGCCACGAAAACTAACCAGGTTAGACCTCAGTTAGTTTGGGAGTGATAAAAGCAAACAAGTTGAAAGTTTGGAGTGCTAATGGCCAAAGTGATAGTTGAGAGTATTATCCGCCAACAGGCGATAGTTGGGAGTATTAAAATCCATTTTCCCTTTTACAATATATATGAACTAATTAAACAAAATGAATGTTTTAAATACTGGTATGAACTGGCCGATGATACCGACTACTGGATATGTATCAGGTGTTAACTGGTTTGCAAAACCATCAAATTTGATTTTTTTAAATTTTATTAAAATTCTTTATTAAGGTATACTGACATTCCATATATAGTGAATTTCAACTTTTGGCGACTGTGAACTTGATGCATTTAACACTCCATGTCATAAACCTATTGTACACTTTTATTTAAAAAACCCCTTTGTTTGAAAATTGAGTATTATTAAATTAATTTTTGAGTTGAAGTTGTATTTGGTATGGAATCATATGGTTATAATTAACCCGGTTAAACTTCTCAGTACAATCAGTTGAACAATTTCTGAGCAAACCAGATACAATTCATAACCAGATTTTGACACATTAAACAAAACAATAAAAAAGCCCTTGCAATGTATTTATGATCACAAATAAACTATTGACTGTTTCAAAAGGTCTAAACTATTTGGTAGTAGTAAAAAAATAAAAATAACAAAGTAGCACATGTTAGAGGTAAGTCAGAATCAAGCATGTTATACAAGTCAAATATAGTCAATAAAGTTCGATGGGCAAAAATGACAACTGGGCAAAAGTGCTTTAAAGCTGGAATAAGGTTGCATATTATGTTTTGTCTATAAACATAATAAAGGAGAAAGCTCAGGGACTATTTGTGCCTATTTGAAAGATTGGTTGTTAAAGTCTGTTGAGATTAATTCGGGCTTCGAATTCTATATAATTGTGGCTTTCCAATTAGATGATCAGTTTTGTAATTTGTTTTCAATTCTTGTTTCGAATTCATTTATTCAATAAGATCTTTAATCTTTTGTGATCGATTGTATTAGTTTTCACTGTGTTTTTATAACAATTGGTATCAGAGCCAGGTTGGCTCGATTGAGTGAAATCTGGTGATTAATTCTGCAGTAATTGATTGCAATGGTGTCGACTAAGTTTGAATTAGAAAAGTTTGATGGAAAGAATGACTTTAGTCTTTGGCGTGTGAAGATGAGGGCTTTGTTAGTGCATCTGGGGGTTAGTGATGCTTTATTGGGTGAAGCTAACCTTCCTGCTACATTAACAGACAAGGAAAAGAAGGATATTCTTGAGAAAGCACATTGTGCTATCATCTTGAGCCTAGGAGATAGAGTTTTGAGAGAGGTCTCTAAAGAAGCAAGTGCAGCAGGGATATGGGCCAAGTTACAATCATTGTATATGACAAAATCTTTGGCTAATAGGCTGTATTTGAAGAAGAGATTATATACTTTTCAGATGAATTCAGGGAAGTCGTTGGAAGATCATACAGATGAGTTTAATAAACTCATCTTGGATCTTGAAAATATAGAGGTTGAGTTGGATGATGAGGATCAGGCTATAATATTTCTTACATCATTACTACCTTCATATGAGCACTTTGTTGATACTCTTATGTATGGCAGAGAAACTTTGGCAATGGAAGAAGTGTTGGCCGCTTTGAACTCAAAGGAGTTAAAGAAGAGATCTGATGTGAAAGAGGAAGGTGGAGAAGGGTTGTATGTGAGAGGAAGGCCTGAACAGAGAAGTAATGGTAACAAGAACAAGAACAGATCCAAGTCAAGGTTTAAAAGAAGGTGTTTTCCGTGTAATTCAGAAAAGCACTTGAAGAAAGATTGTCCAGAACTCAAGAAAAAGAAAACTGATTCTAATGTCAGTTTTAAAGGACAGTCCAGTAATGTTTTTCAGGATGAAGGATCAGATGGTTATGAGAGTTCTGATGTTCTGTGTGTAACAAGCACAGATGAGAAACCTGTTATGGACTCTGGGCGTTCATTCCATATGATACCTGTCAAAGAGTACTTTAAAGATCTAAAGATGAAGGATCTTGGGTCTGTAATGTTGGGAGATGACAGGCTATGTAAGGTTGTTGGAATAGGAACTATAACTGTTAAGATGAGTAATGGACAGGAAGTAGATATCAAGAATGTGAGATATGTCCCAAATTTGAAAAGAAGCTTGTTGTCTCTTGGTACCTTTGAGAAGAAGGATGTCATGTCAGTTTAAAAGATGGAAAGGCAAAGGTAATCAGAGGATCTTTGGTGCTGTTATCAGGAACCAGAAGTGGGAATAATACCTATTTGCTAGATGGTCAGATCATGGTGGCAAGTTCAGTTTCTGTTGCTCTTGAAGAAGGTAATTCTGTTGCTCTTTTATGGCACAAAAGACTAGGTCACATTAGTAGCCAAGCACTTGTTGAATTAAACAAACAACAAGTCATTGATGAGTTGAACAATAGTGACTATGATATTAGCTTTTGTGAAAGTTGTGTGATAGGAAAACACAAAAGGGTAAAGTTTTCAAAAGGCAGACACACAACCAGGGGCATTTTAGACTATGTGCACTCTGATTTGTGGGGTCCTGCTAGAAATGAATCATTGGGAGGTGCAAGGTATTATATGTCCATAGTGGATGATTATTCTAGGAGGGTATGAATATATATTATTAAACACAAGAATGATGCATTTGGTAAATTCAAAGAGTGGAAAGTTTTGGTTGAAAATCAAACAGGTAAAAAGGTTAAGAAACTAAGAACTGACAATGGTCTGGAATTTTGTAATAATCAGTTTAATCAGTATTGTAAGGCTCATGGAATAGACAGGCACTTGACTATTCCTGGTACACCTCAACAAAATGGTTTGGTGGAAAGAATGAATAGAACCATTTGTGAAAGGTTGAGGTGTATGTTGAATCATGCTGGTATGCCTAAGAAATTTTGGGCAGAGGCTGCTAGTACTGCAGTTTATCTGATTAACAGGTCCCCATCAGCTGCTTTATCTATGAAAACACCTATGGAGGTGTGGACAGGAGAAAAACAGGATTATAGTAATTTGAAGGTATTTGGATCTTTGGCTTATGCCCACATAAGTCAAGGAAAAATCAATCCCAGGGCACTGAAGTGTGTAGTATTAGGCTACATTGATGGGGTGAAGGGTTATAGGTTGTGGAGAATGGATGGAAAGAGTCCAAGAATCTTTAACAGTAGGAGTGTGAAGTTTAAGGAAGATGTGTTATACAAGGACTTGATAGAGAACAATTTGAAGTATGATTATAAAGACTTTGATGAAGATAAAGGTATTCAGATTGAGGTGGAGTCAAGTGAAGAAACACATGAAGAAGTACAAGCAGAGGGTATTTCTGGAAATTCACACAGGGGTCAAAGTCCTAGAATTGCAAGAGATAGAACAAGAAGAGACATCAGAGTACCTTTAAGGTATAGGGATCATGAAGACGGTATTTCAGCTGTTGCCTTTACAACAGCTGAATTTGAAAGCATATATGAACCACTTACTTATGAAGAAGCAATTGTATCCAGTCACAAAGATAAGTGGTGTTCAACAATGAATGAAGAAATGGAGTCATTGTATAAGAATGATACATGAGAATTGACAGATAAACCTTCTGATAAGAAGCTGGTATCTTGCAAGTGGATCTACAAGTTAAAGGAAGGTATGAAAGAAGGAGAAGGTCCTAGGTTCAAGGCAAGGTTGGTAGCAAAGGGTTTCACCCAGAAGGCTGGTGTTGACTACACTGAGATTTTCTCTCCTGTAGTCAAGCACACTTCTATAAGGATTATATTATCCTTAGTGGCAACATTTGATCTAGAATTAGAACAAATGGATGTCAAAACTGCCTTCTTACATGGCAGTTTAGAAGAAAAGATATACATGGCTCAGCCTAAGGGGTATGAGGTGAAAGGGCAGAAGAATAAGGCTTGTCTGTTGAAAAGGTCATTATATGGACTCAATCAGTCTCCTAGACAGTGGTATAGGAGATTTGATGAGTACATAGTAAGCAGTGGTTTCAAGAGAAGTCCCTATGATAGTTGTGTTTATCATTGGGAATATGACAGGGGCAAATTTGTCTATTTGCTTCTATATGTTGATGATATGCTGATAGCTTGTGAAAATAAAGGCCAGATAGAAGAAACCAAACAGCTGTTAATGAGAGAATTTGATATGAAGGATTTAGGTGAAGCCAAGAAGATATTGGGTATGGAGATTCACAGGGATAGATCAAAGAAGGTGTTAACATTGTCTCAATCTTCATATATTGAGAAAGTGTTGGAGGGCTATGGAATGGGAGATTGTAAACATGTTACAACTCCATTAGCTGCTTATTTTAATTTGTCTAAACAAGACTGTCCAAAGAAAGATGAACAGACAGATTATATGAGCAAGATTCCATATGCAAATACTGTTAGGAGTCTAATGTATATCATGGTCTGCACAAGACCTGATATAGCTTATGCTGTGAGTGTTGTCAGCAGATATATGGCAAATCCTGGTAAGAATCATTGGGCATCTGTGAAATGGATTCTTAGGTATTTGGCTGGTACCAAGATCGCTTGGTTTAAAGTTTGAAGATAAGACTGGAAAAGGAGGGTAAAATGGTCAGAGGTTTTGTAGATGCTGACTATGCTAAAGATAGAGATAATGGGAAGTCTATTACAGGTTACACATTTTCTGTTTTGGGGAATGTGGTAAGCTGGAAATCACAGTTACAACATGTTGTTGCACTGTCCACAACTGAAGCAGAGTTTATAGCTATAACAGAAGGGGTAAAAGAGTCTTTATGGCTTAAAGGCATTGTTGCTGATCTGGGTATAAGTTTGGACAGTGTTGAGGTGAATTGTGATAACTCAGGGGCAATACAACTCTCTAAGAACAGTGTGTTCCATGAGAGAACCAAACACATCAATGTGAAGATGTTTTGGATCAGAGATGTGTTAATTTCTAAGGAAGTTGAGGTCAAATGGGTTGGAACTTAGAAGAACCCTGCTGATGTTATGACTAAGGCTTTGCCAGGGCCTAAGTTCATGTTCTGCATTGATTCAATGAGTTTGGGATGAGCTTGATTAAGACTTAGGTGGAGATTGTTAGAGGCAAGTCAGAATCAAGCATGTTATACAAGTCAAATATAGTCAATAAAGTTCGAGGGGCAAAAATGATAACTGGGCAAAAGTTCTTTAAAGCTGGAATAAGGTTGCATATTATGTTTTGTCTATAAACATAATAAAGGAGAAAGCTCAGGGACTATTTGTGCCTATTTGAAAGATTGGTTGTTAAAGTCTGTTGAGATTAATTAGGGCTTCGAATTCTATATAATTGTGGCTTTCCAATTAGATGATCAGTTTTGTAATTTGTTTTCAATTCTTGTTTTGTGTTCATTTATTCAATAAGATCTTTAATATTTTGTGATCGATTGTATTAGTTTTTACTGTGTTTTTATAACAACACAAAATCTTGGATGATTTACTATTTCAAAAGGCATAAAAGTTTTGAAAACGACTGAATAATGTTCTCTTTCAAATATAGACAAGATTTCTTCAAGAATCAATTCATTCTTTTATGCTTAATTCGTACATTATTGGATTGCATATAGAAAGTTGTGAAAAGAAACGAAGAAGGAATCAATATAATGTGTACAGCTGTAGAAAACTTTCAAGGACAATATAATGAGCCACTAGATCAAGTCGTGCAAGCACTCACAAAATTTAGATGAATCTTGGTGTTCTTTCTATTTGTAATGACACGTATGTTAGGTTACCAATAATTTGGTCTCTTTGACCAATAAGGTGTTCAATGCATTATTCATGTGCATTGATTTATTAGGCAGTATTCGATCTCATGGTGGACACTATATTCTTGCATATCTCTCTCTCTCTCATCTGAAACTCCTACTTGGTAACTTTCAACCATGATATGCACGAAGTAGTTTAGATCCCTTGCACCTATCCCTGCGACACGACACGTTGCTATATGATTTGTGGCCACAGGTACTAACGTATAGGTTGTAATGTACCTTTTTCTGGCAACCATAATTCATGTGGGTAGAAGGATATGAATTATATGCATAGCAATGCTTAATTGTTGAAATGTGCTTCGAGTATGACTTGGGTGTCTTTGTATGCCCCTCGTATGACTTGGTGGTACTCTTATCTATAAAACTGATCAGCAGGCTCACACCATGGGGTATGCAAGTCACACACACATATACAAAAATGACATTTTTGAACAATGTGGATAAAGAAATGATGAAAGATATAAATTGTTTACTATTTCATGAATCCATTGACAAAGGGTAAATTACATAAGGATGGTAGGTAGGCGGGCAACAAGCTGCGCCGCCACCCCTTTTTGAATAGAAAATCCAAATCTGCTAAAAACAAAACCCCGCCCTTGGGGGGTGGAAAAGTTGCTGTGCACTACTCGTTGGACCCGAGCCAAAAACCGCACTGCTTCGGGTGCCAAGGAACCGAACGTGTCGAAGGCCAAGGGAACGAAAACATGCTGATTATCCTCACATGCTTTAGCATGCTTTTCCACTTTCTTAGATTCAGCTCTCATGACCGCTTACCCAGCCACAAACCCACTATCCCGAAGCGTATGCGACCAGATGGGTGTCATCATTATATATATACACACATATGCAAGCGTGTGTAGTGGCGCAGCATAGTAGGGGCGGCCGACCCCCCGGATTTTCACGCAGAAGTTCCGATTATATAGTATTCGTATAGAAAATTTTGAAAGTATAGGGTTTCGACCTCCCGAAACTGGTTTTCGATCCCCCGAAACTAATGACTTCCGACCGCCCCGGTGACTTCCGACCCCCCGAACCTTCGGGTCAAGCTTCGCCACTGAGCGTGTGGTGACAAGATGAATGTCGTCACACTAAATAAGCTTGCAAGTCTCTAGCGACGAGGTGGTGTGGACACATTATATACACATACATGCTTATTCATAGAAAATTGCTTGGGTTAAATTGCTTAAATAATACAATTTTTTTTTTCTCATCTGAATCCATATAGTAAACGTTATTAATAAACAAAGAAACATGCAAATTAAAAAAAAAATTGAAGAGTACTTACATAATCTAGTAAATTAATAACTATAAATGGTAGAAACATGCTTATAATAATTTGGCAAACTATCTTCATAGAAAAAGAGCCTGGCGAAAGGAGAGCCAGGTAATGGGTTAAAACATGGTCAAAACGCTGGCCAGCAATGCAGGCAATCGCGATGCGTGCGTGATGACGATGATCATGGTGTTGTCAACAACGGGGGCACTAACGGTTGTAGAAGTCGCAACGACTGTGACAATGGTAACAGTTGCGAAGTTAGCGAATTGATCTGTAGGTGGTGGCGATAAATGATGATCATAGGTGTTGCCCACACATGTGAACTCATTTTAAATCAGCAGTTATGAGAGCAATTCATTTTGGACCATGTTTAGTTTATACAGACTTAAAGTGATCCCATATGTAATATATTTTTCACATTTTGTTTACATGTATATATAATGTATCATATATGCAGCAACATACTCTGCAGCAACTAACCAGTATTCCTCATCCCAGCAGCAATCCCATTAATCGTAATAAGCAGGGCGTCGCGAAGCTTATGATTCTCCGGTTCTTGTCTCAACCGTTTCAAGATCTCGACCTGCAACATATTCAAAGGATTCAAATATGGGAACCTACTCTCAATCAGCATCTTCAAACTCCTATTATTCCCATAAAGCTTCTCATGTCCGGTAACAACCAACACATATTTCTCCGTCGCCATTAACTCATTTCTCAACTGCTCCCCTAAATCCCTCCGACTCTCAGAAACCAGCACTTCGTCGTAATGTTTCACGATGGGAATATCCGCTTTCCCCAATACCATTTCGATCAAATCCAACGTAGATTGGAAAAATGGCCATTCTTTGTATGCGGCTCGGAGTTCATCTGCGTGGCCCATTTCGCATACGCCTTTGATAAAAGTGCAATATAAAAGTAGAGTTAGATAGTGTGTGAGTTACCGTTCTAAATTAGATCTAGCTAAAATGTGCAAACAGAAATGTTTAAAAACAAACTCTAACATACTATATATCAAAATGACATAAATTACTACATATACACATGCATAGACAATAGTTAATGTGAAAACCCACTTTGGTTGATAAAACTCAGTGTAAAAGTCAAAAAAAAAATTTGTTTTGTTTATATCATATTTAATATAGGTTATTATGATTATTTTGTTTAAACAATAATTCTGATTCATTTCACGATAAAAACCAAGTTACATCTGGATAATGATTAAGCGAGCAACGAGTTGTGCCGCTATCCCTTTTTGAATCACAAAGCCTATTCTACTAAATACAAACATTTGGTTTCTCGGGCTTTGCAACTGTTACAAATATATAACAAAATGTTACTGTTGCCTTGAAAACTGTGTAACATTTAAATAAGGACATTTTGTAAGAATAATTTTTTTCTTTTTATTTTTGTAATAACTATAACAACATATATTCCATAAATAAAAGAAATTTGATTGTTTGATGGCGTTTTCTTGTATTTTCTCAACTGAAGTGGGTTTTCAGATTATACTTCCCTTAAGCACATAATACACTGTCTAATACCTTTTAAGCCGGCGCCAACGCCGAGCCAAGCCGGAAGGACAAATCGGGTTTGCGTCCAGGCGAATATCCATGGTATGGCTCGGAGGTGGCCGATTCCAACAGAGGTTTTTCGGCGGGTGGGACGACTGCCGATGTTTAAGTTTCCAAGCTCAGCTTGTGGGGTGGCTTCTTGAAAGTATGCAAGGAATTCGGGGTTTTCGTAGACGGTGTTTCGGTAGCTTTTGCAGCTAATTTGTGAGATTTGGTCCATTAGGTTGCGCCAGTTTTCGTCTCGTGGTGGTTTTGGGGGGCTCAGGGTGGCAAGAAGGACGGCAGTGGTGTAGACTTCAAGTTGCCTGACTGCGATTCCTGGTATCCCGAATTTGGCCTGCACCATTTCTCCCTGCTCGGTTGATCGGAGGGAGCCCTGTAAGTTTAACACCACATGAATTATGACAGATTAGTGTTTGGGGCAAACCAAGCCGAACCCATTTACTAAACCCAAACCCACAAATTTCGTATTAGGTTTTTGTTAAATGCCTATGAAATGGCTACTATATAAGAATGCAATTCTGTAAAGAAAAAACATACCATCACAGAACCAGGTGGCTGGGACTGAATAGCAAGATGTGTCGGACCACCACCGCGACCAATGCTCCCACCACGGCCGTGAAACAATGTAACTTTAATACCAAACTCTTTGCATGCAGCCACAACATCTTCTTGAGCTTTATAAAGTTCCCATGCTGCAGCAAACCGCCCTGCATCTTTACCTGAGTCAGAGTATCCAACCATCACCTGCATATACCATGCATAAGTTAATAATCTTTAAATAAAAAGATTGTCAAGTTTTCATATTATACCTCTTGGTGTCCATTGTGATTCTTCTTAATATGTTCAAGATACCAATCAATTGATAACAACCGCCTTATCACCGCCCCGGCACCTCTCAAATCAGCCACAGTTTCAAACAATGGCACCACCCGCAATCTAGTTTTAATTAACATGTTAGAATACAGTTTATTAATTTTTTAAAATTATATTTTTAAGAGTTTAATATCTAGTTTAGGGCCTTACATCCCACCAACACATGGTTTGCCTTGCTCACTAGCAACCGCGAGTCGGGCATCTTTCTGTAGAAGCTCAACAGCAAGAACATCGCTCGCCTGAATATTAATGAATATAATAAAACTTTATATTTGTTTACAAGTTATTTAAACTAAATCTTAAATGTGTATGCATTATACATTTGAGGCCATTGAAATCACATATGCTCCTAATGAATCACTTCCCAACTCTGCAGCAATTCTGAATGTGTCCAGGACTTCTTTAACCTCAGGAGAAACCTAAGAAAGTAATAACAAAAAATCAGGAACATATAAGAATTAACAAAGTAGAGTGATATAATCCAGCTTCCACTCGTTTTCCGCCTTTAAAACCTTTAAAGGCTACTTGTTCAGTGCAAGTTGCG
The DNA here is from genome assembly GCA_032199755.1 of Ambrosia artemisiifolia. Classification (NCBI taxonomy): domain Eukaryota; kingdom Viridiplantae; phylum Streptophyta; class Magnoliopsida; order Asterales; family Asteraceae; genus Ambrosia; species Ambrosia artemisiifolia. The sequence goes on from CM063519.1 coordinate 56,735,200, forward strand.
CTTTACGTGATCCTATTGGTAAGCAGTGTATTTGTGGAGTCTAGTAAGTTTGCCAGTTACAGCAGGGGCGGACTTAGTGTATAACTAGCTGTCGCGTCCGTTGCTGCTCAACTTCACGCGCGTAGTGGAAAATTAGGTGGAAAAATTGTTTTTTTTACGAAATTTGGAAAACGTTGCTACTAAAATGAAAAAAATGAAAAACTTTACTACTGAAATTCATTTCTAGATCTGCCACTGAGTTACAGGCTCTAAGCGTGGCAAAAAAAAAAGTGAGTTACCTCAATAGTTGGTGGTACAAGGGGCCTTTTTCCCTTTAGCTCTCTTGATAAAAACTCAAGTTTTTTAGCTTCATCCCATTCACTGTATTTCCCCATCTCAAGATATCTAGTAACTGCATCAAGAGTCTCCGAATGCCTACCAGATTCCTGCCACATGTCAAGAACGTCAAAGTTCAAACCAATATGTGATGGTGCCATTAACCAAAAGTTTAAAGATCCAAGATGGGCGTGTGGGATAACAAGCCTAAACATGTATAGTATACGAGCGGGTCTAATTAGGTTGACCCTTAAAATACATTCTTGCGTACGTATGGTTAAAGTGAATATTATTACAATAATAATTTTAAATATTTAAATAAAAACGATTTAGAAGGTTGTCTGCATTAAACTTTCAACTTGTTTGATCCGTTAGACCAATTCTCTTTTAGCTAAATGTTTTAAACTAACCCATCTAGTTAGACCTTAAATTCAGGACAGAACAAACCTGACGTAGATCGATCTTCATTAAAACCATCCCAAAAACAGAAACTCTTCTTATTAAGTCAGCGAGCCGACCATCAGCTAGAATTCCTGATCCACAGGATTGCTGTCACAATAACATTTCCATGTCAGCATGGCATAATGTTCAAGGTTTGACTTTTTAAGGTGATAGTGATGAACTGTGTCTTATACCAAAGATTCATACAACAGAAGCAGTGGCTGCAACAGTTGGTCTGGTGTGTCATAATAATCACCAGGATCCACGTCACATGAATGACCGTCTAGAAGATGTTCTAACCGACTTCGCGTGTTCATAAGCTGGGCCCACACAACAATGGTATGATACATCATGTTATCATAAGAAGAGAACAATTAAAAGACATTACAGAACAATGGGTACCTTTTCTTTTATGTCCCCAAGAATGATCCTATAAGGAGAAATTGAAGAATTCCGAGGCGTTCTTGGTTCTAGAAGCTTCTGAAAGCTGGCTCGTCCAGCTTGTGATCCTTTCGGTGTTGTCGCTTGAGATGGACTCGTGGTACCTTGTGATTTCTGATTGTTTTGGCATGAATTTGGGGATGAAGCAGCTTCTCCATTCTGAAATTTGTAATATATATGTTGCCACATCAGCAGCACGCATTCAGTTATGACAGTTGGTAGAGTTTACTCTTATTTACCTCTATTAGGCGCTTGTATTCGGATCCAGGAACATCTAGTTGAGGATAATGAGATTCGACTTTATTGCATTCTAGGAAACAATCTAAAAATAAGAACGACATTAGTTTTAGAAACTTCTATAAAACTTGGTTTTAAAAAAAGGCGAGGCCTTCCAAGGCGTTTGTGTTCCAAAAGCCATGGCGTGAGGTGCAAGGTGCACATTACGTATGTGTGGCATTGCTCTATGTGCAACCAAATATGACTTATTTACCAGTTAACTTTTCAAAATTTATGCATCACATATGGCGTTTTCCAGCTTGCCTCACGCCTCAAGTGTGCCTTTTAAAACCAAGCTAGTAACCTCTATTTAAGAAGTGACTAGGAACTTCTTAACCTGTATGTGAAGGTGAATCCACACCCGCAGGCAATTGTGAAGGTAAGCCATGAACATTATGACCCTTTTGCTGACCACGGTTCCAACTCTGGTACCGATCCTCTTCGGACTTCTCTGCAGCTGATTTTCAAACCATCAAATTACTTCATATGTAGAAGTCTCAACAGAAGCAATGTAAGTATCAAAAATATATAGAACCAGACCTTTTCGAAGAATTTCATGAACCATATGCGAGAGTCTGTCACTACACTGGTTCATAGAAAGCTCGAATCTAAGGTTTTCAACCTCGCGTGTGTAAAGATCAATAGCCATCCACCTTGATAGAAGTGAGACATCTTTTGTCACCTGCAATGATGAAACTTGATTACTATTAGATGAGATTTTTCCTTGAATAAAAAAGTCAAAACTTATGGTCAAACTTGAAAGTTGAGGCCTCACCTTTGCTGTGACATTTGGATTTCCATCTCTATCACCCCCCATCCAAGATCCAAATCTAATGGGTGTGCATGTTAAAGGAAGTGGCTTTCCGGTATGCTTTTTGAGAGCATTGCTAACTCGGCGTAAGTATTGTGGTACTGCTCTCCAAAGGGACTGTTCGATATAGTTTAGTCCTGTTTAATATAAGCAATCAAATGAATTCTTCTTTCTTTAAACAGTCTTAAGTCTTAAACAGGCCGTGTTGGCAGGTTGAACGCAACACGAGCCCAAAACTCATGTCAGACACGGGTTAAACGGATCAACCAGTGGCCCAACCTGAACCAAAACCGTTTACCTACCCAACTCTTTTTAGAATAAACTTAAATACATGAAGTTATTATACAGTATACAAAATGGTGTACCAGATCTAGCCTCGTCTACTGGTGTTGGTTTGTGGCGTCTAAGTTCATCTGTCTGCCATATAGAAGTTATCTCTCTCACCTACATAACAAAACATATTATAACATCATAAACAAGACATGCAATTATGCATGAGATTTTGGGACAAGTGAAAACAGATTAGCACCAAATCTTCTATTAGCCCGTCTTGATCTTCTTGTGTAAGATCTTTGCGGTCATTAACCTCCAACAGATGCTGCAGAAATTAACATAGTGAAGCTAAACATATAACCACTTGATGGCATTTAAGAAAACAACATAATATATGCTTATTTGTACAACTTACAGCAATTCTAAGGTGTTTATATTGTAGTGTTCTTCGGTTAATTTGTGTAGGATGTGCAGTGAGGACTATCTCAACTTCCTACATAATAAAAACAACCAAAGTTAGAGCCCGTGTTAACCAAGCGTGTTTGCGGGTCGACATGAACCTGGCCCGTTTAACCCGAATTTATTTATATTATTATTTCTTGCATATTAATACACTAAAGTTACAAGTTTACAACCAATCATAAACATGTATGTAAAATAAATGCGTTTAAACTATACAACTCGATGCTCACTTCTTTTTTATCTTTTAAAATTTTGACATGAAATACCCAATAAGTTTAATTTAGTACATAAAATACATTTTTAAAAAAGTAAGTACAATTAACAGTTAAGTGAGTTGAACGGGTCAACCCATGAACCGGCTAGAGTGACCCAAACACAACCCATTTAGCTAAACATGTATGCTAATTCAACCCAAAACGGATCCCAACTCGTTTAGAAATTTACAACCCTGTCAGAACTGAAACGATATAATTTAAACCACACCTGGTTGCACATTGTCTCATATAGTTTATCCGGAGAAAGACCACTATGAATCAACTGATTAAAAGTATCATCACAAGACTTTGCGACTTGCGCAACATTCTTTGTCTTACGTGACCTGCACTTAACATGTTCTTTTACAATAATTCACTAGGCTATAAAAGCCATTTAAGCATGATACGTGTGATTAAGCATTTATTTAACAAAGTAGGATTACCTGTGATGGATTTCAGCAATACCCATTAAACTAAGAAAATGAGTGAAGGCTCTAGCAAGCTTCAAGGCTTCTTCTAATGTCATTTTTGACAGTTCAGCAGCCAGTTGCTTCTCGAGTAACTCTGCAGTGTTCTCGATCCCAGCTGCTCGTATAAGACACGCGCTCTGCAAACCGATCATGATTGTTGGATATTTTAGTGTAATTGGGTTGAGTGCGGTTTTTGCCACAAGAGTACAGTTCAACATTCACTCTCAAATCACATACTAGGTTCTTATTCTGAAAATCTGAGTTGTATCCGATAGGATTTTCGGGTGAACCAGCAAAATAAATAATTCGATCTGAAAGTGACTACACGTCTCTCTCTCAGATCATCCGTTGAATCTCTATTTTCCCAAACAATGATTCATGAAACTCTATCTAAAATATAATTATTAATTTACTTATAATCCATAATAAAATAACATATCAAAAGTGTATGTGTCACAAAACAAGAACCAATTCAACTATAATTTTATCCACATCAACTGCTGGTCATATAGATCAACAGATGAATGTTCCTTGATGATGTTTCCTTCGGATTGGGCTTAACTAATGGGCTATGACCTAGGTGAGTTCCGCCTATCGGGTTTGGTCCAGCGAGTGGAACTGTTTCTAACGGGTTATCTCCAAGTTGCACCTTATCTCTAGGCGCTCAACAACTCTGCAATCCAACCCGACAGTTGACAGATCACAGATTCGTTGTAGCAACATTCCTAAACATCATATAGATATTTTCCTAAACATCATAATGATGAATGCTCCTAATCTCATGCAAATTTTAGCTTAAAAATTTTCCTCAAAATTTGAAAACTTTCGATTAATATGAACAATTTTTCTAGCATTATTCCCAATCAAGGCGACTCGGTAAGAAAACGTGTAGGAGGCGCGCCTCATAGGGTCCAGTTTGTACATATGCCTCTAAGGGCCAAGGCGATAAGAAAATTTGCGCCTAAGGGGGTTTAGGGTGTCTTTTACGTATTCTTTTATGTTTTATACTTGCTTTCGATGTTTTAGACTTTCCATGTTAATTATTTTATTTATTTATAAGATTCAAGATTTTTATATGCATATTTTAATTTCGCCTCAGTTCACCTTTAGGCTTCTCATGAGGCGGAAATGAAAACGCCTCGAGACTCAATTGCGTTCTTTTAAACCTTGAACATACGAGAAACAATGTTCCTATGAATAATCGTTGTGTTTTTTTTTTTTTTTTTTTTTACAAATAAAACAATTAACACACAATCATAATAAAAAAAAAAAAATGAAGAATACCTGAGAGAGAGTACGAGTACGTTCAAGTTTTTCCATAATATTGGAACCAACTTCACGTTGAAGAACATCGGTTAGAAGGCTAAAAAGAAGACGGAGATCATCTTCATAGCTTTGAAACGATATTTCTTCTGCTATATCATCCATAGTGTCCGTCATCTTATATATGTAGTCACTATGTATATGTTATATATGTTATTGATTAAAATTGCAGATAAAAAAAGGTGGTGATGGTAATGGAAATATTATGTATATAGAGAGTGTAGGAAGAATGGTTTTTGGAGGGTGATGAAGAAGACAGCGACATGTGGTGAGTCTTGACGGGATGATCGGAGACAGGAGTTTGTTGTCAGGGAGAGATTATCGGTTTTCCGGTATAGACATTAGACAATGTCAATGTGATTGAGAATGTATTTGACCAGTTTTGACTTTCTTTTTCTAATTTTGGTGAAGTTTATTTATTTTTTTAAATGTTTAACAAAGCCAGGTCGTACATATGCACCCACTAACAAAAGGTAAGAAACGCTTATGATGAGTGGAGAAGCTTGAATAAAATTTTGATGGGAGGGGGTGGGCGAATGTCACGAGACCCTTAAGTTAGGGGGCGGACTTAATATGTATTAAATTTTCGGACATAATACTTGTAAATTTACATACTGAGCAAAAAAAAAAAAAAAAAAAAAAAAAGAGGGCGGGGCACCCTCTGGCTTCTTCTATCCTTCCCCCCTTGCCTGTGATTGCTGACAGTGTTGGGGACTTGGTCCGTCAACCATATTAGAGGAAACCCACCGCCCGAAGTGTGTTATGTATGTATTATTTCCAGTCTCATATGTGTATAAACCAATTATCGAAGTCATCTAACTAGGAGGAGCATTTATTTATTGAGTGTTGGTATTATACTGACGTCGTATCACGTCGTATCAAACGGTTACCGATTGAAAAATATTGATATTGGTATCAATATTTTTTTATGGTTTTTGTTATGATGATTCGGTTTATCTTTTACTCATTTTCAGTTTTGTTTATTTCTCTATTGGTTTAGTACTAATCTAACCTCTAACTTTTACTTAAAACACATGGGCAATGTACCACAAGAGAGAAAAAAACTACACAAACTGCCTACAACTTTTAAAATTGACATTTACACCCTTACACTTTTTAAAAACTTTATAAAATGTCATTTTCACTTCCCTTAAGTTCTAAATTTTCAATTTACCCACCGTATTTTCATTATTTACGTTCAAGTAAAAAAGTATTTTCTCACGTAGTTATTGTTGTGTATGTTGGTATAAATTCACGTTTCAACGTAAATTTATTTTTATGTACGTTTTGTTGGTCTACGTTTTTTCGTACGTGTTGGTATAAATTCTCGTTTCAACGTAAATGATATAAATTCATGCTTCAAGATATTTGTTTTCTGAAACGAGTCTTGTCAAATATAATACGTTTTTATTCAGATATAATAGTTTTCATTCTTATTTTTTTCGTACGATATCGGTTGGTCTATGTTTCTGACGTAAATTGTGCTTGGAAACGAGTCAACTCAAATACAAAATGTTTTCATTCGACGATAAAAATTCGGGTTACCTACATTTTTGACATAAACTGTGTTAAAAAACGATGTCAACTCAAACATACAATGCTTTAATTCGATGGTATAAAATTGAGATATTATAAATTTCTATATAGTTAACGCATCACATGACATGATCCCACCTATAAACAACTTAAGCTCACCGACGCAACTCGTTGCCTATGGCAACCACTAGTTCTTCATTATCTTCCCTTTTCAATCTGACACACCTCTCCTTAGAATATATAAAAAAAAACAAATTAATCAATTAAAGTCAGGCAGGTAGAAAAAATTTTCACGTCATACTACTGGGGTAGTCAATTATGATATTCTTAGAGCATTCACAACAAGCTTGTTTTTGTGTGATTTTTAGATTGCCACATGGTAAGTGCCCATCAATCATATATTTTCTCAATTTCCCCACTCACAACCCCTTAGGCTTATGGGTGTGGGGGACGTTGCCGACTCGTCTAGACCGTCCCACACTGCCCCCTACGAGGAAGTCATCCAAAAGTGGACGTTTTAGACGGAGTAAATTCGAAGGATGACATTTAATATTTGTGAAGGAGGACTATCCAAGGAGGACCATTCCCACAACCTGCGGTAGTTATTTCTAACCCGTATTTGGTTCATCAAAGTTCACTGAAATTCAAGTGAATAAGAATTTGAAATCTAACTCTTAAGGTGTTTGGTGTACATAACTTGATTGAATTAGAATTTCCATTCCATTTTTCGTGTGTTTGGTTTGAAAAAGACGTGAAGTTTGATACGAATTCAATGAAGTTCCTCTAACAAATTGAATTCAAAATCCGTTTAAAAGGTGAGGGTATTGAAGTAAAGTCATCGGAATTTTCGACTGGTCACTACTAATATCGCAATTGTTACCGGGCGTCACGCAGCCAACACATGGTAAATTGCCCCCACAACATCGCCAACCTCGACGCCCACCCCAACCCCGATCGACCTGCACCCCCGTCACCCCTAGCCCACCACCCTTTTCCCTGAATCAAACGTCGATCCCATCCCAAATTGTCGCCACCACCAAGATCTACGATAGACCAGGTCGGGTTAGTTCAATGGGCGATGGCAAGGATAAACGATGTGTGTCAAAAACTACAGGTCGGGTCAATGGTACGGCCGAGTTGGTTTAGTGGTTGAGGTTAGTGTGGAACAACGTTCTGGTCAGGGTCAGAGGCCCGCGTCGGGTTAGGTCAACCATCCAAGTCAGCTTCAGATCGAGTTAGGGTCAGCTCAATAGGCCAGAGTCGGTTTGGGTTGGGTTAGAAGTGGGGCGATTAAGGGCAAGAGGAATACTATACCCTTGGCTAGTGATGGATGATGGTGATTGAGGATGATTATGAGGTGGAGCTTCTGTGGGGGTGATGGTGATTAGGACGATTAGCATATCTTATAGCCTAATAAACTATCCTTGAATTTCAATCTCTATGCAAATTTTAAAATATTACTCGAATCAAACACTCTCTGAATGTTTTTAATAAGTTGTATTTGATAGTTTAGAGTTAGTTTTTATTTGCATAGTTGCATGGAGTTTTGATTTTAATACTATCTTGCAAAAAAATATTTTTTTGTTACTAGTCTCCCCATTTGTTTCCATGTGATAATATTTCTTTTCTATTTTTTTTTTTTTCATTTCATGTCTTTTCTTTTTAACATTAGTGTAAAAGATCATGCTCAAACATGTAAACTCAACCTTGTTGAATTTTAGAGTAATATATTTTTTGACTTTTCGCCAAAAAAAAGTTACATATACAAATTAAAGTATTTACTTGAAAATAATAATTAGTAGTCACCAAATTTAGAAGGAATTTTGCACTTCATTCAAATTGAATGATTCAAGTTCGAAATACATATACTTTCCGACTTGTTGATGACCTAATCAAATTTCTTTTACTTTTTTCATGGTCGACCAACACAAGTTTGAAAAGCAAAAATTTATTCAATGACAACTTTTATAAGTCAAATATATAGTTAAAGTTATCTAACCTTATACTTTTGAAAGTCAAATATTTTATGTGGAAAAAGGTATAATATTTTTAGCAGCTCTCTATTAGGCAGCTTAACATATGTATTTTAGCGTAAGTCTTATAAAAATAGAAAAGAGAACTCGATGTTAAATCCTTACTCACGGAGGAATAAGATGAAGATGTTATTATATGATTGTGTGCAATTAGGTGTTTTTACGTGATCGACTATCTAAAAACTTACATGCAACTGATAAATTGTTTTAACAGGTCACCAATGGAATATCGAGTCTAGTGTGGTCAAACACGGTCAAAACATTTTACAAAAACACAATAAATCGTTGTTCGAATAACAACAGGGTATCAAACAAACGCGATGTTATTCAAATAACTTATAGGCTATCTATGGTAGGTTTCTAGTAGTCGGAACTATCATAACATGCCTGGTTTTATAATGTACTAGAAGACAAAACCTAAGGTGAGTTTTATGCCCCTCTTACTGTTTTCCTATTAAGGGAGAAACATGCTATGCAAACACGAACATTCTAGAGCACATATGTTACATTATATCACTTGTGTACTAAGTGATTCATGTCATTCTAACAGTTTGAACCATGAATATGTGGAACATAGCGGGGAAAGTGTGAATAGATCTATTGGTCCAACAAGCCCCACCCGTGTAGACTAGAGTTCGCATGGGTGCATATTTGTCCTATCTAACATTATGTCACCGGGTGATGACCGGTGGCAGGGAAAAACAAGGCAAACGTATTACAAATAGTCAGCAATGGTTCACAACGCTTAAGTAATTTGTAACGATGTCTAGCTAGCATCAGATATGTATGTAAGGATTAAGTGGGTCTAATTTTCAAACAATTACTAGTGGGAATGCCCGCACGTTGTTGCGGGTGCGTTTATTTTGTTGTCTCGTAATAGATGTTTGGGTTTGTGGTGTGTATATGGTGTTTGTGGATGATTTGTTATGATGACATGAAACATGTAGGAACCACCACTATTTAGTTGTAAATAACACGCTATGCGGATACTTTATACAATTGTGTGATCTTTTGACATTTATAAAACAACAATATATATAAACAAATCTTATAACAGATTAAACGATTATGATTGTAATTTATAAATCGTAACGCCCGTTGATAACTGATTAACATGAATATATAGCATTCTTCGATCCATTTTCCAGCTTCATATGTGATTAATGGTCGGACCACGGAACATAACAGCAATTACACGCTAAGCGTGAAAACAAAGCATAATAGTTTCACGAAAGCACTCCATTTACGGGTCCTTTTGATGAGTCATCCACTATGCATTTTTCTCTACTTGCTGCTTTTGTAACTAAGTATTTCGAAAGGCAAATAGGCCACTAAAATATATGAACACAACCAGATTCACACATTCTTTTATGTCCTTTTTTTTAAATAAAGAGAATGTTCTAAACTGTACTTGTTCAAGATGAGGCACCTGCAAACCAAGAATCGTAAAAGTAGTATATGTCATTACATATTATAAAAATAAACCATTTTCTGGTTAAAAATCCAAAAGCCTATATAAGCATCATTCAGTTTAGCTAAATAGATCTACATGCGTCAATTCATATATAAATAAATAAATTATAAAACCAAATAAAAACCTTGTGGTACCTAAACACGTTCATCAGATGCTAGTTTTCCCATATTTGACATCATTTTCTTTCTCCACTCCTTGAGTTAAATCCCACTCAATCGATTGAATTCATTAATCGGCCGATTAAGAGTACGACATGGGACCATTAGCGATTCTCAAAATTTTGGTAGTCCATTAGGGTTCTAAAATAACCATCATCACCATCACCGGTGAGGCAACATACAAAGCTTCAAATGACGCTTCAATTGCACGAAGTGATTAACTTCTACAAATTAGAAATAACATACTTTATGCATCACACTCCATTGATCCTCTAAACTTTTTAAAACTTGCAGTTATTATATTCATTCACACATGAGTCTATAAAATCAAAATCAAGAACATGAGACAGACCATTCTTCGAAGGCAGTTACAGACTAAGTAATTCACAACTGAAGTCAAAATCCAGTAATAAGATAACTTTATCAAATCTGTAATTTATAGCTCTTTTTCCTACCCAAAATAAAAGTTAGTTATTCATTATCTCTGCAAAAGAGTTGACAGAGCAAATAGATACAAATTATTTACTACGTTTGCAACAATATATGATTCAAAACAAACATGTATATTACTACAAAATTCCGAACAGAATGCTAATGAACAATAGAGAAAACATACTTTTTAACTACAATTGGCTATTGATTCAGGTCACTTGCAAAAAGGCGATTCAAGCTTCACTGAACTAAAACCAAAAATCAACACTAAAAAAATTAGATCAAATAAATACAAAGGAATCAAATGATTTAGAGAGTCATACGTACGAAAGATGAATCGATTACATGGTTGTCGGCATACAGGTGAAGAAACCGGCTTCATCTTGGTCGTTTAAACCACAGATCTGCAACTAAACAAAAAAGCACAACCAAACCAACAATAATCTATAACATGGCATACATACATACATACGTACACATTAATTCAATTCAAACCACAACTTATAATGAATTCTAAACGACTTAAGCATCTTAAAATTTTGAGTCCCAATCTTTAGTGCCGGTTCGAGCGGAAAGACCGAGAATTGGCTCTTCTACCTTGAATTGCTTTCCCAAACAAGAACATGACATATTTCTTGATCACTACCGTATAGAAGTTTCAAACCTTTAATATTTAATACATGAAATATTAAATAAACACTCAAATTTTAACACAAAAGAACCAACATAACAGAACTAAGAACATGAAACTTACGCAGTAAGAGCTCCACCACCCTTTGCATAAACACACTTCTAGTACCACCGTTTCATAGAGGAACCATAGCCACCGACCTTTGACGATAACTTGTATCTCGGTATAGACCACTTAATGAAGAAGGAAGGAGTCCGGAGAGTTTTCATGAGACAGAGCTTGATTAAATTTCATGGATTTAACATCTGCAATTAAATTGAATTGAATTACCATGAAGGTTCATCAGTTAAGTAGTCAGTTAAGTAGTCGATTCAAAGTCCAAAAGTGGGAAGAAAAATAAAGCCACCTGGTAACCGATTATGAGCATTTAGTTGGAGATTGAATGCTCAACATGAATGTTGAATTGATAGGTATTGCAGCAACATTGAACGGATGAAGATGTACAACTTGGTAATGCACTAAAAGGGTAGTGTTGGAAACATTTTCATGACATTTAGGGTGTGAAGCAACAAACCTTTCATATGCCATCTTAAAATTGACATGAAGTGACTATTTTAGCCATCTCTCCTCCTTTATAATGTAGTATAGATTATTGCAAACATGAAAACCAGTGAACCCACCAACATTATTATGTTGACACACTTAACATGTTTTCCCAGGTCGTTAAGGAGCAGGCTTTGAATAGGACATCGTTCATTAACTATTTTCTAAACATTGTTTTATGTGGTTTATTGAGATGAAAAACTTTAAACTGATTGTGCTGGTTATACTTTGGTAGTCAATTTTATTACGTTATTTTACTCATATAGATGTCATTCTACGTGATTGTTGGCTTGGATCCTGGTGTGTCGCGCCTCGCGGTACAACTCCGCATGTGGAATTTGATAGTGTGACAGATTGGTATCAGAGCCAATAGTTATAGTGAACTAGGACTGCATTTAGAGTCTAGTCTATAGCCGAGTCTCACACACTAGACGGTCACACACTTATGAGTCGTAACAATTAGGAATTAACTAACATTCCAGGGTTGTCGACATTATCATTCATATGTTACATCATCTATTATATCTATTTTCTATTTCTATCTCTGTCCTTCTACTTCTTGTCATGAAGATGAAGAAGCAAGCTTGTTAACCTTGCACGACGGTGGCGTACATTAGAGTGGCTATTCGTCAAGATCTAGAGACTAGATCAAGATTTGAACATATCTTTCATACACTCCAATGGACACACTCCCTCACACACTATCTTTCACTTATACATGCTAGAGTACACCTATAAGTGATCCTTCACTTGGAGATCCTCGTTTGTATCGCACTCTAGGATATATGAACTATTAGTGCTTGTCTATTCAGTAAACTTGAATACTCTGATTTGATGATTTGTAGTTAATACAAATTTGTCTAATCAGAATGTTTTAATCTTTTAATGACATGATTACTGGAATTCTATTACTTGTGATGATCCTAATTTCACCCTTGTTTGTAGATGACAGTAAAATGTCTGCTAACCATTGAGGAAGACGTGGTGAACGCAACGGTGGCCGAGCTGGAGGACGCGACGAAGGACGTGGCAACATTAACATGACCCAGGAGGAGTTGAATAATCTGATTCAGGATCAGGTGGCTGCAGCCCTAGCTATTTATCAAGCCGCCCAAGCTCAAGGTAGTAGATTTATTTGCTTTTATTCTTATTTATTATTCTGGTATCATATTCGTTTTGGTTAAGCAGTGTGCTTGTTTGCACAAGGAATGTTTTTAACCAGCAAGCACCTCCACCGTCACATCCTCATGTTTAACCAGTTTGCACTTTCTAGATGTTTATGGATTGCGAGCCGCATTCGTTCAGTGGTACTAAGGGAGTAGTGGGACTGCTTAGGTGGATTGAGAAGGTCGAATTTGTTTTTGCTATGTGTAGCTGTCTAGAGGTGAATCATGTGATGTTTACTTCGGGTAATCTTGATGGACATGTTCTTACCTGGTGGAACTCACTACTAAGTTGCTTGGTTTGACTGAGGCTAACACCCTTCCTTGGGCCGAGTTTGTTCAGCGTCTAAGGGATGAGTACAGCCCTTAGGATCAGGTGTAGAAGTTCGAACATAAGTTGTGGAATCTCAAAATGGTGGGTTTCGAGATTGAGGAATACACCACCAAACATCATGAGCTTCAGTGATGTGTCCTGGAATGGTCACACCAATGTATAAGCAGATAGAGCATTATATCTCTAGTTTGGTCCCTCAGATCATGGGGATGGTGATTGCATCAAACCCGGTCACTATTCAAGAAGCTATTCTTTTAGCCCATAAGCTTATCAACCAAAAGGTGGAAGAAAGTGTTCTACCTCCAACAGGATCAGTTCCTAAGGCCCCTAAGAACAACAGAAAGTGGGACAACTCAAGAAGGAACTTCACTTCCACCCAACCTTAGCAGCAACAGAGGAAATTTGAAACATCCAATTATACCTATATGGTTCAGTCTGGTCAGAAGTCGGGTATGTATGCTGGTAATTACCCGAAGTGTGACAAGTGTAACTATTACTATAATGTTCCTTGCCTCAAGTACCAATGCCAGCATTGTGGCAAAGGTGGGCATGAAGCTAAAAATAACAGAGGCATAATACAAGATAAGTGTGCTCCTCAACCCAACCATGTTTGCTATCACTGTGGTCAAACAGGGCACTTCAAGTGGTAAAGTCCCAAGTTGAAGCAGGTGGATGGTGCGAAGAATGGAAACATTAACAACGGGCATGAATACCCGCGCTTTCGTCATTGGCTCGGAGGAAGCCCGACAGGATCCTGACATAGTTACCGGTACACATTGATTCTAAACAATCGTTATGCTTCAGTTTTATTTGACACTGGTTCTGATAGAAGTTTTGTATCTGTTGAGTTCAGTTAGTTGCTAGATATTGTGCTTACACCTTTAGAGGTTAAGTACTTGATATAATTTGTCACAACCCGGCCACAGGGGGCCTGGACGAAATTACAGTTTGGTACGACATTCACGCAAATGCAATCAACAGCGGAAGCGGTACAATAATAACCAACTTTATTAACATAATTTATTCAATTTAATACAATTTCATTAACTAAACTAGTCCCTGATCGTACTTGCGCGGTAATATCTAGGGTTACTCGATCGTCTTCTGGTTCGTCCACTGGTTGTGACTCCGAGTTGCAATCATACATTCTTCATATCTTCAATGCCGGTACCTGAACACATGCTTAAAATGGTTTTGTCAACACTAATGTTGGTGAGTTCGTGTGTTTAGTTACATAGGCGCCCAAAATTAGTTTATCAAAACAGTCTCATTTATTCAAACAGTTTAATAGTTTTCCAAACACATTTTCCTGGTTATGGTGTTACAATTCTACAAGCTGGCCACTCAACCCTTGGCACCTAGCCCATGCCTAACCATGTCTAGATGTAACACCATAAACTATACCCGTTATTGTTATAGTCCTCAACCTATGTCCAGCCTCATAGGTTCCCCAACGGCAAAATATATGCCGCAACGACCCGTCGGTCCCAGTGGGGGTTTCCGGGTCTAAGCCGAACCACTGTGCGTGGGGGATTCCCCAAGTAGTACTACCCATATATTAAGTCGGCTCTATCCTAGAGTTAATGAGTGCCTGGTTTAGTATGCATAACTAGCAAGCGGGTAATCATGCTCTGTAAAATTAACACCATAAGTAAACAAAAAACTAGAAGCATGCGTCACCCCAAAACAGTTTAAAAGTAAAAAAGAGGGGAGTTCACGAAACTCACCTGGTTGCATGGCTCAAAATATAAAACCGGATGCTCAGTATGTGATACTGACACTCTCCTGGTTGGCCCTGATATGCGTCAATTTATACATATAAAAGCCCTAATTTAACTCCCATTTATATATGTTTTTGGCCTTATACATGATGAATTGGTACTTATTTGGTATCTTTATGATTACAGGTCTTAAACGGTGTCCATGAAGCAAACCGGATCAAAAACGGACAGTTTCTGCACATTCTGCACAATCTGCAGGTGTTGCACCCCCGTGCGCCCTGGTGGTACTCCCGTGCAGACCAAATTGGCACTCCCGTGCGCCCTGGTGGCACTCCCGTGCAAGCTCCCAGATATTTTCAGAAACCAATTGCCCACTTGCCTGTCACATCAAAAAAGTTAAAGTGCACGGCCGTGCACAAAACCAAAATGTGTATTAAAAACAGAGCATAAGCTACTGGTCAAGTATTGGGTGGTATTGGGTTTTGGAGAGGCGATTTTGGGCGATTTTCGGACAAACCAAGCTGCTGGAAAGCCGTTTAACAAGCCCGGGATTCGATCCTAATCATCTAGCATCATCGAATCCTTCACATTCAAGATTTATGGTTTGATCTATAAACTTTAAGTTTGTTCAAATCTGAATATTTTGACTTGTTTGTGTCGTTTATGTATTTCATTATTGTATACGGATAATATCTAGTAATAGTTAGTAGTTAAAACAATCGTTTGTATGAAATCAAGTTTTGTATGAATTTGGCGTTTTTCATGTTTGAATCTTGATGATCATAGCGCAACCTTGTTTCATTGTTGTTGGATTTATAGTTGTATTTGAATGACTTTGATGATTATCGAATGTGTTAGGCGGATTACTTGTTGAAGAAACCGCCCGTTTAATCGTCCGGTAGTAGACTAGTTAACTTGTTAATAAAGTTTACACCATGAAACTGTAACCGGGTATTGGTTTGGTTAAAGTCACTTGGATAATGATTATAAATGTTTACCGGCACGTAGAAGAGTTTAAAAAGCTCAATGGTGTTGTTACCAATCTTTGACATGGTTAATGATCTTTGTTAGTTATTTTGGTGAAAATGGCGATCTTAGTAGATTTGTGTTCAGAGTTGGTAAAATGGAATAGGTTGTGAAATGCTCTACTTTATGCTAGTCTAGGTGGTCGTATTGTGTATTCGATATTGCTTTCCTTAACTAGTGCGGTTAGAAAACTCTTAACAAGATGACTAACCTATCTTTAAAAGATTCTCATGAGATCATATCAGCTGTGCGCTAATAAACAACTAGAAGTGGTTAACGTGTGTATTCGTGTTAGCTTTCTGCATAGTTGTCATGTTAGGATGCCCGAGAGGGAAACTAATTGTCGGAAAATGGGAATGTTGATCACGCCTTTATTTCTTATTCTATGTAGATGACATAGAATTATATAGTTATATTTTCTATTTGGAGTCTTACTTAAGTTATTTATATGTTTTAGAATTAATCTAGTTATAAACAAACTTCAAACTTATCTTTTCCTACTGGTGAATCGGGGATAGAGTTTTAGTACTATTGCTCCGCGCGCGTCCATGGATCGATATTTGGTTCTTATCTCAGCTTACTACATATATGACAGGGTACACTTGCCCTATTGTGTGTGTTTTAATATTAAGGTCTAAACCATTTTTATAAATATTAAAGCAAAACGTGTGTTTATTCATTGTAAAATTATGTGTATATCCGCACACGTCAGGCCCTATGTCGACACACATTGTTAATATCATTAATCTTTGGTTTTCATTCATAATGGTTACGTGTGGGGACGAGCACGAGCGTATGGTTCATTATTTATGTATGTCTCCTTTTATATTATGTCCAACGTTTATATCTAAAGGGTCAAGCGTTTGAGTCCAAATATCTATTCAAATCGTAGGCGTCTATGTCTCATTCTTAGTCGTCGAGTCCATATTCTAAGTGTCACATGTTCGAGTCTATGTCCAATTCTTAATTGTCAAGTATATTATCTAAGTGTTATTGTCCAACGCTTTGAATCCTAAGTCCAATACTGCCACTATGGTTCATTTCAACATATATGTTCATAAGGTATATTTTAGCGAGTTTATGTAACGGTATTATATAGGTAGTAAGGTGTCCAAATGTCGAGTCCGAAGCTTGGGTATACACGCCCAATATCTTATTGTCCAAGTGTCCGACTTCTAAGAATCAAGTCCATAATATCACAACTAATGTCCGCTATATATGTATTGTCTTTAAGTATGGTAATGTCCGAATCATATGCCTTAGTTATTAAGCTCGAGTCTTAGATCTTAATGTCTATGTATCCACGCCAAACACCTATTGTTTTGGTTTAACTTATATATTTATATATCATAACTTATAGTAATATGTCGTTTTTTATCCAATTTATATCCAAGTTCAATTGTTCGTAAATTAATGTCCAAAACTCCAAGTTATTTAATATTCACAATCCGCAATTTAACTAATGTCCTCACAACTTAGGTTATAGCCTAATGGTAGAGAGGAAATCCTCTCTTGGGTGAGGTTGGGATTTCAACTCCAAGGGTGTGCAAAAAATGTGTAAAAAGGTGTAAAGAAAAAATGGGTGTAAGAAATTAGCCGTTCAAAAAAAAAAAAAAAACTAACGTCCTCACAACTAATCCGAGAGTCCAAGTTATCAAAGATATACTAACACTTATGTGTTCGCCATTATGTTTGGTTCAATTATAATACTCGTCGAGTCCCACACGTAAGGTTTACATAGATAATTAAGTATTCAAATGGCTCGGGTCTCGGTCATACCTCATACTCGGACAAAGGTTCGTGTTGACCAGGTTGACCATAGTTGACCATACGTTGACTAGTTGACTCCTGTTGACCCGAAGGTCGACACGTTTCCCTGACTCGACTCCGAGACTAACCCGTCCCTTGTCTCAACAACCAAACAATAACTACCAACAGTTACTTTGACCATCTACCATCTCCGGCCACTCTAACCACCACAGTTCTGCCTCCAAGACCACCCTAACTACCCGAGACCACCACCTGGAATCGCCATGGCCACCATCTGAACCCCACCTCCACTGAGAACACAATCGGTCATCACCTGTGTCCACCAAACAACCACCATCCTTCCACCTACTGACCACCGCCTCCTGTAAGCACCAAACCCTCACCATTCTTCACCTCTACTCAAAAACCACCACTAACCCTCCAATCATCAACCTTAGATCTGAAATCGAAGAGTAGGGGATAGGTTAAGGTTTTACCTTGGTTTGATGAGGACTCGGTTACAGGGGTGGCGCCGCCGCCGAAGCCACCGCCCGACCACCGTCGTCTTCGTCTTCCTCCCCCGTCTGTCTCTCTCTCTTCTGCTTCTCTCTTTCTTCCTCTTCGGCTCTGCTCTCTCTCTCTCTCTAACCCTGCTCTTACTCTCTGTCTTTCTCTCTCTAGATCTCCTTCTCTCTCTAAAATAATAATCAGTGAAACAAGTGGGTTGTGGATATGAGGGGTTGTGGGGCTGTGGTCGCCGGAGCTCCACCGGAGGCGGAGGAGACCACCGGTCTCTTTCTCTTTCTCCTGCTCACTCTCTCTCTCTCTCTAACATAAAGTGTGTGTGTGTGTGTGTGTCTGTGTCTGTGTGATGTTGAGTGAAACACACAGATGTGTGTGTTGTTATGTTTTTAATAAGAAACCAAGGGGAGGTGTCACCAAGAGGGGAGGACAAGTGTCCTCTCCCTTGGTGACTCACCCTTCCCGAACGGGCACGGGTTCGACTCGCTCTCATACGCGTATTATAATAATATCGTCTATATTATTTAGTTCGGTTTTGAATTCCATACATGATCGTCTCGTTTAATATATTTGCTATTAATATTTATTTAGTTATGATTTATTATAAAACGGTACAAAAATGCGAAAAAATTTTAGGGGTTCGTGCCGGTTGTTACATAATTGGCTAGTGGTAAACAAATTAAGGCTAATCACATCTTCAATGAGTGTCGCCTAGAACTTTCGGGATAGTTATTCCACATAGATCTTATGCCTGTCGCTTTGGGTACTTTCGATGTGGTTGTTGGAATGGATTGGCTATCCACAAATCGAGCTGATATTGTTTGTTTGATAATGTCGTTCGCCTTCCACTCCCTGATAGAGAAATCCTATCTGTGCATGGTGAAAAGAGTGGTGTTCCTTTGAGCATTATATCTTGCATGAATGCACATAAATATCTTCGTAAGGGTTATACCGCCATTCTGGCACTTGTTTCTTAACCATCTGCTGAAGAGAAGAAAATAAAAGACATTCCTGTGGTTCATCACTTTTCTAATATCTTTCCAAAAGATTTGCCTGGTCTCCGCATGTGTATTGATGATCTATTTGACCAACTCCAAGGGTCTAGTTTCTATTCGAAGATTGATTTGAGATCTGTTTACCATCAGCTTAGAGTGCAAGATGTTGACATTCCGAAGACTGCCTTTCGAACTCGTTATGGCCATTTTGAATTCTTGGTCATGCTTTTTGGCCTCACTAATACTCCAGCGGTGTTTAAGGATTTGATGAACCGTGTTTATAAGCCTTATCTAGATAAGTTCGTTATTGTCTTTATTGATGATATTCGGATCTATTCCAAAAGCAAGTGGGACCATGAAGAACACTTGCAATTAGTATTGGAACTCTTGAGACGAGAACAACTTTATGCTAATTTCTCTAAGTGTGACTTTTGGTTACGCGGCGGTCAATTCCTTGGACATGTAGTTAATAAGACGGGAATACATGTTGATCCAACCAAGACAGAAGCCATTAAAGACTGGGAAGCAACAAAGACTCTAACTAAGGTGCGGCAATTCCTAGGTCTCGCCGGTTACTATCGTCGTTTTCATTGAGGGATTTTCAGAGATTGCTCAACCTCTCACCTCTCTTACCTAGAAAGACAAGAAGTTTAACTGGGGTGATGCTCAAGAATCGGCATTTCAGATTTTGAAACTTAAACTCTGTTCTGCATCTCTTCTATCCTTGCCTAAGGGCACAGATGATTTCGTCGTTTATTGTGATGCTTCTATTCAAGGTCTTGGTTGTGTTTTGATGCAATGCGAGAAGGTTACCGCCTATGCTTCTCATCAGCTTAAAATCCATGAAAAGAACTATACCACCCATGATTTGGAATTAAGTGATGTCATTTTTTGCATTAAAGATTGGGATATTGGATTTTATTAATCCGAACTTTGACAAATTGGCCAATATTAATCCCAACTTTAAAAATTGCCTGTGCCGGTCCCAACTTGTAAAGTATTTTCCTTCACTGGTCTTTTACTAATGGTGATCTTGATCAACTGACCAGCAACAAAATGACGCTCATTCTGTTGAAAAACAAACGATCAAGATCACCATTTGTAAAGGACCAGTGAAGGAAAATATTTTACAAGTTGGGACCGGCACAGGCAATTTTTAAAGATGGGATTAATATTGGCCAATCTGTCAAAGTTCGGATTATTAAAATCCAATATCCCTTAAAGATTTGGAGACATTACTTGTACGGTACCATGTGCACAATTTACACCGATCACAAGAGTGTTTAACATATCTTTGATCAAAAGGATTTGAACATGCGACAGTGTCGATGGGTTGAATCCCTTAATGATTATGATTGTGCCATAGAGCACCATCCTGGTAAGGAGAATGTTGTGGCAGGTGCCTTAATCAGGAAGGAATCTGCTAAACCTCATCGTGTTCGTGCCTTGCAGTTCACCATTTATTCTAGTCTGCTTGACCAAATCCGTTCTGCTCAGCAATAAGTTTTGAAGGAGGAAAACCTTAAAGCTGAAGCCATGCATGATGCTGACAAACACCTCGAGCTTAAATCTGATGGGCTACACTACTTCGCAGAGCGTGTTTGGGTTCCATTATGCGGTAACTTGCGAGAGCTTGTCTTGGACGAAGCTCACAAATCCAGGTTTTCAATTCACCCTGGCTCTAATAAAATTTATCAAGATTTGAAGATACTCTATTGGTGGCCCAACATGAAGGCTGAGATAACTTCATACGTGAGTAAATGCTTGACTTGTGCTACAGTCTAGGTCGAATATCAGATGCCTTCCGGCCTACTCTAACAAACTGAAATTGGGAACAAATCTCTATGAATTTCATAACCAAACTTCCGAAATCACCAACTATGTGTGATACTATTTAGGTGATCATTAATCATTTAACTAAATCTGCACACTTCCTGGCTATCAAAGAAACTGAGAAGATGGAGTGGTTGGCTCGCATCTACCTCAAGAAAGTTGTCTCGCGGCACGGGGTGCAACACATTAGAGAGTCAGGCTTCTTTTTGTAATATTTGATCTTAAAAATTCAAGATTATTAAAGCTTTGTATATTTTACTTAAAATAATAACTAAAAGTTTATCTTTCAAATTAGAGTTTGGTTTTCTTAAGAGTCTTAAACTTGTCTCAAACTTAACAAACGGAAATACATAAACCATCAAACACAACACCTACAACACAATCTATGGATTCACAATATCAAAATTGAACAACAATTATGTTATTCACATGTCTAAGGTACGAACTGTTGATAGTAAATACATACTTTATATGGTATGATTTTATGTAAATATTATGTATAGAACTTATTATGTTATGTAATATGTATGTGTGTAATTATGTAGAACTTATTAGATATGAAAATTAGGATTATGCAAGTAATAGTTATTAGGATGGATCGGGCTTGAATACATTCGAGATGAAGCTGCAAAAGATCATGTAACGAATTGAAGAATAAAATGTAACGAATCAAGAACAAAAAGGCTGGAAATTGACAAGTTTGTCCCTAAGTCAAAACAGTTGTTTTCGGTTATTCTTGGCCCCAAATGAAGTGGAAGGAGTCAACAGACAACATCAACCGTCGTGTCTTTTCATCAAGTACATATATAGAACACTTATAATTTCATATTTTCATTTGTAAATTACCAAGATTGTAACAATTCAAGTTCAATACGATATATTCAATATATATTTGTTCATACTCCAATTATTTATCCTGTGATCATTTGTTTTGATCGTTCATTTTATTAATCAAATCAGTGTTATCAAGATTCAATCATCATTATACCGTTTCATAATCTAACATGAACAAAATCTAACACGACCATATTCAATAAAACAAGCTTTATGATGTTTTTAAAAGTCTTTCTTGTTCTTAGTAACTTTGGCCAACCATGTCCAGTTTTTCAACTTTGCGGCTACATATATGGTGTATAAAGATTTAACTATAATGACAAAATTATTGCCATAACAAGTGGAAACAAATTCAACGGCCATGATTAACACTTATAGTTGAGGACTCTTAATCTCACATCACAAGTTTTCTTTCTTACGCAGTAAAGTGTGACTGTATTACATCACCATGAATCATCATGATCAAGAGCAGCTCATATACTAATTTCTCATTATACTAAATTTTTTCTTGTTGGAGCAAGATTAACTATGTTGTTATTTTTTTTAATTACTATTTACACATGTTTGAAAATGGTTTCATTATTGAAGTTTTTAGAATCCCACATCGATCACTAGATGGTGATGAAATTTAAAGCTCAAACTCTTAGATTGTGCTAATTCTGTAACTAAAAAGAAAAAAAAAAAGTCGATCTTTTAACTGTGGAAAGAGAGAGATATTAATAATAGCGGCGGAACTTAATTGAACAAAAATGCAGAGAGGACCAAAAGTTACAAGATCCAATTCAGAAGGGGTCGGACCTAATACGTATAAAATTTCGGATGAAATACATATATTATACGCATTACTGCGCAAAAAAACATGAGGGCGGGGCACCCCTAGTCTTTATATCATTAGCCCATGGATATTAAAATAGAAGCTTGTGGGGTAGCGATATGAAGATGTGTAATCAAAGTGTTTCTCTCCAAGTAATTAAGGATTCAAGTCATCGCATAAATGTAGAGTGAGGATAAACACACGTATAGGTTTGGTTTTTTAGAAAGGTTCGGTATTTTCATAGTTTTTAAATATTTTACTCATATCTAAATACTTTTTATAAAGTTTTTTTTTTTTGAACGATCAACTAAAGTATTGCCGGGTACTCTGTACGCGGCCCCCAGTGGCCGAAAGGGGCCCCAGACGGCACCCGGCCCGCATACCCGCCCGAATGCACGACAGTAGTGAACCGGTAAAACCTGGAGGGATCAGGAGTCGAACCCATGACCACAAGGATCAAGTGTCTCTCCATCACTTCCCAACACCTACCCCACCACAAGGGTGGGGGTTAATATCCATCAAATTGAGACTTATGGGAATTGAACCCATGTCTCATAAATGAGAACAAAGGCCTCCTACCACTAGGCCACAATTGATGGATACTTTTTATAAAGTTATAAGAAGTGAAATAAAATAATATATCATAATCTGATAGAATCTTAGATCATTAATCAGAATTACAGTTAATCTAGTGGCCACCTGTAATACGAAAGCGTCAAATTCATATATTTTTATTCGATGTGAAAAAGTTAGGTAAAAAGTAATCATAAATAAACAGAATATTAAAATTACACATGAGACTCGAAATAATTTATTCATATGTATGACTCCGACAACATGAAAAAAATTGAACCAAATTGACGTTTTCCCACCCTAGCTCGAAAATTATTTTATCTACCTAGAAATGGTTGACATAAGATTTGACATTTTTTTATCCGCTAACAAACGATTTCCCGACTAGCCGTGGTATACACCAATTGGTTACAAACAGAGGCGAAGGATGGTGAGGGCCAGGGGTGGCCCTGGCCCCCCCTGTTTTTTGGCGTAATGGTATAAATTTGCAATTTTTGTAGGTAAATCGAGTCCGGGTTGAGTCCGGCCCCCGCCGATTTGCCACTACCGATCGAAAAAGATTGAGTCCGGCCCCTCCCTATTCGAGAACCAAGCTTCGCCACTGGTTACAAAAGCACCTCATACGCCCCTGGGTGAAGACACGTCTTAGGTGCACGCCCGCAGGTAACGCTGAGTAGCTAGAACCCACCAAACCATCAATTTCGGGGAAAATCCGACCCCCTCACCCGCCCGAAAACACGACAGTTGAAAATCAGTAAAACCAGGTAGAATCAAGGATCGAACCTGGCATCTCAAGGAGGCTAGACTAAACCCATCATTTCCCAGGCCACTCCCCCACAAGGGTGGGGGCACATAAGATTTGACATAATAGTTTTTCTATGCATTGATCTTTGTATTTACTAAAATGTTTTGATAAAAGTGGATTAAAAAGTGTCTACTAAACGTTTGTTGAGTACTGAGTAAGACGAAATAAAGTCCCTTTGATTACATGGAATAAAGATCTTGGTTCTTCAAATGGTGAGGTTTAAGCCATCATGAACTTGTCTCCTACGTAATAGAGGCCATTTGAAGTAGAAGATCGAGGGCCAGGAATCTATTAAAGATTGGTACTGATTTGTGCAATGTATGGCTGAAACGACAATATGCATGTTCTTCTTAAAAGATTGCATGGATATGTTTAAGCTTTGTAAGTTTACTTTATGCATGGAGTTTTTATAAAGAAATTTAGTGCAAGAAAACCATTTGGTTCGGACCAACCCATTTCTAGGCCCCTATTGCTCTTTGGATTACCTAAGATTATTCGTTGACCTTGATGATGATTCAAATTTTCATCTCATTCAATTGCTGATCATACTTTAAAATATTCTGATTATATGTTGACCTTGAGGTAGCTAGTTTGATAGGTTTTTATTGCATTTCAATTATATGTTATTACAGATTCTGATTATATGAAACGATTATTGATGTTGTAAACTAAATATACTTAATTAATATAGAAGAAATTGTAAGTATTTTGTATATAATACTTGTATTAAGACTACTATATTAAGATAGAGGTCATTGGTGATTTACCTATGAAACCACTCATGTAGACACCCATCAATGACGTGTCAGCGCTAATTCGTTAGTGAAGGTTCCATGTGAACCGCTGGTGAAGTCAAGACCGTCGATATAGATTCTCATCAGTAATCAGCCGGTCATGAAGGATGACCATAAGTGTACCATATGTTAATAAATGATGACCATAAGAGCATCCACAATGGCTTTGTGGTTCAAAATTCTAATTATGCCACATCAGCATGCCACATTATTTCAAACCATAACCATTTTGAACTCACTTTTTCTTGCAACAATAAACCATTTCAAAACTCCACCTCACACCCCACTTTTACGATAAAACAAATAAAAAAGTAATATGCGAGTGTGTTTACTTATGGTGGGTCGCATTTGCTGGTTTTGTAGTAGTCCGGACAACCGGGCCAAACCAAAGCAAACCATGTACATTACTACAATGGTTGATTGGTTTGGAGTGGAGGTTTAGAATTCCAAACCATCATTGTGGGTGCTCTAAATGAAACGTCGGTAAATAGGTTGGTCTCTTGATCAATGACCCGTACATGGTGAAATCTTTACCCACAACCTGATTTTCCACTTAATCACCGATGGATTACCGACTAAAAAACATCATAACAATCCATGAAAAAAATCATTAACACAATTTGGATAGAGGGATTACTTCCCTAAGTCAACAATGAAATGGCCAATTTCTCAAAGTTGCTTGATGTTGTACACCAAAACAAAAACATACGCTTATACAAAGTCAACTATCAATTACTCAACAACATCATCCTTCCTCTTTAACGTTAAATACAAAGATTCAGGGACTAAAATGTTTTAAAACAATCCATAATTTTATATACACAAAATGTAGAAAATACACCCAAAGAAAATCAACAAGCTAATTAACGTATATGATGTCTCCATTAATCTTATCAAATGATAATCAAGAGAACGATAAATATTCCACTTCAATCCAACAAAACAATCTTTTCCCTATACAGTATAATAAGTTATACATATATCCTAATGTGACAAAACAATCTAACCCTTCATTCATCACCAAAATCTTGAGCAAATTTCTCAAACCTATTTTCTTTCTAATAAAGTATAAAAGAAGACCACTTTATGTGAACATATATATCAATTGTTTGGTGTTGAATTGACCACTGAGTTGTGCCTTTTTGAAGGACCAGAAGGTGGGACAGGTTTCCCTTTTGGCAGCATACTGTAAAGCAATCCGGGGTTGTTAGAAACTGCATCATTTTGTTTCTTGTGGTGCTCAGGCTGCATCGTTGTGTAACCGCGGCTACCGAAGCTTGGAACGATGATAAGAATGATGAAAAACAGAACCAGAAGTAGTTTTGATGAAACTTGTCGATTGTTGAAAGAAGAAAGAGGTGCCATGAGGTTTTTTTAAGGGGTTTGCAAGATGTGGAATGTAGGGGTATATATATGTGTTTGTGTGTGTGCATGAAGGTGATGATAAAGATTGAGGTGGGAAACTTTGTGAGAATACAAGGGTATGAAACAAAAATATTAGAGAAGTGAGTGGCACGCCAATGACTATTTGATCGGTTTTTCATGAATGTCAACTACTCGATGAAGAAATCTAGAGAGAGAAAGAGAGACAGCAGATTTTTTTGAGAGAGAAAGTCTTATGATATTGCAACAATTTTGAATGTTTGAATTTATGTGAAGTTAATAAAATTCATTAATTATTCAATGATTAATGTTTAATCAAGGGGAATAAAAGTTAACAATGATTTCATTGAAAAACTAAAAACTTTTAAGTTTAACTAATGAACATAAACAAACGAAAACGAACACGAACAAATATAAACGAATTAACATAAACAAACACATTAACGAACGTTCAAAATCACAATCAAACGAATTAACAAGACCTTTGCTGATTTTTGTTCAGTTAAATAGAACGAAATATCTTATTTGTGTTTGTTCATTTATTAAATGCACAAATATAAACAAACGTCCCGTCTAACGGTTTACGAACCGTTCACCGAATGTTTTTATTTTTACAGCCCTAATTGAGGTCGTTTTTAAATTGATTTTTCTGCCTCTCTATCGCACTTAATTATGAATACTATTTTTTAGTAATGAATAATCAATTACAAAAAAAGTTTAACATACAATTAATTATAGATTTCAATATAAACTTATTTTTTTTACTTAAAAACATATATTCGAGTCTCAAAATATCATGTTCAAATTTATGTTCGTTAAATTAACGTAACAAAATATATAATTTTCACATCAAAGTTCAATTTTTTCGAAACATATCTTAACAACTGTACGTGTGAAGAGGTTACCTTATATTTAAGTCAACTTGTGCAGAACACTTGTGTGTCGATTTATATTGTTTTTATATAATAATACAATTATACAATATATAGAAAAAATAAAGAGACAATAGTCTGCTAAATTGATATACGTGATCATCATTTAAAATACTCTAATTAGCAAACATTTCATGCATCAAGGGGTTTAGGGTATCCACTGTTATAAGAATCGTTAGGCACTAGTCGATCAGTGAGGTACCAATTAGCGATTAATTGGGATTAGTAGGGATTAATCATTATTAATCGGATTGAGATGTTATATGTAATTTTCAGTTATATATATATATATATATATATATATATATAGACACACACGTAAATTTATGTAGTTTTCTTAAGTATACATGTTTTAATCCATTCCTCGACTCATATCTTTAAGTATATTGGATTAAGTTGCTCTATTCGTAGGTTTTGGACAAAATCTGACCAAAACTTACAGATTTTAGTCGGAATTTTGACTGGAATCGCTAGACAGCTACCGTCTAGCGGTTAATTGGTATTTACTCAGTGAACCTCCGACTAGTGATTATTCAAAGATTAATCGGAAGCTAGGCGGGATTTTTACAACTATGGTTGTATCCTATATATGCATGGAGTGTTTTAAAAAAACATTGATTTTTTACTTTTAATCCCAAAGTTTCAATATTTGCAATGTACCCCAAAGCTTTTTATCTTTTACAATCTAGCCCCACACTTTTTTACTTTCAACTCTCATTCCCCATACTTTTCATCTTAGTTTTTCGTTTTACGTCTTGAGTTAACATACCACAACGTGCGTGTATGGTTCAACGTTTTTACATATACTTTTCACCTTTCGCAAGCTTTTTGCTTTACATTTCTTTTCGCGAGTTAACACGCTGCAACGTGCGTTTATCGTTCAACATTTTAAGCATATTTTTCCCGTTTGGCAGACCCGTCGCTTACGTTTATTTGGCTCGGGTCAAAGATCAACTTAATTATTCTTTTTTATGTTTTACGTTATTAGCATGATGCAATAGGCGTGCGGGGTTCTACGATTTTAAGTTTGCTTTTTGTTTGGTGTCGTTTCTACCTTTTTATTTATTTTTTATGAGCTTTTCCGATATTAGTGGTTGATGACAGTGAGTGATGTGGCATTGATGCTACTTGATACGGTTTTACGCCCTGTCTAACATGAGCAACTTAATGATAGTTTTTATATGGTAATACAAATATACAGTATACAACAATTGTGCATTATATCTTTGAAATAAAATTATATTATACCATGCACCGTAGGCAATAAAAAGCATAAAGTACATATTGTTATGTGAAACATAAAAATGTTAATTTATTTGCCGGCACAAATGTGTGTTGAATAGTTTAATGTTATTGTAGGTCAACAATGGGTTTAGATTTACTTTCTTGAAATTCTTTATTGGTATGTAAAAGATATTTTATATTTGTTATAAAACGTAATCTGTTAATTCCAATATATATTAGAAAATTTGGGAGTTTTATAGTGAAAAGCAAGGTTGGTGTGTTATGCGACTTTCTGCAAATTGGATTTTTGTATATAAAAAAAATTATGGTGGCATTAGAAAGAGTATTTGTTTAATCTTTCCTTTTCCTTTTTTATATATTTCAAGTAAAAAAAAACAAATAAGAATATAAACTCATTTCAGTACATATTGATATGTCAAAATATATATATGAATCTCAGGATACTAATTTACACATGTCAAATTATCTCAGTCCGATCACGTAATAAGTAAATGATCCAAGGTGATGAAAATTTGTAAACCAATTAATCTAGCAAAACTCAAAAAACTTTCTAATTAACAACTTTCATTTTGACAATATTCTGAATTGAACCCATATCACTCCTCATATCTTTGGCACCAGAAACAATTTGATGCACAATGAAACTATCAATACTTGTTTATACGCACTAGCTGTTTTGATAGTTTAAGGATTATGATATTTTATCAACTTCACAAAAGTTATACACAATAAATGTAAGAAAATGCATGTATAAAATGCAAATTTAGTTTGTATGCATCATATAAAATATTGAAATTAACAACGGGGTATATTAGTGACAAAAATCGTAGGATTTAGTACAATATTAACTTTATGATAGATTATTCAGTAAAGTTCCTAGTTATGCATGGTTGGCTATGTGGGGTTTCATATTATATATAATCACAACCTATGCTACTAAAGGTGCACATTCAAACCCATTTGAGAACCGAAACCGGGAAGCTGACCTGAACCAGAACCGACATAAATAAAAACCAATTTAGAGCCACTTTAACATGTAGGTTTCTAAGTGGCTTGTATTCCTCTCATTTTGAATCCGGCATATATGTACCAAACCGATTTGTAACTAAAACCGCTTTTGACTTTTTATTAAGCAACCCTAACCGATTCAAGGTTACAAAACGATTTGTGCACTTTATGTACTTCTATATTATATGATACGGTACTTCCATATATATGGCATGGGCGTAGCTTTTAAGGGGCGGGGAGGGGCGGCCGACCCCGCCGAATTTTCGCTCAGAAGTTCCTATTATATAGTATTCGTATAGAATTTTTTGGTATATACAATTTCGACCCCCCAAACTAGTGATTTCCGACCCCCCCGAAGTCTCGGGTCAAGCTTTGCCACTGATAGATATATGGTACTGTACATTGTTGAAAATTTATAAGGAATTGCAATTATTTCGGTACACGACAATCAAGAATTGTTCTTACCAAAAGAATAAAATAAAAACTTGTGTATCTTATGTTAATACAATTTCTTTTGCGTGTTAAGATACTATAAGAAGCCAAATTATTGTGCCAAATCAAAGGTGATTTGGATAAACTTTCAATCGGAAAGTGACGTGCATACTGTGCGAAAGTAGTCATTTTTGTAACTACTTTATATCATAACAATGTAAAGGGGCTACTGAAAAAAATTAAGTTCACTAATTTCTACTAATCTTATAGTGTCATATCACTTCACTGATTCGATTCGCTTCATTAAAACTGTTTTTTGAAGGCAACACTCCACTTATTCGTTTATTTATTTTTCATTTAAATAAATAATATATTATTTAAAGTTTTCCTATTTTATATAAATATTAAATAAATATATAAACAATCATCATCACCACCCCCGTCTGCCTGTTTCCTCTCTACACCACCACCTCAACTACCATAACCACCACCACTATCATCATCATCTCGTCAAGGGTCACTTGGTAATCGTAATGATATTCAATTCTGGCTAGAGGCGCGGGTATGCACTTAGAGCATTCACACTAGCTTCCCCATTCCCCATTCCCTCACAACCAATCACAACCACATATTACACTAAAAATCATTACAGTTTCTCTCTCCTCCACTCACAACTACTTTCAACAAATACTAAAAAATAAATGCACCTTCGAGTTTTCCCCAAAAGATTCCCAAGTAACCCCAATTATACCGATCAATAGTAGATTCCCCATTTTTCTTCACTCACAACCACTCACACCCACCCCATATAATTTTGAGGACATACTCACATAAAATGGGGGAGCTACTGTGAATGCTCTTACCCTACAATACAAATTTCCTTCATTATTATTTTTGCTGGAAAAGGTTAAAAGGATATTAAGTAAGTGAGTGAGCTAGAATACTAGGCGCTGTCACGGAAATGAAGTGGTGTTGCCTGTGGTCAACGACGATCAAGAGAGAGAGAGAAACAGAGAGAGAGAGAGAGAAATCAGTGAAGCCATCCGTTAACTAGAACCAGAAAACAATCCATGGATCACTACCAGCGGCGGTGTTATCATGCTGGGAGTGAGGTACCCGTGATCAAATCTGGTGGTACCTCGTCCCCCAATGTAATTCATAACTGTGGTTGTGTGGATGATTTTATTCTTATAAGTATTAAGGAAAGTTATTTAAATGCATATGCATGTGATATGTGGATATACTATAGCACAACTCGTCTGTATAGATAAACTTGAGAATGTACGGATACATAAAATTATTGTTCTACATATTGTTCTTAGGGTAGAGATAACGTATAAAGCCCCCTTAACGTAAGAAGCGTAAGAAGCAATCTCAGCCATTAGATTAAGGATGCAGATTAAAAACCCTAACCATACATGGGTTAAAACAGACGCACTCATTAAAATTCAGACGCACTCATCAAATTTCAGACGCACTCATCAAATTTCAGACGCACTCATCAAATTTCAGACGCACTCATCAAAATTTCAGACGCACTCATCAAAAATTTTCAGACGCACTCATCAAATTTTAGACGCACTCATTGAAATTTTTGGACGCACCCATCAAAACTCAACAAAAAAAACAAACGCACCTTTATAACCTCTCTTCTCCATCAAACGCACTCATATGCACCTTTATGAAAATAACACCATCTTTGACCAGATGTCTCTTCCAAAACACAATGTCTCTCTCTCTTCTCAAACATTGTAATGCCTCATCTAGCATACGAACACTGAAAATATTCCTTGAGTAAAGAAACCATTTTTCTCTTAAGTTCATCCTGATTTTTTGCCATCATAGGCACAGCACCAGCAGGAGATGGTGTTTGAATAGGTTAGTAGGAGCCGCTGCTGGAGAGATGGGGATAGAAGCGGCACCACCGGGTCCACCACTGCCTTGCAATAAGGCACTTGGCTTGCCGCTAATGAAACCGCTACTACCTTGATAAAGAGTGCGTCTGTTATTTTTCTTGGGGTGCGTTTGTTTCGTGAAGCATTCCCCAACAGGTGCGTTTGTTTTGTGATGAGAGGACTGAAATTTTTTGCTTACACCGTTGACAAACATTGGAATTGGAGACCGTATACTTTCTTTGCAGTTGTTGTAAAGTTTGGAAAGCGGTTTTAGCCTCCACGAACCGTAACCGCTCTTCTTGTATACAAGTCCATAAGCTTCATCTTTTCTTTGGTTTTCGGCTATGGATGAAATGATTCTTTGGCCGGTGGTGGTGGTGGTGGTGATGGTGGTGGTTGTCAGATCTGGATAAGTTGGTGCCGGGTTACGAGTATATTTCATCGTTGTTGGTTTGTTGGTGTTGTCAGATGAGAAGGTGAAGGATGACGTGGTGGTGTCGGGTGGTGGTTCGGTGGCGGTGGCGGTGGTGGTGGTGGTGGTTCGGTGGCGGTGGCGGTGGTGGTTGTGGTGGTGCTCCAGATCTCGATCGATGAAATGAGGATGGGTTAGGTATATAACTATGGAAGATAGGTTTTTTGGGTTTAACTGTGGTTAGGTTAAATTGACACGTGTCAATCTCTAGTGGCTTCTTACGCTTCTTATTTTAAGGGGCTTTATACCGTATACTTTCTGTTGTTCTTATGTATGAAATTTTATGTATGAATTACAACTTGAGAATACAGATACATAAAATAATGTACCCTTAAAATAGTCATATATTTAGTCAATATAATGACTGAAACCTACCTTAAATGAAGATAATACCAATAATCGAGTAGTTCTTAGTCATGTTTTTCTAACAGTTAAATTAAGACAATTACGATCAATTATTATACAAGATCATTCCTTGTGATTGACTAGAAAAACCGACCATTGCATAACATCTTTTTTTCCCACAAGCTAGTATGGTCATTACGTCAACAAATTCTGCTATTTGATAATGATTTGAGCAATATGTTATTAATATTGGAACATTTCAAGGCCATGTACTAGTAACATTACGTTGAAATATTGTTGATAGTAAACATCCCCATCTTATGCTAAGGTAAAAATGTCTACATTACATATATACAACCTTAATAATTTAACGACCCATCTTAATAAAAATTGCAACTTTGATATATAACACCACAGGGCTTGATGATCCATCGATAACTATTGACAAATATCTTCCTAAATTCATGTTTCTAGCATGCCAGGGTTCATTTTTAGTTTGAAAACTTCATAAGCTCTTTAATTATACTAGCGAGAATGCCCGCGCGTTGCGGCGGGTGTCCCAACTGACATCAAATTCAATTATGATGCATATTGCAACACACCCGTGTGAAATGCACTTTCGTGATTTTCAATGATCGTATACCGCGTCACCTCTTGACGCTGATTTATGATGCGTTTAGCAGCTTCCCAGTTACCTTTGACCGATGTTTAATACGGAGGAACGCAAATAAGGCGGTAGTGTTCTTTAGGATAACAAGCTCTGTTATAAAACTGTTAGAAAATCTATATAGGACCGGCGCGTATCAAAACATAGTGGTTGAATTAGTAGCAGCAACAAAATGATAGATTTTTCCTGCAGTATGAAGCTTTCTGTACACTGCTCTCCAGTTGTTACAAAAAAATAGGCCTTTCGAGTCAGTAATGTATACTGGTTTAGAAATATTAGTACCCGAAAATTAAATAATGACCATTTATATGTACAGGGATATTTTTCCTCACTCAAAAGTGTACCAAAAAATCAATCATTCACAAGCATTGGAGCTAAATTTGTATTTCTGGCAGCATGTTTTAGTTTCTCCTGTTACCTGCCTAACTCGTTCTCTTGTCAACCCCTTCCTGAAATAATAATATGAACAAGATTAAATGAAATACATAGCACAAGTGATGCATTTAGATCTTCAATGAACGCAAAAAATAAAATGATATATTGATATTCTATTTTCAATGGGTTTGCCAAGATTCTAGGGCCCATCAAAATTCAGTTTCGAGCCTCAAATGCAGTGTTGTCCATTTATTTTGTTTATCAACTTTTTTTTTCTTAATTGCCAGTACTCTTCCAGAGGTATGTATGTATTGCGAGAGGTGGCCAAATGGGTGGGCAGAGTTACAGACCAGAATGGATAACATAACTATGGCACGAGATGAAACTTGCCGGATTGCGTATGTCATAAACACAATTTTATAAGCAAGAGCTTGTGTCATATTATAACAGAACTATATAACTTTGAAAAAAAAATGTTTTTATTACTAAAATGATTATAAATGTTATATGCATTAGGAAATCACCTAAGCGGATATTATTGGTTGTGTGTGTTTGACCCATTAGAGTAAACATCGGATTTACACAGTTTTGAAACTACCAAACTACACCATTACATAACAGGGATATGTTATACCTTCTACTGATATCCTCCCAAGTAAGATATTCATTGTCCATGCCGTAGTAAAGATATATGATCTCTCTTTCCCGTTCCCCTAGTCTTTTTTATGAGATTTCTTACTTCTTCCTATAAAATAGGAAAAAAATAGTTTATTTAAATATCAGATAAAAATATTAATTATTTTTTTCGTATCTGAAAATTGAGCATGATTTCACATAAACAAGAACAAAAGAATTAACAAAACAAGTTCTGTATACATGTGAAGTACCTTGAGAGCCCCTTCATCTACTCCGTGCCACAGGTCATTGTCCTAGCAATCACTGCAATGTATTGCAAATATTACAGAAGAGATGTCAAGGAATTAAAAAGAACACGAAGTAGTGATTCATCATTTTGATTAAATGCTACTTATACTAAGAAGCGTATCTCCAGGAAGACCATTTAAAGAAGGGAAAGCTTCCTTGTCAAGCGAGAATACCTTACCGACAGCCTACATGGAGAGACATACAACACTAAGCACATAACAAATGAATTGAAACTGGAATTGCAAATGCAAGTTTTTTAAATAATTTTAGTACCTTAGTGGCGTTTGTAACTTTCTTTCTTGACATATGCAGGCTTTCTGCAATTTAATTTCGCTCAATGACATCTCAATTTCGACAATAAACAAGCAATTATAGCATGAAAAAGAAGGTATCATGAGTACTTGCAAGAATTTTTGTAACCATCAAAGAAATCTTAGCGTTCCATTCCTCATCTAGAAGAATGTTGGAAGATTTAAAATCCCTCAAAATAACCTACATAAAACGAACGTGACAAGTCATGTAAAGCATGTCTATTTACCTATGAACCTTTGATCGCTTAACCGCGTATAAAAGAAGGGACTCAACCTGAAACTTCATATCTTCATGTAGATATGTTAAGCCACAACCACAAGCAGCATCATGAGCCACTTTAAGCCTTGTGGTCCATGGTAGAGGTTTCTCGGAACTTGAAGATAAATGATCTCTCAAACTTCCATTATGCATATATTCATATACTAAAAACAATTTAGTTCCTGATTCTCCTTTTTCTTCACAATAACCAAGTAATTTCACAAGGTTTGGATGCTTGACCTCCCCTAGAATATGAATCTCTGTTAACCACTGTTTGCGCCCCTGATTCACATAACCAAATATCATCACCAAGAAAAACATAAACATTAGGTATGAATTCCACCTTTTAGAGCTCTCCTAAATAGTAAATATCATCATAAAAAATATATCTAAGACTAATGATACCATGCCCCTTGCCACCTAAGCCCTTTTGAACGTGACCGGGGTGTGATGGGCTCTTCCGTGGGGTTAGTCACGGGCGTTGGGCGCATTTCTTAGCGACCACAGGAAGCAGCTTAGAACATGTGATTTCTGAGCTCATAACAGGAGCAAGTAAAGAAATTGCACTAAGAATTGTCATACGATACAAGTAATGTGGGTTGTTAACCATTTCCAACACCTGTGAAGGATTAAGCATGTATATAAATTAATTAAAAAAAAGTATATGCAAAAAAGTAAGTTATTAAATTAATCAGAAAAGTAGTTTTTACCTGTGGAACAATATGCTGCATAGCCCAATCTGGCCCGAATTCCTCAGCAAGGCGTTTAAGGTTGTTAGCAACAGCTTCTCTGATGGAGTAAACCTGCAGATATACAAACCCGTTAACAAAGAAATATAGATATATAAGAAATATTTTTAAGTACGCAATAGTTTGTAGAAAAAAATATGAGTATAAACCTTGTCCTGTAACCATTGCATGCAGAGAGCGCCAAGTTTATCATCAAAAAACCCAACACCTAACTGACTTGCTAGTAGAGGTATGTATTCTATTATAGCCAAACAAACCCTCCAATGCCTATCTTCAGCCAGTTCCACAATTGCTGGAAGCAATGATTGCGATAAAAGATCGATTCCAATCACCTGTCAATCACAGCCAAACAAAAAAACGACATAATAAGAGTATTGATTCTATTGAATAATGATGTAATCTAAAAATGATAAAAAAAAAGCACCATTAATTAAAGTCATTCTACCTGATTCACTTGATCCAACTTACTAATAATAGTCAGACGCACATCTGGAAATTCGTCTTTTAGAAGTAACAGAAATATAGGCAAAAGTTGATCAATAGTTGAATCCTGTATTTTTAAGACATTTATATATAATCATGAAAAACTTAATCAACCATGAAAAGATGTTTGACAAAGCTAGAAAATAATTACCTAGCCTAAAACAGGGGCCATGCCCATAATAACAGAGACAAGAACAGACCTAACATGCTGAGAAGAATCTGAAGACAACTCCTACACACCATGATAAGAAAAGGTAAGCAAACAAAAAGAAAAAAAAAGGCGTGAGATATTTTAATTATATAAGAATTAGTCTATGAAAATAAACCACTTTAATTAACCACATCACACTCATTATCTTTTTCTTTACTAAAAGTGGTTTAGTAAAACCATTACATACTTTAGTGACAATAGTGAATGAAAACACTACATAGCAATAACTAAACCAGTCAATAACATGTATAGAAACAACTAAAAATTAAATAAAATAAAACAAGAAAAAAAAATAAACATGATTTGTAGTAGCATAAATGGGCCCCATACCATTCTCATAAGCGCTCGTTATTGGTATGGCGGAGGGTTGTATGGCGCGGGCGCCCCTGGTTAAAGCTTATTAATTTCTAACTATTGAATAGATAATGCTAGAAAAATATAGGAAATACTTTAGAGCATGTCGCTTTTGTGGTTTAACATTTAGGCACTTGGCGCTTCGCGCACCAATTTAGACCATGTCGCTTTTGTGGGATTCTCGATATCTAAAACCATGCCTACAACCAAACAATGCAAATTAAATGCATAATCAAGACGGGTCAAGTATCAAGTCCTGAATCCAGATCCTGGGTCCATTCCAATAGAGTACCTTTAACTTAGCTTGTGAGGCCTTGAGAATCTGAATCCTGTCTTGTTCATGGTGTCCAGTCGTTCATGGTGTCCAGTCTTCTCAGTCAATTCAGCAAGATAAAAAGGGACCTGTTGCCACAATAATAATAATCAAAACAACCCTCCTAACATAACATAATGAATATAAATAATAATAAAATGAATTACCAGAATATACTTAAGATTTGATGTGGTGATTGCCATTATTAACTCGGACCTTCACAGTTAATAACCAACCATGACTCGATGAGAAAATAATAATGGAAAATAATAAAATGGGACCTTCACAGTTGATGTGCATGAACTCCTGCCGAAAAGTGCCATCATTTGAAGAGTAGACGGTAGGCTGACCATTGTCCAGAACAAAATGAAGTGAACTCTTATGATCGATCAAGTCCTCAGCTTTCATATCAACATCAGTTGCAGATATATATATCCCATCACCTAGAACCTGGTAAGTACCCAAAACATAAAATTGATCAATGATGATACTAAGTTATTAACTGTGATAAAAAGAGATACAACTGGCAACATCATGGGACAAGAAATCAGCAAAGAGACTTAAGCATAAGTAATGGCCCAACCCATAAGCCTCAAAATGACATTCTGTAACAATGAAGATTGTGATGATGTAAGTTCAAATCAGCCTTCATTGTTTGCATCAGTCGACTTCTGGGCAGATTTGTTCCTCCAAATCCATGTTTTTTTTCTATGATTTTCTGAAATTGGGGGCAAATGAGGGTGTGTTTATGAGGCTTCTTGGCTTCTAAACCGATGCAAAAGCATAATTAGCTTTAAGTGAGTGAATTAAGAGGGGCAAATTGTCAATTGATGGTGGCGACTGTTACAGGAATGTTAGGTTTGCAGAAGAAGGTGAAAGGATTGAGGGTAACAAGGGGTAGAATTGGGATAAGATTTTAGGATGTGAGGTATTGATTATGTTAAATTTACTATTATACCCTTCTAAGTGTCTTAATTGTACACAAAGTTCCAAATATACCCTCATTATATAAGCATAAATCACTTGTGCATGTTGCTTCTTAAGTTGTACGGAAGTGAAAATGACTATGTTAGTCATCACTCCTCCTTAATAAGATAATATAGATACTTGCAAAATTTTTAATTTTTGAACTATTGTGAAAATTATGTATATTCTGAAAAAAGAAGTTAATTCTTAACTTCTTCTAGGTATTATAGTCATTAACCTTTTAATTATACAAGCAGGGAACCCGCATGTTGTGGCGGAGTCGACAATACAGAACGGAAACGGAAACGTAATTCAAACCTTAAAACGATTAAAAGAATCAATATATAAAGTGTATGTTTGTATGTGTAACCACATGTGTTTCGCAGTGGGGTAACTTTTTAAAGCCTACAAGGAGACATGATAGCATTCTACGTTCTATATACCATATGCAATTTGACCTACATGCTGGTAAAAAAATGAAAGTAGCGGTTTAACTCATTAGCAACTATTATTATACTAATAGTCCTACTCAATATGTTGAAGATGTCAAATTTGGAGAGATTGCCGAGGAGAAGAAAGCATAGGGACCTTTATAAGATCCACATTAAGAGGAGGTTGGACCGGCTGATATGTAATCAACCTACAAAGAGGCATACCTATAATTTTTCAACATGACAAAAGCAATGCAATACAACTGCTAATCAAGTGCACCATAAATTTCTATCAGTGGTATCGGAAAGTGAAATTGGAAGTTAGGTTAGTTGAAAATATTCCACATAAGACATTCCAACCTGAGAACTTTATAGACGTGCACAGATCGGTTTTTTTCTAGGAACCGAACCAGTTCCAAACCGGTTCATGTTTGGTGCCGGTTCATGTCTAAACCGGTTTCGGTCCGGCCCCGGTTTGGGTTCGTGAACCAATTCATGTGCACACTTTTTTTTTAAGAAAAGGCATCACAAAATTATTATTTTTTTACGTAAAGTTTGATTTTTATTGATTCTTACAATATTTTTAAGGTGTATAGGTATATATTTGTATGTGTAAAAACCTTTTTGTATGATTTTGTTATATATAAATTTTTATATAAAATTGCAATTATTTAATATAAATTTGGCCATCGTATCAATTAGATGTCAATAATGCATTTTTGTATGGCACCATTAGTGAAGATGTATATATGATTCCACCTGAGGGATATTATTCCAAATGTGAAAATCAAGTGTGTAAACTTGTTAAGTCTTTATATGGGCTGAAACAAGCCTCTAGACAATGAAATGAAAGCCAATGATGTTGTAGCCTAGTGGTTGCAATAGAGGTGGGAAGGTTTACCCACTTTGTGGGGTTCCTGCCTTGGGAGGTCACAGGTTCGAATCCCACTCAGAGTAGGGTTATTCTGAAATGAGGGGCTGGACCTTAGGGGGGGCCAGGGACCGGACCTGAAGGATGCAGGGCTTCGTTATGTGTGTGTACCGTTGGCCGTTCAAAAAAAAAGACAATGGAATGAAAAGTTAACACAAGTCTTAATTGATATTGGCTTTGTAGAAAGCATTTGTGATTATTCATTATTTATTAAGTCTAATAAAGATGTATTTATTGTGTTGTTGGTCTATGTTGATGACAAAGTTGTGACATGGAATAATGAACAGGAAATAACCAAAGTTAAATAGTTCTTAAGTGAGAAGTTCTTAACAAAAGATTTAGGAAAACTGAAATATTTTTTGGGTATTGAAGTCTTGTATACTGAAACTGGTATTTGTCTAAACCAAAGGAAATATTGTCCTGAACTTTTGAGAGACTTTAGTTATCTAGGATGCAATCCTATTCTTACTCCCATTGAACCTAGTTATGTTATCTCTGTTAAAAATTCTAAGAAGGATAAAATTCTGGATAATGTAATTGGTTTCCAGAAGATAATAGGAAAGTTAATCTACCTGTCCTTGACTAGGACAGATATAAGTAATGATGTGTAATATTTGACTCAGTTTATGCACAAACCTTCTGAGGCACATTTACAAGTGGCTTTAGGATTGTTAAAATACTTAAAGTCCAGTCCTGGTAAAGGTGTTTTATTTCAAAAAAGTGAGAGTTTTGACCTTTTTGCCTATTCAGATTCTGACTGGGCAAAGTGTCTTGAAACTAGGAAGTCTGTTATAGGTTATTGTGTGTATCTAGGGAATTCACTTGTTTCCTAGAAAAGTAAAATACAGAACACTATATCTCGATCTACAGCTGAAGCTGAATATCGAGCTATGTGTTCAATTACATGTGAGTTAGTTTGGATATCAAACTTACTTAAAGAACTTAATGTTTAGGTCAAACTTCATGTTAACTTGTTTTCTGATAATAAAGCAGCAATATCCATTGCTGTTAATTATTGTTGCATGATAAATGTTGTTACATGTTAAAAATATGTGGTAAATATATTCCTTATAATTTCATGGGTTGATATATTATTGTTGCATGATAAATGTTGTTACATGATAAATGGCCTATTGGACTTATATCTTGTGTTGAGTATTATTCAGGTTGGGCCTATATCATTTAAGGTGTGCATGTGGGCTTATGAAGAATGTTGGGATCTGGAAAATATTAAGCCCAATAGTTGGTGGTTGGTGTTGTCCAGCCCATGTCACAATGTCTGGCTATAAAAAGGAAATAAGGTTCTCGAGATTAGGGTTAACACTCATAATATCTTCTCTCAGTCTCTCGCGTCTCTCTCTGTCTACTGGTTGCCGTTTAGGGTTTCTTCAACAAAGTAGTTGAAGTTTCTTATCATCAATTGATGTATTTGTCTTGTATTTGTATAGATCAAAGTCTGTAAGATCGTTCTGTCTATTTTTCCTGTTTTTGGTTGATTTAGATCAATTGATGTGTTTATCAGTTGATCAGACTTTGTATCTTTAAAGTTCTTCTGTTTGGAAGAACTTCTGGGTTTGGTTGGGTGTTTTTGGTTTGAGTAAACTAATAAGATTTTGGTCACTTGTTTTGTCGCTATTTTTTGTTGTTCTTGGTTTGTATTGTGTTTTGATCTTGTGTATGTTTGAGAGAATAGTCTTGGTCTTAGATTTTTTACACGAATATATATGTTATAAATGTATTACATTAATATGGTTATCACCTCCTAACTTAGATTAGCTTACTCTCCAAGTTTTGTAACTCCTATATATACCCTTATTGTATTTTATTGTATGACACACTTGATTAATGAAATTCTAGATCTCTTTCCCTATTGTTGTTCTCATATTATTTTGCTATTAAGCTAGTTTCACAACAATATATTTATTTTTAGTTCTTTTATGTTTGGTTTCCTATAAATCGACCGAGTGTCTCCGTCAACAATTTAAATTTGCATAAAAAACTAATATAATGCTAACTGTAATTATGAATACACACTCAAACAAAAAAAGCAAACGAAAAGGACACAAGTGTAACGTATTAAATTGTATAAAATTATTTTTTTTATTGTTTTGGAGATTCTTGACCAATCAACTCAAATAAAAAAAGTAAAAAAGCTAGAGAACCCTAAAATATTGTAAACACTCACGTCACATGTTTGAATTAGACGAAACAACTCCGTGTTGAACATGTGGCATGCTACTATGAATTATTTTCGTTTAATATTAAAAGTCAACTTGTACCTTTTTTTTTCTAGATAAAAACTTTTATTTTTGTTTTATTTTACAAACGGGAAATATTGCCCAATGATTTTGTGGTGTATTGTGTTTTTTTTTTTTTTTTGAACGGCTTTGTGGTGTATTATTAGTTTCATGACCTCTAATGAGTCTTTGAGAGGTGGATTTCCTTTAGAATGGTGAAGGGTCAGGTCACCAGCTTCGTTTGCGTTCACGAGCGTGAGTAGCCTTTATCATTGGGTTTACTCAGTTGATCGGACTTTCGTTGGTCATTAATGTATAGAAAGCATAATCATCACGTTTTAATATTTCAAAAGGATTTGTGGAATATATCTAGTTTGGATGGGACATACTAGTCGGAAAACTCGTAAGAACACTTATCGTTATGTATATATTAATGTACTTTTGCTAACTTTAAAAGATAAAATCAAGATTAATACATTTTGATTTAATTAAAGAAGTATTATATACTTGTACAAATAAAATACATAGGTTTGTTTACAGCTGAACAAATAGCTTATCAGTTTGCGTCATGTTCTACGTAATGTTATACTTGGTATAAAAGCTTTTGTTGATCCTTAGGCTGAGGGGTGTGGTTCCCCCTTCCCCTTTCTCTCCCTTATCTACCTCAGCGTCATGTCACTCTCCCTCTCCCTTTCCCCTTCCCCCAAACAAGGGTGTGGTTCCCCCTGCCAACTGCAATAATATTAGAGAGAGAACGGGAAGGACGGGGATTTGTCCCCTGTTACACCCATGTTTAGGGGGCGGTGTTCCACGTTGGGGGGAGGGTGCCACCTATGCTCCCCGAACCCACACCCCACAACCTTATGCTTTCCATGGCACAATGTAAGGGTATATGCAAAAAAATTTATTTCTTTGTTCTCATCAAACTGCTTGTAGCATCATATCTCAAGATGGTCATCGCACTTAGAAAGTAGTAGTTGTACCCTTCCATGTTAGTCGAGATTTATGGAATATATCTCAAAGACAGTGTTGAAGCTTGGCCCAATATATAGGGGGTGGCACGAAAGCCACGGGATTCAATACAAGGGGACCGAGAGGGAGTGCAGACTCAAAACGTATACAATTTTCGGATGAAATGCGGGTAAACTTACAATAGTGAGAAAAAAACACAGAGGGGTTGGGGCACCCCTGCTCCAACAAAGCTTCACCCCTGTCCAAATGAGGTAGTATATTTACCGATATGAAATTTGTATACAGTTAAAATCTTACAAAGTGTTTTACAGTTTTTTTCCAACGTAACACAAGAAATAGTGTGTTTTGTGAGAAGGGTGAGAAGTAACTGTGTCATTTAAATCATATTGATGGATGGATGAGATTAAATGGATGGCATAGTTGTAAATTTTGTTCTAATTTAATTAATAAATTGGGCTTGTGAGGGTATAATGGTTAAAACAGCAAAAAACCATTAAACACATCCTTCATTTAAGGAGACTTTACATCTCTATCTATATCTTTTTTTATTTATGGGTCTCTCTCTCTCTCTCTCATCAACTCTACAAACATACATGCAAAAATCATAAAAAAAAA
Organism: Ambrosia artemisiifolia; assembly: GCA_032199755.1. NCBI lineage: Eukaryota > Viridiplantae > Streptophyta > Magnoliopsida > Asterales > Asteraceae > Ambrosia > Ambrosia artemisiifolia. Next base: position 56,778,806 of record CM063519.1, read on the forward strand.
CCTCGAACAAAAAAGTTTCAGAACAGTCAACAGTGTGTTTTGTGTTTAGGTACGAGGATGAAATATGGTTAATCGAAGAGTTTGAATCAATGTGTTGTGTTGTCGGAAGCTATAAAAAGTTCATCAAAGGTGCTATCCCCCTATGGGCTGAAAGGATGGTATTTATTGACTTTAACATTCTACGATTTTAGTGACAAGAGTTGGAAGATCAAAAGGCTGAAAGGATGGTGTTTTAGATCGATCATCATCTTGTGTTTTAGATGCATAAGTTGCATTACAGTGGGTTCCAAGTTTTTTTTTACAGTTTGGGGCGTGTATGGTGTTTTCATAATATGTTGTACTTATAATGGTTGTTTAGCATCTGATGGAATGGTGTTATGTTATATGTAAAAAACACAATAGGTGTATGTTGAACATAAAAAACGGTGTGATGTTATATGTTGGTATTACACACACTATTTCTTATTAATTGTAAAAAACACAAAGGGTTGTGAACTCGTTTTTTGGTTTAGTGTAAAAAACACAACAGAAAACATGGTTCGAGTTTCTTTGCAAAACACACAATAGGCGTATTGTAACTTTTACACATTGATGATAAAACACATTAGGTGTATTCTAAACTTTCTCTTGATTTATTATAATAAACACAATACTAAAATGGTTTGGTTTATGTAAAACACCATTGTCTATTTGGTTATATGGGTATTTGGACATAAAACACAGTAGGTGATGTTGAACATAAAACACAATATCCTTCTTTTTTAATATATAACACAATGATAAGAACAAACAATAAACTGATAAATAATATAGGGTTAGGATCAAATACACAGTGAAAGAAAAATAGGAAGTCGTAGGAAGGGTATCACACAGACTCCGATTGAACTCATTCAAGTGGCATTGGAACCGTCTTATCGAACCCTACGACGTTAGGTTTTAGGTCTTCAGTTTTTGGGGTTTTAGCTTGTAGTTTTTAGAATATGCGTTATATCATTGTGTCTTTTATGTAAAATTGTGTCTATTTTTTATTTTCATAATTGTGTCATTTTTTCAATTCACTGTGTCTTTTTTCTTCAGCACTGTATTATATTTTTTGGCACTGTGTTATATTTTGTGGCTCATTGTGTTATATTTCATGATCTATTGTGTTTTTTGTATCCTTCTCACCCTTCTCATTTTTATTACACTGTGTAGAATAACTTGACCAAAATAATATATGGATGATTACTGACCAAAACACATGTTAATTCAAATCATATGAAAATCGTAGGAAAGATATTAAAAACAAATCCCTTAAATCTCTCATGTTAATTATGAAATTGAATTTTTTTAAAAATTTAATATTTATATAATTATTCTATTGCCCTTGTTATTAAAATAAAATGATGCCACATGTAATTTTGACAAGACTTCTTACCTTTTTCACAAAAAAAAAAGATCTTTATATCTGAACGTCTATATTTTATTATATCCTATTACTATATTTTATTATATCCTATTACTAGATTATATCCGGGAAGTTTTTGCGGGATAGATAAATCTAATATGATGTGATAAAATATTAATGTACTATAATATAAAAAACAACAATTTTAATCATGTTAATAACAATGAAAATGTATATTAATAAGAAGATGTATGTTTGGATGAGGAGCAGAGCTAGAAACAACCATTGCAGGGCGTGATTGAGGCGATAGTCTTGAATGTGTGACTTTTTTTTTTTTTTGAAAATGAGTGGTTTTAACCTATTCTGCTCTTGATGAAAATAGAATTCCTAGTTTGAGTATGATTAGTGACTTGCCTAGACATGACTATTATCTATTAAACGAACGAACACAAATGAACTTCTCGTCGAGCGGTTCATGAATTATTTGCTGAAAGTTCAGTTAGTTTGCAGCCCTAGCAGCAGGTCTCTATTTGGTGCAAAATTGGGAACATCTTCGCATTCGAATTCAAGGATTTAGTATCATTACACAAGCACATGGGAGGGTCAAAAGGAGTACAAAAGGCATTTTATGCAGTGTGTCTAACAACATTATGGTGCATATGGAAGTATCGAAATGAAGCGGTTTTTAAACAATATCAAGTTGCTATTCAGAAGATCGTGGGCAACATCAAAACTTTGAGTCTTCTTTGGGTCAAGGCGCGAGGGAAACAAAGTAAACTAAGTTGGGAGAAATGGCGCGGGTTCAATGTGTGTAATATTGGGTGGTAGTCTTATGTTTCTTTGTACTTGGCGATTACAACGCGAACTTATTGTTGTATTTGGGTGATTCACTAGTACCCTGCTAGCATTGGATGATAATAAAATTTTGTTGGTCGTTCAAAAAAAATCTACATATGTCTACTTCACTATTATTTTCATGTATATGATGAATCTACATTGAAGAGCCGAGAAGTACTATATGCAAATTAATACAAATCTTAATAGGTGTGAATCATGTACGGTTAACGGGTTTCAAATTAGTGGGTTGAATTGTTTAACATGAATACAACCCATATATGTATTTATGTTGTGCCACACATACTTAAAATCATGTTGTGTTCGAGTCTATCCATTTAATGTTCATTTGCCAATATAAATAATATATAATTAGTAACTTAGTAAGAATCTATACAACAAATTATTCCAACTCCAATAAAGTTTACTTGTAATGTGTATCCATTTTAATGTTTTTATTTGGGTATGTTTAGTAAAGCGGTAGCTTTTTAAATATATTTTGATGTTTAGTAAAGTAGCTGAAGCTTTTAATAAAATGTATAAAATGACCAAAATGGGCATTAACTAAAAGCTTGTATGCATGTTTTTTTTTTGTTTTTTTATGATAGAATGGGTATTTGTGTCATTTACTCATTAAAAACTTCTAGTTAGTAGGAGTTTTTTCTTAAACACTAGTACTAGTAGCTTTTTAATATAGAGCTTTTTCTCCTAACCTAAAAGCTTCAAGCTCTTTCAACCAAACAAGGCTTTTTATTGAGTGTGAGCTTTTTTCTTAAAAGTTTGAAGCTTGAAGCTCTTAAAAACTCTTAAAAACATACCCTTTCTCTATCTCTCATTCTTAATTAGCAAAACTTTATTTTATATTTATACTAGATTATACCCTGAGAGCGTCCCGGGTTGAGAAATCTAATATGACACATTAATTTTACATATGAAATAAACTGATTATCAACAAAAGCATATGAGTGGATAGTGGATCCAAAAATATAAAAGCATAAAATAAATTTATCTCATGGCCACAGTAAAGTTTAGTTGGTTTCGGAAAAGAAGCCAGAGTGACACACATTGACTCATACGTCTACTCAGTTATGCCCTCAAAAAAGTTGCCACAACCAGCAACAAACTACAAAATTGCAGGCAACAAAACTTAACAAAAGCATTGATGGATACACAAATCTAGTCAACTAACCCAATTTATTATATGTGCTTCTGAAATAATTATCTAGAATGATAGAGAAACATTGACCATCCATTGATTTAAGGTCTTGACCATGAGAACAACTAACATGGTGTATAAAAATCAAACCCATATCAACACCAACTTTACATATCAAATTTACATTAATTAACTATACTAAAAATCAAAACTTTATGAATTCACCTTAGAATGTCAAGTGTATTAGCTTCTCCAAAAGCAAAATAAGGGAGCCCAAAAGGACGTGATGTTGCGTAAACTTTACCAACAGTGGAGATAGTTGACGACGGCTTTGGCTGAGGCGGCTTGCTCTTCTTGGATTTGGATGTCACGGGAGCATTTGGAGGAAGGTTGAGAAGTGTGTTGTTCAAATAAATAAATCAATAGATGATCATAGACTAAATCAAATATTTAGGCATGATTGCTGCTTAATAATAGGGAATGCGTTTGAATACTGCAAGCTGTAGGCAAAAAGAACACATATGAAGTAAAAAAAATAGAAAGTACTATGTTAGTTACCCACATCAGACAGAAAGAATAAAAGAAAAACATAGGTCTATGATTGTAAATCGTCATGAATACCTGAAAAGAAATCGTCAAAACTCAAGCCAACAGTAGCTGCAGCCGCAAATCAACCCTACCTATAAACAAAACATTAATGATCAACAATGCAAATCTTATCTCACAACTACTCTCACTATAACTTGCGGTGATTTGGTTGACGCGAGTAAGTATACTCATGAGTTAACAAATTAATCACAGCAGTGCTTGGTAAAATAAAAATCAAATGGTGTAAACTTAGTTTCTATTTGCAGTTTGACCTTTTTGTGGTAAGGTAATATCAGCAACATCACTCTTTGGATTCAATTTCACATAAATCGTAGGAGAGCTCCATGACAACAAATTCCCTAAATAAAAATCCAAGATCATCATAGTAGTTAATCAACATACGGAAGTCGCTGCTGACATCTTCTTCATCTTCTCATTCATTTCCTTCTTTATGGCTTTCTCTTCTTCCTTATTTTATGTAAATTAAAAAAAACCTTAATAAATACAAAAGTAATAACTGAAACTAATTAACTCAATGAAATTCCCTAGAAAATTCAATACCTTAACCTGAGGTTACCTATTAATCAGATCTGTTGATGCACTTTGTGTGTGGCTGTCGCTGTCGAATAGACTAGGGTTGAGTCATGTGTTGTAAAACATGAGATTGTGGTGATCCATAAGGGCATTTATGGATCTGATGTATTTTTTAGTCGACCAAGCAAATCAGGAAATTAGTTCCTGCCTTCGAAGGGTCGAATGAAAAACAAAGTTTCTCATTCGTGCTTTCAAAGGGTACGAATGGACTGGTTCATGCCTACGAGGGTACGAATGGAAATCTTAGTTAGTGGTCTATAAATAGCAATCTCATGTTAGAATTCATTAATAGTGAGAATTATGTTTTGAGAGTTCACTAGGGGTGATCATGCCCGATCTCCCCTGGCCCCGAGATAGATGTTTAGCCTACTGATGATAGTGTCTGTAAGCGTTTCTGATGTAATACGAATCTGTGTTGACGTGGTTTTCATCTATTTCTGTTTCATATCCAATCTCCGTCTAAAACCAAGTTATAACTGTTTAATCGATCCTGTAAACGGTCCTAAATCGTTTTCACAAGTGGTATCAAAGCTGTGGTACCGATTTGAATGATCTAACAGTCATTCAAATCAATCACAGCTTGTTTTTCATATGTTTTAGACGTTAAAATCAGATTTTTGAAAGGTTGAAACCTTATAAACCCTAGATCCGCTAATCGAACACAAAATTATGAGATTTTTCTAGGTTTTTGATCAATCGAGGGTTAGGTTTTCAATTCCGCACCTTTCTTTGCAAATTTAATCATCGAATTTGAAGTATAGACTGGTTTTTCGATCTGCAGAAGTATGAGTCAGATGAACACGTTTATCTGCAAAAGGTTGAATGATAAACTGATTCGTGCCTTCGAGAGGTCGAACCAAAGTTTTTGATTCTCATTCATGCTTTGGTTATTTGACTCGTACTAAGTTTAGGTCAAATGAGAAAATTTAGAATTCATTCGTACTATTCCGATATTCGTTCGTGCTAACCAAGTTTCATTCGTGTCAAATGATGTTCATTCGTGCTAAAGATAGGGACGAATGAGAGGGAAAAAGACTCATTCGTGCTTTCGATAATAAGAATAGAAAAACTGGAATTTTTAGGGGTAAAAAAATTTTGAAAAAGGTAAATTTTGGAGATTTTGATGGTGAACATACATGTAGTTAAGGGAAATGGTGTTGCAAGAAGATTATGATCCAAATTCCAGACTTTTAAATGATTAAAAGCTTTGAGTTCAGACAGATCTGGTATCGAGTGTTTAACTGTTGATCACTGTCTCACTGGTCCAATTTTCAGATCTAGTGACAGATTGGTTTCTGATCGGTCAATTATGATGAAATGTTATATTGTGGGGTAGTCAACAGAAATAAGAGTGCTGCGATACGATTATTTGATTCAGATGACTATTATGGGCCAAAAACATATTATTTGATTCCGCAAGATGTGAACAATCGACCCAGTTCCAGTATGATTCATGTTGTGTTTTTTAATAAGTTAGTGATATGAACTATCTTAATGATATTTGAATTAAATTATTGAATATAAGGAAAAGTCTTGTTTGAGACAAAGCAGAGGCGAAGGTAAATTGAGTCCGGGTTGATTCCGGCCCCCGCCGATTTGTCACTACCGATCGAAAAAAATTAAGTCTGGCCCCCACCGATTTAAGAACCAAGCTTCGCCCCTGAACGTAAGAGTTGTAAAGAGTATGCAATCCAAATTAAGACTAATGTCAATACACATGTGGTAAAGATATCTAAGACCCGCCTCTAAGAGAAGTGTTTAAGGGTTAAAATTCACAAACTAGATATATGGATATGGGTCGTAAAGAGTATATATATGACCCGGATGTGAATTTCGATAGAAAGAAGTTAGTTATAAGTACAGGCCAGGAAATTGCTAGACCACTTAAAAGGGTACGTATAATGTGCGTACAAAGTGTTATACTTGTTTTGGATTAATTAGTATACCCTAAATCGTAGGTTATAAATCATCAAATGACACCAAACAACTTATAAAAAATAGAATTGAAATTTTGTTATATGCATGACAGTTTTCCCTTTTATTATTTCTAGAAAATATAATTGGAATAAAGTGCCTTGTCACTTCTTCTAGGTAAGACTATGGAAAGTGGGGCGGTATTGGGTGGGCGGGAATTGAAAGCCGGGCGGGAACACCGTCCCTAGGGGGCGGGAAGAGGGGGGCGGGGAGGGTGGGCGGTGGGGGGAGATGGTTGGTGATGTGGGGTATTTTCATTGGCTGATTTTTTTTCTTTTTTTTTTATTTAACTTTAACACAATATAATATTATTCCTTTCACCCCCCCTTTCCTCCCCTTCCACTCCCCACAATTTTTTCCCCCCCACATGGGTCCCACAAGTGCCACATGGCGCTTCACCCCCCTCTTTCCCACCCCTCCACTCCCTCTAGTCTAAGTACAATAGAATATTCTTGTACTTTTATAAATTGTGTGTAAAACCAACCTTGAGACATTTTATGGTATTTGTGAAAATTGTCATTTACACTTGTTGTCTCATGTTTGATTATAAAATGACATTAGAATTCGAACCCAAAAGTGTGTTTGTTTTTGTAGAAAAGTAAACGATTTGGTGCCGGTGGTGTAAAAGGGTTAAAGCAAATGGTTAAATTTCTACCGACAACATTCCACATGGCTAGATTTTGTTCATGTGTGGGTCAACAGCCTACGAAGACGGTCAGTTTTTCGTCACCCAACAGCCGAATGAGAAGAATCAACCATCAACCTACCCCTTAATATATGGTTATTTTATTTAAATTTGGACTATTTTAGGTCTTGAAGATGTGTTTAATTTGGTAACTTTATTCAATCATCTCACGCCTTGTGAGGTTGTCAGTTCGAATCCCAAGCGCACCTGGGTTTTCGTCTCACCGCATGTGGTACTCTAGAGAGTTCTTCTCTTGTGGCAGCCAGCGGTACGGTACCATGGAACGGCTAAGCCAAACTTTGAAGCCAGCATGTACCCGGTTAAGACAATATGTTTGGGCAAAGTGGGACAACGGAGCTCTCCAATTTGGAGAATGCGTGTGCTTGGTTAAGACAATAGGTTTAAAGTATTTGTCTAACAAATTTTCAATCAGTAGTTGAGTTATAAAGTCTAAAAATGAGAAAGATAGGAAAACACTAGAGAGTGGCATGTGTCAAAAAATAAACAGTGTGATTAGTAGACAACATATTCAAAACATAATGAACAACAGACGAAAACACAATGAACAGAATAAAACATTGTACATCAGAAGCACTAAACCCAATTACATAAAACACAATGAACAACGTAAAACAGAATTGAAAGCCTACTAAAAATACAATAGACAAGGTTAAACCATGTGTAGGCTAAAAAACACAATGAACATATTTATAACACACACATGCATAATGTAACACAATGGACGAGTATAAGACATAATAAAGTAAAAAACCCAATTAACACTTTTTTTTTTAATTTTAATATATCAATTTAATACATGTATTAAAGATAAAAATAGCTCGTTAATATGGTGATTTGTTTTTAAAAAACGAATATCATATGAAAAAATTATATGACCTTTTAAAATGATGAGGGAAATTGGCATATGCCTTGCATATATAAATATATACTTTTCCTTTTATGTCATTCCCCTAATTTACTATTTTTTTAACAAACTAATCTTAATTGTAACATCTTATTTTGGGATTAACACTAGACAGAGAAATGGAAGCCATAGTTTGAGTTCAAGATGTCAAAGACCAAACTACAAGGACTGTTTGTGTAATTTAAACCCCTTTCCATTATAAGCATAACTAAATATACGAACATAGATTCATAATATAGTTATTGGAACTAACAAGCTAATTTAGTTGAAAGAAAATGAAAGTTTTAGCTAAATGTGGAAAACAGCAAACTCTAGGGACTAAAACAGTAATTATGCCTAACTTAGCTAATTCTTGTAGGTTTATTTTGAAAGGAGTTGGTATGTCACACGGTGTGATTATAAGGGTTAGATATGCGTGAAAATGGAGTAACTATAAAACCTAAATTAGAGGGACAAAAGTTGATAAATAGGGGAAACTTTATAAAAATCTGCATTTTTATGTGTGCGTTGACATTTTTGAGGAGGGATTCAGCCTTTGAAAGGCTTTTGATCAACTTAACACGTATACACACAAAAACCCTAAGCCAAGATGATTGCATAAAATCACATGGCGCACGTGAAGATTAAAACCAAAATTGAATGATTTATGAGGGTTCAAGTTAAGATATGAATTATTTAATAATAGAAAATGGATTCTTGGTTAAGAAAATATTGCATGATGAAATATTAGGGTTCATACATAATTCATATGTGAATCCATATAGAAACTAGTTGCAACTGATTATTGGAACTTGTATATATGTTAATTTTGTTGAAATAAAGTAAATTGAAGAGGTTTCATGGAGTTTTAAAGTGGGTATTGATCTTTAGGTAAAACCCATGACCATTCTTACTTAAATTGATAAATATATTGAAAGAATTTGATATTTTACTATGTTTGATGTTTATGTATGTGTCGTAATTGATTGGAAATAAACATGGTGAGCTCATGAGACGTGCGCCTAAAAACGTTTGGGACTAAGAATAACACCGATGAGTTCATGAACATAACAGTATTCAAATACGGGTTCATCAACTATAGCATGAAGCAGATACATCCATGGTAAATAGATAAGAACAGAGTAAGCACTGTATGTTCACATAACCAGACTATGTACACAAACTCCACTGGCTAAAGCAAACACATACAATCGGCACTCAAGTATACTATCAAGCATTGCCACATATCACAGATGCTAAATATATGACAATATATGATAAAAGCCTCATATTTCTCGCGTTTTTAAGTGTTATATCAAGGTTCAAGGCGTCGGTTCACTAAGGATTTCAAGACATTAATATTTAGAAGTATGCATGGAATTTATTTTCATGGCTTTCGTACTAAATTTCTAAACGGGTGTCTTAAAATTTTAGGGTTGTTACAATATGTCATTGTAACATGGTAATTTATATTAACTAGCAAATGCACCCGCGCTTCGCGGCGGGGATGGTTATGACCGTCGTACGACACAGGCATGGAAATTAGACGGTTAAGTTTTAACGCAAAACTATATTGACCTTTTGAAATGTCCACTACAAACTTAAGTGTGCACCTTCTCATTACATACCCAACTACATACCTTTGAATGCAGCCCACACATTTCATCCTGAATAGTCCATGATCCATAAGTAAGATAACTCCCCATGTGACAGCACAAAGTGTTAAAAAAAGCCAATGATTGGGTGCTGCAATGATCTGCAACCACAATAGCAAATTAAAGGTTAAGGACCAATGATTAATTGAGTTGGTAACTTGGATAAACTTATCAATGTAATGGTGATTTTACCTTAAAGGCTCGTGTCTATGTTGCTTGTTTTCTAGGAAAGTTAATCAAAGTGTGGGCTGCAATAAAGAACACCATCATCGGAGTTGTCGTTACTAAGCTGAAATCAATATAACGCGCCTCGCCGCGGATTTTGATATTTAGATCTAATCAATTTAGGCCAAAGAATCTACTCAAGTTAACTAAATGCACAAAGACAGTAATAGAGAGTACTCTGGTTATACCCATACAAAAAGTCAAAGTCAAGCAAAACTTCCATATATAATGCCCTCTGTATAACAATCAATTGCAACCTAATCTCCAATTTTGGTTTAGCTCTTTTCTATTCAAGTGTAAATAAATTAAAAGATAAGTAAAAAGTAATGTAAAAATAAATAGAAGGGGTCAACAACATAGGATAGCAATAGAAACCATTCTCAATGAAGTTTAAGGCATTGATCGACTTGCACTCGTATTCTTGCAACCTGTAACCATATGTAAATAGCATTCATGCGCGCGCCTTTTGTGAATTCCATCTTGTGGGTGGATAATTTAAATAGCATCAGGATTAACACTATTAGTAACTAAAGGAGCCAAAATCTATCTATCTATCTATATCTATCTATCTATCTATCTATCTATATATATATATAAAAGAATTGATAGTCGTTGACGTGGCGTTCAATGGTGGCCTCAACCCCTCTTTGAATGTGTCACGTGTCATAATGAGGTGAATATTTTATTATTTTTGAATTATTTCTTTTTTATCTATTAATAAAAAAAAGATGTCATGTGAGATATTTTAGGAAAAAAAGAATTTAAAAATAAAATTAGATTATTCTCTCTAATGTTTCATCTTATAATTTTTAAACGTTAATATCTTTTATATACGAGATTTTTTAAAGAAAAAAATTACACCAAATTAACGAGCATTTTATTATCTTTCCAACAAGTACCATAGTGTTATATAAAAACGGAGGAAAAAAACGACTACTTTTTATGGGGTTTTGTTCATACAGAAATAAAAACACAAAGTGTTCAGGTTATTAATTAATCATGATAGGCAAGTCATTAATTATGTTCAAACCAGTAAATATGAATTCTATTTACAACAGGTGTTAGCATTGGAGTTATACATTGTTTTAGGTTAAGTTTTAATATTAGAGTTATACATTTTAAGGTTAGGCGTTAACATTGGAGATACATTGTTAAAATTGATATTTCATATTATGGCACTCAAGGAGGCATTCTCCCCCTTGAGTGTGCCATGTGTCATGCCATGTGGCAAATTAAAAAAAAAGCAAATAATAATATAAAACTTAATCTACTAAAATTAAATTGAGTTATTTTAGGAAAAAAAATTAAAAACAAATTTAAATTTTTCTCTCTTATGTTTCCTCCCATAATTTTTAAACGTTAATATCTTTTATGCACGAGATTTTTTAAAGAAAAAAATTACACCAAATGAACGAGCGTTTTATTATCTTTCCAACGAGTACCATAGTGCTATATAAAAAACGAAGAAAAAATGACTATTTTTGTGGGGTTTCGTTCATACAGGAAGAAGAACACAAAGTGCCCAGGTTATTCATTAATCATGTTTTTTCTTTTAAACCAGGTTCTTATCTACGATGTTGAAATTCAGCCCAATCGCCATGCTTTCATTGGAATTTTACTCTTCTAAAGATGCATAGGTATACTTCATCAAGAGAAGCTAGGAGAAAGAATCGCGTAACACTGCAACACATGGTGTCACCTTATAGCAAGGTTAACTTTTTATTTATATAATTACAAGAGTAATAATTATTACTATTAGTATTAGTATTATTAGAATTGTTATATTTTTCAACCCTGGGACACTCCCGGGATAAAAGCTAGTTGAGCATATTTTAATTAAGATAATTACAATAGGAATATTAAACCTTAAAGAACCAAACCTGCCGCACTCGAACAACCATCGCAACATCATCGACAGTCGTTCAAAGTGGTTACTACCACAACCCTTCAACAAAACCACCATCATCACGCACCTTCGACCACAACCACCCTAGCAAACTGACGCAACCATCTCTTCAACCATAACCATCGGCCAGCCTACTCAAATCAACACTGCCTCATAGTCGCTTCCCGTACCCGTCACCTTGGTCAAGCGTCATGAACCAAGCACCCACCGTCGCCCCTTAACTTCTGACCACCGTCGTTGCCTGGTTCTTCATCACCCGTAGCATCAGAACCCTAGGGGTCAGTTGAAGTTTTGAGTTTGAGATCTTTCGAAGGGGGTGGTTGAGTTGTTGTGGCGTGATTGTTGAGAGAGAGACAGGCTGAGGCAGGGCTTCAAGAAATACGTAGAAAGAAAGATGTTTGGCTGGTGGAGATCCAAGTAAGAAGATGAAGAGATATAGAGGGAGTAGATGTGCACGCAAAACAAAAAAAAGTGGTAGAAAAGAATGCTTAAAGTGCTTGTACACACTGCTTCACCTCACTTGTACAATTTGCAATAGTGAGTTTTGCCTCACAAACTCAAGTTGGTAATTATAGAGTTAATAATGTCTAGATATAAAGTTTCCTCTAAACCGAATTATGAATAGTAATATACAAGTTATCAAAGCATAAACATACATGCCATTAATGAGGCCTTACGCTTTTGAACTTTTAACATAATACTAGTATGGTGCCCGCGCGTTGCGGCTGGAGCATAACATTTACTAAAAACGAAGCAATAACAAAAATAAATATGTGATGATAAAAGCAAACAAGGGTAGGGGCCGTAGGGCACGTGTCATATAGTCTTGTTGCCTCTTACATGAGACAAGAAAGTACATATCATAGACTCATGATGAAGGCATGACATAATGACCAAGCTTTGATATGCGTGTAAGTTTTGATTAACATATAGTAGTATAAGGTTGGAAAAAGAGAAGTTTGTCATCTCCTATTATTGTTTTTAAATAATATATTATAGATATAGATAAAAGCATTGAGGGGGGAATTTTGACCATTGTATCTTTAACAATTAAGGAGAAAATTTAAACTATTGTATCTTCCACATCTTTAGTTAATACTAAAGATTTATTGTCTTTATTATTTTGAATGATATAGTTTTATTGTATAAGTTTAAAATTATTCAACTTAAACTGTTGGCTCGATTTTACCAATTTATTTTTTATCTATTTTTTGCATTTTTTATTTTAACTTCATGTTTATAAAAAATAAACATAGTTCATTCATTGTTTTACTCCACAAATATGTAGTAAGCTTCCATAATTCCATGCTATGTTTATGTCTCAATTTATAGACATTGTTTAGGTTCAGAATTATTCAACTTAAACTACCGGTTCGATTGTTAACAAATTTTTTTCATTTTATTTTTTACATTTTTTATTTTAACTCTCAACTTTACATAACATAAACATAGTTCATTCATTGTTTTACTAAGTATGTGGTAAGCTTCCTTCTATGCCATGTTTATTTCTCATTTTATTATAAAAAGTCAAATGGGATCGCCAGTTTAAATAATTTAAAATATATGACATTGATTAATCGGTTCATATGCAAGTTGTTGTCCACAATATATGACATGTAATGAGTGAGTAACCAACAAACCAGTTGTGTATTACACTACATAATTGTAAGATGTTATATATGTATTCAGATCATATAGATACTTTGTGGTTTTAATTGCAAAAACCTTTTTTATGACAACCCTTAAGCGTTTTCTATACATTAACCCATGAGTAAGGCCATAATATGGTCATGTTTCTGATGCATGTCAAACCCAAACATACAAAACCATTTCACTCTACCTTATCTATCAATTTTTGTACCTTACATATCAATTTTATGAGCGACTACGATAGTTCCATGCATCAATATATTATACAATTTCTTTTCCATGACCTTCCTAAATATAAAAATACAACCCTAGATATTAACTATATAAAAGATTATAAAAACAACAAAGTATGGATTGGTTGGGGGCATAAACACATAATGTTTGGAAGAATGTTATTTTAATGGTGAACAAAAGATTATATTAAGACCGGTACCGTATATTTCACAAAATTTTGAAAGACCAAATACAACATATATAACGGTTATCTGTAATATTCTCGTACACAAAATCCCTTATGAATCTACAGAAACAAAAGAAAATGGTTTATTAATTGTTTTCATAGTAGAAGGTAGCCATCAGATATCAGTAAGAATGAGGTCTCATAAATGTACAAATTGAAGAAAGAAGCCGACGACAATGCCTACTAACAAACCAAGGATTATAAAGAGACTAAGTAATTGGAGAGTTGTTTCATTGAGATGTATATAATAAAAACACAATGATCAATATTTATAGGGCTCTAATAGAAGGTATAGACATAAATAAAGAAGTTAGGAACATGGATAGTCACTAATAATTTATAAAGGAGTTAGAAACATGGATAATCACTAATAACTTTATTATTTCATAATCAACTTAATTGTTAATGTTAAAAGACAACTTCACCCCTTTACTATCTTCATTAAGTTATTGTACCATATGCATTATATGTTGTAGTTACTTAAATTTGGTTGGAATCATTCCCTCATGCTTTATAATATAGTATAGATATAGATAATGTTTTGTAAATTTTAAATAGAGTAAAATGCCAAAATCGTCCATGAGGTTTGGTCGCATTTGACAGTTTCATCCAAAATATTATTTATCTAATTTTCTGTTTATTTTTTTTTTTCATTTTATTTTTGCAACTAGACACTTGAGGTTTAATAGTTTTTGCCATTATCTTCTAATACGCTAACACCGTTTAGTTTTTTCTGTTAACTGAGGGGCATTTTTGTCCTTTTAACTAAGGTACAACTTGTTAAAGCTTCCTACAATTTGTTGGGGCATTTTTGTCCTTTTAACTGAGGGGCATTTTTGTCCTTTTAACTGAGGGCCATTATCATCTAATACAATAAATGAATTAAATGTTCGATCAGGGATTTTCTTTGTCATCTTTTGATGGCTGTTGAAGATTAAATAAGTAGTGTGTCGAGTCTAAGCATGAGGGATGGATTAGCATGACAAGTGTCTCCAACCTTGAACTCTCCATGCCGGTGCAGGTTCCTCTTCTCGTGTTGTTAAGATGCTCGTTCTTCTTGAGACCATAAATCTAGGGCTGCGTCCACATGAAATTCTCGTTAGAGGGCCATGGGAGGGTCACCATGAGGGCACTCCGACGCTCAAGTCAGTGTCGACATTGATAAATGTAAGCAAGAGTTGTATGGAAAGAGAGAGAGAGTTCTAGAGGAAAGACCAACATTCCCTCTATGAGGGAAGGAGCTTCCTACTTATAGAAAGATTCTTGGGCTTTAACCTTAATGGGCTAAGTTATTACCGAGCCTATCAGAACTTGGCCCACTTAAGCGCGTCCAACATGTTGGGCATCTGGTCCGATGCGGAGAGTACCTCATCAGAGTGTATTTAACATTACAGATAAACATTGCTTGCATAATCATCCCATCGAAGAAGACGAAGTTACCTGGTTTTTCGAAGAACAAGTTCTAATCAATCCTCTTTGGATTTTTTATGAACCATTAGTATTGGTCTGCAATTTAGTTTTCGTGTGGAATATAATCTATTTAGAATATAATTATAGTTGATTTCAATGGATTTTGTTTGCTTCAGTTTCGACCCTTAATCACATATAGGCCATGTTTGGCTAAACTTCTCCTTATCACCTTATTTCCTTTTTCACCTCCTTATCTCCTTAAACCCAAAAGTCACAAATCCTTACTTATAACTTATCTCCTTTTCAACCCACAAAAACTCCTTTTCAACCCATTACCCAAACATTATTTTCTCCTTATCTTCTTCTTGATTAAGGAGATAAGTTATAAGGAGGTAAAATAAGGAATCCCAAACATGCCCATAATAAAGAATTGAATGGATACATTATTATATTGATTTGCTTGTGGAGAAGAAATGGCCGATATCATCATTCCAATAATCGGTAGCTTGGTGAATATAATAATCACACCTTCAAAATCACCGGCTCAATCACGCTCTACAATGATTATTTCTAGCTTTGCTCCTCATTTAAACATACATCTTTTTTTTAATATACGTTTTCATTTTTATTCTCATGATTAAAATTTTTGTTTTCTCGTATTATAGTACATTAATTTCTATGTTATATCATAACACATATTTTATCACATCATATTAAATTTATCTATCCCGGAAAGATTCCGGGATATAATCTAGTATGGGTATATTAGATTTTAGTGGCAGATAATACTTGCAATTATCACCATATTAGGTTTTCTGGTCCATCTTCAAGCTGAAGTGAGAATAGTTGTATTAAGATTGAGTCTGATATTGAAGACCGGTTGAATACGTGTGTTTGATTTTTTGTTCTTTATTGTGAAAAATCAAACCAATACTATCAATACCCATATTTGTATTTAGAGTTCTTTGTCGGTATTCTTCACTCTGACAATTAAATCCGATTCTGAGCAAATAATACTGGTACCAGTACCAGCATGGTTCTAAAAATCTCTCCTAGCCGTTGATCACTCAACGATTAATCCCTAAGTACTCCCCACCTAGGTAGAGTACTAGGTTAGTCATCTTTGAGTACTCCCAACTATGGCCGAGTACTCGCAACTCCCCATTCAACCGAGTTGACACAGCTTAGCAACTTTTGCAACCATGAGTACCGTAATTGGTTTTTATGGTTTTTGATCAATGTAAAACTGATGTAGGTGTCTTCGTGGACATCCCTTTTCCGGTTGCTAAATCGAGTGACGATATTGTATCGATAATGTAATGAATTGAACGAATATTGATCAAATGTCCGCCATAACTCGCAAAAATCCCACTAGTTGCCTTTTATACACCACATATTAGTGTTTATTTAGTTCTCTAAGTTTGTATTTATTATTTATTAATAATAATATATAGTATTAATTTACATATGCTTTGTGCTTCATGGTGTTGTGCATCATGCTTAACCAGTGTTTTGTGCAAGAAATGGATGTACGCCATGCTTTGTAGGTTGTATCTACTTTGTTTTTTTCTTTTCTTTTTTATTTTTAACCCTAAAAGTTTTCATCTTTTACATTTAACCCTTAAACTTTTTTACTTTGAACTTTATCCCATGTATCTTAAAAAGATTTTTAGCTTTAGGCGGTGTTTGTTTTTGAAGAGGTAAAAGGTCTGCAGTCTGCAAAAAGAAGACTGTTTATTTGTTAATGTCTGCGTAACCTAACCATAACCATAACCAACCACAACCCACCATAACCATAACCATAACTATAACCGACTACAACCCACCATAATTATAACCAACCACAACCCACCATAACCACCATGAACTACCACAACCCACCATAACCACAACCAACCACAACCTACCAAAACCATAACCAACCACAACTTACCATAACCATAACAAACCATAACCCACCATAACCACCGTGAACCACCACAACCCACCATAACCAATCACAAACCAATTCATAATAAATGAAATCAAACCAAAAGATCAAACTAATCAAGAATCTTGACAACAGAGAAAACCCCAACTCATAACAACTGAAATCATACCAAAAGAAGCGAGGAGGCGGCGTCGAGAGGGAGGGGAGGAGGGTGGCGGCGCTGGGAGGGAGGAGGGCAGTGGCCGGGAAGAGGAGGGGGAAGAAGAAACGAAGAAGGAGGAGGAAAGAAGAAGAAAAGAAAAGAAAAGAAAAGAAGAAGAAATATGACAAGAGAAGAAGAAGAAAAAAATGAGGAGAAGAGAAGAAGAGAGGTGGAGAAGACTTGAGAAGACATTGTTTCAAGTCTGCACCAAGAAGAGGTCAGGAAGACCCTTTTTAGTGAAAAGTCTTCCAAAAAACCAAAAATCTGCGTGCCCTAAATGTTTGCCCGCGTCTGTGTGACGCAAACAGAAGTAGTCAGAAGCACTTCTGACCAAAAAACAAACACCACCTTACATTCCAATCCAAATTTTCCGAGAGTGTGTATGTAGTTCAACATTACCTCTACTTTTCCCATCAAACGGTCACGATGTGTTTTAAGTTTCACTCTAATTTTTGTGCATTATCGCGCTGTAACGGGCGTGCATGCTTCACCGTTTTTACGTCTACATTTCACCTGATTTTATTTTTTTAGATTTTTGTTTCCTCATGATTTTTTCAATGTTATTAGTTGCTAGATACAATGTGTCATTGATGCTACTTGATATGGTTTTATGCCCTCCGTAGCAACGCTGGAGGCTTAATACTAGTTATGTATTAAATGTTCATATGTGTATATATATATATATACATATATATATATATATACTATGTTACAACGACATGTGTATGTGTACATGTATATATATACACATATATATAATACATTTTTGTTAAAATAAAGATAAAATAAAATGTAGTACTTGAAAATGAAATAAGAATGCAAACCACATGTTTCACCATAAGAAACAAGCCCCTACCACAACCCACCCACATAAGGTCGACATCATGTGTACCTTCATTTTCTGCAAACCCAACCGAATGGTCCATATATATTCCAAATCCACATGCACCTTGCAGTCTCTCAAGCCACTTTCATTGCATTTATTACCATTAACTGACAAACACCAAAACTAATGGCAAAACGCCAAATCACAAAAGTATGTATTTTTCTATAAAAAATTATCATGTCTACAGAAAAAGAGTACTTTTAGGGCGGATTATGTGGTAAGAAAATATTATAAAAGTAGCATTCTCTTCATTTTTTTAGTTGGAAATCCGGTTAAGAGCTTGTGTTAGCATCTGATTGGTTGTTTGATAATAGACCAGGGATCCCTCTTAGAGGTCCCGGATTCGATTATCACGAGGGACATAATGAGAAATGATGGATGACTCCTGGTCTATGGTCACGAGTTCGAGTCCTGATCTCGCCCGGGTTTTACCAATCCTTCACCGTCGTGCCTACGGGCGGGTGAGGGGTTGGGTTTTCCCCGGTTTCGGGAACTGCATGGGCAGGCCTAACTACGCCAGCCGCCTGAGGTACGTATGGGCCCTCCATTGGGTTGGTCGTGGGGGTCTGTCTATAGTGTGGGGATTCCCCTGAGTAGTCGGGATGAAATGTTTGTTGGCCGTTTAAAAAAAATGATAATGTCATTTCAATTTTTAATTTTTAAGGTTAAAACCTCACAATTTTGGTTTTTAAGATTCAGACAGTACTATTTTGATAGAGTTATACTTTCACGTAGTCATATGCAAGATTGAAATAGTTTACAATTAAAAGTTCGGTAACAATGTAAAAACTTTATCTAAATGGCCATTTTCCATATTTTTCTGCATGAATATTACTACATACTAAAATGCATACCAACATTCATCTATTCATTCATTCATCAAAAGAGTATTTGTCACCTAAAACAAACCCAGTGATTCCATTCCCGGAAACTAAACTCGGGAATGAAATCACAGTTGTCAATTACGACATACCTTAACACCAAACAGGCGAACACTACTAGATGATTTACCAACAGGAAAACATAAATTTGAGTTATTCCTCACCCCGAATCGCTTGCCCATTCTCTTATAGAATTCATTAGGAAATTTGAGCTCACCGGTTAGATCATTTCCATTGGCATAAAATGCCGTCAAATTTCTCAATTCTCCAAGTTTTGGTGAGAGATTTCCCGACAGTTTGTTGTTGTTTAAACCCAGAAACCGTAAGTTTTTCAAGCTCAAGATTGACTCCGGGATTACTCCCGTCAAACCCATGTTTGAAAGATCCAAAACCATGAGCCCATAAACATTTTGCCAATTGAAGCTCATAAGATCACCACTTATTGGATTGCTTGACAATATCAACTCTTCTAATGAACTCATTTCTTGACTTGCAAAAGTCAACCCACCAGAAATATTATTATTACTAAGATCTAAAAGAGTTAACTTCTTCAAATTACTAATCTCACTTGGGATTTCTCCTTCAATATGATTCTTACTCAAGTCAAACTTCAAGAGAGAAGTCAACCCTCCAAAAGTCAAAGGTAAACTCCCAGACAATGAGTTTCTACTCAAATCCATGATCAATAACTCACTTAAATAACCATAACTTTCTGGGATTTTGCCTGTAAGCAAATTACCAGACAAAACAAGTCTCTTTAACTGAGTTAACTTACCTATGCTGATCGGTAACCCGCCCGATAACCCGTTATCAATCAATACAAGGGATTGGAGCTTCTTGAGGTTACCAAAGCTGGTCGGGATTTGTCCGGTCAAACCCGGGTTTGCACGGAACTCTAATGACTCTAGAGTGCTTGAAAAGGAGTCCCAGTTAGCCGATTCGATCGAAATCGGGCCCTTAGGTGAGATGATACAGTTGAAAATAGATAATGATTTCAAGTGTTGAAGTTTAAACAATTGGGGTCTAAATTGAAGAGTTTGAGCACAAGGAAGTGAGTTATCATGAACTTGGCCTATGGTTAGCTCTGTGACATACCAGAATCCATCAAATACATCACATGAAACTCCCTGTAGAATTAAAACAAAGTGCATTAGGTTATTTAACATCAAAATGACTAGAAACTAAATATGTAAATAGGGTGTGTTCGTGTTAGTTCATTTAACTTTAACTGAATAAACAAACAAACACAACCAAAAAGAGACCCTTAAACAAACGGGTCATCTTGTTCATGTTCTTGCGTTAAAAAGATAAACATCATCATACTCGGTTAATCCCACCAATAACAAACGCTAAGGTAGGGTAAACATGTTCGCTTTTATTCATTCGTTGATATTCTGTATAAACACTAACTAAAAGCAAATAACAATATTCAAAGTAATATCAAAAATACCTTTCATAACATTTTTAACTGTAAACAACTCTACAGGTTGCAAATGTGGATAGCTTAAAAATAAAAATGAGCTGAACTCAACTTCTTTGAATGGATATGTAAAGAACATAAACAAACATGAATGGACAAACATAACCACAAATCATGTTTGTTTTATGTTTGTTCATTTGTTAAATAAACAAATTTCTTGTCAAAAAGATTTTTTTAGTTTATGTTTACAGACAAACTATAATCGTTGACTTATTTTCATAAACCATCAGAAACAATCTTCTTTGCAAGATTCCATGCAATTTTTCACCTTTACTGACTCATATTGATTCCAAATTGTATAAATTTGGTATGATTGTGGGTCCAAGAAAAAAAAAAGATAAAGATTAAAGATCATACAACCATCAATCTTTTATTTTTTATTTATTTGCACAACTTTTTATTTTGACTGCTTTTCTTCAACATTTAAAACTTTCTTTTGTTCTTAATGTTTTTTAACTTATTATAAAAACTGTTACAGTCAATCTAACAACTGATTAAGTTAAAAGATACCTGAATGGGTGTCCAACCACAAGGATCAGGATAAAGATCTGACCCATTCCACCATTTGCCTACAAACCCCTGTATAGCAGAGTACAATGCTTGTTGCTCTGTTTTCACCATTGGAGCTCCTACTGAATCTCCATTGTTTTCACCATTAACACACATTCCAATCAAAGCAAACATCATCACCATCACAATAATAAAATACCCATCTCTTCTCCCACTCAAATCCATCATAAATTCTTTATCTTTTTACCCTCACAACTTAATACTCTGTTTTCAAGAAAGAGAGAGGGAGAGAGAGAGATAAAGAGTGAGTGAGTTTGGAATCTGAATAGATTTTACACAAAATTAGGATTAAAGAAAGTGAGACACGAATATAAAAAATATAAAAAAAAACAGAGCACATGAACATGAAGAAGAAGAAGATGATGATGATATAATAATGGGAGTTAAAATCAGAGAAAAACCCAAATGGGATTTACCTCTAAAACGAAACCCAGTTCGTTTTTAACGATAAAAGTTCCAAATTGGTGAATAATAATATATAGTAACAGTTTAGGAAAAAGAAGAACAAATTAGGAAGGCTAAAAACAGAGGAGTGCTTATTTTCATGGTGGTATATAGGAAGGCTAAGGTATTAGAGTTACAGAACAGAATACAGAAGCAAATGTACACTGAAACAAACAGAAAAAGAGCTAATAAGGCACGGTTATCGATAAATGTAAGAGAGTACAGAAGTCTAGGAGGCTAGATAAGGTGGGTGTGTTTAGCTTTAAAGAGAAAGAGATGCTCTGTTTAATTGTTGAAAAAACAGAGTGATTATATGGTGTTTTATTGATTGTGATTATGAGGAGAGAAAGATGATGTGAGGGTTTGGATGTTTGGGGTAGGAGGATATTAAATTGGGTTAAAAGGTTGTTGCTAAAGTTTGTTCATAGGAAGGAGGGGACCAATATGTAGATCTATGCATGGTGGTTGTATGTGTGTTGTTATGTGTTGGATGGATATGTATTCATGCAAATAAAAAACAAGGAGTGTAAATGATTTTTTAGCAATCTTCTTTGCAATAGTTTAAGTTCACTTTTACTTTTCGAGCCCAGGGCCCTTTTTTCGTTTCGCTTCAAAAGCCACACTTTCAGGCTCTCAGTCACATTTTTATGCCAATTTCCAACGGAATATGCCTAAGAATCGTTTGAAGAACTCTGAAACAATTATACCACCCCTAAACAGGTATAGAATCAACCTAAAACAATTTAAACTAACACTAAAGAAGCTGAAACCATGTTTAAAATCCCTAAAATGTAATTTTATATTGTGCGTCTCACTTGAAATAGCTACTGATTTTAAAGGTGAAAACATGTTTAACAACTATGGTTATACCTGGTCTTGAGTCCCCACGTTGTGGCGGGGGACGTAAAACCGTGCCAAGTAACACCAACACCACACCATCGTCAGTGACCACCATCATCGAAATTAGACTAAAATAATAAAAATGATCATTTTGGGTTTAACTTGGAGCGTAATACGTATAAATATAAAATACAATATATCGATTTCCTCCTATGCTTGCTAGTACTTGTAATAAAGTGTAGGGTTCAATAATGGAGATTAAAAAAAGAAAACCTTATTAAGATCATTCACATTAGCTCCTTCATATTGTGCGTCTTATTTGAAAAAGCTATTGATTTTAAAGTTGAAAACATGTTTAACAACTATGGTTATAATTGGTCTTGAGTCCCCAGACGTAAAACTGTGTCAAGTAACACCAACGCCACACCAACGTCAGTGACCACCATCATCGAAACTCGACTAAAATAATAGAAACGGTCATTTTAGGTTTAACTTGGAACGTAACACGTATAAATATAAAATACAATATATCGAGTTCCTCCTATGCTTGCTAGCACTTATAATAAAGTGTAGGGCTCAATAACAGAGATTAAAAAAAGAAAACCTTATTAAAGGAAAAAAAAAACTAAAGATATCATTACTAAAGTTGGGTGCAAAGAAGTAAAGAAAAAAATATTGACTTGAGTAAAGTCAAAGCAATAGTAGTATTTATATCATTCGGGGGTGTGGCTAACTCCCGATGAGATAATTATATGATTTTCCAAGGTAAAAGGGAGTCTGACCAATTAGAAACAAAAATAGATAGAAACATAGTTCCAATAAAAGGAACCCAAGGACCATATTCTTCCCCAATTTAAGTTTTACTCACATCTCGAATAAATTCAAGGACATATTCGAAAAAATATTAACAATTAATCAAAAAAAAGAGTTAGTAATTAATTTATGAGTTAACAGCTTAAATGATCCCTAAGATTTGGTCATATTTCCCTTTTCCATCTATTTTTTTTAACTGGACCCTTAAAATTTTGTTTTTTCTTGCCATTTCTTTTTTTTTTTTTTTTTTTTTTTTTTTAGTATTTTAGTTGCAATTTCATTAACGCGATACCAACAAGAATTACAAGTCAGACGCGGGTAGACGGGCAACAAGCTGCGCCATTTCTATCCATTTCATTAACTACATCATTTTTCTTGTTAATTAAATACGATTTAACTAAACTACCCTTTTGATTAAAAAAATATTTTCTGAATATGTATATATATATATAGGGTAGGGATCCTAAGAGAACCAACCCCTATTTGAGAACTGAGAGAACCATTCTGGGCCACACATTTCATATAAAGGCAAAAAAAAAAATTTTTGCTTTAATCGCACATTTTTATGCAAGGAAAAAATTTTTTTATTTTTTTTTCATTTATACATATGTGTATATTGCATTATACATATATGTATAATGCAATTATACACATGTGTATACTGAAAAAAAATAAAAAAAAAATTCTTACATATAAAGCAGCGATTTTTGCAAAAAAAAAAATTTTTTTTTTTTTTTTTGCCTTAGAGAAATGTGTGGCCCAGAATGGTTCTCTCAGTTCTCAATTTGAGAAAAGGTTCTCATTTGAACCAAATCCTATATTATATATATATATACATATATATATATATATTATTTTTACTATCAGTAACACATCAACCACTACCATAACCAGTTAACACAACCCCTACCCCGCCACCTAACACAACTACCACTATCACCGCCACCCAACACCACGACCACCATCACTGCCACTTGAAAAAAAAAAGAACCAAACCGACTTGAAAACGAAAAACACAAATTATTTTAGAATTGTCTACATCATATACGAATATCCATCGTTACCATCATCATTTCCATCATCTTCGCCATCAACATTTGATCCCTTGGCGACCGACTCCATCATTTTGCGAATTGCCTTCTAAAATGCGGATTTTGAAACATATTCTCCACATACTCCTACAATAATATCAAGATTAATCAAATGAGCGTATTATCATTCATTGAAACCAAAATTACAAAACTACAAACATTCACCAACATATATAAATGAGTATACTTTCAATCAAACCGTATATATCATCTTATGCGAAATAATAAGTCAAACTAGTCAATTTTTTAAATTAGCTGAAATTAAGTCAAACGAGTCGATACCAAAGCATCAACATTAACCCAACATAAACCACTGTAATTACCAAACTAGCATTTACCAATCTAAGTTACCAAAGCATCAACATTAATTTTCTATGCTACTAATACTAATATATAGCAAATTTACAAAAGCACCAATCAACATTAATCCAATTTGTAAACCACTAACATTAACAAAACTGCTAACATGCACCGGTATAAACCAAAGTTACCAAATTATCAATGCATCAACATATATTAACACAATTCGCTAACTACCTATATAAACTAATAAAATTTACCAAAATAGCATGCATCATCGAACCTTAGATAATTTTTAAATATAAAATAAGTTACTTTACCTTGTTCCTTACTCTTCAGGTTTTTGAGGTGACTGATGCGCACCAAAAAAAAAATCAAGGGTGTAGCCGAAGAAGGTTTATGCTCAATACCATGAGTATACCATGAATATGGCCACGCCTGACGCCTAACACTTTTTCAAATACTCCAACAACATTCTGCGATTGAGATGAGCTACCTTCGTCGTCTAGTTGTTGTCTTTGAGCCTCAAGCTCTGCCACTAATTTGCCCTATATTTTACACAGATTATTCTCTCTCTCTCTCTCTCTATATATATATATATATATATAGGGGAAGTATTGGTAGAAAACCCACTTAAATTGAGTAAACTCTAGTAAACCCAATGAGTGACTATGGTTCATCCACATCACCACTAAGCATCTTCATATTATTATATTAGCAAGGTTATAAAGGTAATTTTGTAGGGAAGATATTATTAAGATTGATTTGATGGAGAGAGATTAGTTCTAATCCCCATAAACCACCATCATCCTCTCTCTCTCTCTCATAGTTTTCAAAATGAGATTCTTCTCCCCTCTCTCTTCTCCCCTCCCTCTATCTTTCTCTCTCTAAAAACCCCATTAGAGCTTTGTCTTTTTTAATTAAGTTGAAGATGTGGAGGTCGATCCCGGTGGTAGAGATGTTGATGATAGCGACGGGGATGGTGACGCAGAGGGATGTGGAGCACAGATCTGAAACCGTGGTTCTTGATGTGTTTCATGTAGTTGAACTTGCTCATATTTAGATCTTCTGTATATGTGGTTCCTCAACATGAAGGTAACTTTTGTTCATATGTTTTGGATATTTAAGTAAGTTGAAGTCAGTTTTTTTTTCTTTTTTTTCCATTATGTGATGTATATTTTAAGGTGTGTGATGAGATTCCAAATATGGGTTTATTAACTTTTGTTCATATTTTAATTTGAAAACCCTTTTTTATTATTTTAGTTATTAATAATAATATTATTATTATAATTATTATTATTATTATTATTATTATTATTATTATTATTATTTTATGGGTTTGTTAAGTTGGAGCTTTTTGGTTTGAGTGATTTTATGATGATTAGGATTAGGTGGGTGAATTGAGTTTTGGATTTTTTTTCGGATTGTTTATGTTAGATTGGATGTTAAAAAGATCATATTTTTTGAATTGGGATAATGTGTTTGTATTGCATATTTTTTGTTTTAAGGTCTTTTAGTTATAAATTAGGAGTTGAATCTATCCCAATTAACATGTGTAAGGGTTCAATTAACATGTGTTAGATAGCAAATGTGTTTTTTTTTTCTAGATTTATCTTTTGATTTTTCTCTAATAATTTTACTTTTTATTTCTTATGTATATGTTTATTCTGTGTGAAGGTTTTGATTTTTTGTATTGGTGCTTACTGATGTGTCAGGGTTTAATTAGCACATGTTAGTGAGGATAATGATTTTATAATATATAAATAGTTTTGGGGATAGTTTGTTTGCACACCAAGTGTTTTATCAAATGCTTGAATGAAAAAAAAAACTTATGTTAACCTTTTTTATTTTTTTTATTAATTTTTTGTTTATGTTAGATTGGATGTTAAAAATATCATATTTTTTGAATTGGGTAAATGTGTTTTTATTGCATATTTTTTGTTTAAGGTCTATTAGTGCTGAATTAGGAGCCGAATCTATCCCAATTAACATGTGTTAGGGTTTAATTAACAAGTGTTAAATAGGTCATAATGCATGTGTTAGCAAAACACACAGGTCACAATGCATATGTTAGTAAAGAGGCAGGAAGGTGTAGTCTTGTCCCACATATATACGTTAGTAGGTTTCTAAAAGACATACATATGGTTGTTAGGTAACTAAAACATGGGATCCTTATCAAACCAAACTTGACGTTTTCTCAAGATACCAACACATGTTACCAAAACATACATAGGTCACAATGCATATGTTAGCAAAACACACAAGTCATAATGCGTATGTTAGTAAAGAGGCAGGAAGGTG
Source organism: Ambrosia artemisiifolia (assembly GCA_032199755.1). Classification (NCBI taxonomy): domain Eukaryota; kingdom Viridiplantae; phylum Streptophyta; class Magnoliopsida; order Asterales; family Asteraceae; genus Ambrosia; species Ambrosia artemisiifolia. The sequence goes on from CM063519.1 coordinate 56,805,972, forward strand.
TAGTCTTAATGTTTCTTTTTATCACTATTTCCAAGTATGTCATATTTGTGATATTCAATACAAGTCACAATACATATGTAAACATGCTGGGAAAAGACATGTAGATGTTACCAAATCTTACACAAGACAAGATACATATGTTAACAATGTACTATATGTCACCTACCATAAGTTTGATCATCAACCAAATCTTACACAAGACAAGATACATATGTTAATGTTTTTTTAACATGTTAGTGATGTGTTAATATGTGTTTAATGATTAAAACTAACATGGTTTAAAGGGCTCATGTGGCATACGTTATTAATATGATGTTCGCAAATTAACGTGGTAATTATTTGAGTTTAACTCATTACTAACGTATATATGTGGTAACTTAATTTTTTAGGTCGTATATCCGAGAAAAGACATACATACGTTAATAGGTTTCTAAAAGACATGTTAACATTTTCTACTCCGCACAAGGATCGACTAGAGATGGAGTGCTAAGGATTGAAACATGAAGCTGAAGATGTCTAATAAGGAATGAAGCATAACGCCGAAGACGACTATTAAAGAATGAAGGATAATTTTAAGTTTCATGTGTTTTTGTTAGTTTATGATAGTTTTGTATCATATTTTTAATTGTTTAGATGTATATGAAATTAATTTGTTACACTCAATGTCGATTGCAATAAATTTTTATATACATGTGTTCTTTTATGTTGATATACTAGTCCAAAATTATCGTTATAATTATCTGAACCAATAACACGTGCTAGTGATGTGTGTGAAAGAAGTTTGTTTGAAGAGAACAACTAACATGTGTTAAAGGGCTCATACAACATACGTTATTAATAAATCTGGATCATTAAATTAATATATGAAATAAGTGGTAGAGAAAAAAGTAGGAGAGAGAAGGTGGAGAGAGAAGATGAAAAGGTGGAAAGAGAATGTGACATGATGGAGAGAGAATGTGAATCCATTTTACCTTTATACCCTTTTCCTAATATAATATCAATTAAAGTCTAGTATTAAAGTCAAGATGAAGAGAGAAAGTGGGACCATGCTTTACAACCATTGATCATGCTTGATCAATGGTTGTGATGGGGTTTATTGAGTTTACTCAAAAAGATAGGGTTTTCTATTAAACCTTGCCCTATATATATATATATATATATATATATATATATATATATATAGGGGAGTGATAATTTAAAAACCATCCCCAATTAAGAAAGCCCGTGAAACCCACATCCTAACCATCCATCTTAAGTGGTCAATGGTGGTGATTGTTCCTTACTTTTTATCAACAACTAGGTATTTATCTAGCCGCGCGTTGCGGCGGCGGCAACCGGCTTTACAAAATAAGGAATTATAATGATATTGAAAACAAAAACTAACTACAGATGTAATTTGTTGTTTTGTATCGTTATGAACATGGTTAAAAGTCAGCAACATTACATTACAAAATTTACATTATAGAATACACAATCCGTTTTACATTACAGAATTTCCTAGACTTGTCCGCCCCGCGAGCTTAGTCTACGACTCGTGCCTTTGGGGGCTGAGGTTGTTACCCCACATGTAAAGCAGATTTTTGTAACAAAGTGTGCCAAAGTTCACAAACTAAAGAAACATTCAATTTCTTTTAACTTAGACCCAAAAAATTACCTTCTTCATATTCCATGACTTGTTACTACTTGGAGAAGAATCAAGAACTGTCTTGTATTTTAATTCAAGGAATTGATTTCTTTCCAAACAGAGAATGATGCCTCTCATCACATACATAGAATTGATTTCTTTTTCATAGGGTGAGGCAAGGTGTGACATGTACGTCGTCCTATCCCACATTGCAGAATTTCCTAAACAACAGAAACCATATAAAAGTCTATTAATATTATGTATGCAAAATAAGTTAAAACTAGCAACATGACGAATTTTACAATCTATTTTAACTTTGAACAATAAAAATTACCTTCTTCATATTCCAAGAGTTGTTACTACTTGGAGAAAAATCAAGAACTGCCATATACTTCATATTCCAAGAGTTGCTACTAGTTGGAGAAGAATCAAGAACTGCCATATAGGCAAGGTTTGGCGTTATTCCATAACTTGTTACTACTTGGAGATGAATCAAGAACTGCCTTATAGACAGGTTTTGACATGGTAGTTGCATTAGTAGCCAAGTAGATACTTCCAAGCCTCCATCTAATGTATGAAGAAAACCCGAAAGTCGTCCGCCGCGCCAGCTTAGCCTACGATACGTGCCTTTGGGGGCTGAGGACTCCACCTCACATTGCAGAATTTCCTAAACAACAGAAACCAAAGAAAGGTTTATTAATATTATGTATAATACAAACTGAACAGAACAGTCTCTACATCACCATCGCTCTGATTTATGGACCCCATTGTTAGCACCAACGTCGTCACCATTAGCACCATTGAGGGAAAAATTGGTGGAAAGAGACATGGAAGAGAGAATCCATCACCGCTGTTAAATTTGGTTGTGATCTGTATACCAACGTTATCATCCTACAAGCACTATTTCAATCGCCGTTACATCATCATCACAACACCATCATAACTGCTACATAGCATCCAATACCACAGTCTCTGTCACTGGTTGTCGATTATGTGGCTGCTTTACGTATTGGGTGTGGTGGTTTATGGTAGGGGTGATGACAGTTAGGAAGGTGTAGAAGGTGGGGTTGAGACAGGCCAGACATCTCAAGCGATGACAGTTAGCATGTATAAAATATACACTAATCTTTATCCAGGACATGTATATCTCGGCATGCACCGTGTAGTTGATATCGTTGGTATAATAATAACAACCATGCAGAATGCTTAAATATGCCTAAAAAACCCTACCAAAAATTGACATTTGAAAGTCGGGTTGAACACATGAATTTGTTGATTCAATGAGGTCTAACGTAGGCCTAGGGTCGGGCCAGGACTCAAGGTTGTTCAACATCAGTAAATCAATTGGAATTCAGGCTGTTCACAAACTTACCTATCATATGTTTACAACATAAAATGTGTACAAGTAGTCAAAAATCTTTGAACGTAGAATGGATTATATTATAACAACAATAAATTAATCTAATGTTTTTACCTTAGAAGGAAGTAATGCCCGAGTAATGCCCTCACCACCATAACAGTATCCATATCCGCGTTCAAAATCCCCTAAATTGTCTATTATTCTTCCTGTTGATGGAATGTTAAGCTCCAAGAAACATGCACCATCTTCTATCAGAGTTATACAGATAACAAAGACTGCAATCTCCTGTATAAGCATGCGACCAAAATAAGTTAACACGGAACTGGAAAATGGTTAACTAGTCAAACTGGATTTCCAGTTTACGGGATTAGGTCTGAGACATTTCAATTCTTGGTTTGCATCTACTGATCCAACTATCAGGAAAATGGACGTATCTATTTGACTCACTTTCTTATGTGAACCAACTACCTATCTTCTGATCTCCCCTGAGTATCATTATCAGTAATTAAAGACACTAATAAACCTGCTAATATCAACATATAAGTCTCTAAAGTGTAGATAAATTAACTTTCCATCCAAATAACCTAATCAGCTTTAAAGACAATTTGATTCAACATGCTTAGCTGCCATTCCGGCAACAGATAGTAACTAACCGTGAATAATTATCCAACAATAACACCTATGGTGTACCTAGTTGATATCACTACATAAACTTTTATCAAGGATGATAAACTTAAATTTGTTAATGACACTCCACACTATCAATTCATTAGATCCATATCCCTATATAATGCTCTTCCACTTATCCTCTTCAAGTTAAGTCCTATGCTATGAATACTCTACATCACCACATAAACCCCTATTATCAACTTAACTCGTATGCTATATACACTCTATATCACCACATAAACCTCTATCAAGAAGGACTTCAACCTAACTCCTATACTACTCTATATCACCACATAAACCTCTATTATCAATTTAACGGCTACGCTATATATACTCTACATCACCACATAACACAACAATGAACCTAAATATGACATTCCAAACCATCAATTTATGAATTTATCACATCCGCATTCCCTATATATTCCTCCTAAACTTATCAAATGTAAACACAGAAATACAAATCAATATCAACAACACAAAAACTGAATTAATTTAAAGCTAACAAACAATGATCGAAAAACAGTAGGATTACACAGGCATGAACATCAGTTCCTTCAAAAACTCTCTTGTCCGCAACACAGCCATTTGAACCCAGATTTACCTACGTAAACAAAACAACAAACAATCACATTCAGCTACGCAATGACAATGCATGAACACGGTTTGAACAAATAATAATAATAATAATAATAATAATAATAATAATAATAATAATAACAACAACAACAATAACAACAACAACATACCATTTGGAAGAGAAACTGTTACACCATAGGAATCAACCTAACATATTGTTACAGATCTGCGTAAGAGATCGAATGGTTTGAACTCAGATTGATTTGGTTATCAATAACCAACCACGGACGTATAAAGGACAGGAGACGCCGATGGTTGCTGGAGTTGGTGACAGAGGAATCCGACGGCGGTGGGTTTGGTTCAGGTGGTAGTGGACGGTGGTGGTATTAAAGGAGATAGAGAGAGACAAGATCGTGTGTGTATGTATGATCTAGGGGTGAGCATTTCGTGGTTCGGACCCACAGGAACCTTGGACCCGAACATTTTTAAATATATGGGTCGGTTTCCGGTTCTAGATTTATATGAATTATCGGCTCCGGGTCGGGTCGGATCCAAACCCACGGTTCTAATATAAGAACCACAAGAACCGTTTGTATTTATATTAAAAAAATAAAAAACAATCCTCTTTAGTCTTTTCACTATTAGTTTTTACGTGTTATTGACTTATTGTAATCGATTTCATGTAATGTTAATACAATATTAAAAATATTATTTATAAGAATAACAATGTATTTTTCTTGAAATATTTTTCGGCTTGATGTATATACATAGATGTGATATATTATATAATATATATTATATCCAAATTTGAAGTAAATATTTATGTATGTCGCTCTGATGTGTGTGTATTTATGATGTATACATAACAGATTTAGATAATGTTTCGAGTGATGAGAATGAGAAAACTGTTACGAAAACATAAGTCGAGAAACAAAAAGTGATTTAAAAAAGAAACTCATGGGCTATTGTTAGAACCATATGTAGGAATTCTTTTACGGATATGGTAAAAGAACAGGAATATGCAATCCTCTAAAAGTAGTTATTACATTAAGGGGCTGTTTGGCAAGTGCTTAATCAGTAAGTGTTGAACCAGTAAGAGGTCTGAATGGATAAGAGGCTCTGAACCAGTAAGTGCTGAACCAGTAACTGTTGTTTGGTTAAACCTCTGAATAACTTTACAAAATTACTATTTTACCCCTTACCTTATTTTGATAAAAATCTTTAGTTTTTATAAAAAAAAAAAGAAAATAAAACCCACATATACACGACAGACCATACACATGGCACACCAAATTTCTTCACTGAACCATATCCATACCCTCATCAATCATCATTCACTTCTTTATTCATTCTCTCTCTCTCTCTCAACTCCATTTTTTCAAATAATAATAATAATAATATTTAGAAGATCAGAACCAGTGCTCCGGTGGAGGAGTAGGGTTGTTATCCCAACCATTCTTCTTTACACACACACAGATAGAGCTCGGAGAAGATGAATCACGGAGCAGGGGGTTTCCGGCAGGGGGTCGTGAGGGGTGGGGGTCGGACGGGAGTGGAGGAGGATGTGTTGTGGTCACCGGCGGGTGTGGAGGAAGATGGAGAAGGTGAAGGAGGAAGCTCGAGAAGGTGAAGAGGAGGGCAAATAAGGGATTGTCTATTATTGATATCATTCAGCAACTGGTAGATGCTGTAACGTTCAACACTGAACTGAACCATTAAGAGGTTGGTTTTTGCCAACCAAACAACCCCACCTCTGAATCGGTCAGAGGTTACCTCTGAACTGAAAGATTAAGAGGCCAACCAAACAGGGCCTAAAAGGTTCTAGATGGTCAGACCCTTTACCCGACCCATCAGAACCTTTAGGACCCGGAACCACATAGCTTTTAAGGTTTGGTTCGTGGTTCCTAATTTCCACAATAAAAGGGTATGCGGTTCTGGTGGGTCCGGGTCGGGTCGGTTCCGGACCCTTTGCACAGCCCTAGTATGATCAGATTGCAATGTGTTAGTGTGAGAACTGAGAATACGTAAAGGTGTATGTATGAGAAAGTGTAGGGAAAATTTACGTGTACAATAAGGGACAGGTGGAACGTTTTTAAAAAAAATAAAAATAAAAAATAAAAGAAAAAAAACACAACTGGCCGGACTCGAACCCGACTATCACACAAACATAAACAACACCCACACCAACTGATCTGCAACATCATTTGTTTACATATACCTAATCTTGTATATAAATAACCTTATAACTCATAATGGTAATAAAAAAATAATAATAAAATCATTGTCCAATTCACTTGGTTGATTAACTTGGTTTATTAATATATTGTAATAACCTTTGAAACCAGCCTAAAAAAGGGGACAAAAAACGGACCCTGCTAGGATTCGAACCGGAGCAACAGCAGAAACACACCAACACCCTAACCAACTGCACTACACACTCGATTGATTAAATTATCAAACAGCCTAGTATTTAACATGTTTACAAATTAGGAATATATATAAAACACTGTTCAAATCCGGACGTCTATTATTATATTTATAATTAAGATCCATATTTAGTAAAAAATGGTAATATGGTCTAAGAGTAGCCGTAGTCGAGCGCTATGGTGGAAAAAAAAAATATAGCGCCCCCCAACACCGCTACGGGGGGGCTCCATGCTACAAAAATCAAGTTTGGCGTGACTTAGGTAACGTCCGGAAGAAAAAAAGCCCACCAATCAGAGCATGACACCTCACATTCTCTCTCTTTTTTATTATTATTTTATTGTTTTTTTAATTTAAAAGATGTAATAAAATATTAATAGGGGCTTTATATATAAAGCCCCACCACTACACCCCTTTTTCAGTTTCCCTCTCCATGCTGACTCAGCAGCCACGTGGACCAATCAGGAAGAGGGGCTCCATATATGGAGCCCCCCACTACACATGGTCTAAGATTTTTGAAGTGTCCTCTCTCATCTTTCCTCTCTCCTCTCTAATCTTTTCTCTCTTCTTTCCCCTGTTAATATAGATTCATGTTTTTCTATCAAAAAATTCAAACAAACAAAACAAACTACTGTCACCAAAAAATGTATAAAAAACTATACCCCAATAACAAAAACATATGTTTTCACAAACTTATTTCATCAAAAATATATAAAAAAACAAAAAACATATGTTTTCACAAACTTATTTCACAACAAAAACATATGTTTTCATAAACTTATCTCACAACTTATCTCACCAAAACACATAAATAAACTATAACCAAACAATAAAAACATTTGTTTTCACAACTTATCTCACCAAAAATATATAAAAAAACTATACCCCAACAACAAAAACATATGTTTTCACAAACTTATCTCAATAAAAAAATTCAAATTATCAACCCAAACAACAAAAACATATATTGTACCTTTGATAGACAAAAAAAAAAGAAGAAGAACCGTCAATACTTCGATAAATTCATGAACATTTACAACAAACCATCTAACACTTCAACATCGATCATACCCAGCAAAAACACAAACAAAATAGAAAATCAGAATCACCTATATAATAGCTCAGTTCTAAAACAAACATTACAACAGATATGTACAAACCCATATTATATCATCTTAATCCAACTCTTGTTGACAAAAAGTAAAAGTTTTATCAACACCGTGTGCCTTCATTTGGTGTTACAGAATAATATAATGGGGCCTACCATGGAAAGAATTTTGAATCCAGACGGGGATTTGAACTCATTATGTCAAACTCCACCAAGTGGAGTTGATTTTTTGAATGATGGTACGTACAAAGACCAAAAAGAAACCACTTTATTATCAAATGGGCCTCTTACCCAATTGGGCACAACCCCAAATCCACCTTCAATTGGTAAAATACCCAGAAATTTAAGGAGCCCACCTTCTTTGGGATCCACTCAAGCCCCTCCTAATAGAGTTTGCTTTGGTGATACCTCCCCGAAATCAAAACCTATTGATTTAAATACCTCAGAAAATCAGCCGGTGGAGCATTGGGGGTGAGGATATTCGGTCAAATGTAGATGACGTTCAGGTCCATGCGGATGAGGCGCCTAGGGAACAACTATTTAAGGAAATTAATGCGCCGGTTGGGGAAAGTAGGGAGCAGTCTTTGAGTTGAGAGAATGCAACCGTAGTGGGTATTAATAACCAACCGAAATCTAGTCAAATTTATTATTTTGGATCAAGGGGGGAGTGGAGCAAAAGATCGAGATTATTCCTAGGAAGTGGACTAGACGTGGGAGAAGCTCAACTCAAGAAGGCCAAGCACCTGTGAGGAATGGTGATGAGAACATCAATATGAACCGGGGAGATAACTCAAAAAGATGAATACGGTATATCCAAATGGCGGTTTCCTTGGAGAAAAGCCTCTTAGGGTTTCCATAGGGTACAAACATAGGGTGTCTAAACGCACTAAGGAGTGGGAGAGACGCGCGATTTTTGATGACATGGGGTAGGAATTTTTGGTTGTAACAGTAGTACCTACAGGGGGTCTGGCGGGCGTTTTACGTTGTGTTAGTGTCTTACTTGTACAATGTAATGTATATTTTGGGTGTTGAATGAAAGTAATTTGCCGATAAAAAAAATGTAAACCCATCACACCTTGAATGGTTGGTGTTGCTGCTTCCATCGACACCATCTTCTTACCCCTTTACAAACTCACCAAATTGTTCATTAAATTTGTTCCCGCTTCACAAACCCACAAGTTATTCAAAATTCCAAGAATTAACAAGCCGGTGCTAAAGCTGTGAAAGTTGCTGCTTTCAACCAGTTTCGCTAGATTCGCAGGCGGAGGATTCCCAGATCTGTTCAATCAATAACGTCCACCTGTCACCATCTTCGTTCACCACCCTAAATAACTCTAGCCGCACCAATCTCCGAAATTCAGATTTTCTTGATTTTACATCAAGATCTTGAAATTAAAAGAGAAAAGCTTTTGATTGTGTGAAGGTTAGGTATTGATTTTTTAGAATGAGATCGAGAGAGACTTTTATTTTTTTGTCAGCAGGCACACCAAGTATTACTGTACAAGCTTGTTCCCTTGCGGTTGAGGTACACCTGATGCTGGCGGTTTAATTTATTGGCTTCTCACTAGAAGCGACATCTCTATCCATTGGGATATGGGTAAGGCTTGCCTAGATCCACCCTTCCCAGACCCTACCGATAGTTTGGTGATTGGTGGGATTATACTGGGTAAGGTTGTTGTTCTTGTTGTACATGAATATCATGATGGGTATACACGATACCCGACGGGTAATGGATATGGTATGAGACAATATTTTATGACTGGGTATGGGTTTAGAATTAGCCATACTCGATTCGTTGTCATCCCTAGTCATTTTTTAGTTTAAAATTATAATTTAAAAAAAACGTTAACTATGTGGGAGACATGCAATACATCTAAGGGAGATGCTAACGTAAAAATGAGAGCTTATCGTGAGAAGGGTAAGAAGGAATAAGAGGCTGTCACATGTCCCTAGCCAAAAGTATATTATTGTACATCACCATAATTGTTAATTTTTTTTTTCAAGTTTCACCCTCATTTTTTTAAAACGTTAATAACTTTTTCATATGACATTTTTTTAAATACACCGTAAAACAAGTTTTTTATCCTCTTTTATTTGAATACCCTATTGACATAGTTTAAAAAAATTGTTAGGTTGATAGCTTGCGTTACCTATTTGCTCGTGCTCTATTCTTCACTTTTTCCTCACTACTGGTGCATTATAATCCAATTATTTCATCCAGATTAGTCGATTAGGTTTAGGTTTTAAAACCGCTAAGACAAATCTTGGATTGATCGTTGTTATGATGGGTTATTTGTGTGATTATTAGGACAGATCTGCGTTGGGTATTAATCGAATTAGTTTATAATTTTTTAGATCAGATAATCAACCCTGCTTTCTGTCTTCGTTTAACAACTCAAACGACCCGGGTTTGCCAAAACGCAAGTTTTACCTAATAAAATGCAAGTTATACATGATAAAACGCAAGTTATACTTGATAAAAAGATGCAAGTTATATATGATTAAACGCAAGTTATACCTAGTAAAACGCAAGTTATACCCGATAAAAAGATGTTAGTTATATTTGACAAAAAACGCAAGTTGTATCATGATAAAACGCAAAGTTATCAACACAACAATTTTTTTTTAAAAAAAATATAGCAATAGGGTATGCAAATGAAAGAGGATAAAAAACTTTTTTTTAGTATTTTTTTTTTGAAAAATACTGCCGTATGAAAAAGTTATGGACGTTTAAAAAATGCGAGTTGAACTCAACAATTGTGAGTTATACCTATTTTGCCCTTCTCCTTCTATTTTAGAAACTTATACTTTTCTCATTTTAATATCGTCAATTGATTTATTTTTCAAAAGCCAAAAATCCTTTTTATCCTTTTTATTTTAAGGTTCTTTTCTCATAATATACTTTCTCAGGGTTATAATCAAATACACATTGAAAGAAAAATAGGAAGTCATAAGAAGGGTATCAAACGGACTCCGATTGAACTCATTCAAGCGGCATTGGAACCATCTTATCGAACCCTAAGACGTTGGTTTTTAGGTCTTCGTTTTTTGGGGTTTTAACTTGTAGTTTTTAGAATATGCGTTATATTATTGTGTCTTTTATGAATCATTGTGTCTTTTTCTTATTTTCATCATTATGTCATTTTTTGAATTCATTGTATCTTTTTTTTTCAGCATTGTGTTATATTTTATAGCTCATTGTATCATATTTCGTATTCTATTGTGTTTTTTATATCCTTCTCACCATTCTCATTTTTGTTACACTGTGTAGAATAATTTGACCCTACTTTTTCATACATAAACCAAATAAAATCTTGAAAAGACTCTCTTCCTAAGTAACGAGCGGCAACAAAATTACCTGTTAAAAAAACAAGACACTTTATTTTTTACACTCATATTCATCGTATCTTTTTACACTTTCCGTTGTGTTGAAATATCTTGCCTATTTTTCTATGTAAAAATCATTCAATATTATTTTATATGTAAACTTTATCTAAATTCAAAGATTTTATATAAAAAATAATATTTTAAAAAGATAGCCCTAAGCCCTAAACCTTTCCGTTGGATCTTGCATCAACCACAATTCAACCTTCAAACATTCTAAAATTTTCTTTCACCTGCTATAATCATCGAATCAGTCATCAATTATTTTGTAAAATCATACAATGAACCGATCCAAATCAGTTTGAAGGGTACAATGACTAACTAATTTTAGGACTCACCCGATACCGACCTACCTCTCAAAGTAGGGGAAATGGATTTAAATACTCCCTTCCAACTTCCACCCATTGACGGATAATACTTCGAACAATCTCTTTGGTATACTCCGAACTAGCAAGTTAGTTGTTCCATGACCCCCAAACTAACGGAAGTCTAACCTGGTTAGTCTACGTTGCAAAACTCAATTTTCGACGTTAGCAATTTTTGCCACGTAGACAAACCAGGTTAGACATCCGTTAGTTTGGTGGTGATGGAACAAACTAACTTGCAAGTTCGAAGTATTATCCGCCAAAGTGATAATTCAGAGTTCTATCCGCCAATAAGTAAAGTTACTAGCATTTAAATCCATTTACCCGAGTAAAGGACACCTATTAGACATCTTTCTTAATAATTCAATCAAAAGAGTTAACCCAATCTATAAATTTTGTGGAAAGCATATTACAATTGCACGCTGTTTGGCTTTGAGAAATGGTGACATCGTACCTCTATACGTTGCGTATAGAGGGTCAATTATTGGCAATTAGGGTATGTTTAGCAACTAGTTGGTTGCTGTTAGCTGGAAGTTGGTAGTTGGCGGCTGGAAGCTGCAGCTTTTTAAATATATTTTGATGTTTGGTAGAGTAACGGGAGCTTTTAATAAAATGTATAAAATGACAAAAATGGTCATTAACTAAAAGCTTGTATGCAAGTTTTTTAATTTTTTAATTATAGAATGGGTATTTGTGTCATTTACTCATTAAAAGCTTGTAGCTGGTAGGAGCTTTTTCTTAAACGCTAATAGTAGTAGCTTTTCAATATAGAGCTTTTTCTCCTAACATAAAAGTTTCAAGCTCATTCAACCAAACAAGGTTTTTTATTGAGTAGGAGATTTTTCTTAAAAGCTTCAAGGCTAAAGCTCATAAAAGCTCTTAAAAACTCATTGCCAAACATACCCTTAATAAGCTTTGGAATCCTATACGCGGCGTATATAGGGGCGTGCCAAGAATTTGGTGGGTGTGTCATCGGTGGTTTGGAATTCCAAACCGTCACATTTTCATGCTACATCATTTCAAACCATAATCGTTTCAAAGCACAACCATTTCAAACTCATTTTTTCCTACAACCGTAAAACCATTTCAAACTTTCACCTCACACCCCACTTTTTACAAAACAAATAAAAAAAATTATCAAATGTGTGTGCGTATGGTGCGTCCCATGTGGCACGGTTTGGTCTAGTCCGCTTGAACAGACAAAACCCCACCAAAATCAATTCCAAACCACTTCTTCAATGGTGATCACTCCGCTTTGGTGAGTCCGGAATTTCTGACCGATCGAGAGTACTCCCATTGTGGATGCTTTTTACCATCACCCTTCAATATATCCAACAGCATTTTGCTCATTCACTTGTAGAAAGTATAAACTTGATTTCTATTAATGACAATGTTTGGTGTTATGGATCATATGTAAATTGTAAGGACATATCACAACTTTGTGCCCATTTACTGGTTGCACAATGTACTAAATCGGTTGTACCATAGAGTTGCTCAGGCAATACTTATGAACAGAAGTAACTGGACCTGCAAGCCGATAGCAGGATCAAGAAAAGGGATATAAACATGACTGACATTTGTCAGGAACCCTACTGTGCCCAAGTACATGCCTAGTCATCTTTTGGGCAATTCAAACCTTCAAAAATACATGGAGCTTTGCTTAAAGTAAAGAAGGATGACTCAAACATAACAACCCAAAAAAAATCTGATGTAAAGATATAGCAAGAAATATCATTTGTATTAGGGGCCAGGGTGTCCGCGTGATACATCACCATCACACTAGTAATGGCGTGATACACCGGCACAAACGTGTGTATCACTCCTGTGATGGCTTCTTACACCATACACATCACGTTGGTGATGATTTGTTTCCAACGGTCATTTGACCGTTAATTATAATTAAAAAAAAAATCATTCCCCACCTATTTAAATCCAATCTTCTTTCAATTTTCACACACGTCATAAATTACCTCTAAACTCTATAAAAATTCTCGAATTACTTCTCTCATTTCTATAAAAATTCTCTTTTTTTATAGTTTTTGAAAAATACCAATGGAGGATATGGAATACCAAAGTACATTTCTGTTCGACTCGTCTAGTTTGTTCGACTCTTCGGGTTGTAGTATGGAATCTTTTGAAAAGATTTATGAGCACGCGGGGCTTGAAGATACGGGACGATCAAAGAGAAAAATAGTTACTTTTTTGAAAACTCAAAGTATAACGCCGAGACGTTTTGAGTGAGGTTGTGTATGTTGAAAGAATTATTTTTAAAGAATGTTGGAGATATTGAAGTTTGATTTGAATGGTTTCAAGAAGGCTACGACGCTAGGGGAAAAATAGTTTTACAGCGATACAAAAATGCACATCTGCGGTTTGTCAACCTGCAGCCAGTAAGTTCCTGACGAATAAGGTTATTACTTCTTTTGTTTGTTTAGGTTCATTGATATTTCTTGGTTAGATTAGATTCAGAAACAATTTTAGATTTTTAGGTAGACAACTATGTCTGTATGGCAATGGTATAAGTGGAGTTTAGATGAGTGGTCTTTTATAAGCGAAGTATGTATTAAAATTCGATTACATAGATTCGTTTGTTGATCACTTTCGTTACTTTTTTCATGAAATACTGTGTTCTTATTTTTTATGCAATTTTGTTAGAGAGACCATGCATGATGATGCTGGCAACTCATGTACCCACTTCCCGATGGCTTATTGGTCATATGAATTGAGACTCTTGTTTATTTCGAGATATTTTGTTTCCGTAGACCTCTTCTCTAGCAAGACAAGGTAACCCTCAAATTCTTAATGGGCTTTATTGTCATTTTTTCATCATTTGCTAGAACATCTTATTTCCTCAAGACTAAAACTAAGGACATAAAATTAACTTTCTTGTTTCTGGAACTAGCGTAAAACTGAATCTTGATTAAATTGTTACTCACTTGATGAATAGTTAAAGCCTAAAGACACCATGATCTTATACCGTTTTTTTCTCGATTTAGACACAAGACTACATGGAAGTTGGAAACAAGGCATTGAATTTCATAAATGTCAATCTTTACAACCTACAAGTCTCAAAGGCTGCAACAAAGTTTGAGAAAATGGCTTTCAGAAGCTCTCGGATTATTGGATGTTCATGCATTTTTAATTTCAATGTTACTTGAGGTGTACGTGTATGGTGGTAAACTTTCTTAGTTATCTTGAGCAGTTGAAGTTAAAGAAATAAGTGAATGTTTTGTTTTTGATCTATGAAAAGTGAAGGGATGACTAATTACACCACATGATGGAACTTCAACTGGCGATGCCTTTACTTTAATATTTTTTTGGTTTATAGACAAAACAAATGCATCTGCGGCAATGCGCGGGCGTTCTCGCTAGTGTATATGAATGAAACTGTTTGTTGATGTAAATATTGTATAAAGACTTCTACTACTGTGTGTCTTGGTTTAATGCAACTTTTCTTTTGTTGTTAGACAAAATTAGTTGGAAGCTAGAGTTTACTTAGAGCTAAAAGTTCGGATATATTTTCTTGGGTTTGATAAAGTTGTTACTCATATAAAACTCTAGTATAAGTTTAGTATGAATAAATATGCATCGTTAAGGGGCTGTTTGACAATTTCGAAATGAGTTAGTGTTGATTCAGTAAGAGGTCTGAATAGTTAAGAGGTTCTGTATAGTTAATTGCTGAATCATTAAGTGATGTTTGGTCGGACATCTGAATGGTTAAAATTTCTTGTCCCACACATTAGTATGGAGAGTAAAAATTGATTCGTTTATATATGAAAACTAATTGGAAGTATCAAATCTTATGTCTCACATTTTACTTGGGAACCTATCCGCGCGCAGAGGGGGGGGGTTGCAAAAACGGGTTTCCGGTTGTGATTCCATCGCGCCGGACACGAATGCCGATCCAAAATTCAAACTCCGCTTGGCGCTGAGTTTTGCTCCTGCTTCGTTTTTTTTTTTTTTTTTTTTTGCATCGGCCGAGCACAACATCGCTGTTTTCGCTCTGATTCATTCAGATTTGCGTCCGAATCTGACCTGATAAGAGGCCTGGTCAGACGGGTTTTCATTCCGATCTTGCCTGGCCAAACAGCCTCTGGTCTGACCGAGTAAGACATGCGCCCAGTCAGAACCATTCTAAAAGGTTATGAGTGCTTGCTAATAAGTTTTAATGGACGTTATCATAACATTTTGAGATTAATAAAAAAACCATTATCTAGGGATGGACATAGAGTAGGATAGTGAAGTATCATACAACTAGCTCACCCTATTTATTTGTTGTCTTCCTTTCATCCGACTCATAACACACATAATAATTTCCTATGATAGTCACCAATCATCAATAGTGAAGTATCATACAACTAGCACACCCTATTTATTTGTTGTCTTCCTTTCATCCGACTCATAACACACATAATAATTTCCTATGATAGTCACCAATCATCCTAAATAACGGTGAATCTAATAGCCATATTTGTCCAATAATATCAATCTTTAATCACATATTATTAGAATAGACGGTGTGGAGCGTGAAAGTGGGGTGAAGCCCATCCAACTCACAAATACCATCCCTTGTGTGGCGTGGCCCCTTTGAGCTTGAAGATCCCTACCAGCGTGGGGCAAAAGGTGGGAGTGAGATGGATGGTTGTGGTTGGTTATTGGATTATGGATGGTTGTGATTGGTTGTTTATGAGAAAAAAAAAAAAAAAAACCCCTCCACGCCACCACCAACCCGTCTTTTTTTTTTAAGGGTAATTCCCTCTCTATTGACGTGGTTGTTATGTGTCGCCCCATGCCCCCTTCACCTCCATAACCACACCGTGCAGTCTTAGTGTGCAGGAGTGGTCACCAAAGGTACCCTAACACCTTCCAGTATTGTGCTGCCACATCAGATTTATTAAATACTACCCTAAGACTATACGGTGTGGGGGCGTGGAAAGGGATGTGAAGCCCCACCACGTCACTCACACCATCTTGGGTCCAACACGCAAATACACCATAAGCCCACTAAACAAATGAGCTTCAATTTGCACTTTTGATTTTAAAGGAGACATTAACTTTTCTTTTGTCTGCTTCATGTCAAGCAAGTTATGACTTTATAGTCTTCAGCGGCACTAGAAACGTCACCAGCCGACACTTAAACTTGCGTTCAACATCTTAGTGTCGTTAGGGATAGTGTCGTTGGAGCTGCTGGATGACTTTCTGATGCTTCTTCAATGTCTGGCAAGAACACACACTATATGCGAGATAAACTCCTAAAAACTTCGATTTTGTTTTTCTTGTACAAATTTGTTGTAAATATGTAATAAGTTGTAAAAAATATTGAAATCCAATGTAAACTTACCTAATCTAAATTGATAATTTTTGCTACCTCTAGAAACCCATTTTCTCTCTCTAAAGTTTTTCATAAAACCCACAAAACTCTCAGAAAACCAAGTACATTCAATGCTAGTGATTGACTTAGACGTAGGGGTGTGGGGGCGGAGAAGACATCGGTGGGCTGACGTGGAGAGCCTTCCCCTCAGGGAACACCGCCGCTCCTCATCCCTTTTCAGCACAAACGGTGAGAATCCAACGCCCACCCCGTCCCTTTTCCCCAAAATTTTTGACCGTTCAAAAAGAAGACCGTTGCCAACGGTTCTTTTTTTAAAAAAAAAAATTAACCCTTTTCCTTTATTTAAACACTTTACCTTTTATTTTTAAACCACAAATAACTTTCCAACCTCACATACACATTCAAAATCTACAATTTTATAAACTATCAAGTTTTAAAACCATGGATCCTAGGCGCCCGTTCTTCCCAAACACACCCGCTAACCCCTCGAAACAAGCCCGTTCGGTTTTTCCTCGACACCCGGTACTCCCGCGTCACAACCACTCCTTTTTTGCGCGTTTAACACCCCTCTTAATCAATGGCAAATGCAAATACAACAACATCAATGGCAAATGCAAATGCAACAACATCAATGGCAAATGACACAAGTCCCGCCCTTCCTTCAAACACAAACACTACCCGAAACACAAACACAACACAAACACGATTTCGTTTCTTTGGCCGCGCACGATGATCACGTACCCGAAATCCAACCCCCCCCCCCCCAAAAAAAAAAAACGCAAAAAAGAGGCCAAGATGAAGGCCCTAGGTAAAAATTTAATTCTTTTTAGATATTTTTGGTTTTAATAAATTGTTACTATTTTTTTTTAAATAATTGTAGCTACAAATCGGAAAAAGGATGGTTTTTGGAACCAAGTTGTTGTTGATTTCTTCAAGTTATTACAACGTGAGCCATATCGAAAGGTTCACTCCGTTAGTACCAAGTGTCGGGAGATGATGGGAAAATACCAACTTTTTGCGGGTTATTATCAAAGTGCTTGGAATAATCGTACCACGGGCCAAAGTGATGACAACATGTTGAAGTTGGCTATTGAAAGATACACCAAGAACAACGGGGCGTGGGCATACATGAAAGGGTATGAGATTTTTAGCAAGTGTGAAAAGTTTAAAATGGTGCCTAATTGTAACACCCCGAGAAGCCTTACGTTTATAAAACCTTGTTAATATCGACCGTTAATCAAACTTTGTTTTAATTATAACCCGCAAGTAACAAGTAAAGGGACAAATTCTGTCATTTTATCAAAGTAATTAGAGGGGTTTAGTGTGTCAAAGAGGAGGAGATCAATTTCATAATCTGGAAATTGACTCACCCTCAATACACACATAACACACACACAAATTTGATCGAACACAAACTCAAGATAATTCAGCCCCAAATCTTGGTGTTTCATCTTGCATGTGTTGTTTTTGAGTCATCTAGAACTGATTACATTTCTAGGTAAGCTTCAATTTCATTATTATAATGTAGGATGGTTCTAGTGGTGATGGGTAATGCACTTAGATTGTAGTTTTTATAAAAGGATTTACAATGGAGGGTAACCCTAGTGCTAAGGGAACCTCAAAACAAGATGATGTTAGCTTTGTAATATTGGTGCAGCCCAAAAAAGGTGTTATTCATGAAGGGTTTTGGGGTTGGGTGTTGAACCTAGGGGTGTTCATCGGATCGGATTATTCAGATTTTGAAATTTTAGCAGCCTATCCGAATTGGATAAATCCGAATAATATGAACGGACATCCTAATAATCCAAATTAAACGAAACAACAATTTTTCAATTTTTTTTATTTTTCCTAATTTATGGTTCCTAACATTTTATTAATTTGAATTCAATAAACATACAAAAGCAAAAATAGAGATTAGTCTTAAACACAAATACAAAATACAAAGTTCAAACTTCAAAATATAGTCTTCAAAACGTAAATTTAAACACAAAATCAAACTTTAAAACATAGTCTTGAACACAAAATCAAGCATCACGAAACGTGACACTAACTAGTCCATATATATAAATGGATGATGTTGAAGAATTATGGTTTAGTATTGGCCTCATGCCTCATGGGTTGAACTAAGTTTCAAACAATTGGTCATTCCCTTACTAAAACTCAATTGAAGCTTATTTGGGTTATTCGATTATCCGAATAATTTAATTATGAAATCTGAACCCGATCCGAAATCCGAATAAGTAATTCGGATTTGGATCGGATCCATCCAAATATCCGAATAAGAATTCGGATCGGTTTTTTCGGCTCGGATATCGGATCGGATTTCGGATTTCAGATTTTTTGAACACCCCTAGTTGAACCTTGATATTCTTGATAAAACATTATAATGTAAAGATTGAAATAAAATTTAGTAGTGATACTGTAAGTACTTGGCTGTAAAATTTATGAAATTGAATGATTGATGATTAGTATAAACCTTTCAAATTGGGTGTAACTCATATGGTCTAGATGACCTACACTCAATGCTTGAAAAATCTCGCCCACCAAGTGTTGAATAAAATGTCCAAATGAACAATTTGGGACAAAATAAGACTAGCAATTGAAATTGGTAAGGTGAGATTTGATAAGAGGTGGAATGACCAAGTATGACCATAAAATGTTGACTCTAACATTAAGAATGGTCAAAACAATCTCTAGGTACTAAAGGAGAGGCATCAGAAGGCCAAGGATCAAAACAAGCATGCGGGAAAGAACACGCTTGAAGGTAAGTCCATCTAGGACTAGCATATTCACAACATTTGATTATTATGCTCTATTATTGTTGAAAAAAAAAAGATATCACCTCAAGGGATGGTTATAGTGAATCATGAAAGCTAGTCGAAATCCTGGTAGTTAAACGCTTTGATTGGCGAATTGGATTCAAGCTATAGAACTTAGAAGGTTTCATTATCCAAGTAATGTTGAGAATAGAACAATTACTTGTGCCTTCTTGTCATATTGTAGTAAAACGATAAGAAGAAACTTGGCGAATACTAAGGTATGTAGATGTTTGAGTCCTAAACGGGTCAAAGCAACCAAATCCGAATAAAAAGAATCAAATTGGTAGAAACCGAATGAGGTTATGAGCGGCCTCTTAAACATGTTTGCAAAAACCTAAATACTTGGATATTTAGATTGGAAAAGCTTTTAATACAAGCTTAAAGTGTAGGCCATGAAATGGTGAAAATGGAAATTTTGATATAGTTTACACAGACCCTTGAAACGGCCGCATAAGTGTTCCTTGGCATTTCAAAACGGCCGTTTTGTAGTGTATCATGAATTTTTAATATTTACAACCTAAACAGAAAGTTGAAACGGACGCGTAAGACTTCACTAAAAAATTGAAACGGTCGCGTCAGACTTCTGATGTAGTTCAACCTTCCTAACTTGTGTTAATCTGATGTTGGAACCTAGGTATCATTACTAAAGCCCCGGGAGATGATCAAACAAGCTTTTTGAAGTACCGAATTCAATTTCCTCTCAACGTTTCCGCAAATTATGAAACTTGCTAATGGTTTAGTGTGAAGACTAAGATGAACTTGTAATATGTTTCTTAGGTGGTGTTTGTTTTTGAAGAGATAAAAGGTCTGCAGTCCGCGGACCACATCTGCAGACATCTGCAAGAGAAGAGGTGGACCAAAGGTCTGTAGTCTGCATGAAGAAGACTGTTTGTTTGTTAACATCTGCGGCCTAACCTAACCATAACCATAACCAACCACAACCCACCTGAACCAAATCTGACCCGGACCCGAGCCAATCACCACCATCCCTGTCACCAACAACCACCATCCCGTCACCAACCCCCACCAACCCAGCCACCAATAACGTGCAAACAACACCACCCATTTTCTCCCTTGATCTTTAGACACCTAACATCCCATAAACAAATAATATTTAATTTTCTTTACATTCAATGTGTACACAACCATTATTCTTGACTTCAATTATCAACTAGTAAGTTCCTGGAAATTTCCCCTTTGAATAATAACGTGATTCTTAAGTAACCCATGTGAAAATAATTGGCTGTATAGATAGAGAAAACCTGATGAGCCATCTACTGAATTAAAAATAAGAAAAGAAAAGAAAACATACCTTTAGATCGGGTGTGGCGGCAGAGAGAGAGAGGAGGAGGGAGGAACGATGGAGGGCAGGGGAGGAGGGAAGGACGCAACAGCGGAGGAGAGGGAGGCGGCGGTGGAGGGAGAGGAGGAGGGGAGGCGGAGGGAGAAGAGGAGGAGGAGGAAGAAGACGAAAGGAGTAGAAAAGAAATGGAGAAGAAGAAGTCTGAGAAGAAAAGAGAAGAAGAGAGGAGAAGAGGTGGGAAGACTTTGGTCCATGTCTTCACCAAGAAGATGGCGCGCAGAAGTTTTTTAGTGAAAGGTCTTCCAAAAAACAAACAATCTGCAGACCTCAAACGTCTGCCCGCGTCTGCGCGGCGCAGACATAAGAGGCCAGAAGCTCTTCTTGTAAGAAAACAAACACCACCTTAGTCTTTTAAACACTCATATTTTGTAATCACTTTGTGATTTCAAGCGTGTAGCTTGAAATCGCTTTGTGATTTCACAACTGTATTTTGGTGAATGTTTAGTCTAATCTAATTATGTAAATTCACAAATCTTAAGCATGCCCCTTTCTAATATAAAATGGTTATGTTGTGTAAGACTTCTTTAATTGGGGTGAGTCTTACACTAATGAGGTGGAACAAGTGAAGAGCACAAAAACAAGTGCATCGAGGAGTTACAGTGGGGGTGGGTCGGATGCGCTTTGTGCTATCAATATAAATGACGAACCAGAGTTTGAAGACGAGGCGCCAACACCTGGGACCGAGAGGCCGATTGGAAGGGACCGCGCCAAGAAAGCGGCCTCGAGCTCAAAAGGAAATGCTATCGCTACCGGTTCCGCTTCAAAAGATAAGGCAGTGGAGAAAATTGAAGAGTTGCTTAAAAACTTTAACGAATTTAAGCAAGAGTGAGCGGAGAGGTACATGGAATGAAAGAAGGAGAAGGAAAAAGTCACGACAAAGGGATATGGAGAGGCTACAGTTGGAATGAAAACGCCTCGAAATGGATCTTTCGAAACAGGATACAATAGAATTTGCGTTGAGGAAAGAAAGTCTCGATGGCATTTGTAAGACGGAACGTGCGGTAGCAGAGAAAATAAAAGACAAAATTGCGAAAAGATGTCTTGGAGGAGCGTTCATTTTTTTAGTTATTAATGTATTTTCGTTTTTTAATATAGTTTCGGGATTTTTTAATTTTCTATGTATTTTGTGTTTTAATTTTAATGAAAAAATATTAATAAAATATAAAATCTATAAATAAATAAAAAAGAAAAATAATAAACAAAGAAAGGAGGAAGGGGAAACCATTTCCTTTAAAAGGGGGGAGGGAAAAGGGAAATGATTAATGTTGACAAGGGGGAGGAAAGGGGGAAGAGTACCACACCCCATAGCTTTATGAAGAGGTACATTCAAAACATCAATTGTTTTGATGTTTAAACCAAAATAGACTAAAGTATGACGAATAATATGAACACACATATTTTGTCTAAATACACTCATACATATATACATACAGACATACACTCATACATACATACACACACTCATACATACATACATACGCTCAGACATACATACATACATACATACATACATACATACATACATACATACATACATACATACATACATACATACATACATACATACATACATACATACATACATACATACATACATACATACATACATACATACACACACTCATACATACATACACTCATACATACATGCATACATACATGCATACATACATGCATACATACATACATACATACATACATACATACATACATACATACATACATACATACATACATACATACATACATACATACATACATACATACATACATATGCACACACGCACACTCATACACTCATACATACATACATAAGCTCATACATACATACATACATACACTCATCATAGGGGTCGCCTCATACATACATACATACATACATACATACATACATACATACATACATACATACATACATACATACATACATACATACATACATACATACATACATACATACACACACACACTCATACATACATACACTCATACATACATACACTCATGCATACATGCATACATGCATACATACATACATGCATACATACATACATACATGCATACATACATATATACATACATACATACGCACACACGCACACTCATACACTCATACATACATACATACATAAGCTCATACATACATACACTCATACATAGGGGTCGCCTCATACATACATACACACACACATACATACATACATACATACATACATACACTCATACATACATACATACACATATAACATATTTTTAAAAAAAATATTTTTTTAAATATATATACATAATATATTTTTTTAAAAATAAAAATATACAATTTAATATAAACATACATACCTAAAATACACACATACTTACACACATACAAACCTAATACTAACAATATAAAGCACAAATATTAAAAAAAACGATTAGCAGCGACGAAACGTCACGTGGTTCATTAAATCGATGCTTTCCTACAAACATAAACATATTCTCATAAAATAAATAAAATTAAACAAATAAATAGAAAAAACTGAAAAAAAAGAAAAAAACTGAAAAAAAAAAGAAAAACAGAAAAAAGAAAAAACAGAAAAAAATGAAAAAACAAAAAAGAAAAGAAAAAAACACAAAAGAAAAGAAAAAAAAAACAGAAAAAAATACGAAAAAAAAACTCACCGGAGAGAGAGAGAGAGAGAGAGAGAGAGAGAGAGAGAGAGAATGGGTCGGTGGTGGTGGTGCCTCAACCAATGATGGTGCTTTGGTGGTGGTTCACGGTGATAAGTGGTGCTCTAGTGGTAGGTGGTGCTCCGATGTTTGGTGGTGCTTCGGTGGTGGTTTCGATGGGTGTGAGAGGGAAAAAGAAAGAGAGAGGGAGGTGAGAGGAGAGTGAGAGGAGATGATAGATCGAGAGAGGGAAAGAAAGAAGCAGAGAACACAGATGAGGGAAAGAGAAATAGGGAAAAAGTGGGAGGGAAAGAAAAGAAGGTAGCGGCAAACATATAATTTTTTTAACCCTTTAGCGGCGACGTAGCCGCTAATACTCTAAGAGTAGAGGGATTGGGGTGGGAGGGCTCTTCATGGGGAGGAACACCGCCCATGGAGGAGGGGGGAGGTGGGGCGGGGAGGAAGCCATTGGCGTGGGGGCAAGGGTGGAGTGTGATGATTGACTGATTTCTTCTTCTTTTTTTTTTTTTTAATCTAACACACAAATAATAATAATAATATTCCTTTCACCCCATCTTTCCCCCCTTTCCACTCCCTACAATTTTTTTTCCTCTCCATACGGGTCCCACAAGTGCCACATGACGCTTCACCCCCCTCCACTCCCTAAAGTCTAAAGCAAGATGAATTTTTGGCCGTTGAATCAGATCTGTAAACTAGGGTATCAGATTTAGACCTTTAGTAGCGACCTGCCTGGCCGTCACCGCTAATGATCAAATTTCTTGTTGTGTTATCTAACCTGGCCACTTAGCCAGGTCCGATTGTTTAAATAAAATAATACATTTCTTCACGGATCAATCCAAAACCAATCCATATTTAATCTATAGCCTAAACTTAAAACGATAAATATCCTCCTGTATTTTTTCACGTTTTTTATTGAATAATAAAAGATCCTCCTGTATTAAAAAAATAATAAATAAATAAATATCTTGTTTAAAACAAGATCAAAATATTACAAAATTGATCAAGTTAGATGTTACGAAGTGTCACGTGCAATGCACACTGGCGGAGCTTTTACACTAACCAATCTTCTTAATTCACCATCATTAAGGTTCTATAGCAAGTTTGCAACATTTGACCTTTGTGCCGTGCCGTTACAACTACTCATGTTTTTTCTTTATTAAATTAAATTGTAATAATCATGCTTTAAACTATTTCATGATTATCTTACTCTATAAACAAATATATATAATGCCATAATAATCCAAAGTAAATGAATACATGTTATACATACAGAAAATTAACACATAGATGAATAAAAGAAAAGCATCATACACACAAAGTATACGTATAGAGACAGTCACACTGGCGGAACTATAGAGGGGTCAGGATGGTCCGTTGACCCTCATGTCAGGTCGGCAAAATTTTCTTCTAGTACAAGGTATCCTACATTGTTGTTTACTTGTACACTTTTACATCTGATATTGTTTGTAGAGTAGTTGAAACGAATGTAAAAAATTCCTTGTGACATTTTAGTTGAAAAGCTATAGTTCCGCCACTAGAACTAGTGGTGCAATGGGTTTGGACCAGTTGGTACGAGTCGCTTTTCAACACCAAAACGTGGATCAATTTGACTTCCACTTAGCTCAAGCGAGTTGTCACGGTGTTGGTTATGATGGTGGTGCTTTAGAAATGGGGTGAAGTCAAAGTTAGAGGCTAGGGTCTTCCGGTTAGTTAAAGGACGATATTGTTGAAGAGGTGAGGTGGTGGCAATGATGGTGGATTTAGACTTGACATGGAAGATGATGAGGAAGATGAGAGAGAGCAAGAAGATGAGGTGAAGGAGGAGAGATATTTTCATGGACATGGTGATAGTGATGGTGATAGTAGATGAAGGTTTGAAGAGAAAACATGGAGCAAAGAGAGAAATAAAGAGGGAGAAATATATGGAAGGTTTAGCTCTTTGAGAGTTTTTGAAGATTGACAGCTTGATATTCCTGGGTCAAATACATACATGATTTATTTACACATGCATACATACATGCATACACTTTTTTTGTTTTCGAATATAAGAGTTCACATGAGTTAAAATATGGCATATGACTTCATAAAATATGACCTAAATATGGTCAACAACTTGTTATTTGAACCAAAATTTTGTAAACTTAGTTATTTTATATGCTCGTTTATAAAGAAAAGGAATATTTTAGCTATTTAATTTGGTGGGAAACTTGTATGATGGTAATTTAATTGGAGAGAGGGAATAAGGAATGGAAGGACACTTCTTCCCATAAAAGTTCCTTTGAAATCAAGGAATGTAAACCCTCTTTATATGGATCGTCAAACCCTCAATTATATTATAAAGAATATATACACATATATATACAGAGTCCACACACTAGTGGGTTAGGTCGTACGATATGACTGGTGTCATCGAGTCACTTTTGGAGAACGCAATCTAACCCGACCTGCCTTAAACACTGATTATATATAAGTACTACTGCTGCTACTACTATCACCACTACTAATATTACTACCACTATTACCACCACGATCACTACCACTACCGGGGTCTGGGGCCACTACAACTATCAGTAGTACCACCACTATGATTTTAGCAGTTTATTCTTTAATTTTTCTATTTTTTTTTATTAACATTCAACTTTGTATTCCAAACCATTTTTTAATATAAATGTCTTATTTCTGAATTTCTTTAAAGTACCTTTTTTATCACCAAATTATATTTTTTGTTACTGACAAAACAAGTTGTAACATTGATCATATCTATCTTTAATGCCATACTGATAGTCATAATTTTCTCTAGAAAACAAAATCTTTTCTACACAAGAATGTAAAACTTATTAAAAGTTGATTGCGGCACAGTCAAGGGCTGGAAATGGTTCGAACATGAAGTGGAAGGGTTGGGCTCCTTTGAAGTGTAAAATATTGGTGTGGCGCGCGGATCTGAATCGGCTTCCTACAAAAGTGGAATTAATCAAAAGGGGTATTGTTCTAAATGATGACACCTGCGTATTTTGTAATGAGGACTCGGAAAAAACGTCGCATATGTTCACGGGCTGCTTGCTTTCCTCGGAGCTGTGGATGAGTGTCGGGTCCACCAAAGTCCGATTTACGCCTTTGATGTTAAAGACCTAATGACTTTGGCGGAGACACAAACAAAGTCGAAGCACGAGAGCTATATTTTAAGAGGTATTATTTTTACTACCATGTGGGTTATTTGGACCGAACAGAATGCGGGAATTTTCAACGGTAAGTCTCGGAGAGCCATCGAAGTTATGCAAACAATTAGGTCCGTGTCGTTTTTTTGGTTTCGGCATAGATCTAGACTGAAAGGGGTTGATTGGAATGTATGGTGTGATTATCTGTTAAACTTGATGTAACCCCGTTTGGCCCGAAGGTCCCCGTTTTGAAAACCGTTTGTGACGTTTTTATTTAAATGAAATTTTCCTTTAAAAAAAACAACTAAACCAAACAAAATCATTTCAACTGACTTTGTTAATAATATGCATTTGCCTTTCAAAAAGGATTATAACTTACTCATGTTAAAAACACCTTTTAAGCAAATAAAAATATTTGAAGTGCATATCAAGTCAAATTTCTAAAAACAAACTACATATAAAAAATACAAAAAAATTACATTGTTAAAGAAATAGTATAAAATTGTATAATAGTATTCTTGTTGAAATTATTAAAAAGTGTTTGAAATGAAAACGATAAATAAATGTCAACTCTAAGAAAAAAAATATTATTGAACTTTAAAAGTAACATATATATAATTTTAACATTAAAAAATCAATTAGTTAAAAGGAATTCCAAAATATTATTTATAGAACATAAAATTTAAGCATGAGTTATAAGAAAATGTTAATACAAATTACAAAAAAAAAATCATTAAAAAGAGTAAACTACCAAACTCGTCCACGAGGTTTGCACGCCAAATGCATCCAAAATTCCCTCCATTTAACCCTAGTTTTTAGCGGTGTCAGAGAAATGGATGAATCTTTCAACTTTTATAAAACATGATTGATTTAGCAAAATTGCCGACGCTCATGGACGATTTTGGCACTTTACTTTAAAATTATTGTAAAATGTTAACCTTAATAAAATTAAATTGAGAGGGATCACCGACTAATCGTACTCTATGGTTGGAATATGCGATCCGCGTTTTGTTTTCACCTAGCAACAACCCTTGGTTTCCTGAAATGTCAAGCAATCCAAATGTACACTTTTTTTTAAAGGTATCCAAATGTACACTTCATGACCAATTATTTATTTTTCATTATTTGTTCTTCTATTAATTAAGGTGAACAGAAACAGCCTATGATATTATGTAATATGTAATACCCACCGTATAACCGGAAACGAGCTTAGTACCCATTAACTACATTGAAACTGAAATTGTTTTATAATATTTAAAAAATAAAATAAACAATATTTTGATATAGTTAGATATGAGAAACTAATATTGAACCTTTAGTTGCCCTTAAGTATTTTATATTTCAATTCGATCGTTAGGGTGAGTTTACGATTGGGTTTCATGTTATAGAAAACCAAACTAGCCCAATTGAAAGCAGTGGCGAAGCTTGGTTCAGGTATTAGGAGGGACTGGACTTAATTTTTTCCGATCGGTAGTGGCAAATTGGCGGGGGCCGGACTCAACCTGGACTCAATTTACCTACGAGAATCGCAACTTTCTACCACTACGCCAAAAAACAGGAGGGGCCAGGGCCACCCCTGGCCTATTAAATACTTCGCCCCTGATTGAGAGATCAATGAACCCGATGGATAATGAGTAACTTGGTACGCGATGTGTAGGAGGTACGATTCTATAAATCAAGTATTGGACCGAGGAGGAGACGTTGCACGTTGGACGTGCACCTTCATTTTAAGAGAATGAAACAATAAAGATCTTGAGTGATGCATATAATATAAGACTTGTTGGTTCGTTAACCATGTTGCATGTGCATCTTCATTGAAATAACACGGTTTCGAATTCTATACTCCTCTTTCTTCCGGTTAGACGTTCAAAAGAAAGAAAAAATATCAATACGTAATACTCACCATTTAGAGAGATGGTTAAAACTTAAAAGTGTGAGCCTTTGATTTATGGGCATAGGATATGCAACCAACATAGTAGGAGCCAGTTTTTGTTAAGCTAGTAGTACAACCCAAGATATTCTGTAAACCTAGGCATGAAACGATACCATGCATTAGACTCTTGGGTGTGGTAGCGGCATAGGAGAGTCATGCCACCGGCCCGGGCAACACCGTCCCCCTTAGGCTCGACACGGCATGACCGACAGCAAGAAAACGTTGATGCCGGCCCCCTTATTTGAACGTTGGACATTATTTGAACGTTGGTATCTTGAATTTGACCGTTGCAAATTAAAAAAAAAAGGTTTTTTTATTTTATTTAAACATCCAAACCATTCCATTTTCTTTTACAATTTTTAAAACACTCTCTCAAACACTCTCAAATCTCAATATATAAAAATTAACCCATTATTTATAAAAAATCCAAACCCTCAAACAACCATGTCATTATCATCTACTTCGTCGTCTTCGTCTTCTTCGGGTTCATCATCTACAAACGAAGCCGTAAATTTTGTTATAAACGTCGTGGTGCAAGCGGCGCAGATCATTGCCAAGGAGGAAGGAGATGAAGTCGAATCGGTACCTCGAACTAGGCAAGCGGTTATAAATAGAGACCGAGAAGGTAAGTTTTATATATATTTTAGATTATTTATGTATATTATATTTATTTTTTTAACATTGTAGTTGTTTATTATATTTAAATTTTTTAAGATTGTAGATTTTTATTGTGTTTATATTTTTTAAAATATGTGTAGGTGCCCATGATAGATTGGTAGCCAATTATTTTACTGATGAACCCTTATACTCGGCGGCCCTATTTAGGCGTAGGTTCCGAATAAGTAGAAGATTGTTCTTACGTATAGCCGATGATGTGGCGAACTTTCACCCATTTTTTACCTTACAATACGATGCTAGAAAGAAAAGGGGGTTCACCACCCTACAAAAATGCATAGCGGCACTTCGGCAACTAGCGTATGGGCCTACGGCGGATGCGTGAGACGAGTATTTAAAGATGTCAGAAAGAACTGCACGGGAATGTCTGTACAAGTTTAGCAAGTGTATGGTGAAGCTTTACAACAAGAAATATTTGCGAAAACTAAACTCCAGTGAGGTCCAACAATTGTATCAGTTCCATCACCAAAGACATGGTTTTCCAGGAATGCTCGGAAGGATTGATTGCATGCATTGGCCTTGGAAAAACAGCCCGGTTGCATGGTGCGGAATGCTCAAACGAGGGGATCAAGATCATCCATCAATAATCTTGGAGGCCGTGTGTTCACAAGATCTATGGGGTTGGCATGCTTTCTTTGGCATTCCTGGTTCGAACAACGACATTAATGTCATTAACCAATCGGAGATTTTTGACGATGTCATAAAAGGAACCGGTCCGGATACCAGGTTTACAGTATCGGGGGTCGAGTATAGGCGCGGTTATTATCTTGCTGTGGGATCTACCCATCTTACGCGACGATAGTTAAAAGTATTCACCACCCGTTCGTTGAAAAAAGAAAGAAATTTGCCAAGTTTCAAGAGGTGGCAAGAAAGGACATTGAACGGTTATTTGGGGTTCTACAACAAAGATGACACATCAATGCAAACCCGACACGTATGTTCACCCCAAAAAGGTTGCGTTACTGTATGTATGCTTGTATCTTGTTGCATAACATGATACTCGAAGACGAAGGCTCCACCATCTGTGAGTATGACGAGAATCCCCCCCGGAGAAAACTGTGCATGTTGACCCACATCAACAAGATTTAAATGAGTTCTTGTTACATAACGAGTTCACACATCATAATCTTCAAGCGGATTTGGTTGAATATATTTGGAACAACGGACAAGAGTAGTTTATTTGTAATTTTTTTATGTCGAATAGGTTAATTTAATTTTAGTTGTGTTTTTTTAATTATTTGTAATGTTTTTTATGTAATATAAACTTTTTAATATTAATATTGTAGTATTATTTAATAAAAAAAAGAATTAAATGATGATGTGCCTCCTCCACACCCTTGGACCATCATCTCCATGATGCTCCTACCCTACGCTGACGTGACAGCTGAGGTGAAGGACCATCATGGATGATGGGCCTCCTCCACACCCAAAGGTTTTACTGACATTGTAACTTGGCCACTCACATGGTAACCACGCACATGCATGTGTAAGTTCTTTCATCTTCTAAATACCTGCGTACATGCATATGTACATACATATGTATAGGTATGTAGGCACATAATACGTACATACCATTATACGTATGTATGTTGTGTTTGATGTGCGTGTGTACATGTATGCGTAGCTATAACATTCACGAACCAGTAGTTTTTTTTAAATATAATAATTCACACTAATAATTCTAAATTAATTTATAAAAGGGTGTTCAACTCACCACATCGTACCACTTTGATTCGTTTGGTTGTCCCACCCAATCATGTTGGTTTATTTACAACTATAGTTACCAGTTTGAACTGGATTATTTGTTTAACCAATTGACCCGAAGGATGGCCCCCATTGGCGAAGCTTGGGCCAGGTTGGGCCTTGGCCCACCCAGCTTTTTTGCCCAAAAGTGATAAATTAAACAAAATTTTCTGAAAATCTTTTATGTATTGAGTTAGGCCAACCTTGATTTCTTGAGTCCGGCCAAACCTTATTTTTTTAAAAATATTTACTAAAGTCTAAAATTTTTGAGTCTCGCCCAACCTTATATTTTTTTAGTCAAGCCCGAACAATTACTTAGTCCACAAATATTACTAACAATTAGTCAATTGCTATCCCCTAAAATAACCTATCCTCTTTTGTGAATCATGAATACAGAACCAACCACCGCCACCCCAAAACAAACCATAAATAGCGAAGACTAACTGACTAAGAGCACTCACATTTGGTTCTCTGTATATTTGTGAGTGAGTTTTTCATATTTTGATAGATGGTTGTGATTGGTCGTGAACGAAGGTGAGAAAAAATGTTACTATGCAACTCTATTTGGTACGATACTATTCCACTCTCGATTGTTTTTTGATACGAAAGTGACTGTGAGTGGATGAGCAAATAAAGGTAATGATAAAAGTATAAAAATATTATTTAATTGAAAAAGAGAAAGAAAATGTAGTGATTCTTAGTGTAGTTATAGAAATGGAGATACTATTGTTGTTGACCCGAGTTAGATAGGCGACCCAAAATTTAGTGGCAGGAAAAAGAAAACTTAGGTCATGTGACTTTCAGGCCAACATAGTCAAAAGTTCAAATCTGCCACTAATGGCCCTATATTTGTGATAGCATGATCTAGGGTTGGATTGTTAATCCTTACTTGTAAAGCATGATCTATGGCTGGATTGTTAATCCTTATCACTTAATAAATGAGTTTTCAAATCTCATTCAATGCGGTCTTTTCCTCAGGCATTTTTTAGGCTTCATTTTAAGCTTGATAAGCCCATTTCTCTTTATAAGTGGCTGAGTTATTTTTATAAGTCTTTTTTAAACAGAAGCCCATTGCAAATTCAAAGTTAAAAGCCCATAAAGATTCAAAGTTAAAAACCCATAAAGGAAGTTCTCAATTCCTCGACTGCTGGTTAGATGATTCATGATAGTAGCAATACTATATAGATGATAATTTACTTGAATGTTTAGACTGTTAAATGATAGTTTATATGGGGATTTGAATTTGAACATACTTAGGGTTTACAAATATAAATTTCAAGCTAGCATTCAAAACTCAAAATATTTCAGCAATAAAGATGGAATCCTATATATAACTTTTTTAGACATTAGTATATATACTAACTAGGTATTAGTTGCTCGCGCTTCGCCGCGGGTGCGACTGTTGTGCGAAACGCGACATACATTCGTTGCGGGACGCTCGTGTTGTTATAGGTTTGGTGGACATTAAAAATAACATTATTAGCGATAATATTAGGTCAATGCTATTTGTTCAAATTATTCCAAAATAAATGTCTTTGCTAGTTATTTCCACTAATTGGCAATAGTGTCGTAACGCTATCTAGCAATTTTCTTTAATTACGTGGGCTAGTAATCTTCAATTACGCGAGCCAATAATAACGAAGAATATTCCATCGGTGTAAACATTTTAATACTCTACAAAACCTATCCTAAATTTCACAGCCATTTATCTCTCTAATAATATAATAATAATAATAAGATAACATTTAAATAAAAAAATAGAACACTATCTTTGTAAACACTACAGTCTAACCAAGCATTAAGTTGATAAAAAAGGAAAAAAAAGGCTAGAAAAGAGACTCGAACCAAAATCCGAGCCCTTATGGTTGCGCTCACCAACCAATTTGCTGGCATTCTAGGTTTGGTCAAATACAAAGACTGTAGTTGGTAAAGCAAAAAAAAAAAAAAAAATAGCCACGTGCTATCTATTATGGTCCAATGACTTTGGGCAGTGCAGGTTAGGAATGTGTTGCTATTTAAATGTCTCTTCTTTAATATAGAAGAGAATTAGTAACCGTCGGTGGAACAGTATACTTCCACCTCTTCACGTTTCCCCCACATCATTCTCCACCCATTGTATCTTCTTCTTCTCCGGCTT
This sequence comes from Ambrosia artemisiifolia, assembly GCA_032199755.1. Taxonomy (NCBI): domain Eukaryota; kingdom Viridiplantae; phylum Streptophyta; class Magnoliopsida; order Asterales; family Asteraceae; genus Ambrosia; species Ambrosia artemisiifolia. The sequence goes on from CM063519.1 coordinate 56,839,309, forward strand.
TCATCGCCTACCGACCAACCATAACCAGTTGTATATAAAGCCATAAAAATCAACCCATTCGTAACCTGTTAGCTATGAAGAAAGAAAGAGAAACAGAAAGAGGAATTCGATCAAAACATAGCTGCTTATTATTGATTATAATGCCTGTATTTATACTAAGCTAGCTACATACATTTCCCGCCAAAACTAACTAACTGTAACAGACATATGAACTATCTAAAATTGACAACTTTAGTCCCTGACTTATGACTTTTATACTATTCGCCCCTTTACTTGTAACATATGCCCTCCCTTAAACAACTTTCTTGTCCTCAAGAAACAAAGGAGGGAAATCTGAGTTTGAAATCTTCGGCGAACTCCCAGGTAGCTTCAGAAACAGGTAAGTCCTGCCAATGGATTAGAAATTGTTGTGCCAATCGTTGCCCTCTTTTAACTAATCTTCTGTCAATAATAGCCCTAGGTTGCAGAAGGAACCTTGGACCAATTGGCAAAGATACAGCAGGAGTATGGTTTCCATGAGCTCGTTTCAACAGAGAAACATGGAAAACATCATGAATTTGAGCATCATCTGGCAAATCAAGCCGGTAAGCCACCGAACCCACTTTAGCGATTATTAGAAAAGGGCCAAAGTATTTAGGGCCAATTTTGGTGTAATTGTTAGTCCTCATAGATGTTTGCACAAAAGGCCTTAGCTTGAGGTAGACCCAATCACCCACTTCAAAAGTTCTATCAGTTCGGCCTTTGTCAGCATATTGCTGCATTCGGTTCCTTGACTGTTGCAAAGCCTCTTTTAACTTGACTATCATGGCTTCTCTGTCTCTATGGAGGTCTTCTACTGCTGCCACCATAGTGTCATTAGGGATAAATGGAATGTGAATAGGTGGTGGAAAGCCATATAGTGCTTCAAAAGGGGTTGTTTTGATTGCTGAATGGAAGGTGGTATTGTACCACCATTCAGCTAGGCTTAACCACTTAACCCACTGTTTAGGAGAATGCATACACATGCATCTCAGATATGACTCCAGACAACGATTCAAAACCTCTGTTTGACCATCACTTTGAGGATGGTAGGCAGTTGAATAGCAAAGCTGAACACCTTGTAGTCTCATAAACTCCTTCCAAAACATACTCATGAACAAAGGATCCCTATCAGACACAATATTGATGGGGCACCCATGTAGTTTGAAAATTGAATCAAGGAACAATTGTGCCACTTGAGGAGCAGTGTAAGGGTGAGACAGGGGTAGGAAGTGGGCATATTTGGTTAGCCTGTCAACCACCACCAGAACTGTATCCTTGCCTTGTACTTTAGGTAGACAAGAAATGAAGTCCATAGAAACATCTGTGAATACATGAGTAGGTATAGGTAGTGGCTGTAATAACCCAGGGCTAGCCACAGGCTCATACTTTGCCTGTTGACAATCATGGCACTCTTGGACATAAGAAAACACTTCCTTATAGCATCCCTTCCAATAACAAAACTTCCTTAACCTCTGTAGTGTAGGTACAAACCCAGAGTGTCCCCCTGATGGAGAGTTATGAAAAATATGTAGAATATCTTTCTTTAAGGCAGCATCATCTCCAACAAACAACTTCCCTTTTCTTTTAAGTAACTGGCCATCCCATGTCACATCAGTAATAGATTCACCTTGTTGAATTCTATTAATGATGGATTGTAAATAGGAATCATTTAACCAAGAAGCCTTAATTCTGTCCAGTAGTATAGGGCTTACTGAACTGATTCCCATTTCAAATAAGGCTAGACCAGACACCCTGGAAAGCCCATCAGCAGTCACATTATCACTGCCCTGTTTATACACTATCTCATATGTGTAGCCCATTAACTTGGCCAACCATGTTTGTTGCAAAGGGGTTGTAATCTTCTGAGTAAGAAGAAATTTCAAACTCTTGTGATCAGTTTTAATCACAAACTTCTTACTGATCAAGTAATGGTGCCATTGCTTGACTGCCATCAGAATAGCTAAGAGCTCCTTCTCATATACAGACATGGATTGCTGTCTGATAGATAGAGCTTTGCTGATGAAGGCCAAAGGGTGACCTTCCTGCATCAGCACTGCCCCCAAGCCTTTGGAAGAGGCATCAGACTCAATAACAAACTCTTTATTAAAATCTGGCAAAGCTAGAACAGGGGCAGTAGTTAATGCTTCCTTTAATTGATTAAAGGATTGTTCTGCTAGCTCATTCCATACAAAAGAGTCCTTCTTTAAAAGTTCAGTCATAGGTTTAGCTATAGAACCAAATCCTCTTATAAATCTTCTATAGTACCCAGCCAAACCCAAAAAACCCCTTAACTGTTTCTGAGTTAAAGGAATAGGCCACTCTTTTACTGCCTTAATCTTATTTGGATCTGTTTGTACCCCTGCCCCAGAGATTATATGCCCCAAATACTCCACATTATTACCCCCAAATGAACATTTAGATTGCTTTGCATATAAGGAATGCTTTCTCAAAAGTAAAAGTACCTGTTTAAGATCATGAATGTGTTGCTCCATATTAGGGCTGTAGACTAAGATGTCATCAAAGAAAACCAAAGTAGTCTTCCTCATGAGATCTTTAAAAGTAGAATTCATTAGGGCTTGAAAAGTGGCAGGAGCATTGGTTAGCCCAAAAGGCATAACCACAAATTCAAACAGGCCTTGGTGTGTTCTAAAGGCAGTCTTGTGAACATCCTCATCAGCCATTCTAACTTGATGATACCCTGCCCTGAGATCCAACTTAGAGAACACAGTAGCCCCTCCCAATTCCTCCAATAATTCTTCTATAAGAGGTATAGGAAACCTATCTTTTACAGTAGCATCATTGAGTTTCCTGTAATCAACACAAAATCTCCAGGAGCCATCTTTCTTTTTGACTAAGACAACAGGAGATGCAAATGCACTCCTGCTAGGCCTTACAACCCCAGAATCAACCAATTCTTTAGTCAGTTTTTCTAAGACATCCTTCTGACCTGCAGGATATCTGTAGGCTCTTTGGTTGATAGTGACATTTTCATCTTTGAGTATGATCTTGTGATCACAACTCCTCTTAGGTGGTAAACCAACTGGAACAGCAAAGACATCTTCAAAGTCTTGTAACAGCTTTTGTAGGGCAGGATTTTCTTCACTTGTGCTATTAACTTTAGTTTCATGCTGATAAATTCCCTCAGTTGAAGAGTGTAAACTAAACATTTGAGCTGACACTACTTCTTCTGGAGAGTTTAACAACTCTTCCATTTTCTCAGCAGAGCACAAAGACACCTTGTTATTTTCTAAACCCTTCAGTTCAACCCATTTATTATCAATCTTAAATTTCATTGTAAGTTTCTTAAAATTCCAAACTATATCATCTAAGGTCTGCAACCATTGAACCCCAAGTACCATATCATAATTGGTCAAGGGAATCAAAATAACATCAGCCTTAAACCAATTCCCTTGCATCATCCATTGAAAATTTCTACACATTTGAGTACATCTCAACTTGTTACCATCAGCCACAGTAACAGACACTTCAGGAATTATTTCTATTGGACACATCATTTTCTTGGCAAGATTTTCATTTAAAAAATTGTGGGTAGAACCTGAGTCATTGAGAATGTGAAGAGTTCTGGTGCCAATTGAGCCTTGCACCCTCATTGTTGAATAAGAAGGCACTCCCATCATAGCATTGAGTGAAATCTTTGGCTCCATTTCTTGCAAATTCTGTTGCATGAATTCTGTCATATCAATTTCATCCAAATCATCTTCTTCCCCACATAACTCAATGGAGAACAACTGTTTGTTCTTACATATGTGCCCTTGGGTGTATTTCTCTGTACACCCAAAACATTCTCCCTTAGACCTTTTCTCATCAATTTCTTTTTGTGTTAATGTCCATCTTTTTGCACTTAAAGGTTTAGGGGTAGGTAGTAAGGATAGTTTGTTGGTGTTGGCCATGTTATATGGCTTATTATTATTATTATTATTGCTATTATTATAGGTAGTATAAGTGCTTTTGGAACTTCTTGACTGGGTGGATTGCATGGCTGTAATGGCTTCATCCTGCATTCTAGCCAGTAGATAGGCATCAGGCAGATCTTTAGGTCGAAACAACCTAACCTGATAACCAATCTCAGGCTTTAAAGCCCTTAGGTACAAACTAACTGCATATTCATCACAGATAGTCACCTTAGTTAATGCCATATCAAATTCTTGGTTCAACTTGTCTAAGGAACCAGTCTGTCTAATGGCTGCTAGTGCCCCCATAGCATCTTGATTAATCAACAACCCAAATCTGGCAGTTATTGCTATCTTGTAATCAGCCCAACTCATTCCTTCAATGGTACCCCCTCTTGATTGTACAAAGGACTGATGCCATAACAGGGCTGCATCCTCCATATGTACAATTGCATGTCTTATTTTCAAAGATTCAGGAGTTGAATCAATGACAAAGAAATGCTCTGCACGACATATCCACCCTTCCACATTTTCCCCTTTAAACTTGGGAAACTCAATCTTTGTCAACCTATTATTATGGTGAGTGATTCCTGATTGAATCATATTATTATTATCATTATGAAGATTTTGATTGTTATGAATCACATTATTGTTATGATTCATATTATTACTATTATCATTATGATTATTATTATTATGGTTGTTCAAAGATTGTATAGTTTTTATAATCTCATTCATCTGTGCTTCCATTTGAGTCTTAATGGCAGCCAGATTCTCAGCATTCTTAAGAGCAAAGCTTCGTAGCCCTTCGATTTCAGTCAAATTCTTACCAGCTGTTGTTTCCAATCGCAACAGGGTAGTATCATGTTCTTGTAATTTCTGTTCAACTGTTTGATTTCGAGTAGTTGTCATAGTGATTTAGGAATTGAAAGTGAAGTATTATTATTATTATAAGAATTGATGTGGTTATTGTATGTAATACTACTATTATTATTATGAAGGTTTAATGGTGGTCGTTAATGGCGGTTAAGAGACGGTTGTGGTGGTTAGAATTCAGTTACAGAGGCCGGAGGATCGGTGCTCTGATACCAAATTGTTAGCTATGAAGAAAGAAAGAGAAACAGAAAGAGGAATTCGATCAAAACATAGCTGCTTATTATTGATTATAATGCCTGTATTTATACTAAGCTAGCTACATACATTTCCCGCCAAAACTAACTAACTGTAACAGACATATGAACTATCTAAAATTGACAACTTTAGTCCCTGACTTATGACTTTTATACTATTCGCCCCTTTACTTGTAACATAACCCAACCCCAAGTAAAGCAACTGAAAACCTACACTCTACCCATCATCGTCCCCAACAATCAATCCGTCAACAACAATGGGTTTTACGCTGTTCTGTTACTCCGTTGGTTGTTAAACCCGTCGGCGCAACCATTTTTGTTATTATGATGTATAACGTTTCTAGCGTCACGGAGATCCACAGCCGTCCCCTGATGTCGTCAACCCTACTGGTCAGATTATTCTTGCTTATCATACGCTTGAAGCTTCTGTCATGGGTACTTTTTATTTTGTGTTTTCATTGTTTGGATTGTCAATTTTGTTGATTGTTGTAAGTGAATTCTTTGGGTGATTTAGGCGTTAATTTCAAGGAGTTTTCTTAGCTGTAGTGAACTAGGGTTTTGTTGTTGATTGGTGAAATTAGAGGTTAGGAGTAAACAGGTACTTGAGGTTTCTCATGTATGAATAATTAACACCCACCATTTTGCTTTATGAATATTGTCACAGTGCTTTCATTTTGCTTGGGTAAACAGAGAGTAAGACAAGTTGGTGCATAGGAGGCTGACTGGGTGAGCGAAACAGAGATGGGTACGGTTGTAAGAAATCGGTTACGCGGTGCTGATTTCTGCATTAAAGTTGCGATTCCATGAGGACGATTTGGGTCAACAGTGTGGACCCGGTTGTAAGATTCCGGATAAAAAAGAAGAAAATATACATCAAGTTGGTTGAAAACAAATTTTGGGGGTCTGATATGTGACTGTAATATGGGAGCTAACGGCGGTGATTTGGTGATGGTCGTAATCGTCTTTTTCCTATTTATAGGAGGTGCTTGAGCGGCGCTGGTTCTGTGAAGACTTCCGGCTTCATAATCAGGTAAGACAACTACTTTTATAAAGATTTAGTTTCTGTCATCATATATGTTAATCTAATGTCAAGGTATAACTCATTTGACATATTAATGGTGATACATTGATTATGTTGAAATTTGTAATCAACAGCTTGCTAATTAAATCTACAATTTAGGAGCTATAGATGGTAAAGGTGTACGAGAGCAAGCGTTTTAACGTGCTAACCCGTTACTCTATTTTCGATTCGATTTGAAAGCCGCGCGGAGCGCGGTTCAAATAAATTTGTTGTGCAAACAAGAAATCATCTTGAGGTAAATTGTTTATGTTACTATTTATTTAGTATTTGTTTACTTCAGCCTTTCGTATTGGTTGTCCACTTTGGGTCGAGGTTTCCAGCAACACATACATATCAACAGGCATGTTCGGAAGGCCACGATTGAGTTAACGGAAGCGTCTCCTTCTTTTCAAATAAAAGTAAGACTCAACGCTTCGTAAAGTGGTTAAGACTTTTCCACTACAAAGGAGGTGTTAATCTTTACATTGTCGTGTTCAGTGATGAAGTTCCGGTGTTATGTAGTGCTATTGGTCCGCTTGGTGTATTGGAGGTAAATTCATTTTTCGAAACTTTTAACTTCTTTATTAAGAAGGGAGACCAGTAGCTAATAGACATGAATGGTGTTATGTCTTCTAACCATGGATAGATTTACTGTCAGGTTTCGACGGTGCCATTGTAGGTGTTGCTAGCACCGACGACTTCTGTTGTTGATGATAGTGTCCTACTCTTTCTGGATTTTACAAGCAAAAGAATAAGTTGCTACACAGGCACGTATACTTTGCAGCTAGGCTTCTACAAATATGCTAAAATGCAACAGAAGTCGAGCAGGTATTTGGGTTTAATTAGGTTTAGTGTTGTTACCTTATATTCCTATGATTTTAGTCCATCATGGATGCTTGTATTGAATGTTGCAAATACTGTAGCGGCAATTACGACTTATAAAATTAACATCATGTATCTATGTTAGTGCTTTCCAAGTGATCTTATAGAATGAGAGATATAGATAACAGAGTCAAATTGATATATCAAGTATAATTCAAATTCAAAAGCTTAGTGTGTGCAAAACACCTTTAATCGCATGATTATGATCAATATTATGATAGGAAATCGGTTATACAAGTTGGTGAAAGGTTTTGGCCAAAGTTTGATATCAAAAACTGACTTTAAAACCGGTTTTAATGGCTCGCCGGAACCGTTGCTGATTTCCGGCCACGAGGGCTACCGGAAAACCGATATGTATTTGCGACTATGCAGCGTTTGTGTGATGGCGGCGACAACGCCACCGCCGCGAAGCGGCGGGGAAATCAACTAGTTCAAACAATAAATAACTTTTTTTTATTCACTAAAAAAAAAGAATCTTGTGTTAGCCAATGTCCGCGTCTCTTTCTTGACTACATCATAGGTGGTGGGGGACAGGGCACTCTACAGGTAGGGGTTCTCAGTAATGATTGCCAGGTAGCAACATTGTCGTCAGCCCCTCGACAACTTTCAAAAACCAAACAGCTTGACAAGAAGTAACCAAGCTGCAATGGTTGAAGACATTCACATTTTGACTGTTTTGACCTTTGACCATGCATCAACAATTGATTTTTTTTTTACTATCTTTATCCCATTTTCACCCCTTACACCCTCCGAGCCCGACAGTGACCCAACGTTCAACATCCAATCTTCACCGCTAAACCCACCGATTCATCTGATTTACTCATATTGCATTTGATCAATGAGGAGGAGATCGCCTTGGTCACCACTTATATCGTTATTGGGGCATTGGTAAGTACCATTGTGCCTAGGGGTTTAAATGACACGTAGCGGCTCAAGAGCTACTCGGGATCGGCTCGGTAAAAAGCCGGAACGAGCCGAGCCTTAATGAGCCCGAGCCTGAAATACGGCTCGTTTAGTTATCAAGTCCGAGCTTGAGCCCTAGATACAAAGCTCGATTGGGCTCGCGAGCCTAAACGGGCCCAAATATTATTATAAGTTATTTATATATCTCTTATAATTTATAGCCCACATCTCCAAAGCCCAAGTTCTTATTTCAGAGGCCCATTTCATAACACTCGCGAGCCGAGCTTTTGCTATCTCGAGCCGAGCTTTAAGCTCGTTTAAGATTGTTCTCAAATCACCTCGAGCCGAGCTCGAACTTTTGATTTTGCTAGCGAGCCGAGCTCGAGCTCGAGCTTCATAAAACCATAACGAGCCGAGCTCAAGCCCAGTCAGGCTCGGGCTCGACTCGTTTACACCCCTTATTTGTGCCCCTTTGTTTGTGCTTATTGGTTGTACATCATGCTTTGTAAGTTGTATCTTACTTTGTTTTATATATATTTTTTACTTTAACCCTAATAGTTTTCATCTTTTAAATTTAACCCTCACGTTTTTTTTTCACTTTTACCTCACGGTCTGAATTTTTCAAGTTAACATGCCACAATATGCATATGTGCTATCATATTTTAATCACTATTTTCATGTGTAATGCCTGCGTTGTGTTATACGTTCGGTCTAATTTTGCGTACTAATACGTCGCAAACTGCCGTGCATGGTTCAATATATTTAAGTCTACATTTCGTTCATTTCATTTTTTTCCTTTTCTAATATAGTGTTAATTTACAAGTTGTTTGTGCATTGTGATATTGTACCTTATGCATAGTAAATTTATTATGTTTAAAGGTTTGTACTCCAGTGTTTTTGATAGATTGTACCCACTTTTTTTCCTATTATTTTTTAATTTTAACCTTAATAATTTTAAATATTTACATCTTACCTCAACACTTTTTCAATTTTTGTTTTGTGTTTGGTCTAAATTTTGCGAGTTGACATACCGTAACGTACGTGTATGGTTCAACTTCTTACACCTATTTTTTCTCGTTTAACGGCCCCTTCACAATGCATGGGGTCCTATATTGACTTAGTTATTGTTCTTTATGCATTGGCGCAACTCTTAAGGGGTGGGGAGGGGCGGCCGACCCCCTGCCTTATTTTCGTTCAGAAGTTCCGATTATATAGTATTCGTATAGAAATTTTTTGGTATATACGGTTTTGACCGTCCAAAATTGGTTTTCGACCACCCGAACTAGTGATTTCCAACCTCCGAAGTTTCAGGTCAAGCTTCGCCACTGTCTCTATGTGTGGTTTTAACCTTTTTACGTCTACATTTCTTTTTGTTCCAGTTTTTTTGTTATTTATTTATTTATTTATTTATACGAGCTTTTCCGGTGTTAGTGATCGTTATCTACGATGTGATATTGGTGCTATTTGGCACGGCTTGATGCTTGTTATTGAAATTTTTTTGATGATACGGTTTGTTGTATGGCACATTTATAAATATAGTTAGAATGCCTCTTAAACTTTAATCATCTGGCTACGAGCAACATAAACAGCGCCCGTGGCCTAATGGATAAGGCGTCTGACTTCTAATCAGGCGATTGTGGGTTCGAGTCCCACCGGGCGTGAATTAAATTTTGAATTTTAAACCTTTTTTTTACTATGTAGTAATTTGATATAAAGATCTAAACACAGCTAATCAAAACCAATAAGGAATTTAAACTCTAGATCTATGATATTAACAATCTATCATTTCATAGATTTTTTCCCATATTCAACTGAATTATTATTAATATTTGTTTGTATATTCTGAATCTGCGTGCAGTGCCAATCTCTTACCAACCATAAAATGCATTTTTTGTCAGACTTATATAGTGTTTCAAGTAACTAGTGTTTTCGAAGTACGGCGCGTTGCGCCGTTGGCCATGATCTACGCAATGGAAGATCGAACGTAGGCGAAAAAACTATACGAACGTAGGCGAACGTAGACGAAAGAACTATATGAACGCACACGAACGTATGTGAAAGTACTATACGAATGCAGACGAATGTTGGCATAAGTACTATACGAACGTAGACGAAAGAACTATACGAACGTGAACGTAGATGGCAGAATTATTCGAACGTACACGAACGTAGATGAAAGTATTATATGAACGTAAACGAAAGTTGGTGGCGAAAATGGGAAAAAAAAACTTAACCAAAAAGTCGGTGTCCAAATTGGGAAAGAAAATTAAAACAACTTACGTTGACGAACAACGGAGACGAACGTAGACTAACGCCGCATCAAAAAATTGTTATACGAACGTAGACGAAAATACCATACGAACGTAGAGCAACTTGGGTTAAAGATCGGGTGTTACAGACGAACGGAGACGAAAGTAGTATACGAACGTAGGCGGACACTACGTAAAGAAGAAAGAAATAAAATGTGGAAAAAAAGGGGGAAAAAAACCTTAACAAAAAAGTTGGTGGCCAAAACGGTGGAAAAATAAAAATTGTGGGAAAAAAACCTAACCAAAAAGTTGGTGGCCAAAATGAGGGGAAAAAAAGAACACCTAAATAAAGGAAAAGAAAATGTGGCCAAAATAAGAAACGAAAAACTTAATAAAAAAGTTGGTGGTCAAAACACAAAAAAAAACTTAATAAAGAAAGCAAAAAAAAAAAGGGGAAAACAAAAAGGTTGGAAAGCGACTGTTTCTAACACCTCTACGTTTAATATATATATAATATACCAACTGGCTATCTTTTCGGTTCATAATGCATTCAGAATATTTTACGTAAGAATGACTCAAATGCACTATATACATGAAATTAATCTAATGTTAACATATGGTTAACGATGTTAAGGTACGGGGGTGTAAGGTGATAAAGATTAAACCACTTGGACTTATCTAACAAGATTAAAAAAGTATGTTAATTGATTCCTGGTTTAAACCATAGAGGTTCAAATTGCAGTTTACTCCGTCTTATGAGTAGAATAAGATGAGATTGTAGGGTTGGTAATCGATCACTAGATATTTTCACTCTCACCTACCTTACCTCTCACATCTCTCTTGAATGTTGTTAATATCATAGATCTAGAGTTTCAATTCCTCATTGGTTTTCTTACTTGTTTTAGATCTTTATATCAAATTATTATGTTGATACTATGATTGAGCGTATTCGAGAGTGAATGTATTGTTTTCTTTGTTTATGAAAGTTATAATAAACTGTCTTTTAGTTTAATTGTTGATTACTTTCGTTGGAGATTCAAAGTTATTTAGTATTCGTTTTCTTGACACTCATTTTCAAATAACATTTGTTTCACATTATCATTTACTATGTTTCGTCGCAACACACGAGTTCCACAAACCTAGTTACCTTTATTGATACATCATTCAAAGTTTTGCTTTAGAGAACGAACTTATTGATGGTGGTGTATGTGATTCATATTTGTGGGCTATTAACTTATAATTTGATTTGATGATATATTGTTATTATTTTTCTCTCTCCTTTCATGTATATTCATTTAAGGAGCATCTTTGACCACAATAAGAATCCATCTACAAAGACTTTCGGTACATTGATTATCCATTTAATTTTCATAAATGTATTAATTTTACCTTATTTCTTAATTTTGTTTTTTCTTTCTCAATTTTGCATATTTGATTGTTAAGAATATTGAAGAGATGAATATATACTATTTTATTTAACGTAATAAAAATCATACCCAGTAGATCTCATAAATGACAAAGCTATTCGTAGGGTCTGGGTAGGGTGGGATGCAGACAAACTTTACCTCTAACCATATGGACAGAGAGGATGCTTTCAGAGAGACCCTCGGCTCAAAACAAACAACAGTAAAACAAACCAGACTTGAAATATAACCACGGTGCAGTAACATAACATGTGGTGATAGAATAATATAGTTAAAGATCCATAAATATGCATCGTGAAACATAGTAGAATATCCACAAGTATACCGTCATAAACATTTATCTAACTGATAAGGTTATCATATGCAATTGTCCACCTAGAGTGTAGTCGAAACTACACCTCTACCACAAAGTGAAGACCCAAGTATTTCCTCCTTAAAAGTCTCTAACCTTAATCCTACGTCTTCACAAACTCCTATCATGGACCATGTCCTCAGAAAGGTGCAACTCTAGCAAATCTTGCCAAATGCGCTCATCCCAAGTCAAATTAGGCCTTCCCCTACTCCTCTTCCCCTCCACGATGAGGGTCTCCACTGCTTTAACTGGCGCCATCGTCAACCTCCTCTGCACATGTCCAAACCATCTCAATCTCCCCTCCTTCATTTTACCTGATATACTAGCTACCCCTAGTCTCTCCCTAAAAACCTCATTTCTTATCCGATCTAACCTTGTGTGCCCACACATCCACCTCAGCATCCTCAACTCTGCCACTTCCATCTTACGTGCTTGCGTCTTCTTGATCTCCCAGCAATCCGTACCATATAACATCGCAAGTCTAACTGCAACCCTATAGAATTTACCTTTTAATTTAGTTGGAAACCTCTTATCGCACAAAACACCAATGGCTGCTTTCCATCCATTCCAGCCAACCTGGATATGGTGGGATACATCAGCATCTGTCTCCCCATCCTGTTGTTCAAACGATCCTAAGTATTTGAACCTGGCAACTTACGGAACCACCTGGCCATCAATGGTGATCTGAGTGTCCTCATAGCCTCCTGTCTCACTAAAATCACAATAAAGGTACTCGGTCTTTGAGCGACTAATCCTTAAACCTTTGCTTTCTAAATCCGCCCGCCAATCCTCTAACCTCTCGTTCAGGCTTTGCCTAGTCTCCGCTACTAGCACAATATCATCTGCAAAAAGCATGCACCATGGTACCGTCTCCTGAATCGACTTTGATAACTCATCCATTACAACCGCAAAAAAAAAAGACTCAACGCAGACCCCTGGTGTAGGCCAACCTCCATCAGAAAGAAATCGGTATCCCCTACAGGCGCACGTAATAGAAAAGGAACAAGACACATATAATAGGGAATACGAAAATGCTACCTATGTAATCCAAAAAATAAATAATTTGTTTGATTTTTTTATATTAAAGATAGCATAAATATTTGTCCTGTCCAAATAAACAGACGAACTTTAGAGTTAGTTTAAATAACAAAACTCTTGTAAATTAAAATCTTAAAAAATATAATAATAAGTGGAGATTGGGAAAGGCTGAAGTTTTAAAATAAGGCAGCAAAATTACATTGTGTGCCATAGAACTATTAATCAAGCTTAGGAAATTAATATATAGGATGATTTATTTATTTATTTATTTTTAAACTATGAACTTCAATAAAAAAAGGGACGCGTCCTCAAAGCGAGGACCGCCACAAACACTTACAACATGTACAAATGACTAACAACCCAATGGCAATCAATCCACTTAACGGTACTAAATCTCGACCTATTTTTCAACAATAAAAAGGACCACAATTTGACCGTGGCGACTACATCAATAACCTTTGGAATTTTTCCGTCAAAAACCTTTGCGTTCCTAGCCTTCCATAGGGCCCAACATGTGATCATCACAATTCCCCAAACCACCTTTTTGCTCCATATGTCCCCTCGAACTTGATCATGGATGAATAGGATGTCTTGAAAATCAAAAGCAATAATTGGATCAACCTTGCACCATTTATCAATCTCCGACCAAACTCCAAACGAGAACCCACATCCTGTAAATAAGTGCATGACGTCCTCCTCCACTGCTTCACAAAGACCACATGATGTGTCTTCAATATTTATCCTTCTTTTTGTGAGCACAACTTTTGTTGGGATACGGTTCATCTCGGCTCTCTATATGAATAGGTTGACTTTAATTGGAATCCATGATTCCCACTGCATATAATGAACTTGAAGAGCCTCGATTTCTTCACGAATCAATTTCGTAACTTGAGCGTCAGTAAACTGGCCATCGTCTTCTGCTCCCCACATCCATTTATCTTCAACACCTGAAATAACAATATTGTTAAGAAGAAAACCGACATCCTGCAACTCGGATATCTCTGAGACTGTTGAAACTCCTCTGCTCTAGCCAGGATTAAAACGGGTCACTCCAGAGACTTGAATCAGTCGCTTATCAACAATAATAGCTTTACAAGTTTCCGGCTTAAATAAATGTGACCATCTGTCTTTCAAAACTGTATTGCCGATCCTCAGGCCATGCCAAAACAGGACCCGGTTCCCTTTTCCGACTTTGGCCCTTATAAATGAATTCATCTTAACTCCTTTGAAGCTATGTTTGTCAATATGCTGCACTATTGATTTCCAACAGCCTTTAATGTTCCTGTTCACAGGAAGAAAAGTCTAATGGCCTCTGCCCCCATGAAGCATCTCGATAATATTACGCCACTTACTCTCTTTTTGAGTTTTAAACTGCCACGCCCATTTCGCTAATAGGGAAAAATTAACATCCCTTAATTTAGTTATTCCCAACCCCTATTATTCTTCGAGGTAGTAACGATGTTCCAAGTGACCCAACTAAGTTTCTTACCCTCAATAGAACCGGTCCAAAGAAAACTACGCATCATCTTCTTACCAATTTGATTAACGTTAAACTTCCACCCATGGATAAAGTTGTCACTTTCCAAGAGGCTAGACGACTATGAATAATATCAATGAACGAATTCCAATGGCAAGATTTGTTCATATTCGCGCCTACTTTAATTCCCAAATAGTCGAAAGGGAACTCCCTGACACGACACTCCAAGATGGACGCCATATTGGTAACCTCGTCACCATAGACCCCAATTCCAAACAAGTGAGATTTTCCAATATTATGCTTCTAGTGTAATTTAGCAAGATTCTTTGCTTTAACAAAAGATCAAATTATGAAGAAGTTTAGAAACAATGTGTCCAAATTTAAGATGGGTTACAAAAAGAAATTTAGATATTATACGGATATGTTTTAAGGCGAAAAATGTGTATATATTTACGCATTAAGCCAATTTTATCAACCTTACAATCAACCAGTTTAAATTAGGAGCAATATCAACCTTACGATCAATGATCCTTACATTAGACAATTTAACATTTTATTAACATACGTATACTTTAATTTTATTCACATTTCTAGATTATATTCCGAAAGCTTATCGAGATAGAAAAATCTAATATCATCATCATCATCATCATCATCATACTCAGGTAATCCCACCTATAGCAAAGCTAAGGTAGGGTCTGAGGAGGGTAAGATGTAGACAGCCTTACCTCTACCCTTAAGAATAGAGAGGCTGCTTCCAGTGAGACCCCCCGCTCGATGTGGTTTGGTATCAAGCCTTGGACATAAGGCACAAAACACTTAGCAATCAGGACAAACCCGATCGGTGCATGTACCCCTTTGTCTTTTGGCTATCAACACCACCACATGATGCATGATTAACCGTCCATCGTTTTAACGTTATTTACACGAAATTAGTAAAATAACGTTAAAACTAGTGCAACTTTACTTTTGCCCCTCGAGGGCCACACATACATACATTATATGCGCACTCCGTAAGTGGGGCGTTAAAATGTGTGTTATGAAATAACATAGAAATTAATATACTATAATATGAGAAAATAATAATTTTAATCATGTGAATAAGAATAAAAATATATTTTAAAGGGAGAATGTATGTTTGGATGAGCAACTGAGCCAAAAGCAACCATTGCAGAGTGCGAATGAGGTTGTGGTTTTTAAGGTGTAACCATGTATTATTCAAGGGGTGTGAGGGTCTAATCTAATGCCATGTGTCACACAATACTTTCGTTTATTATATATATATATATATTGATTTTATTCTATATAGATGGTTAAATAAATGTGCAATAATCTAGGGATGAGCATCTTGCACCGAATACCAAACCGACACCTATCCCGAACCGATCTCGTACTGAATCGAGTGTGTTCGGTATCGGTACTCACATTTAGAGGTTTTCAGTTTCGGTATTTTCGGTATCAGTATAGGATCAGTATTTTAAGGTAAGTCACTTGAAGATCATATAAATGAGTTTAATAAGCTCATCCTTGATCTTGAAAATATAGAGGTTGAGATTGACGATGAAGATAGAGCAATCATCTTCTTGTCATCTTTACCTGTGATGTATGAACATTTTGTTGACACAATGATGTTTGGGAGAGAGTTTGCAATGGAAGAAGTGGTTTCTGCTATGAACTCTAAAGAGTTACTAAGGAAAGGTGAAGTAAAGGAAGAGAGCTCTAATGGGTTATTTGTCAGAGGAAGATCAGAACAAAGAACTATGAAGAACAAGAATAGTGGGTTCAGATCTAAATTCAAAACAAAACGAAGATGTTTTGTGTGTAGTTCAGACAAACACTTCAAACGTGATTGTCATGAATGGAAGAAGAAGAAATCTAAATTCAATCAGTCCAAGAAACATAATAACGTGTCTCTTGAAGGTTCTTGTGATGGATATGAAAGTGTTGATGTATTAATGGTGATGGTGGCATGTAACAGTACGGTTACTAGGCCCAAAAATTTTTCGCACAATATTATTAATATATACTTATTAATAACCGAAGATAAATAATAAACTATATGTTTTGGTACGAAACTGAAAACCGAACTATTATAAATAAAAATCTTACGTGAATACCCGTTACGTGACCGAACCGAAACCTGATAACGAACCCGAACCATGCCTTTTGATTACTCATCATCAAGACACATGGCACCACTTGAAGGTGCCATGTGCCCCATTTATTAGTTTAACACATACACCCATCCTTTTTATAAAAGGCATGGTCTATTTCCACCCCCCCCACTTCTATTTTCACCCCCTTGAAAGCGCCTCGCTTAGGCCTAAGCGAGGCGCTTTCTCTGCTTTTTAACTACCTCGGTACGAGGTCAGAAAAAGCTGATTTTTGACCCAAAGCGCCTCGCTTAGGCCTAAGCGAGGCGCTTCGAATACTTTTTTTTTTTGGTCTTTTGAGATTAAGGTTTAACATTTTTTTTTTAAGTCAGACGTTTTTCAAAAAAACATTTTTTATGTCAATGGGAGGGTAAACAAAATCGTCGATCCGACTGTTGATTTCTTTCTTCAACAAGGAACAAAATGTCAGCTTTTTCCTGAATTTTACTTGCTTGTATGAAAAGTATATTTTAATTGTTCGTTTGACAAACGTCTGGCTAACCTGTCCAGTTATCAATCTCACTGTCCAACAACTGAATTTTACTTGCTTGCATGAAAAGTTTATTTTAATTGTTCGTTTGACAAACGTCTGGCTAACCTGTCCAGTTATCAATCTCACTGTCCAATAACTGAATTTTACTTGCTTGCATGAAAAGTTTATTTTAATTGTTCGTTTGACAAACGTCTGGCTAACCTGTCCAGTTATCAATCTCACTGTCCAAACAACTGAATTTTACTTGCTTGCATGAAAAGTTTATTTTAGTTGTTCGTTTTGACAAACGCCGGCTAATGAATTTTACTGTAATGATCAGAAACATTCCAAATAACTGTTCAATTTCAGCTTTTGTTTAACTATTTTAGCAACTTCCATAGAGAAGGTATCAATCTTACTTCTTGAGTTGAACTTTCCATGATCTACCTTTATCATCTCAGAGAGATATGTGTCAACGATGAAAGGGAACCCGAAACAATAGAAGTGAGATTGATAACTTCTTTCATCATTGTACATATACCTCCTTATCTAAAAACAAATCACATCATTTGTATGAGTAGTGACCCTCTGGCAAACCTGCGTATGAATAGTGACCCTCTGGCACACCACTAGAACATTAATCGGTTTCATCTTTGTTTTCTTGGGTTTTGCTTTTTTTGGTGAAATGAACTTGAAGAAATGATTTGGTTGAAGAAAGTTGTGTGCCAGAGGGTCACTATTCATTCAAATGATGTGATTTGTTTTTAGATAAGGAGGTATATGTACAATGAACTTTTTACGCTAAATAAAACTTACACGCAACTTTTTGCTCTAGTGGTGTGGCCTACCTTTTTGACAAACACCTGGCTAACATGTCCAGTTATCAATCTCACTGTCCTTTAAGCAGGTTTGCCAGAGGGTCACTATTCATACACACAACTTTTTGCTCTAGTGGTGTGCTCTACCTTTTTGACAAACACCTGGCTAACCTGTCCAGTTTGCCAGAGGGTCACTATTCATACACACTACTTTTTGCTCTAGTGGTGTGCTCTACCTTTTTGACAAACACCTGGCTAACCTATCCAGTTTGCCAGAGGGTCACTATTCATACACACAACTTTTTGCTCTAGTGGTGTGCTCTACCTTTTTGACAAACACCTGGCTAACCTGTCCAGTTATCAATCTCACTGTCCTTTACGCAGGTTTGCCAGAGGGTCACTATTCATATTATTATTATTATTTACATTATAATCGTATTTGCTTTACGATAATAATGTAAATAATAATAATAATAATAAGGAATGAAGGTTTTTGCAAAAACGAAGGTTTCCGCGTTAATGAAAATTATCATTTCTTGACATGCTTGGTAACACCTTGATCTGCAATATATGAAAACAGGAACATTCCAAATAACAGTTCAAATTTTAGTTCAAACTTTTCAAACTCCTGCAACATCTCAAGAGTCGAGGTCCTCTGAAAAAAGACATCGTACAATGATTTGGACTTGCAATATTTGAAAATTATCATTTCTTGACATGCTTGGTAACACCTCTGCAATATTTGAAAATTATCATTTCTCGAAAAGTAATTAAAAACACTTAAATATGAATTAAAAACAATTGTTGTGTCGAATGTTTAGTCGGAGGACCACTTACAATGATTCATCAAAGTTGTACAAAGCTGGATGTTTTTACTGGAAAACCAAAACGAGCAATAAACGAAGCGAAACGGAGAGATATAATTTTCTTGGCTTGGAAACAACTTAAAAGAAGCAAAAATGAATTAAAATTATTTTTTGGTGATTAACAGATAATTTTAAAGAATTAAAAGAAATTCAAGTTTTTTAAAAAAAAGGCCAAAGCGCCTAGCTTTGGTCAAAGCGAGGCGCTTGGGTGCCTAGCTTTGGCCAAAGCTAGGCGCTTGGGTGCCTAGCTTTGGCCAAAGCTAGGCGCTTGACTGGTTTGATTAGACCACTACTCATCATCAAGACACATGGCACCACTTGAAGGTGCCATGTGCCCCATTTATTAGTTTAACACATACACCCATCCTTTTTATAAAAATACACACACACAATCTGATGTGTGTTTTCATTTGCATCTCACACACACACCACCCATAAGTCTAGAGAGAGAGAGAGAGAGAGACTTAGAGAGAAGAAGAAAGGGACCGGAGGACTCCTCCGCCTCCGGCGGAGCTCCGGCTGCCGGATTCCAAACAACACCACACCACTATCACTCATCAAGAGAGATCGAAGGTAGAGAGAGAGAGAGAGCAGGGCCGAGAGGAAGAGAGAGGGTTCGGAGGAGAGAGAAGGAAGAAGAGAAGGTGGTGGTGGTTCTAGCTCCAGCAGCGGCGGCGGCGGCGGCGGAGCCACCCCTGTGATCGGATTCTTTCAGACAAGGTAAAACCCTATCCTATCCTCTTCACGATTTTCAGATCTAAAGGTTGGATATTGAAGGTTTGGTGGTTATGGTTGTAGATAAGGTTGTAGTAGTAAACTTGGTTCTGAGGGCTGTGACTCACAGGGGTTATGGTGGCTGTGAGGTGGGTCTGGATGGTGGTTTGGGTCTGTGGTGGGTTCCGGCTAGGATGGTGACTCATCGGAGGTAAGGGTTTTGATGATGGAGGTTCGTACGCAGGAGATGATGATGTTGGTGGTTGTGGGTAACAGTGGCGGTGCTAGACACGGTGGTGGATGTGGAGTTGGGTGAAAGGTTCTTTGCATAATTGTGACCATAAGAAAGAGGTGTAGAGTATTGTTGAATGCTGAGATAGGGAACCGAAGGGGTCAAGGAGACAGGTCAAGAACCGAGTCAACTGATTTGACTCGGTCAACAAAAGTCAACGACCAGTTGGCTCGGTCAACAGAAGTCAAAGGGCAGGAGACCCAATAGGTATAAAGCGAGGACCCAAACCATTTTAGTGGTTACTATTATTATTACTAGGCTACACGTGTGGGACTTCGACATTGGACCCGACTCGACCTTATGACTAAACGATGGATTTATATTCGTAATATATGATACATGAACATAATAGTACCAATAGACGTAAATCTAGAGGACTTGGATCTTAATATGAACTTTGCGAATATAAGCAAGCGAAACTTGAAGACTATGCCTATCTATATTAGAGTATTTGAACACTTGAAAGATAATAGTAGGATAGACAATGGAAACATATAGGATATAGTTGACTAATGGGACTTTAGATTATTTAGCAAAACGTACATGGACGATTGGGCACTATACGGACTTGAGACCATTAATACTTTAGGTAACCATACATATAATTATATGTAAGTTATTGACCGACACTTGGACTTTGAAAAGAATTATATGGACACCATGAGATAACCGTTTAACATTCCATTATTGCTTATATAATGAACTACAGTTGAATGAATGGAACTCAAGACATTAAGCGTAACATATGGGATCTCATATTAAGGACTTTACATTATAAATTAGATAAGAAGAATCACGACCCAACAATTAGAATAACTCACTTAACAAACGAAGGGTCCTAGTTATCCACACGTGTAACCACGATACTCGGTTACACGCACTAATACTTGCAAACATGATAGGACCTAGCATATAACGGATAAACAGGCTCGAGGCATTGGAATATCATTGTGTGATATGACCGGTGAGTTCCGTATACCACTCCCCTTTTTCTGTTTTATAAACGTTTTGGGGTGAATGCATGCTTGTGTGTGTAAACTGTTTTGTGTAAACTGTTTGATGTGACAAGATACAGACTGCCGGATAATACTGACACTCATTAACTTAGAGGTAAGCCACTTAATATGTGGGTAGTACTACTTGGGGAAACCCCCACACACAGTGGATCCGGAAGCCCGGAAAACCCTCCACTGAGGTCTGCGGGCCGTTGTGACATATATTTTGCCAGGTGAATCCATAATGGCAGTAGATGGATTATGTGTTAAGGTTTGAGGTGTCGCTTGTGCATCACCATGTGTTGTGTTGTGTAAACTTGGAAACGTGTTTATGAAATGAAAACTTGTTTTGGATTTACTTAACCGCTTACACGGACTCACCAGCATATTTGCTGACCCAAACTCTTTTAAGCATGTGTTCAGGTACTGCAGACAGATGGACGACAACGCGAGGTATAGGCTTGTTAGATGCGGATTAGAGTATATCATGATAGAAGATTCGGTCTATAAGTGTTGCGGATTAGAGCATTAGAGATAGCGCTGGTAGAAATATGGAACGACTAGTGGATTACACTCATCAACCGCTTCGACGACCGCCGCGTCTCGTCCCTGCAATAGACTTTAGTATAATTATATCTTGTATTTATATTATATTTTGGATTAGAATATGTATTAAACAATAAATATTAGTCTATCGTTGCTTCCGTTGTGCAAGTCTGTTACCAAACTGTTATTTCGTCCAGGCCCCACCTGGTCGGGTTGTTACAGTTGGTATCAGAGCAACGGATGTACCAGAATAGGATATCTCCAGATATCCTATACTACACCAGGATAACTTAGAGAACTTAGCGTTTAAGGCCCTAAGTTTACCTAGCTAGGAAATGCCTTGAAATACGTAAGACTGACAAAAGTAAGAAACGGAATAAGTTGGAACTTGAGTACCTGAACACTAGAATGCTTACAGGGACTTAGAACCAGTGTGACTAGCATACAGACCATGTGTGATACGGGAATAATGACTACAACGGAGATTACTAGAATGATTCTGTGAGGTAAATTGACGATTACACTTGACGTCATGTAATTGTGAATTTACAGGCACGAACAAGTTCTAAGAAATCCGAAGAGTCGCCAAAAATTATGTGTGGTAACCATGATAGCCGTGAACTTAAGTGTAGAAACGGACTACATTAGAGTCATGAACAAATACGTGAGATACTTTATGGATAGAGCTCGTTACACTTGTGGCGACTTGGAATGTTTTGATAATAGTACATATACATGTATATATATATATATATCTTCATGACTATAGTAGTACTTATATACGCGTCTTATGATCATTAGTGAATGATATAATGTTCGACTAACTTTTCATGACCAAGAAGTGAGCAAATCATGAGAATTAGGTACCTCGCCAAAACTTGGCGCTACAATTTGAAAGAGCCCAAGATACCAAAGAGAACTTCGGTCAACCAAGAAAAAGGGTAATCCGATAAGTTTATTCTTCCAACCAAATAAGTATTGTCAATCGTAAGGTTCGTTATTATATGGTACGTGTATATGAATAGGTTGAATTCTTGTGTTATCAATTAGACCAAAGATAAGAAGCTAAAGCCAATGGTTACTAGATCACTTTATTCGGACTTGATTGAAATCGACCTCCGCAGATTTAAGATAAACATAGTATGATAGAATTGTGATCGTTTGATAGGTTTTAGAGATGATTCAGGAATTTCAATTAGAAAGGCGGTAACCTAGGCTTAAGAATGTAACGATCACCATGAGTATTCTAACCGGAAACTCTAAGAAACTAAGATTGAACGCTACATAAGGTAACCTTAAGATGTAGTACATGATCCTTCATTTATTGTTTTGTGTTGACCTTGGATTAAGACTAAAACATTTGGATTAGTTTCATAATCTCTTAAGCATAGTGACGAGTCATCCGTATGAAATATACTAAAAAGTTTAAGACAGCCTCTAACGGGGGGATTGGATACGTTGTTAATAATTTTTATAAGGAGTATTTGATGAAAATAAGAAAGTAACATCGAGGATAGTAGAAAATTTTGAAGGTTTAAGAATTCAACAAATGTTGCGGATAGTATAGATAAGATTAACCTCAGTAATAAGCATAAAAATCTGCGAGAATAATCATTTCAAGAGGTATTCTTAAGGTTTGATACAGGTGCCGTTACTTTAAGTACCTTATGTATCCCTAGATTAGTGTTAAGATTTTTCGGATTAGTTTCATAACTTTGTAACTTAGTAATGAGTTATTAGAATGAAATCTGATCAATTATATAAGATGGGTTCTAACGGGGGGAGTATAAATGGTTGTGAAAACAACTATAAGAAATATTTGGCAAGAATAAGAAAACTTAGTCCAAATTTAATAGTAAGATCCTTTAAAATAAGCAATCTGACCTTACGAGTGAACAAGAACTAGAACACCAAAGGGAAGGTTATGTGCCCCTTAAAACGGATAAGATCAACATATTGTAGTTGGACGTCTAAATCTTTTAGGTTCCTTAATAATTTCACCCTGTCCACGTAGAAATTTTGAAAACTTAAGAGTACGATAAGTTTTACCAAGGGTATATACAATATTAACCACAAGATTTGACATAGAAACCAGTAAGAATAACATACAACTTTAAGGACATAAGTCTGATGTAGGACCCCTATTTCGGTAAGTTAACCAACATAGATTTTTAGGACTAGTAACTTTTGAAAAACACATAGGATTTTTCGGCTAGGTACGTTTACCAAGTTTTAGGGAGATTTTCAATACATTTACGAGATATCATTGGTGTGGTGCGTTAGCTGCGGTACACCCTATATATAAGCACCAATGATGCTTTGGAAAATGAGACTGAAAATCAAACCAAAAACCAACACTAGTCTGTCGATGGTATGAGCCATTTGTTTTAAACCTGAACATAGTGTGAGGCATAGTGTGGAATCGCCTAAATTATGAACGGGTTTAAGGAAAGAATTAAGTACGTACGTGTATATAAGACCCGAACATTGAATCCGAGTATGGGATATATTGAATATGTCCAACGGATAACTCGAAAAGAATTCCGGGGACGGAATTCCAGTAACGGGGGGAGAATGTAACAGTACGGTTACTAGGCCCAAAAATTTTTCGCACAATATTATTAATATATACTTATTAATAACCGAAGATAAATAATAAACTATATGTTTTGGTACGAAACTGAAAACCGAACTATTATAAATAAAAATCTTACGTGAATACCCGTTACGTGACCGAACCGAAACCTGATAACGAACCCGAACCATGCCTTTTGATTACTCATCATCAAGACACATGGCACCACTTGAAGGTGCCATGTGCCCCATTTATTAGTTTAACACATACACCCATCCTTTTTATAAAAATACACACACACAATCTGATGTGTGTTTTCATTTGCATCTCACACACACACCACCCATAAGTCTAGAGAGAGAGAGAGAGAGACTTAGAGAGAAGAAGAAAGGGACCGGAGGACTCCTCCGCCTCCGGCGGAGCTCCGGCTGCCGGATTCCAAACAACACCACACCACTATCACTCATCAAGAGAGATCGAAGGTAGAGAGAGAGAGAGAGCAGGGCCGAGAGGAAGAGAGAGGGTTCGGAGGAGAGAGAAGGAAGAAGAGAAGGTGGTGGTGGTTCTAGCTCCAGCAGCGGCGGCGGCGGCGGCGGAGCCACCCCTGTGATCGGATTCTTTCAGACAAGGTAAAACCCTATCCTATCCTCTTCACGATTTTCAGATCTAAAGGTTGGATATTGAAGGTTTGGTGGTTATGGTTGTAGATAAGGTTGTAGTAGTAAACTTGGTTCTGAGGGCTGTGACTCACAGGGGTTATGGTGGCTGTGAGGTGGGTCTGGATGGTGGTTTGGGTCTGTGGTGGGTTCCGGCTAGGATGGTGACCCATTGGAGGTAAGGGTTTTGATGATGGAGGTTCGTACGCAGGAGATGATGATGTTGGTGGTTGTGGGTAACAGTGGCGGTGCTAGACACGGTGGTGGATGTGGAGTTGGGTGAAAGGTTCTTTGCATAATTGTGACCATAAGAAAGAGGTGTAGAGTATTGTTGAATGCTGAGATAGGGAACCGAAGGGGTCAAGGAGACAGGTCAAGAACCGAGTCAACTGATTTGACTCGGTCAACAAAAGTCAACGACCAGTTGGCTCGGTCAACAGAAGTCAAAGGGCAGGAGACCCAATAGGTATAAAGCGAGGACCCAAACCATTTTAGTGGTTACTATTATTATTACTAGGCTACACGTGTGGGACTTCGACATTGGACCTGACTCGACCTTATGACTAAACGATGGATTTATATTCGTAATATATGATACATGAACATAATAGTACCAATAGACGTAAATCTAGAGGACTTGGATCTTAATATGAACTTTGCGAATATAAGCAAGCGAAACTTGAAGACTATGCCTATCTATATTAGAGTATTTGAACACTTGAAAGATAATAGTAGGATAGACAATGGAAACATATAGGATATAGTTGACTAATGGGACTTTAGATTATTTAGCAAAACGTACATGGACGATTGGGCACTATACGGACTTGAGACCATTAATACTTTAGGTAACCATACATATAATTATATGTAAGTTATTGACCGACACTTGGACTTTGAAAAGAATTATATGGACACCATGAGATAACCGTTTAACATTCCATTATTGCTTATATAATGAACTACAGTTGAATGAATGGAACTCAAGACATTAAGCGTAACATATGGGATCTCATATTAAGGACTTTACATTATAAATTAGATAAGAAGAATCACGACCCAACAATTAGAATAACTCACTTAACAAACGAAGGGTCCTAGTTATCCACACGTGTAACCACGATACTCGGTTACACGCACTAATACTTGCAAACATGATAGGACCTAGCATATAACGGATAAACAGGCTCGAGGCATTGGAATATCATTGTGTGATATGACCGGTGAGTTCCGTATACCACTCCCCTTTTTCTGTTTTATAAACGTTTTGGGGTGAATGCATGCTTGTGTGTGTAAACTGTTTTGTGTAAACTGTTTGATGTGACAAGATACAGACTGCCGGATAATACTGACACTCATTAACTTAGAGGTAAGCCACTTAATATGTGGGTAGTACTACTTGGGGAAACCCCCACACACAGTGGATCCGGAAGCCCGGAAAACCCTCCACTGAGGTCTGCGGGCCGTTGTGACATATATTTTGCCAGGTGAATCCATAATGGCAGTAGATGGATTATGTGTTAAGGTTTGAGGTGTCGCTTGTGCATCACCATGTGTTGTGTTGTGTAAACTTGGAAACGTGTTTATGAAATGAAAACTTGTTTTGGATTTACTTAACCGCTTACACGGACTCACCAGCATATTTGCTGACCCAAACTCTTTTAAGCATGTGTTCAGGTACTGCAGACAGATGGACGACAACGCGAGGTATAGGCTTGTTAGATGCGGATTAGAGTATATCATGATAGAAGATTCGGTCTATAAGTGTTGCGGATTAGAGCATTAGAGATAGCGCTGGTAGAAATATGGAACGACTAGTGGATTACACTCATCAACCGCTTCGACGACCGCCGCGTCTCGTCCCTGCAATAGACTTTAGTATAATTATATCTTGTATTTATATTATATTTTGGATTAGAATATGTATTAAACAATAAATATTAGTCTATCGTTGCTTCCGTTGTGCAAGTCTGTTACCAAACTGTTATTTCGTCCAGGCCCCACCTGGTCGGGTTGTTACAGTTGGTATCAGAGCAACGGATGTACCAGAATAGGATATCTCCAGATATCCTATACTACACCAGGATAACTTAGAGAACTTAGCGTTTAAGGCCCTAAGTTTACCTAGCTAGGAAATGCCTTGAAATACGTAAGACTGACAAAAGTAAGAAACGGAATAAGTTGGAACTTGAGTACCTGAACACTAGAATGCTTACAGGGACTTAGAACCAGTGTGACTAGCATACAGACCATGTGTGATACGGGAATAATGACTACAACGGAGATTACTAGAATGATTCTGTGAGGTAAATTGACGATTACACTTGACGTCATGTAATTGTGAATTTACAGGCACGAAAAAGTTCTAAGAAATCCGAAGAGTCGCCAAAAATTATGTGTGGTAACCATGATAGCCGTGAACTTAAGTGTAGAAACGGACTACATTAGAGTCATGAACAAATACGTGAGATACTTTATGGATAGAGCTCGTTACACTTGTGGCGACTTGGAATGTTTTGATAATAGTACATATACATGTATATATATATATATCTTCATGACTATAGTAGTACTTATATACGCGTCTTATGATCATTAGTGAATGATATAATGTTCGACTAACTTTTCATGACCAAGAAGTGAGCAAATCATGAGAATTAGGTACCTCGCCAAAACTTGGCGCTACAATTTGAAAGAGCCCAAGATACCAAAGAGAACTTCGGTCAACCAAGAAAAAGGGTAATCCGATAAGTTTATTCTTCCAACCAAATAAGTATTGTCAATCGTAAGGTTCGTTATTATATGGTACGTGTATATGAATAGGTTGAATTCTTGTGTTATCAATTAGACCAAAGATAAGAAGCTAAAGCCAATGGTTACTAGATCACTTTATTCGGACTTGATTGAAATCGACCTCCGCAGATTTAAGATAAACATAGTATGATAGAATTGTGATCGTTTGATAGGTTTTAGAGATGATTTAGGAATTTCAATTAGAAAGGCGGTAACCTAGGCTTAAGAATGTAACGATCACCATGAGTATTCTAACCGGAAACTCTAAGAAACTAAGATTGAACGCTACATAAGGTAACCTTAAGATGTAGTACATGATCCTTCATTTATTGTTTTGTGTTGACCTTGGATTAAGACTAAAACATTTGGATTAGTTTCATAATCTCTTAAGCATAGTGACGAGTCATCCGTATGAAATATACTAAAAAGTTTAAGACAGCCTCTAACGGGGGGATTGGATACGTTGTTAATAATTTTTATAAGGAGTATTTGATGAAAATAAGAAAGTAACATCGAGGATAGTAGAAAATTTTGAAGGTTTAAGAATTCAACAAATGTTGCGGATAGTATAGATAAGATTAACCTCAGTAATAAGCATAAAAATCTGCGAGAATAATCATTTCAAGAGGTATTCTTAAGGTTTGATACAGGTGCCGTTACTTTAAGTACCTTATGTATCCCTAGATTAGTGTTAAGATTTTTCGGATTAGTTTCATAACTTTGTAACTTAGTAATGAGTTATTAGAATGAAATCTGATCAATTATATAAGATGGGTTCTAACGGGGGGAGTATAAATGGTTGTGAAAACAACTATAAGAAATATTTGGCAAGAATAAGAAAACTTAGTCCAAATTTAATAGTAAGATCCTTTAAAATAAGCAATCTGACCTTACGAGTGAACAAGAACTAGAACACCAAAGGGAAGGTTATGTGCCCCTTAAAACGGATAAGATCAACATATTGTAGTTGGACGTCTAAATCTTTTAGGTTCCTTAATAATTTCACCCTGTCCACGTAGAAATTTTGAAAACTTAAGAGTACGATAAGTTTTACCAAGGGTATATACAATATTAACCACAAGATTTGACATAGAAACCAGTAAGAATAACATACAACTTTAAGGACATAAGTCTGATGTAGGACCCCTATTTCGGTAAGTTAACCAACATAGATTTTTAGGACTAGTAACTTTTGAAAAACACATAGGATTTTTCGGCTAGGTACGTTTACCAAGTTTTAGGGAGATTTTCAATACATTTACGAGATATCATTGGTGTGGTGCGTTAGCTGCGGTACACCCTATATATAAGCACCAATGATGCTTTGGAAAATGAGACTGAAAATCAAACCAAAAACCAACACTAGTCTGTCGATGGTATGAGCCATTTGTTTTAAACCTGAACATAGTGTGAGGCATAGTGTGGAATCGCCTAAATTATGAACGGGTTTAAGGAAAGAATTAAGTACGTACGTGTATATAAGACCCGAACATTGAATCCGAGTATGGGATATATTGAATATGTCCAACGGATAACTCGAAAAGAATTCCGGGGACGGAATTCCAGTAACGGGGGGAGAATGTAACAGTACGGTTACTAGGCCCAAAAATTTTTCGCACAATATTATTAATATATACTTATTAATAACCGAAGATAAATAATAAACTATATGTTTTGGTACGAAACTGAAAACCGAACTATTATAAATAAAAATCTTACGTGAATACCCGTTACGTGACCGAACCGAAACCTGATAACGAACCCGAACCATGCCTTTTGATTACTCATCATCAAGACACATGGCACCACTTGAAGGTGCCATGTGCCCCATTTATTAGTTTAACACATACACCCATCCTTTTTATAAAAATACACACACACAATCTGATGTGTGTTTTCATTTGCATCTCACACACACACCACCCATAAGTCTAGAGAGAGAGAGAGAGAGACTTAGAGAGAAGAAGAAAGGGACCGGAGGACTCCTCCGCCTCCGGCGGAGCTCCGGCTGCCGGATTCCAAACAACACCACACCACTATCACTCATCAAGAGAGATCGAAGGTAGAGAGAGAGAGAGAGCAGGGCCGAGAGGAAGAGAGAGGGTTCGGAGGAGAGAGAAGGAAGAAGAGAAGGTGGTGGTGGTTCTAGCTCCAGCAGCGGCGGCGGCGGCGGCGGAGCCACCCCTGTGATCGGATTCTTTCAGACAAGGTAAAACCCTATCCTATCCTCTTCACGATTTTCAGATCTAAAGGTTGGATATTGAAGGTTTGGTGGTTATGGTTGTAGATAAGGTTGTAGTAGTAAACTTGGTTCTGAGGGCTGTGACTCACAGGGGTTATGGTGGCTGTGAGGTGGGTCTGGATGGTGGTTTGGGTCTGTGGTGGGTTCCGGCTAGGATGGTGACTCATCGGAGGTAAGGGTTTTGATGATGGAGGTTCGTACGCAGGAGATGATGATGTTGGTGGTTGTGGGTAACAGTGGCGGTGCTAGACACGGTGGTGGATGTGGAGTTGGGTGAAAGGTTCTTTGCATAATTGTGACCATAAGAAAGAGGTGTAGAGTATTGTTGAATGCTGAGATAGGGAACCGAAGGGGTCAAGGAGACAGGTCAAGAACCGAGTCAACTGATTTGACTCGGTCAACAAAAGTCAACGACCAGTTGGCTCGGTCAACAGAAGTCAAAGGGCAGGAGACCCAATAGGTATAAAGCGAGGACCCAAACCATTTTAGTGGTTACTATTATTATTACTAGGCTACACGTGTGGGACTTCGACATTGGACCCGACTCGACCTTATGACTAAACGATGGATTTATATTCGTAATATATGATACATGAACATAATAGTACCAATAGACGTAAATCTAGAGGACTTGGATCTTAATATGAACTTTGCGAATATAAGCAAGCGAAACTTGAAGACTATGCCTATCTATATTAGAGTATTTGAACACTTGAAAGATAATAGTAGGATAGACAATGGAAACATATAGGATATAGTTGACTAATGGGACTTTAGATTATTTAGCAAAACGTACATGGACGATTGGGCACTATACGGACTTGAGACCATTAATACTTTAGGTAACCATACATATAATTATATGTAAGTTATTGACCGACACTTGGACTTTGAAAAGAATTATATGGACACCATGAGATAACCGTTTAACATTCCATTATTGCTTATATAATGAACTACAGTTGAATGAATGGAACTCAAGACATTAAGCGTAACATATGGGATCTCATATTAAGGACTTTACATTATAAATTAGATAAGAAGAATCACGACCCAACAATTAGAATAACTCACTTAACAAACGAAGGGTCCTAGTTATCCACACGTGTAACCACGATACTCGGTTACACGCACTAATACTTGCAAACATGATAGGACCTAGCATATAACGGATAAACAGGCTCGAGGCATTGGAATATCATTGTGTGATATGACCGGTGAGTTCCGTATACCACTCCCCTTTTTCTGTTTTATAAACGTTTTGGGGTGAATGCATGCTTGTGTGTGTAAACTGTTTTGTGTAAACTGTTTGATGTGACAAGATACAGACTGCCGGATAATACTGACACTCATTAACTTAGAGGTAAGCCACTTAATATGTGGGTAGTACTACTTGGGGAAACCCCCACACACAGTGGATCCGGAAGCCCGGAAAACCCTCCACTGAGGTCTGCGGGCCGTTGTGACATATATTTTGCCAGGTGAATCCATAATGGCAGTAGATGGATTATGTGTTAAGGTTTGAGGTGTCGCTTGTGCATCACCATGTGTTGTGTTGTGTAAACTTGGAAACGTGTTTATGAAATGAAAACTTGTTTTGGATTTACTTAACCGCTTACACGGACTCACCAGCATATTTGCTGACCCAAACTCTTTTAAGCATGTGTTCAGGTACTGCAGACAGATGGACGACAACGCGAGGTATAGGCTTGTTAGATGCGGATTAGAGTATATCATGATAGAAGATTCGGTCTATAAGTGTTGCGGATTAGAGCATTAGAGATAGCGCTGGTAGAAATATGGAACGACTAGTGGATTACACTCATCAACCGCTTCGACGACCGCCGCGTCTCGTCCCTGCAATAGACTTTAGTATAATTATATCTTGTATTTATATTATATTTTGGATTAGAATATGTATTAAACAATAAATATTAGTCTATCGTTGCTTCCGTTGTGCAAGTCTGTTACCAAACTGTTATTTCGTCCAGGCCCCACCTGGTCGGGTTGTTACATGGCAAGTGATGGAACCAAGTATTGTTGGGTGATGGACTATGGATGTTCCTATCACATAACTCCATATAAAGAACTGTTCAGTAAATTGAAGATGGAAGTACAAGGCACTATTCAACCGGGAGATGATCATCCATGCCAAATATTAGGTATTGGTACTATTACCTTGAAGTTAGAAAATTAAACCTTGGTTAAATTACATGATGTAAGGTACATTCCTAATTTAAAAAGAAATTTGATATCATTTGGTACATTTGAAAGAAATGGGTACCATGTGAGTTTAAGGGATGGGAAGGCTAAAGTAATAAAGGGTTCATTGGTGGTTCTAACCGGAACAAGAAAAGATAACAATATCCATATGTTGGATGGGAGAAGGGCTGAATGTTATGTGTCAGTAGCAGAAGGGAGTTCAGATAATGTTGCCATGTAGTGGCACTAAAGACTTGGTCATATGAGTCAAAAAGGTTTATTGGAATTAAAGAAACAAGGAGTCATAAAAGAATTGATAAGTTATGACTATGAAAAGTACGAAAATAGTGTTTTTAGCAAGGCAAAAAGGCTAAAGTTTTCAAAGGGAATTCATAGGACAAAAGGGATCCTAGATTATGTTCATGCTGATCTCTGGGGTCCTACCAAGAACTTGTCACTTGGTGGTGCTTCTTATTTCTTATCCATTATAGATGATTTTTCAAGAAGATTTTGGGTTTTTATTTTAAAGCATAAGTATGAAGCTTTTGGGAGTTTTAAAGAATGGAAAATCTTGGTAGAAAACCAAACTGAAAATAAGGTTAAGAAGGATTGATAATGGTTTGGAATTTTGCAATAGAGAGTTTAATGAGTTTTGTAAAATGAATGTATAGCTAGACATTTGACCATTCCAGGGACTCCTCAACAGAATGGTTTAGTTGAAATGATGAATAAAACACTTCTTGAGAAGGTGAGATGTAATGTAAATCAGAGAATGATATTGATTCTTGTATTCAAAAGATGATAATTGTGATTAGCTGTCCAGAATTAAGGTTGTCACAATCTCCTAAATCGGGAAATGATGATATTTTTCTGATCCCACTTGATTTACTTTCTAACACTCCCCCTCAAGTTGAGTAGTGGGATTCCCAATACTCAACTTGTATAGACAATTGTTAAAAAATCTTCCGTTGACTGATTTTGTAAGTATGTCTGCTAGTTGATCCTCTGACCGAATGAACTGAAGTTCTATAGTTCCGTTTTCGAGTTTTTCTTTGATAAAATGTCTGTCGACTTCTACATGTTTTGTACGGTCATGTTGAACCGGGTTCTCGGAGATTTGTATAGCTGCTTTGTTGTCGCACAAGATCTTGCTTGCTTCCTTCTGAATGAATCCAATTTCAGTTAGAAGCTTGCGTATCCATAATACCTCTGCCAGTCCCCTTGCAATACCTCAGAATTCAGCTTCAGCACTGGATAGAGCAACCACTTTTTGTTTTTTACTCCTCCAAGTAACCAAGTTCCCTCCGACTAACGTGAATTAGCCTGATGTAGATCTCCGATCCTGTTGGTCTCCTGCCCAATCAGCGTCTGTGTAGGCTTGAATCTTCGAATTTTTGTTTGGTTGGAAGAGAATCCCATAGCTGGCAGTCCTTTTAAGGTATCCGATAATTCTTCGTACAGCATCCATGTGGTTAACTTGGGGTTGGTGCATAAATTGACTAACCACTCCCACTGCGTATGCAATGTCTGGACGAGTGTGTTAGAGATATATGAGTTTGCCCACTAGACGTTGGTATTTCCCTTTATCTGCCAATTTTGCTCCATCTTCCATGTAGAGTTTTTGGTTGGTCATCATTGGTGTGTCAGCTGGCTTGCAGTCGATCATTCCTGTTTCGGCAAGAAGATCAAGGATGTACTTCTTTTGACATATGAAAATCCCTTGCTTTGATCTTAGGACTTCAATTCCAAGGAAGTACTTTAGTCTTCCTAAATCTTTCATCTCGAACTCCTTGAATAGATTTGCTTTTAGCTTCTCCATTTCTTCTTTATCGTTCCCTGTAATAATCATATCATCAACATATAAAATTAAACAAGTTACAAGTTTACCTTTTCGTTTGAGGAACAAAGTATGATCAGAGTTGCTTTGTTTAAACCCGTATCTCTTCATAGCCAATGTAAATCTACCAAACCAGGCTCGAGGTGATTGTTTAAGGCCGTAGAGAGTCCTTTCAATCGACACACTTCTCGGTTTTTGAAGTTGTCTGTGAATCCAGGAGGTGCCTCCATATATACTTCTTCTTTCAACTCTCCATGAAGAAAGGCATTCTTAACATCAAACTGATGAAGAGGCCATCCTTCATTTGCAGCAATAGATAAAAGAATACGGATTGTATCGATCTTGGCTACTGGAGAGAATGTCCTAGAATAGTCGATCCCATATGTTTGTGTGTATCCCTTGGCTACAAGCCGAGCTTTATATCTTTCTATTGTTCCATCTGTTTTGTGTTTAATAGTGAAGACCCACCGACATCCAACTGGTCTCTTTCCTGAGGGAAGGGTACATTTTTCCCAAGTCTCATTTTTCATAAGCGCGTCCATTTCTGTTTCCATGGCATCTTTCCATTCCTTAGACTTCAAGGCTTGTTCTACTAAGCTAGGAAGTTGTTCATTAAGGAGGGCAGTAGTGAAGGCTTTAGCTTCTTTAGACAAATTTCCATTGGCCATATTTGCCATGGGATATCTAGTTGATCTTGTCTCTTTTTCTGGAGAATATCGTTTTGGAGGTACCCCCCTATTGACTCTTGGAGGTAGCACGTATTTCTCAGTGATTTCATTTTGTTCTTCTTGTATTAATTCCTCTCGATCTTCCTGCATAACCTGTTCACTTGCTATTTCACTGTTAGATATATCATTTGGAAATTCATTATCAGTCATACTAGGAGGACTTTGCGGTTCCTCATTTTGAGTGGTTTGAACGTTTTGAGGTTCATCATTTTGAGGTGTAGGACAAGGAGATTCTTGATCGGTGGCACCAATAGATTGTGGGGAAGATGAGTCTCGTTGGGCATTGTGATGATCTGTGCTTATTAATGAGGGAGCCCATTTTAGCCAATCCAGTGGGTCAATATGCTTCTTCTCCCCCTGACCACTGTATTGGCAGGTATAGAAAAATTCGGTTTCAAGGAAATTACAGTCAAGAGTAGTGTACACATGTCGACGTTTTGGACTGTAACACCGGTAACCCTTTTGATCGATTCCATAGCCTACAAAGACACATTTTTCTGCACATGGGCCTAGTTTACCTCGATCATGTTTAGGGATATGAGGATAGACAGTGCACCCAAAAACCCGTGGTTGGAGAGTGAGAGGAGGAGGAATATTAGTAAAATCAGAAAGGGCTTGAATAGGGGTTTTAAGTTTGAGGGCTTTTGTAGGAAGACGATTAATTAAATATGTGGCAGTGGCAGCTGCTTCTGGCCAGAAAGATGTGGGAACCTGAGACTCAATTAAAAAGGCCCGTGTAATTTCTAAAAGAATACGGTTTTTCCGTTCGACGGTGCCGTTTTGCTCAGGGGTGTAGGGGCATGTTTTTTGATGAATAATTCCTTTGTTTTGACAGAATTGTTTCATTGAAGCATTTACGTATTCTCCTCCATTGTCGGATCTAAGAATTTGAATATTAGTTTTAAATTGAGTTTGTATCATAGTATAAAATATAGTAAATTTTTCAAAGACCTCGGATTTATGCTTCATAAAATAGATCCATGTCATACGGGTGCAATCATCAATAAATAATACAAAGAAACGAAAGTTTTGTCCCCCAGTAACTTCTGCGGGACCCCACACATCAGAATATATTAAAGAAAAAGGTGACCCAACCCTAGTATTATTTAAACTATACGTATGTCTGTGACTTTTAGCTAAGACACACGTCTCACAGTTGAGAGTTTTATTAGAAGGAAAAAGTTTTGGAAATAAAATATGGAGATAGCCAATAGACGGGTGTCCTAATCTCCTATGCCAAAGCCAGGCTTCTCTATTTGTAGTCCCATAAGCAAGCATCACATTTCCCCGTTGAGTCACTTCGTCCACATAATACAATCCTGATCGTTCAGTGCCACGCCCAATGATCATTCCCGTCCTGATATCCTGAAGAATACAAAAGGTTGGATGCATCAAGACGGTGCAATTTAACTCTTTTGTAATGTGGCTAATGGATAATAGTTTATGTGACAGGGATGGAACATAGAGACAATTTTTTAGTTTTAAAGTTGGAGATATTTCAATAGTTCCTCCCCCTTTAACGGGAACATCCCCCCCATTAGCGGTTTTGATGTTGTTAATTCTAGGTTTAGTTTCAGAAATAATATCAGATAAATCATAGGTCATGGTGTCAGTAGCACCACAGTCAAAAATCCATGATTCATCCGTTTTAGTGCAATTTTGAGCTATATTAGCCTGTCGAACACTAAAATTTTTATTTTTTAAGAAAACTCTATTTTTATTCTTTCTTTTAGAAAACAAAAATGCACATCTTAAAAACCTTTTTATTTTAGTACCTTTATACCATCTCCCCCCTTTTTGTTTTTTTATAATATGGTCCAAAGGTTTTTGATTTTTAAAAACATTTTGAGTTTTAAAAAATTCTTGGGTTTTAATATTGTCCGAAGTCAAAACACTTTTGGTTTGTGTATAATATTGGCCCACACATTGAGTTTCAAGACCATTATTTGTTTGTTTAATATGTTCTGTACTAGTAGTTGACAGTGAATCACTACATATGTGTTCCCTGCTTTGACCCATACTCCAAAGCGTTTCGTCTTCTTCATCTTTTAACAGACCTAATAATTTTGGGGGAAAAAATTTAGGGTTACAAAATGGATTTGAGGTTAGTCCCTCAATCCAGTTACCTCCATCCATAGCTGCTTGTTCTTCTTCTTTTGAGAATGCTATCCCACCGAAGCCATGGTTGTTCTGGTCGCCGCCGCTGGTTTCACCGGCGTTGCTGGTGGCGACGGAAGCTTTCCCGTTTCCTTTCTTGTGCCCGTCGGTCCACCATTCAGGATAACCAATGATCCTGAAACATTGTTCCTTGGTGTGTTTTGACATACCACAGTGAGTGCATTTAAGATGGGTTTTATCCTCCTTAACAGGTCCGTTCTTTCTTCCTATTGTGTCTGACCGGCGGTGACCCTTGGTTACCAATCCGGATCCGCTTGATTCGGTGACTATTAGACCTGCTGCTATTCCTTGTGATTTTGAATCACTAGATGCGGTTCCCAAAATACTTTGGTGGGCCGCTTCTTTCCGGACTGCAGCATAAGCCGCCTCAGCGGATGGGAGTGGATCCCACCGGAGTATTTCTCGTTTAATGGGGTCATAGGTGCGATTTAGTGCATTCAAAAATTGAAAAAGTTTGTGTTCAGACCTGATTTTGGAGTAGGCTTTGATGTCTCCTGGGCACTTCATGGGGTTAGGATCGATTCTTTCGATTTCTCCCCATATTCCTTGTAGCGAGATCCAGAAACTTTCAAGGGAGGCATCGTTTTGTTTAATCTCATTAGCCTTGACATGGAGATTAAAGGCTTGCAATTTATCTCTTCCACTGCTGTAAGTAACCACCAAAGTATCCCATAGCGATTTTGCCGTGGGAAACTCGGTTAGGTTGCCAGCAATTTGTGGTTCAATGTTCTGTATAAGCCATGAAAACACGACCAAATCGTCTTGTTCCCACTGCTCGAATCCTTCATCATTCGGATCTGGAGGGTTTGATGTCAAGTGTGTTAACAAGGCTTTCGATTTTCCGCCTATAGCGACTCGAATCATTCGGGTCCATAGAGCGTAGTTTTGGTTATTGAGTTTGAGGTTGATTTGTAAACTGTCGGATAGTTTTGGGTTCTGTGGCTGGGAGTTTTTCAACAGGTTTGCGAGTTGTATGGATAAGTCGGAATTCGAGTTGCCGTCTCCGGACATGGTGGCTTGGGTTGAACACTCGGTAAATGATGAGCAGGTCGGTTCTAGGAATACGAACTCTGCTCTGATACCATAATGTAAATCAGAGAATGATATTGATTCTTGTATTCAAAAGATGATAATATGAGTACAATATATAAGATTTACAATACTCTAAATAAGGAAAATAATTCAAACGGCTATATGATTAATTGTGATTAGCTGTCCAGAATTAAGGTTGTCACAATCTCCTAAATCGGGAAATGATGATATTTTTCTGATCCCACTTGATTTACTTTCTAACAAGATGTATGTTATTTGAAGCTGGGATGACTAAGTGTTTTTAGGGCAGAGGCTTTGAAGGCTGCAGCCTATCTAGTGAATATTTCTTCATCTTCTGCTATCAACATGATGGTGCCAATTGAGAAATGGTCTGGTTTAAAGATTGAGTATGATGAATTA
The DNA here is from genome assembly GCA_032199755.1 of Ambrosia artemisiifolia. Lineage (NCBI taxonomy): Eukaryota > Viridiplantae > Streptophyta > Magnoliopsida > Asterales > Asteraceae > Ambrosia > Ambrosia artemisiifolia. The sequence continues at coordinate 56,877,275 of CM063519.1, forward strand.
AGGGTCTTTGGATCTATAGCATATTCTCATATTAGTCAGGATAAACTAGATCCAAAAGCACTAAAGTGTGTGATGGTAGGGTATACAGAAGGGGTGAAAGGTTATAGGCTGTGGAGGTTAAAACGTGGAAGTCCCAGGATTATAAACAACAGAAATGTGCAATGGTCAGAACATCTTATGTACAAAGATGTTATGTCTAATTATGTTGGAAATAAAGAAAAAAGGAACAAAAGGAGGTTGGTACTACTGAAGAACAACTAGAAAGTTCCCATAGAGCAGGTAGCAACCATAGTATTGCTATTTATAGACCCATGAGAGAAACAGTCAAACCAATCAGATATAGACAAGACTTGTCTGCATTTGTATTGAGTGTTGCAGAAGAAGAATGTTCTTGTGAGCCTTTAAACTATTTTGAAGCGATGAATTCTACTTCTAAAGACAAATGGGAACAGGCTATGAAAGAAGAAATGAACTCATTGTATAAGAATGAAACATGGGTACTGGTGAACAAGACCAAAGATCAAAAGTTGGTAGATTTTAAATGGATTTTTAAGATAAAAGAAGGTTTGGCAGGGGAGAAACCAAGATACAAAGCAAGGTTGTTGGAAAAAAGATTTAGTCAAAGAGAAGGGATTGACTACAATAAGATTTCCTCACTTGTGGTTAAACAAACTTCAATAAGGGTAATTTTGTCATTAACAACTAAGTATGATTTGGAACTTGAACATTTAGATGTGAAGACTGCACTCCCTCATGGGAATCTTGAAGAAAAGATCTATATGAAGCAGCCACTTGGTGTAATGAGGCAGCCTATATATAGGTGCCTGGAGCTCCAATTTTGTTAACTTTTGTACATTTTATCATATTACGTCGAATTGCTGTGCATTTGTCATGTGAACTTTGTGTTTGATTGTTTTCATATTATTCTAAGTTCATGCGTAGTGGGCGTTTTGGGGGGGGGGGGGGGGGGGCTTCATGGGGCGTTTTGGTCATCCATAGCGCCGGGAACACCGCCCCTGCCGGCCCTGTGGGGGCACTATGGTAGCGCTCGTCATGGAGATGGCGAGAGAGGAAGCATGGGAAGAAGGGAAAGGACAGTTGGGGGGGGGGGTTTAATTATAATAAAAGAAATTATAAATTAATAAGGGGATTGAATAACCTTTAAAGATCTGAGAGTTATGGAGAGGAGAATCAAAGTTGGTGGTGTCGGCGTCGATGATCGGAGAAGAAGATGTTGAGAAGGTAGGGTTTATTTGTTGAAGAAGAAGGTGTTTTTGGTGGGTTTTTTTTTTGGGAGATGGGTTTTTGAAAACAGCCTCCTGTTGGCCTTTTATCATCATCATCATTATTATTATTATTAAATATTTGTTATTGAAATAAAAAACAATAATTAAGCAATGCTTACCCAATCATTTATAAAGCCCCATGGAGCCCTTTCCCACTACACCTCTCTTTTCCCATAAAGTCCCGTGGAGCCCCTTCTAATACTTTATAATATTTTATTCCCCATAAAGCCCCATGTATCCCCCTACTACACATGCCCTAAGTTTCTCACATCTAACTGTTTCATTGATTCCACCTTTAAATCGACTCGCGCGCAGTCTCTAATATCTTGTATAACGAGATCCGACGATTCTACAAGTGGTATCAGAGCTATGGCTCGATTCTACGCATCTTGTTAGTGTTGGAGTTAGCATCAGATCTAAATTTGTGTGCAATTGTTCAAAGTTTTGAGTTAAAACCCATTTTGACTCATATTTTGCTTTAGATTATAGTGTATGATCCAATGTTGTTAGTTAACTATCATTAAAGCGCTCTACTATAGTCGTATCATTATCAAGATCAAGACAGAGATCAAGCTTGGGAATTTCAGAAGCTTGTTCGTTACTGCTATGAAAAGAAAGTTCATTTGGGATGCGATTAGTCAAAGTTTCATGTGATGGATGTCTGATGTTGCAGTTTACTGACGATGTTTGACACCCCATGCAAATCCCACATCCGCCTTGGCCAGGAGAGATGCTTAGTTCATATGTAATCCAATGCCTCTTAAATTGCCAACGCGTTTTAAGGCTTAATGTTAATGGATGAGAGGAGAACTCCACGGTTAAGCGTGCTCAGGTGAGAGTAATACTAGGGTGGGTGACCTCCTGGGAAGTCTCCCCCTGGGTGACCAAAATTAATCTGTGAGCTTCCTGGATGGGCAACGCATCGGGGGAAAATCGGACAATATTGGTGGTGAGAGGGGCCGGATGTTACAGATGGTATCAGAGCCACTCCTGTGCTGTTCGGGATGCTGGGTCAAACTTCGTCAGGGACGATGAGACTCTAACAGAGGGGTGAATGTGACACCCCAGGTGAATGTGACACCCTAGGTGTAACATCCCATTTTAAGATTTCACAAGATCAGGAAAATGGAAGCCGTAGTTTGGGTCCATGATGTCAAAGACCCAAACTACAAGGATTATTTGTGTAATTTATACCCTTTCCGTTATAAGCATAACTAGATATGGAGGTAAAGTCATAATATAGTTAGTGGGACTAACAACGCTAATCAAATTGTAAGAAAGTAAAGGTTTGAGCTAAACATGGGAAGTACCATACTACGAGGACTAAACCTGTAATTATGCCTAACTGGGCTAAATTCTTGTAAGTTTATTTTAAAATGGGGTTGGCATTGTCACATGATGTAATTATAAGGGTAGATATGGGTGAAATTGGAGGTGTTTGTTGTAATTAACAAAGAAACCCAAAATAGAGGGACTAAAGTTGACAATTGGGGAAACTTCACAAAAATCTGCATTTTTATGGTGGGGGTCGACATTTTGTTTGGGTTTTTCATCTTTGGGAAGCTTCTCATAAACCTAACACACATACAAGCACTAACCCAAGATGAATTCATAATATCATGTGGTGCATGTATAAATTAAAGCCAAGATTGGATGATTATGAGGGTATCAAGCTAAGGTATGAATTATTTAACACTAGATGATGGATTCTTGGTTAAGAAGGTATTACATGATGAAATAGTAGAATTCATACAAAATTGATATGTGAATCCATGTAGAAATTAGTTGTAAGAGATGTTTGGAACTTGTATTACATTAATCTTGTATAAATTATGTAAATGGGAGAAAATCTCATAAGGTTGGAAGTGGGTGTTGGCTTGGTGTAATCCAAGATCATTCTTGGTTAAATTATTGGATATTTGGAAAAGAAAGTGATGATTTGCTATGTTTGTTAACTAGTGAATAAAAGGTATGTGATGTAGGTAAATAATATGATGATTAATGTTATGAACTAAGAAAGTAGGCATGAGATACTTGTAAATTGAGCTTAGAATGTTGTATGCACACCAATTGTTTGATGAAATGTCTAGATGAATATGATGTATGAATTTGTATGCATTAGTAGTGTGTACATTATGCTTAAATAGTATGATGCACACCATGTGTTGGTTAATTGATATGATGAATGATCTTGTATGTTAGTGAGATATGAATATGATGTTTATGGTGAAATTCATATGATCTAGTACATCAATATGGACATATGTTTCTAAGTAGGAAGTTTGTATAGATGGAAGTTGACTTTCTGGAAAGTCAACAATGTTAAAATAACATGGTTATTCTTTCTAGCATGATTGTGAGATTGGGGATCCCGTGTGAAACACATTAGTTTGGTTATGTGACATATACGATGTTAAGTTTAATTGCTTGGATGATGAATCAAAAGAGTGGGAAGTTATGTTTTATGCATGTTAGAAATTGACCTATGCAACTCAATGTGATATATGAGTTGGATATGATTGGTTTATGAATGAACATGTATGCTAACAATGATGTGAACATGATGATATGAAAGGGTAGGAATGATGGACTCAAGAATGGGAAACTAATGGGTCAAGATGAGGCAAGTAAACAAGCATGAACTTGGAGGACTTGAGGTAAGTGATTCCCGAACTTAACTCGCATATATGATATTAAATTATGTTCATATAGAATGAGAATGTTGTAGTAGTAGTATATCCGTATGAAAACCACCCTCGTGAAGTGTGGGCGTTAAATTGGTAGTTATTTGCAAAACTATGTCCAATGCGCGCTAATGCGCCTAAGAATGACCAATAGTAATGTAATATTGAAAATGATAGAAAACTAAGTCCATGAGGGCTTAGAGATTTCCAAATAAGTTAGTCGGTTAAAAACAATGGAGTTAAACCAAGTAGTGTCACCCACGGGTGACTAGTTTGTAAAATAAGTCGAGGAGGGTGTTTTGGGAATTCCAAGGAATTTCCAAAGGATAAACCTATAAACTGGGTCATAATTAAATAATTGGACGATGATTTTTAGTTTAACAAGAGTTAGATGGGTTAACAAAATGATGGTTATGCCCTTTGGATGATCAAATAAGGTTTTGTATAACTAAGACCTTAACGGGTCGATTTGGGTGAGAATCAAATGGATTGTAGTTAAACCGAAAGGGGTTATAAACCACCATAAATGGACATCTTTAAAGCATGATTTAATGGTGTTAAACAAGTTCCCAAGTGCCCTTTAGGAATGGCCTTTAACATGAGTTTAAAGGCGTTCAAAGATTGGGGGAAAGCGGGCAAGGAAATGAAGAAAATAAGCCAAATTTGCATAAGCTACCGTACCATACGGTGGCCAGAGTAAGGTATGGTGGACATCAGAAAGCTTAAGGTGGACCTCTACTGCCTTACGGTGGAAACTGAAACAGGGGCTACCGTATCTTACGGTGGCCAGAGTAAGTTACGGTGGACCCCTGAATCTTTTGTTTTGTTTCTTCTTTCTAACATGGTTTATCATGTGTCATTATGTGGGAATGTAAGGATTTTTAAGGTTACTCTAAGCTCCATGATTTATCTTAGTAAGAATGTTTAAGATTAAAGGATGATGGGACATTGAAATGAAATCGTGGAGGTCGTGTTTATGTATGTATTTTTAATGTTATTAACCATACTGTTATGTGAATTACAACAAAGGCACACGATAGATGAGGATGAATGCATGGAATTTCAAGGCTAGAATCCAAAGATCGGATTCAAGCTCATATCTTGTATTAGTCCAAGTTTGCGGAGTCAAGTCAAAGAGATTATCTAGCTTCCTTGGGATGCTATTACTATGTTGTAAAATACTGACTATAGTCACTTACCGAACTAATGATATGGTTATGTGGTAATTGAAGGTTGTATTTTCTACCTCATAAAGCAAGGAAAGGATGGCGATCGAGCAAGGAGGCGGATTGTACGTGGTCACGGTCACTTAACCAAATAAAGATGAGTTTTGTTGAAGGCAATAAGAAATAATAGAAGATGTAACATGACTTAAAATACTTAGTAGATTTGATTTCTAATCTTTCAAGGTTGTTATTAAAGAAATGAATTTTTCGGTTGCTATTTCCGCTGCGTATTTTCTGCATTACGGTTTTAGGGTGTTACACCAGGCAAATCCCACATCCGTCGTGGCCAGGAGAGATCATTGGTTCATATGTAATCCAATGCCTCTTAAATCATCAACGCGTTTTAGGGCTTATTGTTAGTGGATGATAGGAGAACTCTATAGTTAAGCGTGTTCAGGTGGGAGTAGTAATAGGATGGGTGACCTCCTGAGAAGTCTCCCCCTGGGCGACAAAAACAATTCGTGAGCTTCCTGGATGGGCAACGTATAGGGGGCAAAGCGGACAATATTGGTGGTGAGTGGAGCCGAATGTTACATGATGGTTGCTGCTTTGAAGATTTTGAAGAACTTTGAAGACATTTTTGTTGTTTTTCTAGCTAGGTCCAAGGGGGAGTCTATAAGTGCACCCTTCGGATATGTCCCTAGCTTAGGTCCTAACTTAGAACTATGTTTTAGTATGTTTTGTGTTGATTAGGGTAGCAATTATGAAAAATAAATGATGTAATTATTCATGTTGATAGTGGTTTAGGCGTATGAGGTTCATACGCTTTGAACCTCTTAGGTGTAAGTGCCCTTACTACTGCAACAGTCCAAGCGTATGGAGGCAACCTATATATAGGTGCCTTGAGCTCCAACTTTGTTATCTTTTGCATATATTACCATATTAGGTCGAATTTTTGCCCGTTTGTCATGTGAACTTTGTGTTTGATTGTGTTCATATATTCTAAGTTTCTCATGTCTAACAACATTCGATACGTTGATTTTGCCTTTGAATTGGCTCGTATGTAGTTTCTAATATCTTGTATAACGAGATCCGACGATCCTAGTGATATTACATATAATAATTTTTTCAATTTTTAGGGTTTTTACTAGTTTCTGTAACTTAAGGGGTTTCTCTAGAAAAATACTTTCCCTATATGTGTTACACCTTATTGTGGTTGTAAATGGTGTGGCCATTGTGAATTTTTGGGCTTCTTTATAAAGAATTATGTCTTCTTGTCCTTATAGTGAGTTTAAAATCGCATCATCTCCTTCTTAAGACCACTAAAGATGGGTGGTTGGGTCTTTTTGGCCTCTTAATGTCTCTAATAACTTGACACAGAAAGCGGAGATGTTAGGGACTAGTAGCCATAACGTTGTCTTAAATTTCACTTCGTGACCATGAGTTCAAATAGACCACACACCAACCCAACTAAAGTATGTTTAGAAAACCTTTTGCATTGAAATTGTGGGAACTTAGTCTCTTTGCTTTGCTCTCATGATCGTACATAAATAAACAAACAAACATTGGCTTCAATTTTGACTTTGTGAGTCAATATGAATAAACCCACCACCTCTTGATAAGTATATCCAGAATTTTTGACTTTCGAGGTTTCTCCACATTCCACCCCTCATATTAAGTATGTTATGTTTTAGCCCCGTAGTTGCGTACAATTGGCAAAGGCGGTTTTGGAGTTAAAGTGAAACTCTCCTAATTAAGGTCAAGGTTTGAGCCTTGTAAGAATCATAGTCTTTCAATAAACAACTCATGTCTATACACCACAAATGAGAAATTTGAGTGTTACAACCATCCCACTTATTAAAGTTTCGCCACGAAACCTCATTGCATCTTAGTTATATAGAGGTAGTTAGGGGTGGCAAAATGGGTAAGTTGGGTTGGGTTGGTTGTTAGGTCAGGATGGGTTTAGGTTAGGATGGGTTTGGATCAAGATGGGTAAACTAAAAAAATGGGTTAGGATGGGTTGGGTCAGGATGGGTTTGGGTATGGATGGGTTTGGGTATGGATGGTTTGAATTATGATAAATTCACATCAAAATAGAATAATTTTTTTAAAAAAAAATTAAAATAACAATAAAAAATCAAAAATTTAAAAAGTAAAAAAAAAATTTCAACCCGACTGACCCGTTATCAATCCGGATCGGAGCCAGTAACGACCCGGAATATTTCGACCCGAACGAGCCGTTAGCGACCCGAACCGTTTCGTCCTGGCCGGATCCGTTAGCGACCATGACCGTTTCGACCCGACCGGGCCCGTTAGTGACCGGAATCGTTTCGACCCGGCCGAGACGGTTAGCGATCCAAACCGTTTCGACCCGATTGGACTCGTCAACCACTGGCCCCGTTAGCGACCCGGGCCATTTCGAACCGGCCGGGCCCGGTAGCGACCCGGACTGTGTCGACCCGGGCCATTTCGAACCGGCCGGGCCCGGTAACGACCCAAACCATTTCAACCTGACCCGTCCCGTAGCGACCCGGACTGTTTCGAACAAGCCGCGCGGTAGCGACCCGAACCGCTTCGACTCGACCGAGCCCGGTAACGACCCAGACCATTTCAACCTGACCCGTCCCGTAGCTACCCGGACCGTTTCGATCAGACCGGGCCCGGTAACGACCCAGACCATTTCAACCTGACCAGTCCCGTAGCGACCCGGACTGTTTCAACCTGACTCGTCCCGTAGTGACCCTGACCGTTTCGACCCAACCGGGCCCGGTAGCGACCCGAACTGTTTCGACCCATCCGGGCCCGGTAGCGACCCCGACCGTTTTGACCCGACCGAGCCCGGTAACGACCAGGACCGTTTCGACCAAGCCGGGCCCGGTAGCGACCCGGACCGTTTTGACCCGATCCGGCCGGGTAACGACCCAGACCGTTTCAACCTGACTCGTCCCGTAGTGACGCAGACCGTTTCGACCCGACCGGGACCGGTAGCGATCCGGACCGTTTCGACCTAGCCGGGCCCGGTAGCGACCTAGACCGTTTTGACCCAATCCGGCCTGGTAACGACCCAAAACGTTTTAACCTGACCCGTCCCGTAGTGACCCTGACCGTTTTGACCCAACCGGGCCCGGTAGCGACCCGGACCGTTTCTACCCGACCGGGCCCGTAGCGACCCGAACCGTTTCTACCCGACCGGGCCCGGTAACGAACCAGACCGTTTCAACCTGACCCGTCCCGTAGTGACCCGGACCGTTTCGACCCGAACGGGTCCGGTAGCGACCCGGGCCGTTTCTACCCGACGGGGCCCGGTAACGACTCAGACCGTTTCAACCTGACCCGTCCCGTAGCGACTCGGACTGTTTCGACCCGACCGGACCAAGTAACGACCCAGACCCTTTTGGCCTAACTGGTCCCGTTAGCAACCTGGACCGTTTCGGCCCAACCGTGCCCGTCCGTTAACGACCCGAACGGCTTCAAACCGACCGGGGTTATCAACAAATGCAAAAGATATAATTTTTTGTTTTTAATGATTTTTATTTCCATAAGACAACAACGCTCTTGGTGTTGGGTAAGTTTTAATTCAAATTTGTATGGTTATCTAAAAATACCCATCCTGGCCCATTTGTTTTTTTGACATACCCATCCTAACCCACTTACTTATTTCTTACAATTAAAATTACCCATCCTAACCTCCTTGAAAATTATACTAAACACATTTCAACCCACAAGGTCAAATTTTAAACCCAAAATAACCCAAACTCAACTAGATGGGTTGAAATTGCCAGGTCTAGAGGTAGTATTTTCATAATTCGTCCTTTGACTCCCACGTGGTGTCAGATCCTTTTCGTCATTTTCAGGGGTTTTCACATAGACCATGTGTAGTGGGGGGGGGGGGGGATATAATGCCCCTCTCTGTGATTGGTCCACGTGGCAGCTGAGTCAGCATGGGGCGTAAATTCAAAATGAGATGTAGTGGAGGATAGAAAGTGGGGCGCTAATTTAAGAAGAAGAAAAAAACTGAATCCCTCTTCTTCTTCTTCTCTCCCTCTACATATCTGAACAATTTTCTCCAAACTCAACTACCTACATCATCACCACCACGTGGCACAATATTAGTGACCATCCAAAAATCGTTCTAGCGCTATGATTATCACGCCAGAACCTAAGTTTCATCCATAGCGCCCCCTGTAGCGGTGGGGGGGGGGGGGGATCTTCTTCTTCACACTGCCATTCACGCCCGAATACACCTGGTCTAATGGACTTTGATCCAATCGATTATTTTGTTACTTAACTATTCAACTCTTCAGACCACGTACAAAATTCGGCTCCTCAACATAATTTATCTTATCAACTCTCATAATGTCATCCAATGGTACATACGTGATTTAATCCATAAAATACTCTGGTAAATAAAACACATGAAAAGTTTTGTTTATTCTACTTAGCTCGTTTACAGCTTCAAGTAGTATGCCACACCACCAATTCGAGCTATGGTCCTAAATAGACCAAGCAGTCATAAAACAAATGTTAAGAAGATTATTAAATTTAGTGTTGCTTTTTACTCTTAAGTTCTCATAAACACTTTGTTAATACATTCTTTAAGGTTCAAAACCTCTACTCAAAATGCAAGTTGCAAGTTTTAATTTTGTTTTTTTTTACATTATAACACAGATTTTGGAAACAATAGCATAAGGTAAATAGAACAATAATGTATGATTAGGCAGTCAAAACAACATCAAATACAGAAACAACCTCAACCAACATACATCAAGTTAGAACATTAAACTGCCATCATGATTGTCCCATTATTAAGTGAGCCAGCTGAGTATCTGTACAAGTGTAGTTGGTTCAATAATGCTAATTAATGAGTTTGATTACTATCTTTATAACTCTAACCAAGTTGATTTAACAGTCTTTGCTATGCACATAAATGTTAAATTCATTGCTTGCTAAAGCAAACTACAGATTCAAACCTAACAATAACCTAATGCATACCAAATAAGAGAAGTTTGAAAGAGCTTTGACAAACCTAATCCATAAGCTTCATGATATAATACTTCGTTTTAAAATAAGTAAATAACATGGCACCAAGAAGTGCATGCGGTATATAGAAGAATGATTTTTTTCCCTTCAATTTTGCATCCTTAACTGCTTTCATGATTGATATAAAAGAAGTCGAACGACATTCTTCGAATTACTTTTTAAACAGCAAACCAACTTAAAGCTATATATTTTTGTGTTTGCATCTCGAAGGATTTGAACCTTCCACATTTAGGATAGAAAATAGTCAATTCAAAAACTAGGAATTAGCCTTCTTGTCGATTAATTTCCACACAAAAGGGCATCATATATGATACATGATTCTCTATTTATATATCACTAACAATCAAACTCAAACGAAAATAATTATAGAACAATAATTAAAAAACAGTATTTGATTCATGTACCGATCAATACACTGCAACAATTGTTCAAGCAGAATTAATCTTCCTAATCTCTTTGGTTTTGAGCTTTGAAATGCACAAGATTAGAGGGAGGAATAAAAACCGAGTTATTGAAGTTTTGTCCATGAATATTATCACCTGTCAATGGAGCTAGATTAGGCAAGAGCCCATAGTTTTCTGTAAAATTCTCAGAATCCCAACCTCCAAGGAACCCTAAAAAAGTATTACTTGAATTTAACCAACCAGCTGGAGGATTTGCAAAGCTCTTGTTGTTACCATAACCAGAAAAATATGTTGATGAACTTGCGGCCGCAGTGCCTAAATAATCTTCAGTTTTCTGTGAAATGTTATTGTTCATCTGTATATGGTCAAAGAAATAACGCGTACCTGAATGTTCATTAGGGGAGCTTGATGAGTCTTCTATGTAATGATTATTATTAGGGTTCGAAGAAAACCCTAATTGTAGTTGGTCAAAATCATCATTAGGGTTTGCTCCAAACATCAAGTTTGATTTGTTGGGATTGTTGATCAACATTCTCTCTCTTGTTCTCTCTCTTGCTCTAGCTCTAGCTTTGCCCCTTAGCTCCCTTGCTAATATATCGCTTTTTGTGACGATCTTGGAGCTGCCACTGTCGTTGATCTCGTCATGAGCCTTAAGTTGTTTACCTTTGTTTGAAGTGGCATCGAACTCGATCCCTGAATGAACTTCGCAATCGGATAAAGGCGATTCATAGCTCTCTATATTCTCGTTGCAACCGGTTTGTGTATTGTTTTGTGAGTTAAAGCTTTCGGTGACTTCATCTATGGCTTTCTTGGACTTGCAAAAGAGCCACTCAATAGTTTTACTTGCTTTATCAAAGCCTAACATATCTTGAAGACCGAAAAACTTTCGAGCAATATGGAGAGATAATCTCATTCGTCGGTCTCTAAGGCCTTGGGCAGTATGAATCTTGCTATGCCTGTCTTTCTTTCCAGCACTTCTTTGCTTCTTTACACGTTTGGCTTTGGATGGTGATGGTGGTGGCTTGTTTGCAGTGTTGCTAGTCATATGCTGGTGGTGGTTGTGCAGTATTTCATCAAGGAGTGGAGTCTGAAACTGCCTGAAATAAGGTGCATCTTCTTCATGGTTTGATTCCTGATTTTTATGATTGAATTCGTTGTTTGATGGGATTAAAATCGTCTCGTTGTTGCTTGACAAATATGTGTATTCCATACTTGAGAGAGAGAGAGAGAGAGAGAGAGAGAGAGAGAGAGAGAGAGAGAGAGAGAGAGAGGTGATACTGTTACTTGTTTATGTAGAACTGAAGATAGAAGATAGATAGTGATTGCATCATGGTGACGAAAGAATTTGGAGATTATTATTATTATTGTTCAGTTTTCAACATTATATGCATACACTGTTTTAAAAAGAGATTGATTTAGGGACGTAATATAGTAATAGCTCATGTGGTTGATATAAATTGGTGTATAGTGGGTGAGATTAATGAGGACTTTAAGTTGATAGGTGTATAGATGTGGCAAGGCTATGAGAGGTAAGGTGAGTACAATTATTTATAGCCCATTCAAAGACAATCAATTAGTGTTTTTATGAGGATGACAAATTATCATATGCTTCTTTGACTGATTGAATGGCACATAAAGAATCTATCTTATTTCATGTGTAACAATTCACCTGTACATCAGTATTTGATCCATTCACAAAGTGTGGTAAGACCATCTATTGTCTCATGTGGTCATTTAATCCAAGACCATCTATTGTCTCATGTTGTCATTTAATCCAACATGACGAATGTTAACCAGAACTTAAGATTTGAGCTAAAAGGCTAAAAGTCACATGTCTTTAAGTTCAAATTCGATTTGAACCAAGTCTTATTATATTAGGCTTTCGGTGGTAGGTTTTGCCTGTAAGGCGGTCTTGGGTTACCAAACACTATATACGATCGTGGCCTTTTTCATTGGGTTACCCTGGGTAGCCGCGCTTTTGTTTGTTAGCCGTTAAAAAAATAGAACTTATTAATTTGTTTCAGGCTAACTATACGTTCCCCAAGGAGAATAAAGTTTATATGAGGAAAAGAAAGTATTTAAAATCCTAAGCTTTGTTATGACACGTCTCTTGTACGTATTATTAACAAAGGTTAACTTAACATTATGACACATATACCCTTGGAAAAAAATGATAATTACAGGCTTGCCATGTCACTATTCATGAAATTTTGAATATTAACATGTAGGATGATTTAAAATCCTAAGCTTTGTTATGATACGTCAATTATGACACATGTAACCCTGGGAAAAATGATAATTACAAGCTTGCCATGTCACTATTCATGAAAGTTTGAATATTAACATGTAGGATAATTTGTGGGTCTTTACCAAGAGGACAAGTCATTGTTGCATTATTAACAATGACCAGCTTACCATTTGTGAGTCCTCGCCAATAAGATTCGAGTTAAACGTTGTAAGTCTCACATCCGGTTGAGCAGGAGAACAAACCTTTCCTTACAAGGGCATGAGAACCTTTTCTATCAAGATGCGTTTTTCTGGGCGAGCAACTTGTCAGATGAAACAAAACCATAAGTTACTGGATGGACAAATATTGGGGCAAGGCGGACACTAGCTTGACACATTTTACTTGGAATGTTATAAATGATATCAGAGAGACAGGGACCTGGCCGGTGTACCAATATTTAAGGATGTTGGCCTCCCTAAGAGCTACACAAAAAAAAAAACATTTTTTCTTTAATTTATTCTTAAAGTAGACGATGAGACCACAAATTCCAAACTCAACTCATCCGCTCTGCCGGGCCAATCCCCTCCAAACCACCAAGTGGACCACTCCTACAATGGAGATGGTTAGTTTTGCTTGGTCCGATCACTAGACTAGTCCAAGTACCCATTGTGGGTGCTATAAGGGGATGACCATTGGTACAGTTTACTTGGGATGAAATAAATATAACATGTATAAACGATAAACAATCGATATTGGATGCGGACATGCTGTTGAACCCAAGACCCTTGAAGTTCCCCACTCCCATATTCTGAGAACTAAGGGTTTTTTTAAAGTTTCTTGTTAGTACATGATGTCCCTAGGCTAGTATATTGGATGTTTGGACGTATTTCGGGGTGTTTGGAGACGTTTATACGCGTTTTGGGGTGTGAGAAAGGCTTCAGGCGATTACAGTGGATTAATAGGCGATTAGACCCTATGCTACATCACTGTAGAACACGATTAGGGACTTCTAACAAGCGATTAGGCCCAATCGCCTGTTACTGAGAAGCCCAATCGCCTGATAGCTGCTGGTCGTACCCGGGAGGTATAAATAGGCCTATTCTCAACCCTAGAGCTCAGTTTTTGCCACACACACTCTCCAAAGACCCTCCCCTGGTCTGAGATTGCTTGGTTTGACCATTCTACACCTGCGCTCTGTTTTAATGATATAAAAGTTAATCTTTTGACCCGTTTGTGTGTTGTAACTACTCGTTTATCATTGTTTCAATATCGTATCTGTTATTAAAGCATATTAGAGGGATTCCGCACCTCTGGTATAAACCCAGTGATTGTCGGATTACGCGTTCGTCGGTCCTAACAAGTGGTATCAGAGCCGAGGCTCTTATCACGGGTGTTTTAATAACAAAAACGAGTGAAAACAGGTAGGTTTTGGTGTAAAAGTTGAGATTTTTGATCAAAAACCTGTTTGAACTTTGAAACTTTGAGTTTTTATCAAAAACCCATATTTTTCAAAATCTTAGTGTGTGTTTACGGTTAAAAACGTGTGTTTTTGATCAGGTTTTGTTCTAAAACTGTTTTGGTAACTTGTGTAATCATTTGGGATCAAAACACAATGTTTTAGATAAGATTTTGAGGCAAAATAGGTGATTTTTGAACAAAAGTGCGGCTACAGATCAGATCAGGCGATTACGCAGACCTAATCACATGCATATTTCAAGCGATTAGGGTTAGGTAGCGATTAACACACTAATCGTGTGCTACAGTAGATGATTAGCCACTCAATCGCCTGATATCTTGGTTCTATACACGATTAGGCTCTTAATCGCCTACACTGTTCTAACGATTGAGCCTAATCGCCTGTTAACCACCCAATCGCCCTGAGACTCCTAATCGCGTCACTGTTCACTAGCAATTACCCCTAATCACGTGTTAAACTTCCCCAATCGCCTATATAACTAGCAATTGTAATCCTAATCGCCCTTAAGGTTCTGGAATTGAAAATTTGACTAAGTATTGGACTATTATCGAACCTTAACATATGGCGAACCCTTGGGGACATCTGAGTCAACCGAGACCTCAGTATAACCAACAAATGAACAATCAAAATAATGTACCCACGAACCCTTGGCAGTTCTCAGCAGAACGCAACGCGCAACGGATGCAGCAATCACAAATGCAAGCGAATGTTGCCGGAATCAATCCGTGGGCGCTAGCTGCTCAACAACAGGCAATGAATGCGAATCCTTGGGCAATCGCAGCTGCTGCAAACTCTCAGACAAATCATCTGTCTTCCGTTCTCATGAGTGACTTAGAGACGGGTAGTTCTAACAGGGCACCGAAACTGCAGTACATGTCAGACTACCATGGATGGAAGGGCAGATTTCAGACGCATGTTGAGGGTATCAATGGTTTAGTATGGTCAGCTATCGAGAATGGGTACACCAGGCCGTTGGTTGAGAATTCTACTACTCCGATCTCACTGGAAGATATGACTAAAGATCAGAGGAAAAAGTATAATTATGAGAAGAAGGCGATGGCAGCGTTGAAGCAAGCACTTCCCAAAGACATACTTCATCAGTTTGCGCAGTGTACTACTTCGCAGATGCTTTGGTTGGCGCTTGCGGAGCGTAATGAGGGTAATCAGAAGACGCGAAAGGTTAAAGTGGATCAGTTGAAGAAGGAGTTCGAGAACTTCAACGCGATGGGGAATGAATCGCTGAGATATCTAACGGCTAGATATTATCACCTGATGTCCGAGATGTATCACTATAGGGTTATCTACACTTCTGCAGATCTTGTTGAAAGATTAGCAGAGGCGCTTCCTTCACACTGGCATCAATGGCTGGACGTCCAGAAATCCAACAATGTTTATCAGACACTCTCCATCAATGAGTTCGTGGCAGAGCTGGTGAACAAGGAGTTCGAAGAGATCAGGAGAGCTAACAAGCCGCCCGTTGTTCAGAATCCCAGTATCTACTACGGGAATCCAGCTCAGGACATCAGTGTGGGTGGATCCAAACCTCAGACTGCTTTCGTGGTTAATCCTGATCCAGTCTTTGCGTTTGACAACTATGGTCTCCCATTTGACGTTCCTCCACCAGTCCTTCCTTGGGGTCAAGGAAACCAGTATCCTTTTAAATATAATACTAACCAATTTGGTGTTAATCCGTTTTCTCATCTTGCAGCACCAGCACAAGCAACCTCCAACTTTGGTGGAACTTCTTCGTCAGGGTTTGGTGGTGCTCCATCTACTAACTATGGTGGATATGGAGGTGCTTCTACTTCAAATCAGGGTGGCTATCGGACCAATCCAGTTGCAGAGCAGCTGAACACTGCTGGTTTTGAGAAGGTGACTGTAGAGTTAGCCCAAGAACACATGGCTCTACTGTCAACCTTGGTCAATTCCTATAGTGGATTAGTTGCTGGGCAGATTGGGAATCCTTATCTCACTCAAGAAGATTATTCTCAGATCGACAAGGATGATATGGATTTGATAGACATCTAGTGGCACTTCGCTAGTGTTGTGAGAAGGGGAAAGGATTACATGGATAGAACTGGAAGGAGAGATGTGCTGATCAACAACAACACTAAGTTTGGGTTTGATAAAACAAAGGTCACCTGCTACAACTGTGGCAACAGAGGACACTTTGCCAGAGAATGTGACCGGCCTAAGCAACAGGGAAATCAGAATCCCTTCAACAACAATAGAGGCAATCAGAATCAGAGGCAACAAGCTCAGACACAACCTTACCAAAATACTGAACGAGCTCTTGTCCCAGTAAACAACCAGAATCAGAACCAGAGGCCTCCTGCAAACAACAATCAAGCCCTGGTTATTCAAGAAGATGAAGGTTTTAACTGGCTTCACCTCATCAATCAAACCACTGGTGAACAAGCTCCGTAGGGTGGTGCAACATGTTTTGCCCAAATAATGTCTGATGCTCAAGAGGAAGTTAAAGAGTGTCCGAGTCAGTCTAAAGTTGTTATTCCTGAAGTTGAAGCTTCTGACTGTGACTCCGACTTTGATTCTGATATGGGGATGGATTTGGAAGATTTGTTAGCTGAAGCAGATGCCTTGATTAGCAAAAGGTCGATTCTTGTTAATGCTGACTGTGCAAAGAACAACCTTGCTGAATTCTTCGGATCAGTGAAGACGGCTGCTCATTATGCTTTGATGGCTATCACAAATTCGTCTGATAAGGTATGTTCCTCTTCCAATCCTAAACCTGATTATGTAGAATGTGGCAAGCTTAAGTACAGTATTGATGTCTTAACAGACGAAAATCTGAACTTGAAAGCAGACTTTAGTCAATGCCAACTGAGCAATGATGTTTTGAGAGCTAATGATAAGGCCCTCAAAATCACCATTGATACTCTTAAGAAAGACTCTACTGAGTGTGATCAGCTTAAACTCAGAATCAAAGAATTAACTGATGAGAATCTGAATTTAAAAGCTGATGTAGGTCCATTACAACGGTCAAATGATTCCTTAAAACAAAAGGAGAAAAGTTTTCTTAGTACTGTTAAAAACTATAAAAAGGATGTTTCTGAATTGTCTAAAACTCTAGCTAACAAGCAAATTGCTATCAATAATTACATTAATGAGTTAGAAGACACTAAGAAACATTTGGCCATTGTTAACTGTGACTATGAGAAGATCAAAAAGAAACTTGAAAGTTACCTGAATTGCAAGTATGTTCTTGATCATATCATTGAACACTCAGAAAAGGATAGCAACTCCACCAGTCCCAAATATTCTCAGTGTCCTCCTCCGGTGAGATTCGAAAATCATCACTATGATATTTTACCGAAGGAAGAGTTTGTGGACTTGGAAGCAGAAGCAGCTAAAGCTGCAGAAGCGCCTAAAGTGATTGAAGCAACTAAACCTGTCAAAGTCACCAAGGCTGCTCCTCCTGCGCCCAAAGTGATAGAAGCAACTAAACCTGCTGAAGTCACTCAGGCTGCTCCCACTGCTGTTGCTGCCAAAGCTGGTGAGATTGCTGATGATGCTAGTGTCTGCGAGACAGACTGTTCTGATGATGAGCTTGATGAACCAGAGAGGTATGCACCGGTTAAGAATGCGGATATTCCTATCCAAAATCACACCCTGTGTGATCCTGAACCGAAAGTGCAAACCCCTGTTGGTAAAAATGTCAAAGTGTTCTATAGATTAAAAGGATCTGATAAAATCTATGCTGATGAGGTAAGTCCTCTAAGATTTAGAGCACCTGGCTGTGTTGATAAAATCTGGCAAGAGTCCACCATTACTATTGAGAAAGAACAATGGGGACACGGGAAACAGGGTCAGGGTAATCAGTCCAAGAAAAATAAGAATAAAAATCGAAATAAGAACACTTTGAACCCTAAGAATCAAGCTCAGGAGAGATCTCCTAAGAACCATGTCACTCAGTTTGTCAGATCTTCAGGCAATGAGTATGATAATTATCCTAAAACAGACTGGCAAAAGGAATGTTTCAAGGATTTAAAACACAAAAACTCATTTGCCACGAAGTCTAACAAAAGGAGTAAGGATGCTAATGCTCCACCGTTTGAGGAGTATAGATCCTGTCACAAGTGCGGGGTACATGGGCATTTAGTTGCTGCTTGCCCTGAATTGAGACGCAAAAGGATCGAAGCAAATGATGCTCCAAGTTCTAGCAACTCTAAACTACCTGTTTCTCCTAAGCTTTCTGAGAAGCAACAAGGTAAGCAGGTAGTTTATGACAATCGAAACAAGATTGCTATGAACCAAAAGCCAGTTGATGGCAGGAGTCCGCAGTCTAGGGGAGCCAAGTTCCAAAAAAGGTTCAAGCAGCACCTAAACCACAAACACAGGCTGCAGCTAAACCTCAAGGCAACCCTAACACTGCTCCACGTGCAGTTAAGTCTGAAGTGGATCCAAAGACTGTCCCACCTAAGGAATCTGAGGCTGGACCTTCTAGCCCCAAGGCAAAGAAGAAGCCCAAGCCAAAGAGACCGGAACAGACTTGGAGACCCAAGTCACCGACTAAGAACGGAGAATCATATGCTAGTGCTGAAACTGCCGGACCATCGGAAGCAACACCAACTCCTAACGGAAAGTGGGTTGACTTTCCGACTTTGGATATAGATGGTAGACCCAATACCGTCAAGGCTTGGGTCCCCCTTAACCACTAAACCTTGAATGCTGTGCAGGGAGTTCCACAGGGCCTTATCTGTGACAACCGTCACCTTCATCTTTCATCAAATTAACAATAATAGTCCTTCAAATAGGGTATAAGTTTTTACCAAATACGTATCTTGAAACGTGTACGCAATGGATTTTATAAAAATTTCAAGTTTTATAAAGATTTGGAAACTTTTAAGTTAAGTTAACTTAGTTAATCTTTTATAAAGAAAAATTAACCTTTTATACTAAAAACAAACAAGGCTAAACATGAGGGACCAAATCTGCCAAGTATCCAAACTTTTAAACCACTCCCTTCCCTCTCCATTTTCCGGTCGAAATTCCGGCAACCGGAATTTATTCCGGCAAGTTTCCGGCGACTTATTCTTGACCACTTTAACGCCTTTTTAAAACGATTCAATTATACCAAAACGTTTCTCCTTTAATTTTTGACGAATTCCAATCATTTAAACCAACTTTAACGCGTTTTAATGTGTATTAATCGGCCCTTAAAGGTGAGTAACCGTTGGAGCTTTCAATTGACTTTAACCTCGCTATTCTAATCGTTAACAATATAAATTGATCATCTCAAATCGTTCCCAGACCTTTAACCAAACTAAACCCACAAGAAAAACGTATTAAAACACGTCCCAAATACCTGGAAATCGAAGACTTTTATTCGACCAAGAAGCTTTCTTTTTCAACCCTCAATTCGCGATGTGAGTACTTAATAATCATGCCGTTTTATTAATCGGTTTCTGTTCGTTAATAACCCTATGGTCTCGAGTTGTATCTGTAAGGAATCGGGCCGATTGAAATTAGAGGTTAGGGTTAGGGTTTGTTGATAATATTGGGGAAGAAGATGAGATGGGGAATAGATTTATATATAATATTTTTTAAATTAAATCACTAAAATACATGTAGTCTGGTGGTTGTATGCTTGCCTTGTTGTTGGTCAGACCCGGGTTCGACCCCTATATCATACGGGTCTGAACACATTTTTTTTAATTTATCATTCTTTATATTTATATATAGATATAAATACATAAATCTAGAAATAATTATAATAAATCCGTTTTTGCTCCAAAAATTATAAAAATTTAGGAGTAGCATCTTGACATCATAAAGAAAATTACCACACTTTTATTTTCTGGAAAATATCTTATTTTTATAATTTTATTAATTTAAATTGTTTTAATCATATTTAATTGATTAAAAATTCATTTTTAATGATTTTTTATCTCAAAATTTTTGATAAATTATTTCTAATCATCATGAACTGAAATAAAAATATTTGGTTCAGAAAACATTTATTTTTATTCATTTTCCTATTTTTAATCATTTAAACATGATTTAATATCATTAAATCAGTTTTAAATATAAATAAGTTTATAAAAATCATGAGAAAATTATTTTCATTAATTTACATAAGAAAGCATCCATTTTTCTATAAAAATAGCATTTTTGGGTCATGTCTTGTATTATTAACATTATTTATGTTTAATTAGACATAATTAAACATTTATTTATTTACACTATTTAAACATTTATTTTATAAATACTTTTCTTATAAAATAGAAATATTTTTATATGTTTAAAAATCTTAATTACCATTTGTTAGATTATGGTGTAACTCATAATCATTTATTTATGCATTTACGATTGTTGTATTTATTTACAATAATTTGGTGAAAATAATTAATTAAATTACTTTGTCTTGATTATTCAAACATATTTATATCTAATTATTAAATTGGTAATAATTATATTACCTAAACCACACTTACAAAATTTGGTATACTATTTTAATATACGACTTTTATAGTAATTCGATTTATCGTAAAACCCTAATTCCCCAAATCAACTTAGCAAACCCTAATGCCTTAGACCCTAGATACCTTAGACTTTTTAGACTTTTCCTTACTAGTACACTTATACATTATAGGTTAATTCCTCGGAATTCCCATTACTTAGCTCACGACCGCTTAAGTTGGATTTTGATCGCTTTCGCAAACTGTGAGTATATCTTTCCCCTTTTTCATGTTTTACTCTTTTGGGGCTACTCATGTACATTATGACAAAATGTTGTTATGTTATTAAATGCAATTCTCATGTGTGTTTGCTTTATGTTGATTTGTGTGTATCTATGGCTGTCAAAATCATTAACCGTTGTGGCCTTGCATTTCAATGAATAGTACTATGGTATATACCCCTTGTGACTCTGTTGAGAGACCTTGGTCATTGTCTTGTGATTCATTATACTCAAAAATGGTTTTCAAAGTGTTGTCTTGTCTTAGGGTTGATTTTGACTGATACTGCTTAAATACATAATTGCAAACGGTATACAACACATGAATTGCTAAACACTTTTTCTACTATATGTATTCAAAACAGGGTATGCTCACCAATACAATTTTTGTATTGACCAAATTATTTTGTACATGTTTCAGGTTATTTTGAGATGCATTCTTTAAGCTTTCGGATTTATATTTAGATTTTGATTCATTGTAATTCAGTTTAGTTGACATTTAGACTTGTTGTATTTTATTATATTGTAATAAACTATTTAATCAATGTATCTAAATTTACACTTTAGTCCATGAGCTATTGAACAATCGTCACTACGTGGCACCTCGATGATTCCGCCATCGGTTGGGGTGTTACAGATTGGTATCAGAGCCATGGTTATAGGGAATTAGGTTATTAGAATGCCTTTTAGCCTAGTCTATAACTAAGCTTACATTCACGAGTCCTCTCGTGTATATTTTTTTTTCTTTATTCTTATACTTTCTTCAAGATATTTTCGCTATGATTCTTTCTCGTTATTCTTTTGGTATTTTGCTTGGAGAAGTAGACACTCGTATTTCACAAACGAAATGATATCACCAAGTTAGGAGTGACACCCATACCTTGGTGATTAGTTTCACTCCTCTATATGTTATTTATCTTTGGTATATATCTTTGAGATAGGAGTGACATCCACACCTCAAAGAGTATTTCCTTCAAAATGAAACTTAACCACTAAGCTGGGAGTGACATCCTTATCTTAGTGACTAGTTCCACTCTTCCTTATTTTTGTTTTTGAAATAAAACTTTGAGCTAGGAGTGAAATCCACACCTCAAGGAGTTATTTCTACATCTTGTTTTAAAGTCTCGCTAAAAGTTTTGAAATTTACCATTGACGGGGTACGTGCAATCGGGAAGGATGACCATTTACTCATAGGTTTAAGTACGCTCCCCATAAGTCACTAATAATATTTCAATTTCTTTGGCTAGTCACCAGTTTCATTAGAAATATTTTCAGAATCACATTTCATTATTGGTATATTTTTCATTTGTTGTTTGAAACTTTTCTATAACGAACTTATTATCTCTTTTGACTTTTTCCCTATTAATAGCTATCATTATTAGTGCATTTTTCCGTTTTCCGTCATTGATTCTTAAGTTTTGTTTAACATTTGGATTTTAAGTTCCATCTCTTGATGTTTTATATACTTATTGATCATTCGCTTTTGGATTTTTCATCATCATTATTAAAAAAATTTATCTGCTATATTATCGCATTAAAACTTACACTATTTTCATTTATGCTTTGTGACTTTTACACTATTATCGCATTGACTTTTATCATTCACGTCATTTCTAAATCTTGGTCTTTTGAAAACACATTTGATTTATATGGTTTTCGAGAAAAGAAACTTGCGACTGATAATATGCCTTATGACAATTTTCAACTCGACTTCTTGTAAACACATGAAAGTGTGTACTTACGAAGTCTTTTCATGTGAAGCTGTTTTGAATCTAAAAAAAAAAGTTATTCTCATGCATCATTACTATTCTTTCAACTATATCACAAAGTTCGAGTAAACTACGTTTTGTTTTATAAACGATAATTTATTTTACACTTACACTCTTTCAGTCGCAAAAAAAAAAAACTTTTGATCTAAACATTGGACACATCTTTATCGGAATGTTGCTAAATGTCTTTTAACATATAGTGCATATATTTAAACATGCATGACCAGTAGACTATACGTATGTTCCGTCTACTCTCAATTGCAGTAAATACAATTATCTTATTCTTACATCATTTTATTTTATTATATTCGCGTATTATATCTTATTTATGATTATTTTTGTATTACTATTTTATTGGTGGTTATCCTCACGCGTTATTTGCTATCATTCTCGCACTAATTATTAGTAGTCATTCTTTCAAAACTGGTTTTGAGCATTAATTTAACTCGTTTACTTTCATTTTGTGAAAATTGTGCGATTTACTTGATTTATATTATACTATTCTTTCAATCGAAATTTTATGCTATATACTTGACGCATATTTTGTATGCATATTTTTCCTGTTTTGAGCAAAACCCTGTTATACTTTACATTATTTTGTTCATCATCATGGTCAATGAACATCCTAGTTGATAACTCGTATGAGATCTAAGCCAGTGCCCACGTACGACTCGGGTTAAAATATTTCTTTAATCCGAGGGGAACGGTGTAAACCTCAGAGTTATCAATATGAGTGTTTAAAGCCAACGATGTGAACAGGAGTTACCGGTTAATGGTGAACCCGAAAGGGAAGAACCTCTAACCATGTCTTATGCTTACATGTTATTCACAATACGGTTAAAGGAAAAACCCAGTAGGGAAGGACCTCTAACCATGTCATGATTGAACATTATTTCATTACAGTAGCTATTACATATTGGTTGCACGCATTTGTTTCTGGTATTACTTATGTTAGGGTTATGGAAAAGCATAACACCCTAGTGTAAGGTAAATAGATGATTACGGTCCGGAACGCAATCATGGGTTTACAGGTACATAAGGGTGGTGTGTAATTCTATTTAGGTTGTTGGTAGACAATCAGTACGGGTCCAAAGTATCGGGAGTGTGGTGGGTTAGCTGCGGTACACCCTATATATAAGCATAAATGATACTGCGGGAACGGACTAGGAGTCTGACCAAGAACCTACCCTTTACTATCTCTTCATTAGATCATTGGCTAATAATTAGCATTTTTGATAAGAACATTTTACTTAAGCTTCAATTAGTTTTGTTGGAGTCTTCCTTGGTGACCACCTCTACAGAAAAACCTTAAACTTTGTATACTCTTACACTCTCCGTTAGTCAAAATCCTGTTGCATGTCCCTAATAACGTTCGGTCAGAAACATTTTTAAAGTAGCGGAGACTGCTTCATTAGTACCTCTGCCCCTCACCCGTTACACATTTCCAAACATTACCCATTTAAACTCTCAACTTTTTAACTTTGGGCTAACTGTCAAAAGAATTTGAAACTTTTACTTTTGGGTGCTAAACAACTACTTTAAATTTTATCAAATCATGGCTGATACAAATTTTAAATCCTACTTACCTTTTTACAACGTCTTTTGAAAATAATTTCGAAACGAAATTTTCTAAAGTAGGGGAGACTGTGACAACCGTCACCTTCATCTTTCATCAAATTAACAATAATAGTCCTTCAAATAGGGTATAAGTTTTTACCAAATACGTATCTTGAAACGTGTACGCAATGGATTTTATAAAAATTTCAAGTTTTATAAAGATTTGGAAACTTTTAAGTTAAGTTAACTTAGTTAATCTTTTATAAAGAAAAATTAACCTTTTATACTAAAAACAAACAAGGCTAAACATGAGGGACCAAATCTGCCAAGTATCCAAACTTTTAAACCACTCCCTTCCCTCTCCATTTTCCGGTCGAAATTCCGGCAACCGGAATTTATTCCGGCAAGTTTCCGGCGACTTATTCTTGACCACTTTAACGCCTTTTTAAAACGATTCAATTATACCAAAACGTTTCTCCTTTAATTTTTGACGAATTCCAATCATTTAAACCAACTTTAACGCGTTTTAATGTGTATTAATCGGCCCTTAAAGGTGAGTAACCGTTGGAGCTTTCAATTGACTTTAACCTCGCTATTCTAATCGTTAACAATATAAATTGATCATCTCAAATCGTTCCCAGACCTTTAACCAAACTAAACCCACAAGAAAAACGTATTAAAACACGTCCCAAATACCTGGAAATCGAAGACTTTTATTCGACCAAGAAGCTTTCTTTTTCAACCCTCAATTCGCGATGTGAGTACTTAATAATCATGCCGTTTTATTAATCGGTTTCTGTTCGTTAATAACCCTATGGTCTCGAGTTGTATCTGTAAGGAATCGGGCCGATTGAAATTAGAGGTTAGGGTTAGGGTTTGTTGATAATATTGGGGAAGAAGATGAGATGGGGAATAGATTTATATATAATATTTTTTAAATTAAATCACTAAAATACATGTAGTCTGGTGGTTGTATGCTTGCCTTGTTGTTGGTCAGACCCGGGTTCGACCCCTATATCATACGGGTCTGAACACATTTTTTTTAATTTATCATTCTTTATATTTATATATAGATATAAATACATAAATCTAGAAATAATTATAATAAATCCGTTTTTGCTCCAAAAATTATAAAAATTTAGGAGTAGCATCTTGACATCATAAAGAAAATTACCACACTTTTATTTTCTGGAAAATATCTTATTTTTATAATTTTATTAATTTAAATTGTTTTAATCATATTTAATTGATTAAAAATTCATTTTTAATGATTTTTTATCTCAAAATTTTTGATAAATTATTTCTAATCATCATGAACTGAAATAAAAATATTTGGTTCAGAAAACATTTATTTTTATTCATTTTCCTATTTTTAATCATTTAAACATGATTTAATATCATTAAATCAGTTTTAAATATAAATAAGTTTATAAAAATCATGAGAAAATTATTTTCATTAATTTACATAAGAAAGCATCCATTTTTCTATAAAAATAGCATTTTTGGGTCATGTCTTGTATTATTAACATTATTTATGTTTAATTAGACATAATTAAACATTTATTTATTTACACTATTTAAACATTTATTTTATAAATACTTTTCTTATAAAATAGAAATATTTTTATATGTTTGAAAATCTTAATTATCATTTGTTAGATTATGGTGTAACTCATAATCATTTATTTATGCATTTACGATTGTTGTATTTATTTACAATAATTTGGTGAAAATAATTAATTAAATTACTTTGTCTTGATTATTCAAACATATTTATATCTAATTATTAAATTGGTAATAATTATATTACCTAAACCACACTTACAAAATTTGGTATACTATTTTAATATACGACTTTTATATTAATTCGATTTATCGTAAAACCCTAATTCCCCAAATCAACTTAGCAAACCCTAATGCCTTAGACCCTAGATACCTTAGACTTTTTAGACTTTTCCTTACTAGTACACTTATACATTATAGGTTAATTCCTCGGAATTCCCATTACTTAGCTCACGACCGCTTAAGTTGGATTTTGATCGCTTTCGCAAACTGTGAGTATATCTTTCCCCTTTTTCATGTTTTACTCTTTTGGGGCTACTCATGTACATTATGACAAAATGTTGTTATGTTATTAAATGCAATTCTCATGTGTGTTTGCTTTATGTTGATTTGTGTGTATCTATGGCTGTCAAAATCATTAACCGTTGTGGCCTTGCATTTCAATGAATAGTACTATGGTATATACCCCTTGTGACTCTGTTGAGAGACCTTGGTCATTGTCTTGTGATTCATTATACTCAAAAATGGTTTTCAAAGTGTTGTCTTGTCTTAGGGTTGATTTTGACTGATACTGCTTAAATACATAATTGCAAACGGTATACAACACATGAATTGCTAAACACTTTTTCTACTATATGTATTCAAAACAGGGTATGCTCACCAATACAATTTTTGTATTGACCAAATTATTTTGTACATGTTTCAGGTTATTTTGAGATGCATTCTTTAAGCTTTCGGATTTATATTTAGATTTTGATTCATTGTAATTCAGTTTAGTTGACATTTAGACTTGTTGTATTTTATTATATTGTAATAAACTATTTAATCAATGTATCTAAATTTACACTTTAGTCCATGAGCTATTGAACAATCGTCACTACGTGGCACCTCGATGATTCCGCCATCGGTTGGGGTGTTACATTATCAGCAGCCTCTGGATTGTTGATAGTGGAGCTTCTGGGCACATGACAGGCGACTTATCCCTGCTAGTTGACATCAAGAATATCAACAGGGGGTATGTTGCTTTTGCTGGTAACAAAGGGGGATACATCACGAAAGAAGGCAGTATGGGGAATGGTATTGTAAGCTTTGAAAAGATAAGCTTTGTGAAACAGATAGACCATAACTTGTTGAGTGTCTCATAGATCTGTGACAAGAAATACACAATATTCTTTGATGACAATGCTTGCTTCATTCTGAAGCCTGGCTTTAAGATTCCGAAACAATGGATCATGATCTCAGCTCCAAGAGTTAACAATTTGTATGTTCTGGATATGAGTCAAGCCATAACAGCTAAGGGGGAGGTCACTTGTTTTCTGTCTAAAGCTACAGAGAAGGAGTCTATTATGTGGCACAGACGAATGGGGCATATACACTTGAGGAAGATGAATCATCTGGTTCAGAATTAGCTTGTGGAAGGTGTTTCAGTCAAGAATTTTCATCTAAATGACGTCTGTGTTTCATGTAAGAAAGGGAAGCCGAAAAAGAAATCTCACAAACCTAAGAAGGTCAACTCAGTCAGTATGCCTCTCGAGCGGTTGCACATGGATCTGTTCGGCCCATTCAATCGTAAAAGCAAGAATGGAGATTTATACTGTCTGGTTGTCACTGATGACTATTCAAGGTTCTCTTGGGTTGTATGCATGCAGCATAAAAGTGAGACTTTTGAGTTTTGAAAGATCTGTTCACCAAACTAGAAAACATCTATGGGCTGAAGATCCGCAGGATTCGAAGAGACAATGGAACAGAATTCAAGAACAATGCTATGGAGTCACTATGTGCAGAAAAGGGTATTCATCACGAATTCACAGCGCCATACACTCCTCAGCAAGACGGGGTTGCAGAAAGAAAGAACCGAACTCTTATTGAGGCAGCCAGGACAATGCTTGCAGATTCAAACTTGCCTGTCATGTTTTGGAACGAGGCAGTTTACTGCGCGTGTTATACTCTGAATAGGGTTCTTACGGTGAAGAGGTTTGGTAAGACTTCTTACGAACTTCTGAACCAGAGGAAACCGAACTTAGAGTTTCTGGAACCTTTCGGAGCTCCATGCACAATGTTACATCCTGATGGGAAGTTTGGTGCAAAGGCAGAGGAAGGTTTCTTTGTTGGATACAGTACTCCTAACAAGAGGGTATACAACAAAAGAACCAATAACGTTGAGGATTGGCTTAATGTCGATGTTCAACGTTACACTCTCAATGCGCCCGGTGTTGGACCCGATTGGTTGTTTGACTATAAGAGTTTGTTTGATTCTTTCAACCTGGATAATGTGGTAGATGATGCTGTAGCGCAAATGTATTATGAGTGTGAAAACGCAGCTAGCTCACCGCTAATGCGTCCGATCGTGGTTAATGCACCTGCGCCTGCCGCATCTGATGCCTCTACATCCATGGGTCCCCCTGATAAAACCGCAGCAGTTGAAGTTGAGGATGTCTTTCAGGAAGCGTCAGAGGTTATGGAATCTTCTTCAGATGAGGAATATGCTGAATCTCGTGAAACTCTTACTGAAGAACTGGCTGGAAATGGTGAATCTGCCAATACAGCTCCAGTTCCTCCTACAGGGAATGATCAAGCTGGTCCTTCTTCTTCTTCAGCAGCTCCTGGAATTGGTCTACAAATTGATTTCTCCGGTTTTAATTTGCAACCCGCTGCTCCCTCTAGTTCAAGTGCCGCAGAGAAAAATATTTCTCAGGAACTTGAAAATGTCAATCTGTGTTCGGATGATCCAGTGCCGGCACATCCGGAATCTCGGATTCACGACACTCATCCACTGCAGAATGTGATTGGTGATCCGGCTGGTAGAGTGATGACACGTAGTCAGCTCAGAAATGCCAGTCCAAGTGACAATTCAGCAACCCTAGCTCTTTATTCGGAGATCAGAAAAGCAGGTCATCAGAACGATTGGTCTTTTTCTCTATATGTTTCTCAGATGGAACCACGAACCGTCCAAGAGGCTTTGAGAGAAGAACCATGAATTGACGCAATGCAGACAGAGCTTCAGCAGTTCCAAAAGCTAGGAGTGTGGGACTTAGTTGACTTACCTCCAGGCGCAAAGAAGATTGGAACAAAGTGGGTCTACAAGTGTAAACGGGATGACCGCGGGGTAATTATAAGAAACAAGGCTCGATTAGTTGTCCTCGGCTTCCGTCAAATCGAAGGAATAGATTACAATGAAGTATACGCTCCAGTTGCATGCCTTGAAGCTATCAGAATGTTCTTAGCTTACGCTTCGTACAAACGGTTTAAGGTGTATCAAATGGACGTGAAAAGTGCTTTTCTGTATGGTATCGTGAAGGAAGAGGTGTATTTTGCTAAGCCACCGGGTTTTGAGCATCCGCTTCATCGTGATAAAGTTTACAAGTTGAACAAAGCGTTGTACGGACTCCATCAAGCACCGCGTGAATGGTATCAAATGCTCAGCAACTATCTTATATCCAACGGGTTCAAACGCGGACTTGTGGATTGCACCTTATTCACCAAGGAAAAGGGTGGTGACCGTCTTCTGGTACAGGTTTATGTCGATGATATTATTTTTGGGTCCACTAATGATGCTATGTGCAGGGATTTTGAAAAGCTTATGCAGGAAAAGTTTGAGATGAGCTCGATGGGGGAGATGCTGACAAAATACGTTGCTGACATCTTGAGCCGGTTCCAGATGGAAGACTCTACTCCAGTAGGCACCCCAATTCAGCCCAGTCACGGGATTGGACCTGACGAGAAAGGACAAGCCGTTGATCCTTTTCTTTATCGAGCGATGATTGGCTCACTTATGTACCTCACAGCATCAAGACCTGACATTATGTTCGTGACATGTCTACTATCTAGATACCAGTCAAGGCCGAAACAGTCCCACCTGGTTGCTGTGAAGATGATCTTACGTTATCTAAAGGGTTGTCCGACCAAAGGTCTATGGTACCCTAATGACGATAAGTTTGACCTCGTCGCCTTTAGTGATGCTGACTATGGCGGATGCAAACAAGACATGAAATCCACATCGGCTGGATGCCAGTTTTTGGGACCAAGACTAGTCTCGTGGCAGTGCAAGAAGCAAGCCTCAGTCGCCTTATCCACCTGCGAGTCGGAATACGTGGCTGCTTCTAGCTGCTGCTCCCAGGTTCTTTGGATACAGCAACAAATGAGAGACTACGGTTTGAAATTTCTAAATACTCCCATTCACTGTGATAATGAGTCCGCTATAACTCTCGCTAAAGAATCAGTTAAACATTCCAAGGCGAAGCATATCTTGGTTAAGTATCATTTCATACACGATTGCTATGAAAAGAAACTTATCGATATGGTTAAAATCCACACGGATTACCAACGTGCCGATTTATTCACCAAAGCTTTTGACGGACCTCGTTTTGAGTATCTGTTAATCTTAAACGACATTAAAGAAAAGCAGGATTTGATCCTCATCGGTAATCGTTTTTGTAAATATTTTTCTTCAAAAACAGAAAAATCCAAAAATATTGTCTTTTTGCAAATTAGGGGGAGAAAATTCAGAAAAATACAAAAACATCAGAAAATGCAATGCAAAAATTAAAAAAAAATGAATGAAAAATGCAAATATGAGTTTCTTTGGTGAAAATGGGGAAGATGATATTAACCAATCAGTCGGACTGTCTGGACCTTTATCATCT
Organism: Ambrosia artemisiifolia; assembly: GCA_032199755.1. Lineage (NCBI taxonomy): Eukaryota > Viridiplantae > Streptophyta > Magnoliopsida > Asterales > Asteraceae > Ambrosia > Ambrosia artemisiifolia. The sequence goes on from CM063519.1 coordinate 56,908,007, forward strand.
TAAAAACATTGGATCTGATAAGTAGCCTCTACAATGATGTGTTAGTAGGCTCGAAATCATTTCCAAGCTTGGCACGGTGATATAAACCTAAATCAACTGAGGATTGTGTGGAGTAACGTCGCGTTGGCATATGGTCTAAAAGCCTAAATCTTGTTGATAGAATGCCAAAATCCGAGGTTTCTGGTCTTTAAGAGGTTGGTACATCCGGGGTGAACTGGACGTCTCTCAGAATAAAATGGGGTGGCATAAGTGACGTACGTTGGGTTCGCAGCCTACAACTGAGACACCTCTTTGCCATTCCCAAAAAAAGAAAAGAAAAACAAAAAAAAATAGAATGAATTCTGATAAGGAGACGTCTGGGAATCCTGTAAGAGCAAAAAGATCGTGAATGCCAAAACCCTATTCTCGAAGAGAATCGCTCTAAGGTATCAAATCAATCATATACCTAGAGCATCGTACCGTGAAAGATCAAAAAAATATATGGTATTTTACTTGAACCCTGGTCTGGATCTCCCTGGTCTCTCTGCTGCAGCGTTCTTGCAGACCTGATCACCACTGAGTCCATTCCTTGTAAATACGGATGACAACAGCTTATTCACCGGTTACGAGGAAGCTTTGTGCATGCCTTAACGCTGGAATATGTTGCGTGTGCGGGGAACACCTTTAATCAGTCTTAATATTACCTTAGCGTATCTAAAGTGCCTAGCGATAAAACTTGATTTTGAGTTTAGGTGGACAACAATACTGACAGTTGTTGTAGGATGCTTATTGGTAATTTTAATAAAAAAAACTGATAGTATATGGGTTCTAGCATAGCCCGTACACTGATATGATTCCCTAACTACTGAAACTCGCAAAAATATGATAGTGTATAGTTAGTTGCTTTCGTGTTTTCGCTTAGTTTCTATTTAATTTTAGTAGATTAGCTATTCTTGATTGCCGATGATGGAAATCTAATCCATTGTAATCTTATTTCTTCAAGAATAAAACGCCGAAAATCAACTAATTGGAAGTTTGTGTTTTTTCCGGGTCAAAACCGTACTTTCTCTCAAGTACAGGGGTGGAAAATGTAACATTTTCAAGTATCTGAGTCATCATCTGAGTCGTGTGTTAAAATGGGTTGAAAAACGCATATTTTGAACCTTAACGGGTCAAAAATGTAAGCTTTGGTGCTGCAGGGGCAATTTGGTAATTTCTGTGAAAGATGAATGCATTTAAAAGTTCTAATCGCCTATAGGGTAAACGATTACACCTAATCGTGTATTATCAAGGGCGATTATAACCCTAATCGCAGGTCTTTCTGTCCTACTCGCACTCTAGCATAAGCGATTAGCCCTATCAGTCAACAAGGTAAGTGTGTGTGCAATCGTGTTCCCTTTTAAGCGATTGCACGCAATCGCATCACACCTTAACGCGATTGGACCCTAACCGCTCAACTGTAGCTCACGATTAGAACCTAATCGTGTATGTGGGATAGCGAGTAAGAACTGGTATATAAGGAAAACTTCTCATTTTGTTCTTCATTATTTTTAAACACCCAAACAGTTGAAGCCTTTCGCTCTATAACCGATCATACCCGAACTCTTGCCCCTGATGTTTAGAATTGTGAAACTTGTTCCCTAGTATTCAGGTAACATTATATCAAAATTTCAGCTCCAAACTCCACGTTTTCATGGTCAAATCCTTAGTTTTCTAACCGAAAACCTAGGGTACTTGTTCTTGATCAATAGACCAGAAAAACGAAGTGTAATGAGAATTTCTTGATTGGGGTTTCTTAATCGGTGTAGGGCGAGTCTAATCATACCAAAACTTGGATCTAAATCATCCTAAATTAGAAAACCCCGATTTTAAGACCAAGAACCCTAGTTTTCTAAAATCGTTTAATTAACCCTTAATATGAACATGATAATGAAAAATTGTTTAGGGGTTACTCTAGTCGGATGGTTTAGGCTCTAATGTAACCAAAATCTTAACCCATCACGACCCATTACAATTTTTGACAAAATTGGTGAAGAAGTTCAACTGTCATGCGATTAGCATGGCTAATCGTGTGAACAGTGACACGATTGGGGAGGTTTTCGCTAATCGCCTGTTAAATCAAGCGATTGAACCCTAATCGTGCCCTATAGCATGCGATTACATGGTGTAATCGCCTATAGGCTTCTGTTGACCAATTTTAGTCAAATTTAGTCCGTTTTTGTACGTTTTTCATATTCTTGAACTGTTTGTGATGAATTTGTCGTGTGTTTGCCTTATAGAATCATGCAGTACGGTACGTCTCCCAAGCATAACTGTCTGGCCTTTCTTAGACCCATCAAGAAGGCGGAATGCAAGCAGTTTGTAAGCGTGATCGAGTTCTTAAAGCGCTCAAAGATAAAGTATGCTATATCTACGGAGTATGCGGCGTACAAGAACATTCTTCAGGAGTTCTATCAAAATGCAAGCGTTGACATCAGCACGAAGCCAGCTACTATCAGAAGCACAGTGCAAAGAAAGGAAGTCATTATCACTGAAGACTTGGTTCTTGAGATTCTTAAGTTTGAAGATGATAAAGATGATCCGATCGTGTTCGACTCTATTCTGATACATGGTGGATTTCCGAGAATGAAGTATGCGGACGACGTTAGAGCGCAGAAAATGTTGCAGAAAGGGAATCTGCCTCCAGAGCTAAAGTATTTGACGCACGTTGTGCTAAAGTGTATCGGTCCTCGCAAAGGAACCTTCGATGCGATTCGAGACACTTTAGCTTCAGCGATTGTTGCGTTAACGTTGAACAAGCTGTTCAACTTCTCTGGAATGATCATGCATCACTTGAAGGAAGTGATTCTGCAGAAGATAGCAAAGAAACCCTTCATTGTTTATCCTCGCTTTCTGCAGATGATCCTTGATAACCAGATTCCCAACATGGTGAAACATGTCAGAGAGCTGATTGAGATCAAGAAAATAGATGAAGCTGAATTGAAAAGAATGTTGCCATACAAGAATAAGCAGAAATTAGAATATCCTCCGAGTCGTCGGTTATATGCGTTTCTTGCTATAGAAGATTATGTGGCACCTCCAGGCAACAGGTGGAGGCATGACGACAGCGAATCTGAAGATGATATTCATATTCACAGACAGGTATTCAAGGATGGTGATAACATTGGCAGACCTACTATTGAGTTGGGAGCCAATACTCCGGGCAATACGGCCGATGCTGAACTGAGACATGATGATGATATGTTTGATCCTACGTCTCTGGATGCTGATGCACCCTCCAGTTCAGGCAAAGGTAAAGATAAGATTGATGAAGGCCCAGTTAACATAACAGATGTTGATGATGATGATGACGACTCTGAAGATACTGAAGATGATTCCCCTGATGTACTCACTCTGGCTGAGGAGAAAGCTCGCGCAGCTGAGGCGAGAGATCTTGCAAATGATCCCACTTTCACTCTAGATAGTGGTGTTCTTGTTGCTGATATCGATGCTGAACTTAGCACGCCTCCTCCTCAGAAAAGACAAAAGTCTAAGGCAACAAAAGAAGGTAGGGGACAGAAGAGAATGGCAGGGAAACCAGCTGCGGCTGAAAAGACTCCTAAGAGATCCAGGGCAAGGCGTGAGACTCGGAATCTCCCCGAGACTTTTGGTACTCCTGCTTCTCCTGCAGTAACAGCAACAACAGCAGCAACAGAAACAACAGCAGCAGCAGCAACCCCTTCAGTTCCTACATCTGTTAGCGCAGCTATGCCTGCTAGTGTGACAATGTCAATGCCTTCCTCGGTAATCTTCACTGAGCAAGTCTCAGTTACCGTTGAAGCGACAAGTTCACAGATTGTCTCCAATCCAGTAGGTGAACGAATCCGGAAGTTAAGGGAAGCAGCTAGATCGTCAACTACTAAACCTTTAGCTCAATCTACTTCTTCTTCTGCTCCAGCAACAAACGAACAACTTCAACGCCATGTCAGCGAACTTACTGCTTTAGTTGCTGCACAAGCGCGCGAAATAGCTGAGCTGAGAAGCAAGAATGCCACAATAGACGAAAATGAAACGGCGATGTTAGAATTGATTGGCGAGACAATTACTACAAACATAGAACTGAAAGCTACTATCGACGCCCTCACTTTGTCTAACCAACAGATCTTAGAGTCGATCAGGCAGCTCATGGAATCACACCAGCAACTGATTCAGTCAAACCAAAGTGCTCTGGCGAGACTTACAGGTGTTGAAGAAAAGTACAGTGATCTCCAGCTCGCTAATGTGAACAACGAGCGACGAATCACCAGATACATAAAGCAGAATACAAGGCTGAGGACTAGGTTAAATGAGTTAGCTGGAACACAACCTAGACTCACAGGTGGTTCGGAAGCTGGAGCTAGTACTGCTGGTGATGATGATGAAGATAGTGAAGAAGATGACGATGATGAGGATGACGATGATGAGTCTGATGATGATGGTGACGATTCGGGTAAAGGTGGTGATGGTGGTGATCCTGGAGCCACAGGTGGTGGCGGATCATCTGGTGGATCTGCGTCACGACGTACTAAGAAAGGTCATGATTGACGTGTGCGTAACTATACATATTTTACAATGGATTTTAACACACGTTTTGCTTTAATATTTATAAAAATGGTTTCGACCTTCATATTAAAACACACACACTAGGGCATGTGTACCCTGTCATATATGTAGTAAGTATAGATAAGAACCAAGTATCGATCCATGGACGCGCGCGGAGCAATGGTACTAAAACTCTATCCCCGATTCACCAGTAGGTAAAAGATAAGTTTGGGTTTTTGTTTAAAACTAAATTAATTCTAAAACATGTAATAACATATATAAGACTCCAAAATAGAAAATATAACTATAAACACAACCCTAGCATGTCATCTACAAATCATATAAAACACAGGCGTGTGATCAACATTCCCATTTTCCAACAGTTAGTGTCCCTCTCAGGCATCCTAACATGACAACTATACAGAAAGTTAACACGAATACACACGTTAACCACTTCAAGTTGTTCATTAGCGAGCAGCTGATATAATCTCATGTGGATCTTTAAATAAAGGTTAGTATCACCTTTCGGGAGTCCTCAACCGCACTAGTTCGGGAAAGCAATATCGAATACACAATACGACCACCTAGACTAGCATAAAGTAGATCATTTCACAACCTATTCCATTTTACCAACTTTGAACACAAATCTACTAAGATCGCTATTTTTACCAAAATAACTAACAAAGATATTTAACCGTGTCAAAGATTGGTAACAACACCATTAAGCTTTTAAAACTCTTTTACGTGCCGGTAAACATTCATAATCATTATTCAAGCGACTTTAACCAAACCAATACCCGGTTACAGTTTCATGGTGTAAACTTTATCAACAAGTTAACTAGTTTACTACCGGACGATTAAACGGACGGTTTCTTCAACAAGTAATCCGCCTAACACATTCGACAATCGTCAAAGTCACTAAAACATAATCATAAATCCAACAACAACGAGACAAGGTTGCACTATGATCATCAAGATCCAAACATGAAAAACGCCAAATTCATACAAAACGCGATTTCATACAAACGATTGTTTTAACTACAAACGATTACTAGATATTATCCGTAGACTATATTACAATACATAAACGACACAAACAGGCCAAAATATTCAGATTTGAACAAACTTAAAGTTTATAGATCAAACCATAAATCTTGAATGTGAAGGATTGGATGATGTTAGACGATTAGGTTGAGTTCCCGAGCTTGTAAAACGCCTATCCAGCAGCTTGATTCGTCCAGAAAATCGCCCCAAAGTTGTCTCCAAAACCCAATAATTTCAACAGTGGGTGTTGCTCTGTTTTTAAAGCTGTTTCGAAGGTGTGCACGGTCTGGTGCACGGCCGTGCGCCTGGCCGTGCACTGCTGTTCTGTTGACTTGACGTGCAAGTTGGCTAGTGGGCAAGTGGCTGGTGTGCTCCTGAAAATATCTTGTGTTGGCACGGGGGTGCCAACCTTGTGCACGGCCGTGCTGATCCACTGGTTGCCGAGCAAACTGGTGTGCACTGCCTGTGCACCTGGGCGTGCAGTGCCTGTTCCCGAGCTGACTTGACCCGCACGGGGGTGCACAGATTTGGCACCCCCGTGCACAACCTCCAGATTTGGGCAATTTTGTAGAAGTTGTCCGTCTTGTCCGTTTTTAGCCCGGTTTCTTCGACTTTGTCTTCGAGGCGCCGTTTAAGACCTGAAATAAATATATAAAGCGATTAAGTACCAATTTCGTGCAATTAGGGTCGAAAACACGTATTTTGGGAGTTTAATCGGGGATTTAAATATGTATATTTTAACGTATATCAATGATCGCAAGGGCAATGGTCCCGAAGCAGGTTCTTCTGCTCAGGGGGAGCTTGCACCTGTGAAGAGCAAGATCCAAGAGCTGCGGGATAAAATGAAGAAGAAAGCCATAGTTCAAGTTGAATATGTGGAGCCTCTGAATTGTTATTTTGCATATGATGATGAAGGCAACTTGCTCCCTCCACCTGCCATGCCTGAATATGATCTAGAAGAAGGAGAGATACCTCCTGAGATGACATCAAATGATATGGCAAAGGTATACGGCTTTGCATATGGAGAATCTTCCAGTGCAAGTCAAAGTATTCCACCAGAGATGCATCCAGAGAACAACGAGGTGAATCTCGAAGATGGAACCAGTGTGCCGACTCCTAAGTATGTTGTGGATGATTTGGGCGCTGGAATTCCTAATATCAGTGAAGAGATGGTACGTGAGGCTGAAGAGAAGCTGAAATCTGACTCTACTGAAGTTCCTGATGAAGTGAAAACAAGACAAGACAGGACAAGATCAGAGAGCGATATCCCCAATGGTTCAAGCCTGAAGAGAAAAGAAAGACAGTCGAGCGAGCATCCATCTTCAAGAAGAGATTATCGAAGATGTCTGGCAATGTGATTAGTTGGGCGTATGTGAGTCACACTAGGATGCTCGGGGTGAAATGGCAGGAAGGTGTTTTGTATTTTCGGGAATACAAGGATATTCTGAGCCTACCCTTCTGGTATATCCGTGATTTAGTTCGTCTTGATTATCCGTTGTACAAAGAGAAGGCTCCTCCTCTTCAGGGCTTCTACACAAAGCTGAAGCGAGAATGCATAGAGGGATCGGAAGATTTCACGCCTCAGTATCCCAGATCATATCAGACAAAGAAGATTCATCAGTTCACCTTAAACCTATCTGGGAACACAAGATCAAGCCGCCTAAGTGTGTCTCAAGGATTCCTATCGTTCCGGTTGAAAAGGACTTCTCTTCCAAGCTGTATTACTGGAACTATGATGCAGCGACTACAGAGGCAGTGATTGTCTTGAGCAACAGTCCGAACCCGTGCAGGAAGATCAGGATTTAGGACCGAATGTGGTTGATCAACTGTTCAGAGAAGGATGTGGAAGCGATGTACCTGTATCCGATCCAGCATTAACGAGATGAAGCGGATCAAGCTATGAAGTTTCAAAGAGTGATTCGTTTCTGCTACGCCAACAAAGTTCATGCCGGATGCGATTGGTCAAGAATCACAAGGATCAGGACAACGTCAAGTTGAAGATGAAGACTGAAGATGCTGCTAGTTATTTTGTTTAGCTGTGTTTGTTTTCTGTTTTTCGAGTCTGTAAAGTTGTTTGCTTTTGTTATAAACGTTGTCCTTTGGCTATCGCTGTACGTATACTAGCCTGGTCCAAGGGGGAGTCTGTTAGTACATGATGTCCCTAGGCTAGTATATTGGATGTTTGGACGTATTTCGGGGTGTTTGGAGACGTTTATACGCGTTTTGGGGTGTGAGAAAGGCTTCAGGCGATTACAGTGGATTAATAGGCGATTAGACCCTATGCTACATCACTGTAGCACACGGTTAGGGACTTCTAACAGGCGATTAGGCCCAATCGCCTGTTACTGAGAAGCCCAATCGCCTGATAGCTGCTGGTTGTACCCGGGAGGTATAAATAGGCCTATTCTCAACCCTAGAGCTCAGTTTTTGCCACACACACTCTCCAAACACCTTCCCCTGGTCTAAGATTGCTTGGTTTGATCATTGTACACCTGCGCTCTGTTTTTATGATATAAAAGTTAATCTTTTGACCCGTTTGTGTGTTGTAACTACTCGTTTATCATTGTTTCAATATCGTATCTGTTATTAAAGCATATTAGAGGGATTCCGCACCTCTGGTATAAACCCCGTGATTGTCGGATTACGCGTTCGTCGGTCCTAACATTTCTCACGACTTATAATCTTTAAAACAGACAAACTATGGTCTATCCCAAATATTAGATAACCTATAATTTTCAAAACAATTCCAAAATTTGGACCATCAATCACCCAGGGGCGAAACTTGTTTTTGAATCGGGAGGGGCCAGACTCAATTTTTTTCAATCGGTAGTGGTAAATCGGCGGGAGCCGGACTCAACCCACACTCATTTTACCTACGAAAATCGTAAATTAATACCATTAGGCCAAAAAACAGGGGGGGGGGGGGGGCAGGCCACCCTTGGCCCAACATATCGTTCGCCCATGCCAGCACTAGACAACTTTATTTACCTAGCTATTATCTTTAAAGCAATTTCAAAATAAAACCTATCACAAATGCTCGACAACCTTAATTTTTCTCCATTTATAGAAGAACATATATAAATTTAGGGTAGGGCATACCACAAAGTTCAAAATAAGTCTTGTTTCTAAACGTGGTGCATTGAATATATAGGGTGACCTATAATACAAACGATATAATTGTCCAGCTAAAACTCGAGATAAAATTCAGTGATAGAAGTGGTTTTTTCTAGTTCAAGGAGTTTGTAGAGTGTTCTTGATCTCTTCCACAATTCAACTCTTTAAAGCAAATGTACGTAGATCTTTATGATATGTTTACTATCCACCAAACCGCCAAATAAGCTATATATAAAGAAATTTAACTATATAGCACTTATGAATCCAACTAAAAACCTTCTATAGGCCATTGGTAAACAAGTGTTTTTTGAAAGGAAAATTTCATTCAACCAAAACAAACGCCCCAAGCGTCCTCAAAACAAGGACCCTCAAGCACAAACGAAAATTACATCAAGTCCAATGGGTATTTACACCATTTATTCCAATCTATACCCTTTAATCTAGTTCTATTTTGAATCCAAAAAAACGTCTTGACTTTGATATGTTCAACCAACTCCACCGCTCTCCGCGACTTGTTATTGAAAATTCTAGCATTCCTTTCATTCCATATCGACCACAACGCCGTATACACAATACCTTGAAGGATACGGTACTCTCTTTTATTCTTCGCTTGACTTTCAGCCATCCGGATAAAATCAGCCATATCGAAAGCGTACACCAGACTGAGCCTGCACCAAACCTCCATTCTAGACCAGACTTTTGTCGAGTAAATGCGGCCAGTAAACAGATGCATTGCTGATTCCTGATCCGAATCACAGAACGGACACAGCATGTTGTCTACCGTAACCCCGCGTCTGACCAGATTCAATTTCGTTGGAAGCCGCTCGAGATATGCCCTCCAAACAAGGATCTTACATTTAAGAGGAGACCAACCCTCCCAATCCATTTTCTGCTGATCAGACGCTGCAACATAGTCTTGTATCAACATTTTAGCGCTTTTTAGTGAAAAAACTCCGTTCTTGTCCCCTTCCCACTTCCAAACGTCATTCCCACCTCCCCATTGATGATCATGAATCTCTGAGAAGAGAGCAAACAGTTCCATAATTTCTTCACTTGTATTCGGATTAGTACGCCACTCCCAAGTCATAGTTTTCACACCTTGCTGGAGTCGAACCCGATCTGCAATACTGGCCCACTTCTTCTTTTCTAGGCTGAAGATGATATGGATCAATTTGGTAATCAAGAACTCAATGAGTGAAAGATAGAGAAAGGGGGAAGAAACACAAAGAAGAGAATAATCTCACAAAATCAATCACTGCTTTATTCATATTCCTTACATGTATTTATACTACATACTACTAATTATGCATATTGACCATTATACCCCTTATACTATTTACTAGATATCAATACTCTCCCCTTATAAGACTTTTGTCCTCAAAAGTCAGCTAGTCACATGTGTCAAAAACTAGGACAGATCCATCTTGACCCATTAACTGCTCGAGTGCAAAAACTGACTGAACAGCCCTTGAAACCCACTGTGCAGCAGCTGCAAGCCTCGACCCCAACCCATCCGTGGTCCTTGATACCAATTCTGCAGCCATTGCAGCCTTCAAAAGTACCTATGCAGCCCCTGCAGTCTTTGATCCCAACCCTGCAGCCTTCGAAACCAATAGTGCAGCCCCTGCAGCCATTGAACCCAACCTTGCAGCCTTCGAATTGACCTTTGCTCCCTTTGAAAGCAAAATTTCAGCTAGTTTTACCCAACCCTTGCTGGCAGCATAGTGAAGAGCAGTTCTGTCACTGTTATTTTTCAAATTTACATCTGGCCCTCTGTCCAACAAAACTTTGACAATCTCAAAATTTCCCTGAAATTTATCTATTAATACTTCATCTATTTCATGTTTAACTCCTTTAGTAGCAATATCTTCAACGCAAACTGTCACACCCTCAAAATCCACTTGCGGAGTTTTACCGCGAGGCGCATGACAAACCAGGATCCAAGTCAATGATCACAATAAACAATACTAAATGAATTTCAAAAACATAGTTTAAAAATCCCAAACATCAGCGGAAGCTAAATGTAGTTACGTAAACAAAATAAAACCAAATGTTTAATGTTCAAAACCATGCAACTCTAACTAGACGCCGTGCAGACGCGTGCGCCCTAGTTCCAGTTTGCTACCTTAGCGACCTGAGAAAACATGTAAGAGTTTACGTCAGCACAAAAATGCTGGTGAGTTTACAGGTTTGTAATCAAAGTTCCAAGTATAACCTGTCCATACTATAATAATTGTAAACCAAGTACGCTAGCTAGGCGCATGTACCATTACTACTACGATTGGAAAACCATTACTAACTCGCAAACCAGATGTTTTGCCCGAATAGTAAACCTGTTCCTGTTTGAGACAATATGCACCCGCCCGGCGCTCCATGCCGACGGGTGGGGTTGGTCACTCCCAATAGCGCTATTCACATTTCCCCGTTGTGCAAACCAGCACATTCATGGTTCCCCCCGGGACTTCCAAAGATCGTATAGTAAACCGTTTGAAAACCCATAGTATGACAGTTGTTACCAAATAGTTGTTTAACACATGTTTTCTCCCCCGAAAACGAAAACCAAGTAAAGTGGGGCCGTAAACTCACCTTAGGTTGCGTTAACTTCAGATAATAGAATAGTTCAACAAGCTATGCTAGTCCCGTAAAACAGCGACCTAACATATGACAGTTACAAGTACTTAGACTAATAACCCTTAGGTTAGTTAGTCCCTAGATGTCCAGACCATAACCAAGTTTGTTTGAAAACACGTTCACTGTTAACATGACCAAATGTACAAGACTCGACATCCCATTGGTGACCCGAGACTTCCCGTGTTACACTAGTACTCACAAACACACAATCATGCAGTCACACTTAACATACGTTACAGTCCAACAAGTTCTAGCACATAGTTCAATTAACGCGTTACTGACCCGAACACATGTTACTGAGTTATTAGACATGTTACGGGGTTCCTAGCATGTTCCTAGGTGTCAAAACGGGTCTCGGAATGCTAAAATATACATATAGCAGCAGTACAGGCGATTAGGAAAAGTCAACTAGCAATTACGTTGGTCAACAGGCAATTATGAATGCTAATCGCCTACAGTGTAGGCGATTAGGGTCATGTGACATGCAAATTTTTGGGTTTGCATGCAATTAGGGTCATGTGACATGCATTTCAGAACTTATCAGGCGATTAGGGTCATGCAGCATGCAAAAACACAACATAGCAGGCGATTAGCCCCTAATTGCATGCATAGCAGGCGATTAGCCTCTCATAGCAGGCGATTAGCTTGCTAATCACCTAACCCTTAGGCGATTAGCCTTGCTAATCGCATGCTACCCAGCTGTTCCGGTTTTTCGCGCGTTTAACACTCCAAATCAACCCTAGAACGTGTGTAAACCTCCAATATCAAACAAACAAGTATCCTAAACATGTTCAGATCAAAATACATCGTTTAACCTTGTTCTAGCAGCCCTGGATGCAATCATGTTTCTAAAACATAACACAAGTATCATGTGATCATCACACTAACATGCGTAAACACAACCCTAATAAACAATCAATCAGATTTCCACATATTATCAACAGCAATATTCAGTAACCACCCTAATCACATGTTAATAACCCTTCTTGATCATCAAAATCCTATCTTTTCATCAAAACATACACATACAACATGCATAGCACTTAGAATCCACACAATAATGAATATTAACGATTTTCAGAAGATAAAATTGTTTGAAACCAGGTCTGGAACATTAGGGTTTTGAATAAAAACATTAACAAGGTTGCATGGATGAAAACCACACCTTAGGATTGTGAAAGATTGATGAAATATGCTTGAAATCGAGTTGTTTGATCCAAAATCGTGTTCCAGAGGTTATGTGGGTGTTGGGATGAGTTGTGGGGCGACTAGGGTTAGTGTTATGAAGTTTAGGAGGTCAAATATTGTATTTATAGTCGTTTTTAGTCGTAATCCACGTTGCAGGCGATTATGGTCCAGTTGCAGGCGATTAGGGCTGCTAATCGCCACCCCCTTAGGCGATTAGCCCCCTACTCGCCACCTAGAGGCAGCTAATCGCCACCTGGTGTGGCCTACTCGCCATCTGGGGTGAGCTAATCGCCACCCTATAGGTGATTAGCTCACCCTAATCGCCTATAGTGTCCCGTTCCAAGTATTTTGCGCGTTAAACCCCGTTTTAACATATGTTAACACATTTTCACATACCGACAAGTCACATAATGATTGTAAACACATAACACTTGTAAATAAACACATTCACACTCGTTCACCAATTCCCGGGACTCGAGACTTGCATGTTCCCTATGCTTTGACGATTCTCCGAATCGTCACCCCTTGTACACTTGGTTAAGGACTGACATCTAACGATCCTCTAGGCCAACATCTACTGATTCCCTAGACTCCCATAACAGTTCCCGAACCATAACCCGACTCAACTAACCCAGTTAAGTACAGAATACGCGTGACTCGCTAAGGTAGACTTTAATCTAGACGACGTTGTTAACTTGAATTTGCCGGGTGTCACACAAACCCAACCCGTATCTGTCCAGTTTAACTGTTTCTTCTTCTTCTTTCCTGAACTAAATTCTTTTGTTAAATCCAAGACACTAACATACTCACCCATTTTACCCTGATCCAACAAAACACTGATCAGCATCTTCCCATGAACCGTGTTTCCCAATTGTTTTTCCTGTGGATTCATCTCTGTTACATCCAGCACATACAATGGGACTGATATCTTTTTCATTAACTCCTGATCAATCAATACAAGTTCAACCTTCCTATCCTGATTCAAGGTTTGATCCAAATGTTGATAATTCTCAAATGTATCATTATAGATACCAAATCCTTCACTATTGTTATCCATTTTATGTAAATCATCACCAAGATTAATATTGTCAACAACTTCTTTTTGGATTTCTAATACTTCATTTTCACTTGAATCTCGAATCTTATTTTCAAACTTGTTTGGCATTTCATCAAACACCTTAGGTGCAGACTCAAAATCTTTGAATACCATTCTCAAATAATCCATCCAATGCAACTCATCTATTGTATCATTATTATTTCTCAAGAAATTGTTATGCCATTCTAAAGCATTACCTTTGAGACATACAATTACCCATCTTCATTTGATATTTTCTGGTGTTTCTTCAAGCACGAACAACCGATCACATTGTCGCATCCACTCTTCCAAATCACCTTCAAAGAAACATGGGAAATCCTCCTTCAAGAAGCGAATAAATTCGATTGTTGTTGTGACTTCTTGGTTATCTTGATCAAAACCCTCCTTCTTTAATTGAGTGGTTCCACAGTCGATCTCGTTCCTAACCGTTGATTCTTCTGAATTCTTGTATTCGTCAGTTGGAATCCCCATTTTTCCATTAATTTGATCAATGTTGACTTGATATTGCTGAATTCTTGATCCATCTTCTGCATATGATCATCTAGTCTTGAAAGCATATGATCCATCTTCTGCATATGATCCGACATCTTCTTGATTGTGTATTCGTTTTCCAGTTCAGGAAGATCTCTTGTTGCTGTTGTTGTATGTGATTTCTCAGGTCAAGAGGAAGAATAGCTCTGATACCATTGATATGGATCAATTTGGTAATCAAGAACTCAATGAGTGAAAGATAGAGAAAGGGGGAAGAAACACAAAGAAGAGAATAATCTCACAAAATCAATCACTGCTTTATTCATATTCCTTACATGTATTTATACTACATACTACTAATTATGCATATTGACCATTATACCCCTTATACTATTTACTACATATCAGAAGAGATAAGGGTATTTTATACGTAACGGTTCGTTACCCAACCAATTATCTCCCCAGAAAGTTATAGCCGCCCCATCTCCTACAATACCAATAAAGAAACTGTTAAGTTTCCTTCTTTTCGATCTATAAATCGCATTGTAAGCTCTCTTTCTTGATGTCATTTCGTTTGGTTAAGAGGTGCGAACAATAGCCCCATAATTTCGAGTTCTAACTCGCTTAATTTAGGCTCAATTGAAATCGGGTATAGGGTTAGGGTTTATGCTTTGATTTGGGGAAGAAGATGAAATGAAGGTATAAGTTAAATAGAATTATTTATCATAAAGATCAACAAAACAAGATCTAGCCTAGTGGTGTGTGTGTGTGTGTGTTATAGATGAAAGAGGGCCGGGTTCGAACCCCATACCCAGCGCTTTTCCTCCTTTTTTTCCTTTTCCTTTATTTCCAGATTTTTTTTTGGTATTATTGATATATTATAATAATATATAAACACATAAATTTATAATAATTATAGAAAATTCATTTTTACTCCAAAAATTATAAATATTTAAGAGTAGCATCTTGACACAATAAATAAAATTATCACATTGAAATTTTCTGGAAAATAAACTATTTTCGTATTTTTATTAATTTAAATGTTATTAATCATAATTAATTGATTAAAAATCCATTTTTAATGATTTTAATCCCAAATTTTCAGGAAAATTATTTCTAAATATTATGAACAGAAAAAAAAATTATTAGTTTAGAAAACATTCATTTTTATTAATTTTCCTATTTTTAATCATTTAAACATGATTTAAATTCACTTAATTTATTTTAAATACAAATAAATTGAGAAAAATTATGGAAAATTTATTTTCACTGTTATACACCAGAAAATAATTATTTTTCTTAAAAATATCATTTTTGGATCTTGTCTTGTATTTTTAGTTTATTTACATTTAATTAGATATAATTAATTATTTAGTTGAATGTAAATTATTAAAATATGTTTTATGGATATTTTTCTATAAAATAGAAAATGTTTCTAATTGTGGAAACATAGTATTATAATTTCTTCGTCACGTATTAAATCTTGAATCATTACATACTTTATTTAAAAATTTTATTAAATTCAAGATATAATAAAACTTCATATTCCCTACATAAGCCTAGCAAACCTTAATGTCTTAGACCCTAGATACTTTAGACTCTTAGACTTTTCCTCATTAGTATTCATATACATTATAGGTTGAATTCCTCGGAATTCCCATTACTTAACTCACGACCGCTTAAGTTGGATTTTGATCGCTTTCGTAAACTGTGATTATATCTTTCCCCTTTTTCATGTTTTACTATTTTGGGGTGATTCATGTACCATTATTATTATTAAACTATGTAGACTTTGAAACGTAATGTGCCTTATGTGATGCTTATGTGATTTGTGTGAATTGAAACGTAATCAAAATCATTAACCATGGGCCGAGCATAACAATGAGTAGTACTACGATTTACATCCCTTGTGTGATTATGGTTTCATTTGAGCCTTGGTCATTGTTATGTGAAACTTGATTCTTTTGGGGTGTTACTTGATACTTGAAACTTTTAGGGTTGATTTTGATGCTTTTATTCTACTAATTACATATTAGCAAACAGCATGGCACAAATATTACAAACGATTCTTGAACTAAAATAGGGTATGCTCACCAATACACTATATGTGTTGACAAAATTATTTTGTACATGTTTCAGGTTATTTTGAGACGCTTACTTTAAGCTTTGGATTTATATTTGAGATTTGACTTCATTGTATTTTAGTTAGACTTGTCGATTTGGAATCTTTGTAACTTGAATTTCTTGTCAATGTAATAAACTATTATTCAATGTATTCAAATTTACAATTTAGTACCATTAGCTATTGAGCAATCGTCACTACGTGACACCTCGATGATTCCGCCATCGGTTGGGGTGTTACAGATTGGTATCAGAGCCATGGTTATAGGGAATTAGGTTATTAGAATGCCTTTTAGCCTAGTCTATAACTAAGCTTACATTCACGAGTCCTCTCGTGTATATTTTTCTTATTTCTTATATATTCTTCAAGACATTTTCGCTATGATTCTTTCTCGTTATTCTTTCGGTATTTTGCTTGGAAAAGAAGACACTCGTATTTCACAAACGAAACGATATCACCAAGTTAGGAGTGACATCCATACCTTGGTGATTAGTTTCACTCCTCTATATGTTATTTATCTTAGGAATATATCTTTGAGATAGGAGTGACAGCCACACCTCAAAGAGTATTTCCTTCAAAAAGAAACTTAACCACTAAGCTGGGAGTGATATCCTTAACTTAGTGATTGGTTTCATTCCTCAATTGTTTCCAATTTTGAAATACATCTTTGAGTTAGGAGTGAAATCCACATCTCAAGGATCTGTTTCTACATCTCGTTTTAAAGTCTCGCTAAAGGTTTTGAAAATTACCAATGACGGGGTATGTGCAATCGGGAAAGATGACCATTTACTCATAGGTTTAAGTTCACTCCCCATAAGTCACTAATAATATTTCAATTTCTATGGCTAGTCACCAGTTTTGTTAGAAATATTTTCAGTATCATATTCCATTATTGGTATACTTTTCATCTGCTGTTTGAACTCTTATCATAATTTTCTATAATGAAGTTATTATCTCTTTTGAGTTTTTCCCTATTAATAGTTATCGCTATTAGTGCATTTTTCTGTTTTCTGTTATTAATTCTTATGTTTTGTTTAACATTTGGATTTTAAGTTCCATCACCTGTTGTATTATATACCCATTGATCGTTCGTTTTTCATCATCATTACTAAAACTTCTATGCACTATTTTATCGCATTAAAACATACACTATTTCCCTTATGTTTCGTGATTTTCATAAAGCATCATTTCTATTGTTCAAAAACATTTTCCTATGACTCAAATTTTTAAGCTTATTGTTTAACTTTGATCAGATTTTTGATTCTTGAACGTTGCACAGTTAAACACGAATGTGGTTTCAAACTTATTAATCGTCTTGTTATTATCATCATGTTTACAAATTTACTTGATCGATGCCACAGTATATCTCTAAAATATTCCCTTGTGTCTCTACAATATACACAACATCATAAATGCCTATCTATCCAACACACACCAGTACACTACTCCCTATAGCGATTACCTTAGCAACTTACCCTATGTTGCCATCCCATAAAAACACAAAACTCAATTACCCAGCTTTGGAGAAACTTATTCACCAGATTAGCACATCTTATACATACCTTGTTTCTTGAAACATTTAGCGTGCTATGAGCCCAAAGAGATGCCTTAACAACTTTTACAATCAAACGACTTTTCAACGTATAAATTTCGCAACATTATGATAATTCAAGGTTTCAAGTTTATTCAAAACGAGTAACACTCGGATTTTCCCAAACATTTTATAAATGTGGAAGATTTTTCAACTTTAATGGGATTTTAACTTGTAAACAGAAGGAATGTTTTAATACAGTAAGGTTTTACTTCTCAAAATTCGTCAAGGCATTCGGGACCATATGCAATCTTCTACCTGTCTTACCCATACCTTTCAATCATTATCAAGGAGAGTCAACTCAACCCTTATCAATTCATTTACTGTAACTCGATCTTCTTGTTAAAGTTTGAAATCTGTTCAGAAATGTTATGTAATTATAAGTTTTTTGGGTCATACATGTTGGTTTTTTTTATCATTCACGTAAATTTTTAAATCCTGGTCTTTTGAAACACATTTGATCTATATGATTTCTTATTGCATCTTAAAAACTTGTTTCACATGTTTACAAGTCAAATGTAAACATTCTTGTTTTCATATAACGGATCCAATATATGTTCCGGGAAAATAAATTTTCAACTAATAACATGCCTTATAACACTTTTCAAACTCGACTTCTCGTAAACACATGAAAATGTGTACCTACAAAATCTTTTCGAGTGAACATATTTTGAATCTAAAACATTCTTCGATTTCTAAAAAGTTATTCTCATGCATTACTACTTTTCCTTCAACTATATCACAAAGTTCGAGTAAACTACGTTTTTATAAACAAAAATTTATCTTTTAATACTTGCACTCTCGCAGACGCAAAACTTTTAGCCTAATAGAATATTGGACATATCCTCATCGGAATGTTGCTAAATGTCTTTTATCGTGTAGTGCATATATGCAAAACTACTAAATTTAGACCCTCATGCCAGCAGACTATATGTCTGTCCTGCGTACTTTCATTTGCAGTAAATTTCATTATTCTATTCTTACATCATTTTATTATGTTCGCACATCATTCTCGCATTATTCCTTTATTGGTTGTTATTCTTACGCGTTATTTGTGGTTATTCTCACACTATTTATTAGCAGTTATTCTTACATCACTGATTTTGAGCATTATTCAACTCGTTTACTCTCATTTTGCGCAATTGTGCGATTTACTCGATTTATATTCAAATCGAAATTTTATGCTATACTTATTTACTTATAGGAACGCGTATTTTTTACGCATACTTTCCTATGTGAGCAAGACCTTGTTAGACTTTTCATAAATTGAACCGGTTATTTGTGCGAGTGAACCCGAAAGGGGAAGGACCGCTAACCGTGCTTGATACTTACACTTTATTCTTATTACGGTTATTCGGGTGAACCTGAAAGGGGAAGAACCACTAACCGCATCTTATACGTGAGCAGTATCTACTACTTAACACATTTTGGTTGCACGCATTTGTTTCTGGTATTACTTAGGATAGGGTTATGGAAAAGCATAACACTCTAGTGTAAGGTAAATCGATGATTACGGTCCGGAACGCAATTATGGGTTTACATGTACATGGGGGTGGTGTGTAATCCTATTTAGGTTGTTGGTAGACAATTAGTACGAGTCCAAAGTATCGGGAGTGTGGTGGGTCAGCTGCGGTACACCCTATATATAAGCATAAACGATACTGTGGGAACGGACTAGGAGTCTAACCAAGAACCTACCCATTACTTTATAGTTATCTCTTCATTGGATCATTGACTAGTATCTAGCATTGTCGATAAGAACGTTTTTACACGAGCTTCAATTTGTCTTCCTAGAGTCTTTCTCTTGACCATCCCCACAGAAAACTAAAATCTTATATACTCTTACACTCAGATATTTGCATTCTTGTTGCATACTCCAAAAACGTACAGTCTGAAACTTTTCTAAAATAGGGGAGACTACCTTCGTTAGTACCTCTGCCCCTCACCCGTTACACATTCCCAAAACTTTTTCTTATTTAAACTCTCAACTTCCTAATCTCGAGTCAACTGTCAAACATTTTGAAACTTTTATCGTGGATATTAGATAACTATTTTAAATTTTGCCAAAACATGACTCATAAAGATTTTAAAAGCCTACTTGAGTTTTACAACGTCTTTTGTACCATAGTAACCTCCATCTGAAAGAATTTCGAGACGGAATTTTCTAAAGTAGGGGAGACTGTGACAATCGTCACCCTTATCTTCTAAAAAGTTGTCAATTTTAGTCCCTCGAGTATTCAACTTTTTCTATTTTAGTACATGTAACATTGTCATTTCGAAATTAATGGAATGGTCGAAATTATATTTATCGTTCACACTTTTATATGGAACGTATCTACGTTTTAAGTCGTATGTAATAATTGATTTATATAAAAATTTATTATAGGTTATAAAATTTATAATGGTAAATAATAATTTAACAATTTTAAAGTTAGTTTAATTTGGAGGGTTTTAAAGGAAAAATATTAAGTTCTTTTGACATGTAAAAACTAGAGGGACCTTTGTTGCCAATTGTCAAAGTTTAAAAAAAATTATAAAAATCCTTCACGTTTTTCGGGCAGCCTTATGGCCGGATCCGGCCACCGGAGTAATTTTCCGGCCACCTTAAATACACTACTTGTTAGTAATTATTCGTTTTTAATGCTTGGGTCCGTTTTTGTCCATCATAATCGGTCCGTTACCATGAAGACTAGGCGTTTTAACTATCAATGATCGGTATTATGATAACACCGATTAGTAACCGTCAACTTTAAATATCATGAGCTAATGTTAACTATTTGTATTATACATTATAAATTGGACCTCCCACATTGTGTTAGAACCTATACCAAATTGAAACCCATGAAACCACGATCTAAACGCATTTGAAACGATGGTAATCGGCTCTACAAGATTTGCCCTGCACATCTTCTTTTCGATCTATAAATCGCATTGTAAGCTCTCTTTCTTGATGCCATTTCGTTTGGTTAAGAGGTCCGAACAACAGCCCCATAATTTCGAGTTCTAACTTGCTTGATTTAGGCTCAATTGAAATCCAGTATAGGGTTAGGGTTTATGCTTTGATTTGGGGAAGAAGATGAAGTGGAGGTATAAGTTAAATAGAATTATTATTCATAAAAATCAACAAAACAAGATCTAGCCTAGTGGTGTGTGTGTGTGTTATAGATGGAAGAGGGCCGGGTTCGAACCCCATACCCAGCGCTTTTCCTCCTTTTTTCCTTTTCCTTTATTTCCAGATTTTTTTTTTGTATTATTGATATATTATAATAATATATAAACACATAAATCTTATAATAATTATAGAAAAGTCATTTTTACTCCAAAAATTATAAACATTTAGGAGTAGCATCTTGACACAATAAATAAAATTATCACATTGAAATTTTCTGGAAAATAAACTATTTTCGTATTTTTATTAATTTAAATGTTATTAATCATAATTAATTGATTAAAAATCCATTTATAATAATTTTAATCCCAAATTTTCAGGAAAATTATTTCTAAATATTATGAACAGAAATTAAAATTATTAGTTTAGAAAACATTCATTTTTATTTATTTTCCTATTTTTAATCATTTAAACATGATTTAAATTTATTTAATTTATTTTAAATACAAATAAATTGAGAAAAGTTATGGAAAAATTATTTTCACTGTTATACACCAGAAAATAATTATTTTTCTTAAAAATATCATTTTTGGACCATGTCTTGTATTTTTTAATTTATTTACATTTAATTAGATATAATTAATTATTTAGTTGAATGTAAATTATTAAAATATGTTTTATGGATATTTTTCTATAAAATAGAAAATGTTTCTAATTGTGGAAACATAGTATTATAATTTCTTCATCACGTATTAAATCTTGAATCATGACATACTTTATTTAAAAATTTTATTAAATTCAAGATATAATAAAACTTCATCTTCCCTACATAAGCCTAGCAAACCCTAATGCCTTAGACCCTAGATACTTTAGACTCTTAGACTTTTCCTCATTAGTATTCATATACATTATAGGTTGAATTCCTCGGAATTACCATTACTTAACTCACGACCGCTTAAGTTGGATTTTGATCGCTTTCGCAAACTGTGAGTACGTATATCTTTCCCCTTTTTCATGTTTTACTATTTTGGGGTGATTCATGTACCATTATTATTATTAAACTATGTAGACTTTGAAACGTAATGTGCCTTATGTGATGCTTATGTGATTTGTGTGAATTGAAACGTAATCAAAATCATTAACCATGGGCCGAGCATAATAATGAGTAGTACTATGATTTACATCCCTTGTGTGATTATGGTTTCATTTGAGCCTTGGTCATTGTTAAGTGAAACTTGATTCTTTTGGGGTGATACTTGATACTTGAAACTTTTAGGATTGATTTTGATGCTTTTATTCTACTAATTACATATTAGCAAACAGCATGGCACAAATATTACAAACGATTCTTGAACTAAAACAGGGTATGCTCACCAATACATTATATGTGTTGACAAAATTATTTTGTACATGTTTCAGGTTATTTTGAGACGCTTACTTTAAGCTTTGGATTTGTATTTAAGATTTGACTTCATTGTATTTTAGTTAGACTTGTCGCTTTGGAATCTTTGTAACTTGAATTTCTTGTCAATGTAATAAACTATTATTCATTATATTCAAATTTACACTTTAGTACCATGAGCTATTGAGCAATCGTCACTACGTGACACCTCGATGATTCCGCCATCGGTTGGGGTGTTACACCTTCCATCCAGCAACTTCTTTTCTCCGACTTGACGATTTATCTCCAACATCCACTTGCCAAAGGAGTACAAGGTAACATACTCCATGCTCTAATCGACCCATGACAACCAAGAACAACCTTCTTCCATAAACAATTACCTCCTTTTTTAAATCTCCTCGCCCATTTCAGAAGAAGAGCTTCATTAGTACCTTGCAATTTACACACCCATAAACCGCCTTTTTTTTAGTTCTCGTGATAACATCCCAAGCTACCCATGGTATTTTTTTTCTCATCCGAAGAGTTGGCCCATAAGAAGCTCCTCATAATGGCTTCAATGCATTCTATCACCTTCTTCGGAGCCTTATACAATGAGAAATAGTAAATGGGTAAATTTTCTAGCACCGATTTAATAAGAACCAACCTACCCCCGATGGATAAAGTCTTCGCCTTCCGCGACACAAGTCTAGATTTAATCACATCAATCACCTTCAACCAATTATTAATCCTATTCATATTCGCTCCCACTTTAATCCCAAGATACTCAAAAGGAAAGGCGCCTTTCTTACAACCCAAGATTTGCATCATATCATCGACTTCTCTATCCTCGGTACCAACCCCAATGATATTTGACTTATGGAGATTAATTCGGAGTCCCGAACATAAGTAAAACACCCGGAGAATGCGAGCCATACTTTCCAAGTTTTCCCGAGACCAATTCCCCAATATAAGAGCATCGTCTACATAAAACAAATGCGTAATGTCGGCTTCAATATCGGTAAACAAGTCTTAGGTAGTCTGTTATCTATACTATTACTATATTATAAAGGAAAGGATTTCAACAAAATTTAAGTAATTACAAACATATAATACACATGGTACAATAACTTAATGAAGGTAGTAAATGGGGTGAAGTTGTCTTTTTACATTAACAATTAAGTTGATTATCAAATAATAAAGTTATTAGTGACTATCCATGTTTCTAACTCCTTTTAAGTTATTAGTGACTATCTATATTCCTAACTCATTTATCTCATTTATGTTCATATACCTTCTATTAGAGCGCTATAAATAGTGGTTATTGTCTTTTTATTATATATATATATCAATAAAACAACTCTCTCATTCTTATTCTCTTTATAATCTTTGGTTTGTTAGTATGCATTGTCACCGGCTTTTTCTTCATTTTGTACCTTTATGAGGCTTTATTCTTACTGATATCTTATGGCTGCCTTTTACCATGAAAACGATTAATGGACCATTTTCTTTTGTTTCCGCAAATTCATAAGGGATTTTGTCTACGAGAATATTGCGGATAACCGTTATGTTGTAGTTGGTCGTTCAAAATTTTGTGAAATATAGGGTACTGATCTTAAGGTAACCTTTTGTTCACCACTAAAACAATATTCTTGCAATCATTATGTGTTTACGCCCCCAACCAATCCATACTTTGTTGTTTTTATAATCTTTTATACAATTAATATCTAGGGTTGTATTTTTATATTTAGGAAGTTCATAGAAAAGAAATCAAATAATATTTTAATACATGGAACTATTGTAGTTGCTCATAAAATTGATAGGTAGGGTACAAAAATTGATAGATAAGGTAGAGTGAAATGATTTTGTATGTTTGAGTTTGACATGCATGAGAAACATGATCATATTATGGCCTTACTCATGAGTTAATGTATAGAAAACTCTTAAGTGTTGTCATAAAAAAATATTTTTGCAATTAAAAACCACAAAGTATCCATATGATCTGAATACAATATATAACATCTTACGATTATATAGTGGTATAGACAACTGAGTTGTTGGTTGACAAAAGACACTCATTCATTACATGTCATATATTGTGGACAACAACTTGCATATGGACAGATTAATCAATATCATATATTTTTAATTATTTAAACCGGCGATGTCATTTGACTTTTTATAATAAAATGAGAAATAAAAATGACATAGAATGAAGGAAGCTACCACGTATTTGCAGAGTAAAACAAGAATATCCCACCCCAAAAATACAACTAGACCATAACGCGATGGACATGATTTCTACGATATTACTCGTATGTTAGTTGCTCCTTTTACATCAATTGTTACTCTATAATGTCGGTATTTATTGCTATTTTTATGGCATTTATTAATGGGGTATTCTTTAAGATATTAACTAAAAGTTACAGAATTTGGAATTCCGTCAAATTGTAATTATATATGCATATAATAACCCTTATTCTAATTTTTTGTTGAAAGACTTAATTTAGTGGAAATCATTATACAACCCTAACTTAGTGGTCTCAGGTTCGAATTCCTACCCACACACCAGTGTTCTCCTTGCCTAAGCTCAAACATTCACGGGGAATTTTTTGTGATGTGCATGGATCGAACCTGTGACCTACCCCCGGGATGGAAATCTCTAAGGAAAAGTCCACCCTACCTCAAACCAGCTGGGATGGAGATCATTGACGGCCCTTGTTTTAAATGAATACAAGTATTCTATATTATTTGGTGTAAGATGAGCCGATATGATTTTCGACTTTGACGATTCTAGTTTATTTGGGCTTGTTATAATAATAAATCAAAATCCAGTACCGAAGGCTTTTCACGTGAAACTTCATAGATGAAATACTGCAAGTCCAACTAATACAAAACACTTCAAATCTGATTATAGAACAGTTGAACTCCTACTCTCTTTCACATCATCAACACGGTGAACTGATTACAAACTCACACTACGAACAACAAATAAGATTCAATCAACATGGTGTATCAATCTTGAACAGTGAGAAAAAACAGAGACAATGAAAAACTTTCAAGATGGTATGTCAACAAAATATATGAAAATGAGGATATATCTAAGCCTGAGAAGAATGGCCAGCCCATCAGCTTCCAAGAGACTTGAATACAAACTCCTGAGCCCATCATGAAGCCCTAAACTCCTAAGCTTTTCAAATAAGCCCAGCAATACTCATGAAAAAAAATACAAATAATAATAGAATCAATCAAATAGAAACTAGATATTTGTAAAAATGAATTGAAAGAAAACAAACCTTTGTTGGATTTAAGTGTCTCGGCCTGCTAAAAAGTTCCTTTAATACTAACGAATTATATAAAAGAATATTTTTTTAACAACTATTAACGTTATAGCAATAAATATAGCAAAATATATTAGAGTGACATACTGGAATAGCTAACCGATGATTCGTGAAGCTATCCTAGCGACTAGCGTTTCTCTAACCGAAAATTAACCTTATAGCAATAAATATTTCATTTTATTTTATTGTTATGTTATTATTTAGATTAAATAATTAGATGATTGAATATTTGGATATATTTAGATATTTGGATTATCCAGTGGCGGATCTAGGAATTATTTTCAGTGGGTTCACTGTTTTTAGATGCACCTACTTCATATGACCATGCCAAAAAAAAAAAAACTCAGGTCGGGTCAGCGATTCGGATCAAATAAGGTTCATCACATATTAAAAGTATCGATGATTCAAGTTTCAACAAGTTACAAATTAACATAATTAGGCACCAATTTAAATTTCAATAAATTAACAATTTAGAACCACTTATTGTTTAACTAAGTGTAGCATTTTCACATAATCATTCAACTATTCAAATTAAGTAAAGAAATATATTTAACATATCTTGTAAGACATTTGCAAATACATTTGACATAATAATTCAATTTTATATGTTCACACAATTAACTATTAGATTTGTTTTAAAGGCAATTAACTATTAGATATTCATTTACTTAACATTTACTTAATTCAGTTTTTTTATTAACAGCCGAATGCAAACTATTATTCATAGAAACCATACACAACAAGCTCTTAGCAAGATTAAAAGGTGAACTACAATTATGAACACATAAACCACCCAACAATACTTATTCTACATAACACTTAAAAGCTTAGAAAGTACACTCAACAACATTTTATAAACAAATATGATATCCTCATGTGGTTGAATCCAACTTCATAGAACATAGTTAAAATTAGTAAAGAAAATTGAAGTTTACTCAATAAATTAGTTAGTAAAGAAAATTGAAGTTTACTCAATAAATTAGAAATTAGAAAGTGAAGTGGTGGAGAGTGGCGGCGGCCGATTGTTTTAACTTTTTAAACGAGAGGGGACTATATGATATGTTTGAATGGGGGCTGTGCAGTAGTTGTGTTTGTGGGTGTTATGTTTGATAAGAATTGTGTTGGGCTTAGAATAACAACAGAACATAAGAAAACCCTATTTTAAGGCTGGGTCGATATAGTAGATTAAAAAAACGCATTCAACATGTTTTGAACTGGGGACCTACACTTTAAAAGGTAGAGATTTAACCATTAAGCCACTTACATGATATAGCTATGGTTCATGCTAATTTTTCTTATAGGTTCGTGACTCATTTTTTCTATATATTTCTACTAAAAATCGAAAACCCGGTGGGTTCGCCTGAACCCGTACAAGCCTTCCTAAGTCCACCTTTGGGATTATAATATATGGATTAAATTGTGCTCAATACATTTTAAGGTTCTAAAATTTTAGAGAGAGCCCAATGAGTTTTCGTTTTCGTTTTCATATTATATATATATATATATATATATATATAGAGAGAGAGAGAGAGAGGGGTGATGGGTGGCAACAACATTGGTTGGTGGCAGCATTGGAGGTAATGGGTGGTGATGGCGATGATGATGAGTTGTGGTGACAACGACGATGGGTGGTGGCGTTGGTGGTGAGAGGCAGTGGCTGTGGTTGATATGCTAAACCTTAGGACTCTACGTATGTTTAGTTTTGTAATTAGTGTATGGTCAGTGTTTATATTGGTAAAGTTTTCTTATTCAATAACCATATCGATAAACGAAAGGATAAACAATCGATCAATCAAACAATGATTAACCCACAAAACCTTAAAAGATAGACTAATTTGATGTTAATCGATTGACATGTGAACTAGAATATTCAACATATGAACCTAAAAAAAATCAATCAATGACCAACACCAAACACACTCGCTTTTTCAGGAAAGTTGATGCTTTGTGGAGTTCTTTAAGTGAAAGCTTAACACACACTCAAGCGGACCCATTGAGGATCTTGAGTGATATGTTATCATATATGATTATGACCATTCAATATGTTGAATATGTGGTGCCTTTTGTTCAACTTTTTCTATCCAACTATTAATAGCAGGATTAATGAGTCGCCATCAGTTTTTCCTTTTTGTAGTCGTTGATTTTGTTCCAGAAAATTGAAAGTAACATAGACTTCAGAATTTGTCTCAACTATGAGAATGTGAGATTTTGGCTTGTCTTAAACATACACTACTATAAAAACACCATTCCTTGACATTCATTTTATGACATACATGTAGTAGTTGGTTACCCCGGGTTGAAAAAATCTAATATGACTTAATAAAAAATGATAAAAGAAGAAAACATACCAAACGTAAACTCAGTCATACGGATCAACATTCAACCACAGGACATTCATGCAATACAGCATTCTTTGTCATTTGCCAACAAAACTTACAGAAAAAAAGAAGGTATAGATATGAAAAAAAAAATAATAAGAGTTCATTTACTTCATGTCATCCTCTACACAATCATATTTGAATAAATTTAAATGTAACGTTTGAGCTATCACACAATTAAGTATTCCATTGACTGATAAATAATAAGCAAAATCCTAAAGTGTCCTTATTTGGCGTGTCACGGAATTGAAAAATATAATATGACTTAATAAAAATGATAAAAGTAGAAAACATACCAATCGTAAACTCAGTCATACGGATCATTAATTCCCATTTGCATTCACTGACCTGAACCTTGAAGCAAATGTAGCGATTCATAGCTCACTTAAGTAGTAATTTCGGCTTTCTCTTTATACTCGATGATATCAATAAAAAAAAGTCAATTCCTTAAACTAATAGTATTATATTCCCACAATGAACTTGTACATACACATCATGTGCAAAACATGAGATCCCGGTCAAGATACTAAAAAACACATTGAATGGAATTTAAAAAATAAATATGATTCTTCTCCCCCACTTTTGCCTTGAATTCAAATTCATATTGTATGTTTAGTGTTCAAAATCTGATGACACATTGTATTTGAAACATTATAAAAAAAATTGTCATTCCTTCATCAAAATTTCAAGAAAAACAAGACCCAGACCAAAACGCCATTCCTTTCTTGCAAGACGCCATTCCTTAGCGCTCAGAACGATTTAAAATGGAAAATCCATATGCATCGCTCTAAATCAGTCGTAATCAAATCGGCATAGCTATCAAAATTTAAAAAAATCAAAGAAAACTTTATATCGATTCATAAATCCTGATCAACAAAAACTTTGCATTTCATGAAGCAATAAAATTACTAAACATATGAAGCATAATACACTCGTTGGTTATGATTTTCATGCTCATAATGATCTAAAGCGAAAATTCAATACGTATAGCTCCAAATGAGTCATAATCAAAGTTGACCAACTATCTAACAAAAACACAGAAAACTATAAAATCGATTTATGAATCATGATCAACATTAAGTTAACATTTCCTGTAACAATAAATTGAATTACTGTATAGTTTCAAAAACTAACGCACTCAGAGATCTATGCATGACTCTATTGTATCATGCACCCAATTAGATACTACAAATTAACTGAATTTAACAATTGAAACTACTTAAGATTTCATAACCCTATACTGATACCTTTGACATAGTTGCAGCTGATGAAAATTCAACAAGGAGAGTGGGACTGAGTACATGTGTATGGGATACCTCAACAAATCGTTATAATCAACTATTTTCTTTTTTCTTAGAAACCACTCTCTAACCTGGTATCCCCAACTTGCCTCCTTCCAATCTACATTCATTCACCGCCAAATTTAGTGTGAAACAATAATGTGATGAAATAAAATATAATCAAACATATGTTTAGAAAATTACCTCAAGTAATCTAAAGTTTTAGAATCTTCAATGCAGCAAATTTCCATATTTAACAGAAACTGAAGTGACATGACCGAACATCAAGAAAAGATGAAGGGCATACTTGTAACTCTTGTAAAGTTTCAACTCTTGGGATAATTTAGTTAGAAGTAGAGCATGTTGCAATACTTTGTATTGGTGTTGATGATCAAGATTGTATTTATAGCAAGCAAAGAAGTTAGATCTGATGCATTTTTCTTATAAAAGATAGAAGATTCTGAAGCCTCCAAGTTCATTAGTAAAACTTAGTCCTATTGTGTTTATTCCTCTTTTATGGTTCACAATTGATGAAATCCATTTTATGATTTCCTAACTGTTTGATAAAATCAAAAGCATATATCATATATCAGTTATATGCGAGCTATGATGCGTCTAGCTCTTGCTGCGAAAGAGAGCTAACTATTCGATATTGTTGATTTGTTAGTCATAGTTTTGTGTTTTTACTTTTTGACTATTTGTTAGTCATAGAACTTGATCAGTCTAGCTAAAGAAAAGGTGAATATTATTACAGATCAATAATATTCAAATATGCAATAACTAAACACTTGCTAGATTATCAAATAAGATATTCAAGTTTTGCACCATTATTATTTCTAAACTGTTAAATGTTAACTCAATTCTTTTATCAAAGTCACATACTTGCCTTGATGCAGCTTATAAACATACAAATGGATGCCACTCTTATGATTCTTCTTCAACATTAAGTTCTTCAATTCTTCACCATATTAAGGGTAGACTATAATATCTAAAAGGTTTAGCAGTTGGACAAAGAAAATATAACTCATACTATTTCAGTATCAACTCAAAATCATACATAAAACATCCTCCTTCATTAATTATTCCAACACCTACATACTATAACATCCATAAGCTAAAAAGCATCAAAATTCAAAAACCAAAACCACCACATTTAAACCATACAACCAAAAACCAACACCCTTGAAAGTTGATACATCATATACCATCTTAATCCACCTCCTCAATCTTTGGTCCAGCACCATCGCTTCCACTGCCGGCTGAAGATGGACCATCCTCATCCATACCACCTCCCATATTCGGCCCACCAGCACTGCCCTGATACATTCTCGCGATTATTGGATTGCGTATCCCTTCAAGCTCCTTTATCTTATCCTCAAACTCTTCCATCCCCGCTAGCTGATTACCATCCAACCACTTGATCGCCTCCTCGACTGCGTCCTCCACCTTCTTCTTGTCATCTTCCGGCAACTTCGATCGTATCTTCTCATCGTTGATGGTGTTCCTCATGTTGTAAGCATAATTCTCCAACGCGTTCTTTGCTTCCACCTTCTTCTTGTGCTCTTCATTCTCCTCCTTGTATTTCTCCACCTCCTGCACCATCTTCTCGATCTCCTCCTTCGACAGCCTTCTTTTCGTTCATAATTATTTCAAAACAAAACACTTATTTCAAAACAAAACACTAATCGAATTTATAAACTATTCATCAAAGTTTAGAAACTATAATATAGTAATTTAAATATACTTGCATATAGGAAGGAGTAATTTGATTTGGTAAATAACTGTACAACCTAAAAGGAGATAAAACTATAACATAAATGAAAATATTTGAATCTGTATTCATCTTTAATGATAACCACGCATTCAGAACCTCAATAAGTGAGAAGAACAAAATCTGTAGTCGCGCTGGGGATGTCTTATCTTCCTTCAACTGCAAGTACCTTTCAGGAAAAAAAACAAACAATGGTAAGTGCGATCTACGCATTGCGAGCACCAAAGAATTAACTAATGTAGCTTACCCTTGACCTTTTGCCCAACGCGAGAGTTGATAAAGTTGAACTGTTTCATTTGAGGCATGGCATGCAAGAAGTAGATAGTTTCGAGGCCGCACCATCCACGCAAATCTCATGCACAAAGCCGAATACACACATATCACTGCATCAAAAATTTAAGGTGCATATACTTTAATACATTATAAGGGCACTCCCTACAATTTCTTATATTTAAACATGCATGTTATTGTTGAAAATGTAATTCAAGCTTCCTTGGAGGACTGAAGGAGTAACATTGAAGTTTGCATGCATGTGCCAACGTCTACTTTTGAATATGTATTCATTTTTTAATATAGTTAGTTTGAGTCAATAAGTTGGCCGGATCTCTTGCTGATTTTTATTCATTTTAGGTTTGGTTATTTTCCTATTTAAGTTGTAGTTGATGATCACATTTGTATTCACTTTTCAAAGTTTTCAGCCATTAATACAATTGAATCATTCGACTATTGTTGTTCTTATTGTTCTTTCATTATCCAACAGTGGTATCAGAGCCTGGTTTCTAAGCTCTTTCCTTTTCAATGGCTGAAATCAAACCTACTCAAAACACTCATACCATTCCAGTATTCAAGGGTGAAGGCTATGAATATTGGAGTATTAGAATGAAGACCATCCTCAGATCACAAGAAGTATGGGAACCTGTAGAGAGTGGAATTCAAGTTCGTGGAGATCAAGATAAACAAAGGGAGTCTAGGAAGAAAGATGCCAAGGCTTTGGCTATTATTCAGCAAGGTGTGCATGATAACCTGTTCTCACGTATAGCAGGTGCACACACTGCCAAATAAGCTTGGGATACATTGAGGCTTGAATACCATGGTGATACTCAGGTTTAAGCAGTGAAGTTACAAGGACTAAGGAGAGAGTTTGAACATCTTACAATGGGAGAATCTGAAATGGTTGGTGACTACTTTTCTTGGGTCATGGGGATTGTCAGTCAACGATGATCATTTGGTGAATTGGTTAAAGACCAAAAGGTTATTGAAAAGACTCTCAGGGGCCTGTCCTCAAGGTTTGATTTTGTAGTCCCCTCTATTGAAGTAGCATTTGATCTCACCACTCATTCCTATGAGGTTGATGGGATCTTTGTAGTCACAAGAATAAAGATTGTTAAGCAGCAGAGAAGGTGAATGAACAAGCCCTTCAAGTTTTTCAGAGTCCTAAAAAGAATGATCTAATGGAGGGCCATCAAGAGGAAGAGGCAGAGGATATACAAGAGGTGAAGGAAGAGGAAGATAACAAGAAAGAGGAAGAGTTCCTCAGTGTTATCTTTGCAACAGAATGGGCCATCTCAGAAAGGATTGCTAGTACAATGATGAGGCTCAAGTCAACATAGCAAATCAGGAGACTAATGATTCAGAATCCAATGATGAACAATTCTTGTTTGGGTTTTCACTCCTGGTTTACCAGAGATTACTCACACTAAGGTTAATCATTTTGAACCTTTACTTCTTATGACAAACACTGCATCTCAATCTTTATCAAGTTCTTTCTAGTTCATAGATTCAGGATGTTCCAATCACATGACTGGCTCTAAAAATAGTTTTGTTAAACTAAATGAGTCTTTCAAGTTATCAGTAAAGTTAGGAGATAAAAAGGAGATTCAAGTTGAGGGCATAGGTCAAGTGAAGGTGGTAACACCTAATGGCCAATTCAAGCTCATTGAAGATGTTTATTATGCATCTTAACTGGAATACAACTTACTCAGTGTGGGTCAATTGATGAGGAAGGGATATGCATTATTGTTTGATGACAATGCTTGCATCATAATTAACAAGAAGACAGGAGTTACACTGATGAGAGTGCAGCTACAAAAGAACAAGATGTTTCTTATGGATGTGTCAAACGCTCAAGCTGAAGACCTCAGCAAATCTGACAGTGAAGCTATAATCTGGCATGAGAGATATGGATACCTTCACTATCAAGGTTTGCAACACTTATACAACAAAGGTATGGTCTTTGATTTACCAAAAATTAAATCACAAGATAAGTGTGAAGGGTGTGTCTTGGGTAAACAGTGAAAACAACCATTTAGTACTAGCACATGGAGAGCAAAACAAAAACTTGAATTGGTTAATTCTGATCTTTGTGGACCAGTGCAAGTTGCTAGTCTAGGTGGAAGCAAATATTTTTTTGCTGTTTATTGATGATTTTACAAGGATGTATTGTGTATACTTTGTTGAAAAGAAGTCAGATGTGTTTAATAAATTCAAAGAGTTTAAGGAACTTGTTGAAAAAGACAGTGAATGCAAGATTAAAGCTCTTAAGACTGATAAGGGAGGAGAGTTTACTTCCAAAGAGTTTAATAAATTCTGTGTTGACAATGGAATTAAAAGACTCTAGACTCTTCCTTATACACCAGAAGGGAATGGTGTAAGTGAGAGGAAAAATAGGACAGTGTTGGGGATCATGAAGAGTATGTTAAGGTACAAAGGTCTTCCCAAGTTTTTTTTGGGCAGAAGCAACAGCATTTGCTATCATACTTCTGAACATTTCACCAACAAAGGCCTTAGATAATCAAACTACATTTGAAGTACGGATTGGTCACAAACCACGAGTTAAAAATCTGAGAGTTTTTGGTTGTATTGCTTATGCTCTAACCCCAGGTCAATTAAAACAGAAGTTGGATGATCATTTAGAGAAGTTTGTCATGATTGGATACACTTCTCAAACTCTTGCAGGGTACAGGTTGTATAATCCAGTTACTAAGAAGATACTGACTAGGAGAGATCCAAAGTTTATTTGAAGAATCTAAATGAGAATGGAAAGACAAGGAACCTGAACACAACTACACTCTACTGGAAGACACTACTGCTGAGAAAGAAATGGAAAGAATCCATGAAGATTATGGTAGCTCTCAAGTGTCTCAAGATCATGATGAAAGTGATCAAGGTTCAAATCAGAATGGTGGGGGACCAGTCAATCAAAGTGAGGGCTCTTCAAGTAGTTCAGCTGAGACAATTAAGTATAGAAGTCTCCATGACATCAATGCTAACTATCAATTTGCCCTCACAGCTACTGATCCTGTGACTTATGATGAGGCTGCAATTAAGAAAGAATGAAAAAATGCTATGAAGGAAGAGCTTGCATCAATAAACAAGAATGGAACCTGGAAGCTGGTAGACAAACCTAAAGGTGCAAATCTCATTGGGCTCAAATGGCTATTTAAAACAAAGTCAGGAGCAGATGGTGAAGTGGTCAAGTATAAGGCCAGACTAGTGGCTAAGGGGTATGCTTAGAATTATGGTGTGGACTATGAAGAAACCTTTGCTCCAGTTGCAAGGTTTGAGACCATAAGATTGATCATTGAAGTTGCTGCTCATTTTGGATGGACCTTATTTCAGCTGGATGTGAAATCAGTTTTTTTGAATGGAGAACTTAAAGAAGAGATCTTTGTGGAACAGCCTGAAGGCTTCATTGTTGATGGTCAAGAACAAAAAGTATACCAGCTGATAAAAGCCCTTTATGGGTTAAAACAGGCTCCTAGAGCCTGGTACTCTAAAATAGATGCCTGTTTTCCAGGTGAAGGTTACAAAAGAAGCCCAAATGAACCTACATTGTATTACAAGAGGGTGGCAGAAGAGGTTATCTATGTATGCCTATATGTAGATGACATTATTTATACAAGTTCAAGTGTCAAGATGGCTGATGAGTACAAGAAATGTATGAAGAATCATTTTGAATGACAGATTTGGGGCTTATGTCCTTCTTCTTGGGTCTTGAAATCAATCAAACTCGTGTATTTGTGGGTCAAGAAAGGTATGCCACTAGTCTAATTAACAAATTTGGATTTCACAACAGTGGGAGTGTTCGTACTCCGATGAATACAAGTGAAAAGCATCAGGAGAATGAGGGAACTGATCCAGCAGATGGTACATACTATAGAAGTTTGGTAGGAGGCTTGATTTATTTGACCCACTCCAGGCCAGATGTTGCGTTTGCAGTAGGAATTGTATCCAGATTCAGGCAGAAACCAAGTAAGGCTCAACTTGGTGCTGCCAAAAGAATTTTGAAGTATATTTTTGGTACCATAGACTATGGACTTGGGTATGCAAAAGGAAAATGTGAAATGGATGTGGTTTTAACTGGTTACACTGACTGGGCAAACTCAATTGATGATACAAAAAGTATTTATGCACATACTTTTTCTATTGGAAGTGGTGCGATAACTTGGAGTTCAAAGAAACAACATGTTGTAGCATTATCTAGTTCTTAAGCAGAGTACATATCAGCTACAGATGCTACATGTCAAGGAGTATGGCTCAGAAGAGTTCTTGAAGATCTAGACTTAGCTCAATCACAAGCAACTGTGATTTTCTGTGACAACAATTCAGCAATCTATTTGTCCAAAAATCCAGTCCAGCATAGTAGAACTAAACACATTGAGCTTAAGTATTATTTCATTAGTGACATGGTTTCAAAAGGATTTGTGGAGTTGAGATTTTGTCCAAGTGAAGATCAAGTGGCAGATGTTTTGACCAAGGCTCTAAGTCGAGAGAAATTTGAAGTGCAGAGGAGCAGACTAGGAGTAAGGAAGTTTGAATTAAGAGGGGGTGTTGAAAATGTAATTCAAGCTTTCTTGGAGGACTGAAGGAGTAACATTGAAGTTTGCATGCATGTGCCAACGTCTAGTTTTGAATAAGTATTCATTTTTTAATATAGTTAGTTTGAGTCAATAAGTTGGCCGGATCTCTTGCTGATTTTTAGTCCTTTTCAGTTTGGTTATTTCCCTATTTAAGTTGTAGTTGATAATCACATTTGTATTCACTTTTCAAAGCTTTCAGCCATTAATACAATTGAATCATTCGACTATTGTTGTATTATTGTTCTTTCATTATCCAACAGTTATTACTAACCTCCTGTCATGTTGCCTGATAACATTTCTGAAGGTTTCTCAATGTGAGCCATTGCCTGCCATATATCAACAATAACATATTATAAATTTCCAGATTTACATTTGAAAACATTTCAAATCATAAGTATAATGTAAACACAGGACAATACGTACATATTAGAGGATTTATACAACGACAAGATCAGTTGGTGATATATGATACTAGCTGCATATTAAAGTCCGTGTGAAATCGGATGTGGGAAAAGACTTCACAAACAGATCACCGATGGGACTTGCTAATTAACGACTTACCTGTGAACGGTTCACTAAAGGATCACCAATAACAATACAATTGACGGATCAACAACCTTTTTTTTTACTACAGATTACTCATAAGGCCTAAAATATTATTTGTCTTTAATTTTTTTGTGTTTCATATACCATCAATGGACTTCAAAATTTGTATTATCTAACCGTGATCACCGGTGATTCTTTAAACATGATCTCTTCATTACGAACTTATGGAAACTTATAACTAAATAAGAGCCTCATCTAATGTGAACATGAAATAATCAGATTTTATGAAGCAGACAAATTAATTATACCGTCTTTTAATTCAAATTACCTGATTTTAACTTGTAGTATATATGTTACTAGACTCGTAATGTGATTCAAAATTGTATAATTTTTGTTTTATAATTGTGTTAATAACTTTTAGGCCAACTAACCTTTACAAGAAATTGTCTTATTATAAATAGAATTAATTCTTTTGAGAAGTATAAAGAATGGAAGAAGTAAAGAGGTGTATAGCCATGTTTAGGCCAACAACCCAACAAATGGCAACAGAACACAGCAACGGGTGTGTCAGGAAAAAAATGTATAAAATATTGGAAGGATATAATGACCAAACTCATTTTACCTTTTTCGCCAATTCCTGTTTCTATAAACTATAAAGGAATTGGAATTGCCTAGAAACTAGAAAGTGCAAAATGCTATTCAACCAAACAAGACAAAAAGTATTTCAATTGGAGCTTTATTTAGTTTTTTTTTAGTATTTATAAAAAATCAATAGAAATCGATGTCATTAAAGAAGAGTCCTACCTTTGGGCCGTTCATAGAGCTAAAGCCCAAAGTTTGTTTTGAGCTGAATGGGTCAATTTTAATGTTAGTAGTTTGGTGTAATTTGGTGTTTTGTAGTTCGTTTTTGGTGTACTTTCCCAGCCTCTGACTGGCTCTTTATATTCAGCTATAAAGTGACCGTTGTTTAAAAAAGAGAAATCGATGTCATTATGGATGGAGGTCAGTTTCTATCATCTTAATTTTTTTTATATGTAACAAATGTAGTTTTATAGTTAATATAAGTTATAAATAATAGAGGGAGTTCTCGGAATGGAGAATCGTCCAATGCTATTTGTTTGATCACAAGCTAATTGAAAAGATTACTGGAGAATATCAAAGTAACATCAGTGTTAAAACCTAACTTGCCATCCTTAATTTGTGACAAGATGGTTTGAGACCGGATTAATTTATAGAGGTTATAGAATAATTAGTACTAAATAGATTAACGCAACATTGTCATTTATTGATAGTTAGAGGGGTATTATGTAATAGATAGTTGATGGCAGTTGGCTCTAGTGAGTACTTAGACATGCAATAAAGGTAGAATTGGCTCAAAGACAAAGCTCTCCTTATCCCTGTTAGGTATCAAATAGTATAGGGACTAATCTGTAATTATTCATTAGTTAGGTAGTTAGTAATATAGTTAGGTAGTTGATAATATGTGTATAAATACATGTAATGTTAATGAATAATACTAGTTATTAATTGATTTGGGTTATCCCTCTCCTTCTCTTGAGTTTCTTCTTAATCTCTATCTTTAGCTCTTGATCTATTGATCACCATTTTGTATCGTAACAAGTGGTATCAGAGTTGTCGAACCTCTCGACCTCCGACCACCATCTATCCGTCAATCACCATCATAACTAGCTGTCATAACCACCTTACACCACCATCACAAACCACTATAACCAACCACCCACACCACCATAATCCACTGTAAAAGACCCATTCCTTTTTCAATTCAGTCCGGTTACCATTTCTAATCATTTTCGCCATTTTTCATCCGTTTTTTTGTTTCCAGATTCATTTTATCCCTTTCTTCCACTCTATTTCTTCCTTTTCTTCCATTCTATCTCTATGTTTCATTTTTTTAATCCACTATGTTTTCAATTGTTCTCGTTCCATTTTATTTCTTCATGTTCGTTTTACTCTGTTCTAATTTGTTCAATTCAGTTCCGTTCAAATTCTTGAATTCAGTATACGATTCAAGAATTGGGGTTTTTTACTATTTAAGCATTCAAGTAGCAGTATCAGAAACTGTTTCCACCGATTTCTTTAACAATAAGAATGGTGTTCTTGTGTTCTTGTGGGGGTTTAACATGGGACAATAGAGTTCATATCTGTGGATATATTAGATGTTCTTGTGGTGCAATAAAATTTAATGGCAGACGCCATTGTTGTGGTTATACACTCGATTATTCAGTACCACCTACTGATTAGGAACTGTATAGCGGATTTAGAAGCATTGATGAATGGATGGGCTAAACAACTTGGAGAAAACATAGGCCTAATTTGTTCAACACCAACAATCAAGAAAAGAGCATTCTAAATCCTACATCTTCCATGAAAGATATCAAGAACCTTCAACAAACGGATTCATTTCAAGACTATTGTAAGTCATTCGACTTTCTTCTTAAAAAGGTAATTCTAAGTGAGGATTACACCACAAATCTGTTTGTGGAATGCCAGAATTCAGAAATTAAATGGTGGGTTGGGTTCTTAGGGCCAAAAACACTTAAAGAGGCTTATGAAATGGCAAATAGGCATAATAATTTTCTTTAACTTTCTTAATAGTGATAAAGATTCAAGAAGATAATTGATCTGTCTGTTAGTGTACATTCTGATGAAAAAGCTAGTGAAAGTGATATTCGATTTGATGAATTTGAAAATAGGAATGAGATTCAAGAAACATGTGATAATATTGTTCAAGAAACAATGGTAGAAGAAGTAATTGATGATGATGTATTAGAAGGAAATGGATATAAGGATGAGGCTGCATTAAGGCGTTCATTGAAATGCCTCAAGGGTTTAACAATGAAATGAATGTTGAGGTGGGAATTGATTCAAGGAAAAGTGAAAAAGATGATGATGATGATGATGATAGTAAGGAAGAAGGGATAATAAAAGGAAATATAAATGGAATATATGGGAATGTGTTAGGATCTGAGTATTGGTTTGTTTTGATTAAATATGAAATATGAATGAAGTATAAATGGAAAGTGCAGCGGAATAATAATAAATCAAAACATAGAGTATAATTGTTTTTAATCGAATGCTTTCATTAAATGGAAAGATTACAATTGTACAATTAACTCCCCCTCAGCCTGATCACTCAGAGAATGTTTGTCTTAAGAGAGAATGACGAGTGATGAATAGAACAGTACAAGTACTGTTCTATTTATAGACAAGTACAAACCTCTGATGATCAGTTGCTGACGTCACCTAGAAAGCGACCCCTAACAGACTAACAAACTATAACAACTGTTAAGCTATTAAACTACTGTTACATTGAAACAACTGATAAATAAAACTCTGTTAGTCTAAACTCTGATGTCTTCTTATCATCTGTTGAACCAAAGTGCTGTTGGTTCAACAGACCTTTCCTCTTCAGATCTTTGATCAGCAGTTGTTCTTCATCAGACT
The DNA here is from genome assembly GCA_032199755.1 of Ambrosia artemisiifolia. Lineage (NCBI taxonomy): Eukaryota > Viridiplantae > Streptophyta > Magnoliopsida > Asterales > Asteraceae > Ambrosia > Ambrosia artemisiifolia. Next base: position 56,947,930 of record CM063519.1, read on the forward strand.
TTATCCATCAGACTTTGTCAGCAGCAGTTGTCTTCTAACAGTTGTTAAGCAGCAGCAGTTTAGGAATCAACAGAACTTTGGAGGAAGCTTTATTGTAACAACTGTTCTTTATTCATGATCAAACACTTTGTATATTTTGGCTTTTAATCATCTGTTCTTCTCCAGGTCAGCAGACCCAACAATCTCCCCTAGAACAGATGATGCCAAAACTCTGCTTTATTCTTGATCTTTATTCCTCATCAGACTTTCTCTAATTTGCCCTTTCAATTGTAATTCAAAGCTTAGAGAGAAGAGGTCTTCAGCATCTCTATCCAGTGTCAAATTCAGAAGTGTCTGGAGATCTTCAGCACTTAGGCCAGGTGCCTCATCCATACTCAACTTCTGAACACTACCATCTGATCTGAGCAGTGTCAATTCATGGGTCTCTTTATCAGACTTCCATTTTAAAATTTTAGAATCAGAGGAGTGACTGGGATGCATCTTTATTTTTGATGAGTTAGGAGATGGAGGCCTGCCAATGAGTTCTCTGAACTTCTCTGTGACAGGGTCAGAGAAGTATCTGATTTGGTTCAAGAGACCCTCTTTTACATAGGTTTCAGTAAACTTTCTTGTATCCTCTTCAGACATTTCCTTCTGCTTCTTGTATTGTCTTTTAGCAGCAATAGAAAGATCAGAGGTTTCAAGTAAACTGTCTAGTGTAAAGGCCTGTGAGGGTTTCTTGGGAGCATCATCATACACTGGTTTTCTTGGTAGTTTGGGATTGGTCTTTCTTTCTTGTTCAAGCTTCTTGTATGTTTCAATTAACCTGAGCTCAGACCATCTAGCAACAGATCTCATCTCTCCATACTTGGCTGCTACAAGCTCTTGTCTCATTCTCTTGAACTTCAAGGCTCTAGCTTGATCTCTCCCTTTACTGAAATCAGGGGCAGAGGCCTTAGTAGGAGGATTCTTGGCCATGCTCTTAATTCTAATGAGTTCTTCCCTGAGAGCATGTGTGGTCCAGCCTGTAAATTGATTCTTTGTTGCTTTGTAAGGCTTGGTTGCCAAGATCTGTTCTAGCAGTGAATCCCTTACTTCCATTTCCAAGTGTCTGCTGAGAGGCATGGTAGACATGGAATTGCTCAGGGTCTTAGCATAGTCTTCAATCCTTCGAACTTTGCTAAGCTCTGCTGAATGGATGCCCTGAGCAGTCCTGTCATCCTTCCCTTTGCATTTCTCCTTGATGACAGCATCAGCCTGTTCACCCTTGTATTTAAGATAGGTGTCAATGTTGGGTGGAACAGGGAAGCCTTTGAGAGAAGGGAAGGATCTTTCTGATGGCTGATCAGTATTGTAAAAGGATTGAAGTTCCCCCTTGATTAGATCCAACTCAAGGGGATACTTCTCAGCCAATGGGGTGATGGTTGGTGGTGGTCTATGTGATCTGAATTGAGATGTGTGTGGTGAAAAAGATGAGAGTGGAATGGCATTGACTGGTGTGGATTGTGAGCTTGGGGTGTTAGGTGGTGTGTTGTGGATGTTTTCATCTTGTACAACAAAGGTGGATTTCCTTTTCCTGCTGTACAAGATTTTTGGTGAAGGTGAGGATGAAGCAGTTATTTGGGTTTTAGGTTGTGTTGTGGTAGGTTTAGGTTGAGCAGATGTTTTAGCAGCAGTGGTTTTAGGTTCAGTGGTTTGAGTAGCAGAGGTTGTGGTGGCAGTGGTTGTGGTAACAGGTGTTTGTACAGTAGAGGTTTCAGCAGTTAGTTTGGAAGGTGGTTTTCTAGTGTGTTTGGCTGGCATTTTCTTTCTCTTTGAAGTATTCACATCTTCCACTTCCTGCTGCTGTTCCTTTTTCAACTGTACCAACATCTCTGCCTTTACTTCCAAAGTATCAGCCCTTTTCCTTTTATCCTGAGCAGCTTTCTCAGCTTGTTCATTAGCTGAAGTGTCAACTTCTTTAGCCTTTGATGCTTGAGCTGGTTTAGTGACAGGGATCTGAACATTTGGTTGCTGTGTTTGTGGAGCTGATTTGGGTGACTCTGGTTTGTCAGCAGTTGGCTTCTTCCCTTTTTGTGAGGGTGGTGCACCAAATGGATCTAGCTTTGGTAGCCTATCTCTGCCACTCTCCCCCTTTTTGGCATCATCAGCTGTGAATTCATTGTCATTCTCATCTCTGAGGATGGTGGTAGGGGCAGAGCCAGTAGTCTTCAGCAAATGTTCCTTGATCACCTTGATGTCAGCCTTGGTGTCATTGAATCTTGCATCCACCATGTTTCTGATCAAGGACATGTAGGTTTCTTGGGTCTGATCTGCCAGTTTTCTGTGAGCTATGATGATTGGTGAAACTGATTTCCATAGCTCACTGGCAATATCAGAGGTTGAGGGTTGACTTTTGGTAAAGTTGTTCAGTGTTTCCAAAATTGACTTGACATCAGATTTGATGTCAGCAACAGAGGATTCAAGGTTTTGTACTTTAACCGTCAATTCTTGAAGTTTTGACTCATCACCTAAGTTAATAGGATCATCTGAATCCCTACCAGAGGTAGTTTTAGCTGGTTCAGCTCTAGGAGGTGAGTCCATAGAGTGAGAACATGCTGCCCCGTTTTCTTGGTACTGGGGACTTCCAACTGTTTTAGGAGACACAATGGTGTCCTCATCAGTTGTTGCCTTCAAGGAAGTCTTATCAATGGAACCACTGTCCTGCTGTGAGACAATGGTCTCAACAGCAGTAGTAGCTGCTTCTCTTGAAAACTCATCAGAAGTAACATTGACTTCTGGGAGTATAACCTCCTCTTCTGTTTGTGGGATAGCTAAATGACTTTCCTCAGCCCCAGTCACTGGTGGTGGTGTACTCTCAGTGATAGGTGAAGGAGAGGAACTGGGGTGGTCCTGAGTTTTGTCAATAGCTTCAAACAGGGGTTGCATAGTTTGTGGGACATGTGGTGGTGATGTAGGTGGAGTAAGAAGCTGATTAGCCCTGGGAGATGGACTTGTAAACATATGATCAAGTGACTCATATGCCTCAGTATGAGGTTCCCTTTGGCTTACAACAAGATCCTTTTGTGAGGATTCTTGAGGAGTTTGCTGGGGTTGAGATATCTCCAACTGTTGTGAGGAAGTAACAACAGTGGTTTCATGTTGCTTTGGTGATGCAACAGGGTTAGCTTCTGGTATCTCATCTTCCAGAAGTCCCTTTTTGAGTTGAGAAGTGGTTTTGGTGGATGGACGTTTTCTTTTGGTGGCTGGTGTGGGTTTCACAGCACTGGATGAAGTGCCATGATCACCAGGAGCAGTGGGCTCACCAACAGAGGATTCAACAACAGTTGTTGTTTTTGTCCTCTTTGGTTGTGTTTTTGAAACCTTTTGTACTTTTGTTGCTTTTTCTTGGGTTGAAGAACCCAGCATTCTAGTAAAAGTTTCATCAGTTAAACTTTTCATTTTGAAAGACTCTCCCTTTTGAAAATCTTTTTCAGGTAAAATCTTTTGTAGAATTACACTTAGAATTCTAGGGTAGAGCAGAAAAGCATTGTTTGAGCCAGATTTTATGGCTTTCACATTTGATACCAAGTCTAAGAACAATCCCTGAGACAGATTGAAGTCAGAATCTGACAACATTGCATATCCCAAGTATTGTATCCTCAATGGGATTTCATTGAAGGATGTAGTCTTGGCGGAGGCATAGAGGAGTAGGGTATGAAAGAAAAATTTCATGACTGGTGGGAAAAACTTTTTATATAATGTAGAACCAGTCATTTGCCCATCATACCCTCTCTCTTGAAACTCAGTGTGAAGCTCTGTTTTTGGAAAAGTTTCCATACCTGACAAGTCGTTTAGTGAGAAGGTAGTGGATATGATTGCAGGGGTTATGGCGATACTGGTGTCTCCAATTTTGGAAATTATGGAAGTTGGCTTTTTGTCTTGATATAAGACTTCAGCATTCGCCCAGAATTCTTGGAGTGTTTCCAGGTATATGGGGGCATCAGCAATAAGAACATTTTTATACTTTGAGTTATTGATGATGTCGATGGTGGAATGGAATGGTGTGTTGTCTTCGGTTTTTACCAAATAGGGAAGGAAATTATGAGTGGCTTTTGTTTGGAGTTCCATTGTAATGGATTTTGATTGAAAGTGATGAACTTTTGATTGAGGGTTATGAGGAAGACGAAGGCGGGTTTCAGTATTTTGAATACAATGAGACAGTAAAACTGCTGTTTGGGGGAAAAACAGGGTTTTATAGGCTCTGGTGAAACCGCTGATGTGGCAAAACTCTGCTTTTGAGAGCAGACGTGGCAAACATCTGATGGTTGAAACAACTGGTGACATACAACTGTTTTGTTAAACATCTGTTGTCAACCTCTGTTGTTAACCAAAAGACTGATGAAAACAGTTGTTTTATCTGATCAGATGTTTGAAACAGATTTTTCAACCAACAGTGGTTGTTTTATCTGATCAGATGTTTGAAACAGATTTTTCAACTATCAGTGGTTTGAATGAAATAGTGGTTGTTTTATCTAATCAGATGTTTGAAACAGATTTTTCAACCAGCAGTGGTTGTTTCATCTGATCAGATGTTTGAAAACAGATTTTTCAACCAAAGTGTCATTTTTAGCAAAATTTGATTTTTCTGAAAACATTTTAATGTTTTTATTGAAACATTTTTGTTGTTTTAATCCATGTTTAACATTCCAATTCGAGAGATCAGATTTGTGAAGGTAGATGTGTCTAAAGCTTTTGTCAGCACATCTGCCAACTGATCCTCTGTTGGAACATGGTGCAGAGAAATCAAACCTTTTTCATAGCTATCTCTGACAAAGTGATGTCTGATATCTATGTGCTTGGTGGTTGAGTGAGAGACTAGATTTTTGATGATATTTTCAGCAGCTTGGCTATCCAACATGAGTGGAGTCCTTAGTGCAGTTATCCCAAAATCCAGTAGTTGATTTTGAAGCCACATAAGTTGGGCTGTACAGCTTGCAGCAACAATGTATTCAGCTTCAGCAGTGGATGTTGAAACATCTGCTTTTTGCTTTGCCAAGAAACTAAGGCATTCCCTAGAAACTGGCACCCTCCAGAGGTAGACTTCCTTGTGGTATGGCAGCCAGCAAAGTCACTATCTGAATAACCTGAAAGCTCAATGTTTCCATTAGCAGGATACCAGATACCAAGTGTGGGAGCACCTTTTAGGTATCTGAATATCCTTTTCACAACAATAAGGTTAGACTTTCTAGGAGAAGCCTGAGATCTAGCACACACACAGGTTGCAAACATGATGTCTGGCCTGGATGCTGTTAAGTACAATAAAGACCCAATCATGCATCTATAGTGTGTCTGATCAACCAGTTCATCCTTTTCATCAATAGTGAGTGGCTTGACAGTGCTCATGGGTGTACTACATGGCTTACAATCATTCATCTCAAATTTTGTTAACAAGTTTTTCACATACTTGTTTTGATGAATGAAAGTGCCATTTTACAGTTGCTTTACTTGAAGACCAAGAAAGCACTGAAGTTCACCCATAGCACTCATTTCAAACTCTGCTGTCATGAGTTCCCTAAACTCCTCACACATTTTATTACATGTGGATCCAAAACTGATGTCATCCACATATATTTGAACAATCATTAAGTCTTTTCCTTTCCATTTTAAAAATAAGGTTTTATCAATTTTACCTCTTGTGAAACCAATGGATAAGAGAAAAGTAGAGAGAGTTTCATACCAGGCTCTTGGTGCTTGTTTCAGTCCATACAATGCTTTGTTAAGCTTGTAGACATGATCAGGATGGAATGTGTCTTCAAAACCAGGTGGTTGACATACATAGACCTCCTCCTGAATTTTGCCATATAGGAAGGCACACTTGATGTCCATCTGATACACCTTGATGTTGTGGTTGACAGCAAAGGCTAAGAAAAGTCTGATAGCTTCTAACCTTGCTACAGGGGCAAAGGTTTCATCATAGTCAATTCCCTCTTCTTGTCTGAAGCCTTGAACCACTAACCTGGCCTTGTTCTTGACAATTATACCCCTTTCATCAGTTTTGTTTTTGAAGACCCACTTTGTGCCAATTGGACAGACATCCTTAGGCAGTGGTACAAGTTCCCATACTTGTTGTCTTTTGAACTGAAGGAGTTCTTCTTGCATGGCTTCTACCCAACTGTTGTCTTTCAGTGCCTCTTGGTACTTGACAGGTTGTGAAAGGGATAGAAAGCCTGCAAAAAGACAGATATTTGAAGATTGGCTCCTTGTGAGCACACCTTCTCTGATGTTGCCAATGATTTGATCTGGTGGATGAGCTCTTAGGTAGATTAAATCTCCCTGGTATGGTACAATGGCATTTTGTGGTGAAGGACAGAGGTTTGGAGACTCTGTTGACATAACATCTGTTGGCAATTTTGAAGAGACAACAGATGTTTGGAATGGAGGTGGAGGAATGGGTCCAAGTGGTGTAAGGTTGGACTGACTTTTGTCAACAGATGATTGACTTTTGTCAACAGATGATTGAGCAGTGGATTGGTTGGGTGAATCAGTGGTTTGGAGATAGGACTGGCCAACAGTGGCTGACTCAGCAATGACAGAGTTTTGACAGTTGTTTTGAACTCCTGCTTCCTCTGATGCAGGATAGACTTTGTAGTGGTCTGGAACCACAACATCTATTCTGTAATCTTGTTGTGAAGATTGTGGAGAACCTGCAGGGTTAGTTTTGACAGTAATATCTTCAAATTTGAATTTATCTAAATCAAACAACTCAGCAGGGTTTGCTGGGATTTTTAAAGATGAAAGTTCATTGAACTTCACATTCAGAGTTTCTTCTATTGTCTTGGTCCTTGTGTTGAACACTTTATAGGCCTTGGCAGTAGAAGAATACCCCAGAAAATATCCACAATCCACTTTGGCTGCAAATTTTGAAATGGAATCTTTAAGATTTAAAATGAAACATGGGCAGCCAAAGACTTTGAAAAATGATATCAGTGGTTTGATTTTGAACAGAATTTCATAAGCAGTCTTTTGATGTCTAGGGTTGATTAAAACTCTGTTTTGAACATAGCAAGCAGTGTTTACAGCTTCTGCCCAAAAGGACAGAGGTAAACCAGAATCTGCTAGCATTGTTCTTGCAGCCTCAATGAGAGTCCTGTTCTTCCTTTCAACCACCCCATTCTGCTCTGGTGTTCTTGGGATACTGTACTGCCTTACAATCCCTTTTGACACACAGAAATCATCCAACTCCTTATTTTTAAACTCTGTTCCATTGTCACTTCTCAGGACTTTTACTGGCAAGTCATATTGTTTTTCAACTTTGGTGACAAAGTCCTTCAAAATACCTGCAGTCTCATCCTTAGAGTGTAAAAAGTAAGTCCATGTAAACCTAGAAAAATCATCAACTATGACAAGACAAAATCTTTTTCTTCTTAGACTCATGATTTTTACAGGGCCAAACAAGTCCATGTGCAACACTTGTAAACACTGACTAGTTTTGGACTCATCAATGGATTTGTAAGAGCTTTTATGTTGTTTACCTTTTAGACAGGAAACACAATGCTCATCACATTTGAATTCTTTTGATGGCAAACCTCTAACAAGGTTTTGTTTAGAGAGTGAGTTGATAGTTTTAAGGTTGGTGTGACCAAGTCTCCTATGCCACAATTCTGTCTCTTTGGTAGAGGCAGCTGAGAACAGACAGACATTTGCCATAGGATTATCCTTTAACATATCAACAACATACACATTGCCACTTCTGTGAGCAACAAGTTATGCTTTGCCCTCTGCAATGATGGTGTTAATCTTTTCTACAGCCTCTGGGCCAACAATCTTACATGTTTGCTTAGTGAAGAATGACCCAAAGCCTTTGTCACTCATTTGAGACACACTAAGTAGATTGAATTTTAGATTGTCTATTAGATTAACATTTTCAAACTTAAGCCTCCCTGCTTTGACAGTACCAGAACCCAACACTTTACCTATAGAATCGTTACCAAAGGATATATCACCCCCTCCATGTGCAAGAAAGTCCAGAAGAAGGGCTCTACATCCAGTCATGTGCCTGGAGCCTCCACTATCTACATACCATAAACTGTCTAAACAAGCAGAAGCTCCCTGCACATCAGTAAGGATTTCAGTTTTGGTGAGTGTCCAAAGCCAAATTGGCTTTGGATGGGTCCTTAGCTGTCTCAGCCTTAAGTTGAGGAGAATGATCAGTGGTTTGAACTAGCTTTTGAACTAGGTTCAACAGCTGCAGTTGACTATTTGCCAGTGCTTGTATGTCAACACTTGGTCCGGCAGATGTTTGATCATTTCCTATCAGTTGTTGAAAACCATGAGGGTGTCTGTTCACTTTTGGTTTTGAAGGCCTCTTGGGCTCTTCATAAACATGTGGCAGACGGTGACAAGTGGGTTGTCCATATCCTCTTGGTAATCTGTTAGTGGGTGGAGCATCTGTTACCTGAACATCTCTGGGAGCAGAGTTTTTGTTCAGACTTTTGGTAACAGATGTTTGGACTGAGTCAAAAGTCCGTTTGGGTTTTCCTTTTGAAGTACTTACCACTTGACTTTCCAGAGTTTTAGCCTTATACTCTTTTATCTTTTCATCAAAATTTTTGAGATATAGGCACTCTTTTGTTTTGTGATTCTTTTTCTTGCAGATTGAACATTCTTTAGTTTTAGAATCATTTAAACTTGTTGTTTTGTTGATGTCATATGCTTTTAGAAGAAAACAGTTTTTGGTGACATGGTTCTTCTTTTCACAAAAATCACAAAACAAGTTGTTCTTGGCTTTCCCTTTTTCTTTCTTCTTTTCAACAGATGTTTCATCATCTGTTGGAAGATTTACTAGAGGGATTACTTTGGCCTGTGGTGCCATTTTACCATCAGGGGTTTTGAAGGTCATTGGTTTAAAATTTTCAAGGACTTCACACTCATCTGACCATGTTGGTTTGAATTGATATTTCTCAATTTCATCAAATGAGGGTGTACCTTCCAACTTTTCAAGAATGATTTTCCTTCCATTGGGTTCAGTAACCTTGATTTCTTGACCTTTTGAGTTTGTGGGAATGACTTCAACCAACTGTGATACCTTTTTGTCAGTGGTTTGTGAACTTTGGGCAGTGGTTTCTTGATAACCAAACCCAAATTTCACATGACTTTTAGATTGTTGGTTGACAATCATCTCAAAACCTTTAGATGATTCCACCCATTTCTTACATTCAACTTGGGTGGACTCAAGCTCCTTCTTACAACTATGATATTTTGTTATCATAGTCTGAAGCTGGCCTTTGGTAATGCTTGCTTCATGTTTTAACCTGCTGATTTCAGACTCTTTTTCAGATATTTTTGATTTTAACTCTTTTGTATGTCTTTCAAACTGAATTTCAGAATCCAAAATTTTCTTTCTAAAGTTTTCATTCACCTCTTTTATCTTAGCAAATGCCACAATACATTTGTCTGAGCACAAGTCATTTAAGATTTGAGGAGATACCTTAGCAGCAGCCATCAAAGCACAGTTACACTGGCAGTCACAATCATCACTACCCCAGGGGTCTGAGAGATTCACAACCTCCACTTCAGATTCTTCAGCTGAAACAAACTCACCAACAACACTATCAGTCACATTTTCAGACATAGATACCACCTCCTCAGAATCAGTCTCTTCAACAATTGTTTCTAGTGCCATAAAACAAAAATCCTTTTCAGAATTGGCAACTAGAGCAATGTTGTCATCTGTTATCTCATCTGGTAGACTGCTCCAATCAACAAAGCCCTGAGTAGAAACTCTGTTGACTTGGTTGACTGGTTTCTGCAGGAGCAGAGGGTGGAGTAACAGTCATAGGCACAGGTGCCTGAGCAACAGGTGTTTGGACATAGTGATACTGAGGAACAGTGGTTTGGACATAATGCACAGGAACAGTGGTTTGGGTCTGTGCAAAGTGTGCAGTGTTTTGCACATTAGGTACATTAGGGATGGTTTGATAAGTGTTGGTCTGTGGTCTTTGGTTTGGATAGGTGATCATAGGAACTCCATTTTGACTCCTACATTCCCTAGCAAAATGACCCATTCTGTGACACTTGTAACACTTTATCTTTGATTTATCCAACCCAACCTTTGACCCACCATGTAAACCTGGAAACCTTCTGCCAGTTTTCTTATAGAATTTATTGGTTCTAATACTGAGCAGGGCAACCTGGTGTAAGATGTCCATTTCTTCTAGGTCCAAAGGGTCAATATATTGCAAGTCATTGTACACAAAAGATGAATTATCAGAAGCCTGGATATCACCACTGGCTGTGAAAGCACAGTTGTTTGGTGATGAGTAAGAATCATTATTAAAACCAGTTGTTATGTAAATGTAATGATCATAACTCTGATCCTTACTACTTCCAGAACCATCATCCTGACCCAACAGTGCAGTATTACCAAATACATAGTCATCTGACACTTTGCCAGAGTCCTGGAGCTTCTTTTTCTGGTTAAGCTCCCTTTCATAAGTCAGGAGCTTACCATGAAGCTGGGTCAGGGTTAGGTCTTTGAATCCGATAGAGTTTCTCATAACTATGGCTATAGTGTCCCATTTGTCCTGAAGTGATCTAAGAAACCTATGATTCAGTGTTGAATTAGGAAAAGTTAGACCAACCAGTTTGAGTTCACTAATTAGACATTTAAACCTTTCAAACTGCTGTGTTAATGACTCCCCTTTTATGTGACTAAACGTTTCATATTGTTGGTTAAGTATTTCACGGTTGTTTTCAATCACATCATCAGTTCCCCCGAATTGCTCTTTGAGAGCATCCCACAGTTCTTTAGCACTGTTGCAGTGCAAGAGACCGGCATAGATATCATTCGGCAGTGCCATGGCTACTATGCTGAAAGCCTTGGCATCTAGCTCGATTTTTTGAAAATCTTGCTCTGAGTAGTTTTCAACACTCTTTGGTACTTGGATCTTTGGATCCTCGGCACTCGGTACTATTGGAACATGTGGTCCAAATACTACCGATTTCCAGCACCCTGTGTTCTGTTGTGCTAACACATGAGCCACCCGACGCTGCCAGATGTTGTATTCTGACCTGACAAGCATCGGAGGCTTGTTGTGTGTGCCAGTGTTGTGTGGATCTTGATTGAGTGAAGTCATTCTCTTGGTTTTTCAAAAACAAAGTCTGTTTATCAACTGTTGAATCGAAAATAAACTATTACTCTGTTTTAACCCGACAAACAAACGATATCAATGATTATGAGCTGATCTGTGTATTAAACTGATTGATTAGATCAGATTTAAATGACCAAGCTCTGATACCAATTGTTAGGATCTGAGTATTGGTTTGTTTTGATTAAATATGAAATATGAATGAAGTATAAATGGAAAGTGCAGCGGAATAATAATAAATCAAAACATAGAGTATAATTGTTTTTAATCGAATGCTTTCATTAAATGGAAAGATTACAATTGTACAATTAACTCCCCCTCAGCCTGATCACTCAGAGAATGTTTGTCTTAAGAGAGAATGACGAGTGATGAATAGAACAGTACAAGTACTGTTCTATTTATAGACAAGTACAAACCTCTGATGATCAGTTGCTAACGTCACCTAGAAAGCGACCCCTAACAGACTAACAAACTATAACAACTGTTAAGCTATTAAACTACTGTTACATTGAAACAACTGATAAATAAAACTCTGTTAGTCTAAACTCTGATGTCTTCTTATCATCTGTTGAACCAAAGTGCTGTTGGTTCAACAGACCTTTGCTCTTCAGATCTTTGATCAGCAGTTGTTCTTCATCAGACTTTATCCATCAGACTTTATCCATCAGACTTTGTCAGCAGCAGTTTTCTTCTAACAGTTGTTAAGCAGCAGCAGTTTAGGAATCAACAGAACTTTGGAGGAAGCTTTATTGTAACAACTGTTCTTTATTCATGATCAAACACTTAGTATATTTTGGCTTTTAATCATCTGTTCTTCTCCAGGTCAGCAGACCCAACAGAATGTTATAGATGATGATGATGTTGATGTTAAGGAAATTAAGAAATCGGATAATGATGGTAAGGAAATTGAGAAGGAACCGATTGCTCATGTTAAACAATTTGAGTGGAAACCAGGTTGGTGGTGTTGTTTAAGTGAAAATTTGGGAATAGTTCAATATTGTTACTATAAACATGATGTTTAAGTTTTCATAGCTTGGGCATCTTGCAACAATGAAACCTTGGTGAGTGAAGAACATTTTTTAGGTGTGTTAAAAGTAGTATGGAACTGTCCAACATAAGCATCCAACAAGGGTCTCTCAATTTTTTTTAGGAATTCTTGATGGTTTACTTGTTCACCATTATAAAGTGTTGGCCAAGGAATACTTATGGCATAGATGGAAAGCTAAATTGATGTTATCTGTTGTGATTCTGCATGGCTACTGCACATGCGATCTGTTAAAGGGTTGTTTGCAGAATCCTACTGAATTAGCTATCCAAAGGGACGACAAAGGTCTGGCTTTTCAAATAATTGACTTCTGGATTTTTATTTGTAATGAAGGATTTGTTACTGATAATAAGTCAAGAACAAAAGAAAAAGAAGATGAAAGTAGTGAATTTGAAAATAAAATTGATTCTCTAAATCAAGATGTGTGCAGTAAGATGATTAACAAGGATTATAGGATTCAACAAGAAATATTAACCATGTCATAAAATAAGCATGCCATAATGGTATATTCGGAATTACATAAAGCATTACATTATACTATTAGAATAACGAAAGTAAACCAAGTCAGACTATAAATACAAAGACAATAAAGTAAATATAATTTTGTTTTGATAACATGTATGTTTGTGTTTCAATAACAAGTAAATTACTATTCACAATATATCGAGATGTAGATAAGAGTAGAAATTGTTTCAATGGTATAGTTGGAATTTTATAATACATCGTAATTTCAAAGCAACAAAAATTATAAGAACAAACATAATATGCTCAAAAACAGTCATTACGATAAAAAAATCTTAAAAATTAATTAAATAATAGTTTTACTGTAAATATGTTATAGTTTTGTATACTTATAATATCATAAAATATATATTATACTAGATTACATCTCAGGAATATCTCGGGGTTGAGAAATCTAATATGACATATCAGTGTTACATATGAAATAGAATATACGCTTTACAGTAAAATGCAGGAAAACTTCGGGTAGCACCTAAACAAAAATAATTACCAATGTATCTCTAATGTTAACGCCTAACTCTAAACAATGTATAACTTTAATATTAATATCTAACCTAAAACAATGTACAACTCTAATGCTAACACTTGTTGAAAATATAATTCATATTTACTGATTTGAACATAATTAGTTACTTGCCTAGACATTATTAATGAATTAACTGAACACTTTGTATTTTTTTTTTCTGTATGAACAAAACCCCACAATAAAAATTATTGTTTTTTTTCTCCGATTTTTATATAGCACTATAGTACTCGTTGAAAAAAATAATAAAATACTCGTTAATTTGGTGTAATTTTTTTCTTTAAAAAAATCCCGTATATAAAAGATATTAAAGTTTAAAAATTATGGGAATAAACATAAGAGAGAAAAATTCAACTTTTTTTTTCTAAAATCAATTAATGACACATGCCACACCAAGAGGAATAATGCCCTCTTTAAATGCCATATAAAATTTATTGCTTTGAAGGTAAAGTATATGGAGGAAACCCTCCTTATTTGGTAAACTCTGGAAACTCTGACTTCCCAACATTTTTTTTTTGGAAAAAAATAGGGTATGTAATATACATTTTTTTAAGCATTTTGAGCCAAAAAAAATCGAAAAAGCGCCGAACGGTTTTTTTTTAAAAAAAATAAAAAACGTCTACTGTTTACATATAGTTAACACATTGTTAACACCTGTTATTAGCGCTTAACATGTGTTAGTCAAAATTTTATTTTTATTTTTTTTAAAAAAAAATACTCGGCGCTTTTTTAATTTTTTTGGCCCAAAATGCTTAAAATCATGTATATTACTTGCCCTATTTTTTTCAAAAAAAAAAAATATTGGGAAGTCAGAGTTTCCAGAGTTTACCAAATAAGAAGGGTTTTCTCTAGAACCATACCCATTGCTTTGAATTATATAATAGATTGTCTTATGTAGTTATGTTAAAAAGATTTGTATAATAATAGTTACGTTGTATAATATATATTATATAATAAACAACTTAGACCATGTGTAATGGGGCGTTTTCACCTAAAGAAAATCCTACTTCACGCCATATACACCATTCCTGCGGGCGTTAAACAAGCGTTTTGTGTGCATGGCGTTATATGCTTAACGCCTGCTTTCCTCTGACTTTTCTGCTTTGCATTAATTACTCCACGTTATCAATGTATATTATTTTTACTTCCAGGTATTATTTATTTTTACTTCCATGCGTATTATATAACTCATCATAGAGGATTATGATCTGTATGCCCGTAAGTATGATTAAATATTTGTATTATAAATAAGTTACTTTTAGTTTTAGCCTTAGATTATAAAATCTTGGAGCCTTCACGGTCTTAATTTTTTCAAGAATAAAATAAAAATTTAAGTTATTAATTTTTTATATCATCGATTCATACACCAATCATGCAAAAAAGTTCATAACACTAATTTATTCATATTATGTACTTTTAAAAAAATAGTGAAATGTTTTGTGTTTTTTTTATAAATTTTAATGAAACATTTTATGTTTTTTTAAGTTTAACAGGTTTCCTTTTTATTTTAAAAATAATAGAATGAAAAATTGTAAATTAATTAAGTTATTAAGTAATGATTGAAGGAGTAAATAATGGGCTTGAACCATTACACCTTTTTTAGCTAAAAGTTTCTCTGCTGATGTGGCATCCACATGGCAAAAAACGCCCCTTAAGAGCTTGAACCACTACACATGGTCTTAAGTCGAGTTTGAAATTACTTATTAACCAACCTTGAACTATAGATACAAAGTTTGAAACAAGTGGATCTCAAGTTCCATAAATTTGTAATAAATAAATAAAAATAAACCGAGCTTGAATTCTGGGACGACTCGTTTGATTTACAACCTTAAGGCTAAGGAATATGGGGATCGAGAGAGGATCGATGAAGCTAAGATGGCATCATAAATTGGGTACACCACGGCCCCTGATCGGGAAATCGATGCCATCGTGAAGCCCACCATGACCTCCCTGACTCAAAATTGGAGCATTGATGTTGGGTGATTGTTGATCAAGGGGCCATATCCTTTATCTTCTTTCCTTCCATTTTCCTTCTAAAAACACTCTTGAACACAAATTTTTCTTTTCTTACATTTCTTTTTTGTTTCTCTTTAAGTTAACTCAAAAACACAGCGTTAAAGGACAATACGGAGGAAGGGTGGAAACATATAGTAACATGATGTTGAGGCGGAAATAGGAATGATAAGGAATGCAATGCATAGCATAACTAGTAAACGAAACTAAAAATACGAAATACACCTAAAAGTAAATTCATATGAATGGTAGGAATGTGAGGTACTGAAATCGAGGGAGAATTAACATGATCTATCAACCCGAGAGGCTAAACAAACAAAATATTAAATAAATAAATACCAAAAGTTCCAAGACACAATCATTACGAAATGCTTAACAGGAGACACGAATGAGTTTGGGCGTGGATGTTTTTAAATAATATAACATTTTTGTTTTATTAAAATATCTTGTTTTTTCTAATATTCTTTTCTAAAGTTTCCTCCTTTACTAACCACTTAATTAGCCTCTTACGATTTTACGCATATAATACATATATGCGTGGTCCTTAGGGGCAAAAGAAAGTTACACTAATTTTAATGTTATTTTACTAAAGGGTGATATAATTTAAACCCCCCACATTCTATTTTCACCCCCTCAAAGCGCCTCGCTTAGGCCTAAGCGAGACGCTTTGATCTAAATTCGAGACGGTCAGTACGAGGATCAGAAAATAATGATTTTTAAATTCGAAGCGCCTCGCTTAGGCCTAAGCGAGGCGCTTCGAGGGGGTAATTTATTTTGGTAGTTGTTTTGATATTCTGAGTTGGTTTTTTTATTTTTTTTAATTTAATAATTATAAAAAGTTAAAAAAAATTAAAAAACAAAGTAATAACCCTAATCATTGTCAATGACTTAAACTTGACATCATCAACCAACTTCAAAATTTCAACTTCCCGTTCAGGTGCTTAATACCAGATTGATGATACCTTGTTCCACCCAAATCAAGGGATCCGCTTGGAGTCTAAAGCTTCGTGTGTCATCTTGGACGAACTCATTGTGCAACATTCGTCTTGTGTGTGTTAGGGTCCGAAATTTTAGGCTTTTTAGTGGGCTTTTCCATCTTTGTGTTTCCAATTGTTTTTTAATTAGCTTAAATCTCTCTGATCCATGGTACCTTAAAGACTAGATTCGGTGCAGTCGACGAACATCATTCAAAATTTCAACTTCCCGTTCAGGTGCTTAAGTCCACCTTGAAGACTGGATTCGGTGCAATCAGACTCCGAATGCGGTATGCGCGTTAAATTTCATTAAATGCGGCATGTCAAGGTGCAGTCGACGAACATCATTCAAAATTTCAACTTCCCTTTCAGGTTCTTAAGTCCACCTTGAAGACTGGATTCGGTGCAATCAGACTCCGAATGCGGTATGCGCGTAAAATTTCATTAAATGCGGCAATCAAGGGATCCGCTTGGAGTCTAAAGCTTCGTGTGTCATCCTTGTGTTTCCAAGACACAGGGAAGTCCTCGTCTAATCCACAAAACAAAACAATAATCTTGAAGTTTTTTAATATAGCCATTTTTCCCCTGGGTTTACCGGGAATGGGTTGAAGGTGTATGTTGCACCGGCTTGAGATATGAGTTTGATTAGCTTAAATCTCTCTGATCCATGGTATCCACTTTCAGGTTGTCTTCATCGTTGACCACTATCTCTCGAATAACAACTGAAAAAGTTGTCTTCAATGATTCTAAGAAACTTGAAAGTAATTACAAGAAGATGATCAAGGATGCTACAACAAAACTTGCACCGGCTTGAGATATGAGTTTGATTAGCTTAAATCTCTCTGATCCATGGTATCCACTATCAGGTTGTCTTCATCGTTGACCGCTATCTCTCGGATAACAACTGAAAAGTTGTCTTCAATGATTATAAAGAAACTTGAAAGTAATTACAAGAAGATGATCAAAGATGCTACAACATAACTTGCACCGGCTTGAGATATGAGTTTGATTAGCTTAAATCTCTCTGATCCATGGTATCCACTATCAGGTTGTCTTCATCGTTGACCGCTATCTCTCGGATAACAACTGAAAAGTTGTCTTCAATGATTATAAAGAAACTTGAAAGTAATTACAAGAAGATGATCAAAGATGCTACAACATAACTTGCACCGGCTTGAGATATGAGTTTGATTAGCTTAAATCTCTCTGATCCATGGTATCCACTATCAGGTTGTCTTCATCGTTGACCGCTATCTCTCGGATAACAACTGAAAAGTTGTCTTCAAAGATTATAAAGAAACTTGAGAATAATTACAAGAAGATGATCAAAGATGCTACAACATAACTTGCACCGGCTTGAGATATGAGTTTGATTAGCTTAAATCTCTCTGATCCATGGTATCCACTATCAGGTTGTCTTCATCGTTGACCGCTATCTCTCGGATAACAACTGAAAAGTTGTCTTCAATGATTATAAAGAAACTTGAAAGTAATTACAAGAAGATGATCAAAGATGCTACAACATAACTTGCACCGGCTTGAGATATGAGTTTGATTAGCTTAAATCTCTCTGATCCATGGTATCCACTATCAGGTTGTCTTCATCATTGACCGCTATCTCTCGGATAACAACTGAAAAGTTGTCTTCAATGATTATAAAGAAACTTGAAAGTAATTACAAGAAGATGATCAAAGATGCTACAACATAACTTGCACCGGCTTGAGATTTGAGTTTGATTAGCTTAAATCTCTCTGATCCATGGTATCCACTATCAGGTTGTCTTCATCGTTGACCGCTATCTCTCGGATAACAACTGAAAAGTTGTCTTCAAAGATTATAAAGAAACTTGAGAATAATTACAAGAAGATGATCAAAGATGCTACAACATAACTTGCACCGGCTTGAGATATGAGTTTGATTAGCTTAAATCTCTCTGATCCATGGTATCCACTATCAGGTTGTCTTCATCATTGACCGCTATCTCTCGGATAACAACTGAAAAGTTGTCTTCAATGATTATAAAGAAACTTGAAAGTCATTACAAGAAGATGATCAAAGATGCTACAACATAACTTGCACCGGCTTGAGATATGAGTTTGATTAGCTTAAATCTCTCTGATCCATGGTATCCACTATCAGGTTGTCTTCATCGTTGACCGCTATCTCTCGGATAACAACTGAAAAGTTGTCTTCAATGATTATAAAGAAACTTGAAAGTAATTACAAGAAGATGATCAAAGATGCTACAACATAACTTGCACCGGCTTGAGATATGAGTTTGATTAGCTTAAATCTCTCTGATCCATGGTATCCACTATCAGGTTGTCTTCATCGTTGACCGCTATCTCTCGGATAACAACTGAAAAGTTGTCTTCAAAGATTATAAAGAAACTTGAGAATAATTACAAGAAGATGATCAAAGATGCTACAACATAACTTGCACCGGCTTGAGATATGAGTTTGATTAGCTTAAATCTCTCTGATCCATGGTATCCACTATCAGGTTGTCTTCATCGTTGACCGCTATCTCTCGGATAACAACTGAAAAGTTGTCTTCAATGATTATAAAGAAACTTGAAAGTAATTACAAGAAGATGATCAAAGATGCTACAACATAACTTGCACCGGCTTGAGATATGAGTTTGATTAGCTTAAATCTCTCTGGTCCATGGTATCCACTATCAGGTTGTCTTCATCGTTGACCGCTATCT
Organism: Ambrosia artemisiifolia; assembly: GCA_032199755.1. NCBI lineage: Eukaryota > Viridiplantae > Streptophyta > Magnoliopsida > Asterales > Asteraceae > Ambrosia > Ambrosia artemisiifolia. The sequence continues at coordinate 56,966,827 of CM063519.1, forward strand.
CTCGGATAACAACTGAAAAGTTGTCTTCAATGATTATAAAGAAACTTGAAAGTAATTACAAGAAGATGATCAAAGATGCTACAACATAACTTGCACCGGCTTGAGATATGAGTTTGATTAGCTTAAATCTCTCTGATCCATGGTATCCACTATCAGGTTGTCTTCATCGTTGACCGCTATCTCTCGGATAACAACTGAAAAGTTGTCTTCAATGATTCTAAGAAACTTGAAAAGTAATTACAAGAAGATGATTTTACTGTCTAGTCAATGAATGTTATATTACAATAATATTTACGTTGAGCAAAAAGTTGTGTTTGAAGCCTAGTTCTTTTGGCCACAGGTACAGAAAGGTTATAAATGTTCATGTAGTTTCATTTTGTATCCACTTTCAACTAAATCTCTCTCTGTTTTCAACAATCAACCGAAATTGAGTATCATCAATCTGGTATTAGTGGTTGGAACAAGGTATGGATATGGAGAACATGGAATGAGATGGTTTCGATTTTCGTACAAAGATTCCATAAGTAAAAGTCAGTTGTTATCGGAGAGATATCTTCATCAATCTCCTTGATCTACGCATAAGTGTGAGAGTCGATCTGAGTTAGTTTTTATCGGTATATGTACAAGGTGCTATGAAAACCACCAACGATCAATTATAATATAGTCCGGAAGTCAAACATATCAATTAAACATGCAAAAATTATGTTCTGAAAAAATATGGGTATCGAATGTATAGTCGGAGGACCACTTACAATGATTCATCAAAGTTGTACAAAGCTGGATGTTTTTACTGGAAAACCAAAACGAGCAATAAACGAAGCGAAACGGAGAGATATAATTTTCTTGGCTTGGAAACAACTTAAAAGAAGCAAAAATGAATTAAAATTATTTTTTGGTGATTAACAGATAATTTTAAAGAATTAAAAGAAATTCAAGTTTTAAAAAAAAAGGCCAAAGCGCCTCGCTTTGGTCAAAGCGAGGAGCTTGTGGTCTAATCAAACCAGCCAAGCGCCTAGCTTTGGCCAAAGCTAGGCACTCAAGCGCCTCGCTTTGACCAAAGCTAGGCGCTTTGGCCTTTTTTAAAAAACTTGAATTTCTTTTAATTCTTTAAAATTATCTGTTAATCACCAAAAAATAATTTTAATGCATTTTTGCTTCTTTTAAGTTGTTTCCAAGCCAAGAAAATTATATCTCTCCGTTTCGCTTCGTTTATTGCTCGTTTTGGTTTTCCAGTAAAAACATCCAGCTTTGTATAACTTTGATGAATCATTGTAAGTGGTCCTCCGACTAAACCTAACTCGCAACAATTGTTTTTAATTCATTTTTAAGTGTTTTTAATTACTTTTCGAGAAATGATAATTTTCAAATATTACAGAGGTGTTACCAAGCATGTCAAGAAATGATAATTTTCAAATATTGCAAGTCCAAATCATTGTACGATGTCTTTTTTCAGAGGACCTCGACTTTTGAGATGTTGCAGGTCTTTGAAAAGTTTGAACTGAAATTGAACTGTTATTTGGAATGTTCTTGTTTTCAAATATTGCAGATCAAAGTGTTACCAAGCATGTCAAGAAATGATAATTTTCAAATATTGCAAGTCCAAATCATTGTACGATGTCTTTTTCAGAGGACCTCGACTCTTGAGATGTTGCAGGTGTTTGAAAAGTTTGAACTGAAATAACTTTTCATGTAAGCAAGTAAAATTCAGTTGTTTTACTAATTTCATAGTCTTGATACTTTAAACAATCGGATCGGCGCTAACGCGCAAACCTTCGTTTTTGTTTTTCGAGACAAAGGAACTAAGTTGCAAATACGATAATAATGTAAATAATAATAATAATAATAATAATAATAATAATGTAAAGGTAGATCATGGAAAATTGAACTCAAGAAACAAAGATGAAACCGATTAATGTCTTTTATATATGAATAGTGACCCTCTGGCAAACCTGCGTAAAGGACTAAAGCCACATATAGTCCTTTACACAGGTTTGCCAGAGGGTCACTATTCATATATAAAGAACATAAAAGTTGTGTATGAATAGTGACCCTCTGGCAAACCTGCGTAAAGGACTAAAGCCAGTGAGATTGATAACTGGACAGGTTAGCCAGGTGTTTGACAAAAAAGGTAGACCACACCACTAGAGCAAAAAGTTGTGTGTATGAATAGTGACCCTCTGGCAAACCTGCGTAAAGGACTAAAGCCAGTGAGATTGATAACTGGACAGGTTAGCCAGGTGTTTATCAAAAAGGTAGACCACACCACTAGAGCAAAAAGTTGTGTGTATGAATAGCAACCCTCTGGCAAACCTGCGTAAAGGTAGAGCACACCACTAGAACATTAATCGGTTTCATCTTTGTTTTCTTGAGTTGAACTTTCCATGATCTACCTTTATCATCTCAGAGAGATATCTGGCAACGATGAAAGGGAACCCGAAACAATAGAAGTCCACCACTAGGGCAAAAAGTTGTGTGTAAGTTTTATTTAGTGTAAAAAGTTCATTGTACATATACCTCCTTATCTAAAAACAAATCACATCATTGTACATATACCTCTTTCATCGTTGACAGATATCTCTCCGACAAGAGAAGATGAAGGGTTACTACTCTGCTACTTCAAGTAGAAAAAGATGAAGAAGAATAAATGAAGTCTATTATAGAGGTTAGTAGGTTACTCATTACCGTTGAAGGTAAACATGGACAGTGAGAAGTGAGATTGATAACTTCTCTATGGAAGTTGCTAAAATAGTTAAACAAAAGCTGAAATTGAACGGTTATTTGGAATGTTCCTGATATTTACAGTTTTGCTTTTTTTGGTGAAATGAACTTGAAGAAATGATTTGGTGGATCTTGCATGAGTTAAACAAAAGCTGAAACTGGACGGTTATTTGGAATGTTCCTGATCATTACAGTTAGGCCTTATATTTTTTATCAGAAAATATATTCCCAAAAAAATTAAAAACAACTTTTTCATGCAAGCAAGTAAAATTCAGTTTGTTGGACAGTGAGTAATATAACTGGACATTAAGATTGATAACTTCTCTATGGAAGTTGCTAAAATAGTTAAACAAATGCTGAAATTGAACAGTTATTTGGAATGTTTATGATCATTACAGTAAAATTCATTAGCCAGGCGTTTGTCAAAACGAACAATTAAAATAAACTTTTCATGCAAGCAAGTAAAATTCAGTTGTTGGACAGTGAGATTGATAACTGGACAGGTTAGCCAGACGTTTGTCAAACGAACAATTAAAATATACTTTTCATGCAAGCAAGTAAAATTCAGTTGTTGGACAGTGAGATTGATAACTGGACAGGTTAGCCAGATGTTTGTCAAACGAACAATTAAAATATACTTTTCATGCAAGCAAGTAAAATTCAGTTGTTCGGACAGTGAGATTGATAGGTGGCAGGAAAAAGCTGAAATTTTGTTCCTTGTTGCAGAAAGAAATCAACAGTCGGATCGACGATTTTGTTTACCCTCCCATTGACATAAAAAATGTTCTTTTGAAAAACGTCTGACTGCAAAAAAAAAAAAAAAACTAACTCAAAAGGCCAAAAAAAAAAATTGTTAAACCCTAAACTCAAAAGACCAAAAAAAAAGTTTTTATCCGAAGCGCCTCGCTTAGGCCTAAGCGAGGCGCTTCGAGTCAAAATTCAGCTTTTTCTGACCTCGTACCGAGGTAGTTAAAAAGCAAAGAAAGCGCCTCGCTTAGGCCTAAGCGAGGCGTTTTCAGGGGGGTGAAAATAGAAGTGGGGGGTTGAAATAGACCATGCCTTACTAAATTCGTGAAAACAAGGTTAAAAATGGCGGACAGTTAATCATGCATCATGTGGTGGTGTTGATATGTAAAAGACAAGGGGGTATATGCACCAATCGGGTTTGTCCCGATTGCTAAGTGTTTTTGTGTCTTACGTCCAAGGCTTGATACAAAGCCACTATCGAGCCGAGGGTCTCACTGGAAGCAGCCTCTCTATTTCCACGGGTTAGAGGTAAGGCTGACAACATCTTACCCTACTCAGACCCTACTTTAGCTTTTATTGTTAGTGTAAGATTAACTTAGTATACTGATGATTAATTATTTAAACATTAATATGGCTGAAAGAAACTTTATATAACATGAATACGGAGTAATAAAACGAAAGGAAAGTCAAAAAAGTTTGGGTAACTTTATATACCTTTTCTTTATAAAAATTTTCATCTATATCTTCTTTATCTATATCCATCTATATATATTAATAAATCAAATCACTTTATTTTATATGGCATATAAAGATGTCATCCTCCTTATTTTCATTCAAAAATCTTTTTATCTCTTTCATATTTCTCCCACAATTTTAAAACATTAATAACTTTTATATATAATACTAGATTATACCTCAGGAACGTCCCGGGGTTGAGAAATCTAATATGACATATCAATTTTACATATGAAATAGAATGACGCGCTTTACAGTTACATGCAGGAAAGCTTCGGGTAGCACCTAACCTAAAACAATTAACAATGTATCTCCAATGTTAATGTCTAACTTTAAACAATGCATAACTCTAATATTAATACATAACCTAAAACAATATACAAATCCAATGCTAACATATGTTGAAAATAGAATTCATATTTACTGATTTGAACATAATTAGTGACTTGCATATACATGATTAATGAATTACCTGAACACTTTGTGTTTTTTTCCTGTATGAACGAAACCCCACCAAAAATAGTCGTTTTTTTTCCTCAGTTTTTTATATAGCACTATGGTACTTGCTGGAATGATAATAAAACGCTCGTTAATTTGGCGTAATTTTTTCTTTAAAAAATCTCGTATATAAAAGATATTAACGTTTAAAAATTATGGGAGGAAACATAAAAGAGAAAAATCTAATTTTATTTTTAAATTTTTTTTTCTGCTTTGTTTTTTGGACTTAGCCAAATTTCCAACTTTCATTCCCATTCTTAGACTAGAGGGAGTGGAGAGGGGGGAAGGGGGGGTGAAGCGTCATGTGACACTTGTGGGGTCCATGGGGGGGGGGGGGGGGGGAATTGTGGGGAGTGGAAGGGGGGAAGAGGGGGGGGGGAGTGACATGTGGCATTTTATATTTCTTATTTTTTTAAGTAATAAAAATAACTTTTATAATTAAAAACTAAATTTAAATTCATAATAATTAAGATTAAAACCTAGAAAATTAAAAAAATATAAAAAATAAACATAAAAAAACGAGAAAAAATAAAAACCTAAAAAATAACAAATCACTTAATATTATATTTTTCCATGATCTCGCGCTTCATTTGTAGCGTTGCCTCTAACTCTGGACCGTCCAGATTATCGGTGTTCATCGCGAGAAATTTCAAATCTTCGCGCTTTTCGCGCTGTTCTTTCATAGTCAACTTTTTTTCAAAGGCTTGGCGAATGGTTTTTTTCTCCTCGAGCTTCTGTAGTTGAATCGTGTTGAATTGGACGAGTGTGACATGTATGTCGGACAAGTCATCGCTGTAAGTACCTTTGCCCGATCCCGATGCCGAACCCGAAGCAGAGGACCTATGCGCCCTCTTTTTAGACTTGTCTCGACCGGGTGGACGACTCAATTCCTCCTCGAATTCGTCATCATCATCCAAGTTAACTGCATCGTCGACATTACGTGCACCCGATCGGTTATGAGATGAATTTGTTTTTGTCCTTTTGGACGAATCGGAAGCAGAGGGAAGTCCGCCCATTTTAAATGGTTCTTCGCGATCTCCCAACAGTGCAAAAACTTGAAATCCAAGCCCTTGTCATCACGATAAGCTTTTAGGGCATTAGCTAGGTAGTCGCCGTCCGTTTCACCGCTTCTTGGATAATTTCTAGCGTTATAATAAAAACCCTTGAAGGCGTTCATAAAAGAAAATACATACACCGTTAGTCATATGTAATTTTTAAAAAAAATATAATGTCTAAAAAAATAATGTCTGAAAATAATGTTACAATTACCTTCAACCGCGTTTTCCGACTCACTTATCCACGCTCGCGTAATGGCAACCTCTTCGGCGGTTGTCCACTTTAGAGGTTGGCGGTTGGCGGCGGCCAACGCCTTCTCCTCCGGCGTCTTCTTTTTGTGAGTTCTTTTACCGGGTTGTTTTTTACCGGACGATGAACCCCCAACATTTTCTTGTTGTGTTTCGGGTATGCTATCCGGTGGCGTTGTGTGTACGAGTTGTTGTGAAGAAATATTAGGAACGGGGGAATCATTAAAGGGAAAATTTGGAAAAATCTATCCACTAATATAACCCGTGTAACCCGCGTAGTCGGGACAATGTGATGGATAGGGTGGACGGTTTGGCACGGGACGAACCGGTGGCGTATTCGGCTTTGGGACGTAGTTGAATGGGTTGTTCGGGTCAAAGCCTCTGTTGTATGGGTTCATGTTTTTAAAATATATATGAAGAAATGTATAAAATTTGGTGAAGAAGGGTATAAAATTTGAGAAGATGGGAGGTTGTGGTGAAGTGTAATGGGTGTTTTTTAATAAAATGGGGTTAATATATAAAGTTTGATTTTTTTTTTGGACCGTTAACTTTCAACGGTAATAAATTTTAATTTTTTTTTTTTAATCAAACGGTCCCCCCCCCCCCCCCCCCCCGCCCCTCCTCTCCCGCCCCTCCCCACCGCCCCACTCCCTCAAGTCTTAACCAAAATTTTAATCTTTTGTTGGATTTTACCCTTGCATTATGACCCGTTTCCCATAAAACGAACCCGGATCACTAAGTTCTTTTTGACATTATAATCCTTAAAAAAATTCAGTTCTTTACATATATTCATCTCTTAACGGGTCGAAAGACTGGCTGAGTGGTATTAACATATCTTACAATGTTTTACTTAATCTTCCAACCATTTGAACATCAATATACAACTCCGAGCACTTTACCAAGTCCCGGAGTTTCATATACTATGGATGCCTATTTATTTGGGAATCCTAGCACGGTACGGGTCAACTTGACCTGTTATGACATTTCACGTGCTACGCCCAATTCCTTTCCATTCCTCAATTGTTTTAATACTTGTAAAGCTAAAGCATCGTTCATTGTAAATTACCATGACCCGGTATCATTCGGCCTTTAGTCAAATTTCAAAATTCTCATTTTACTTTTATGAGTGATTTCTCTATTCTTAACACCCGTAGTTGTTATTACTTGTTTAAATCCTTTTGTTTTTATCCCATACACATGTCTAAAAACGTTTAGGCCCCTACGGGAAATATTTTTACCAGTTCCTTCATTCTTCTTATTTTTAGCCTTATCTACGTGCCATAGGCGAATGTTAGGCTTGGTTAACTCGAAAACTTTCCAATTTGATAACCACACATCATGTGGGTTGTTTATTTATTTTTATTTTTTTGTACCAATTTTCTTGGCTCAAAGGCCACCTACTAAACTATGAACTTAACGGTTAGCATTGACCTGTTACTATACCTTGCGATTCCATTCAATTGTTTCTTGAACATACATTCCTTTCGTATATTCTTACCTATAGGTAAGACTTAACCAAACATACATAAAAATTTTGGGTTCAAATGGTGACCTATCACCACTTGAACCATTTTACTTTTTAGATCTTAATGCTTGATATACAAGTATTAAGTGCCAGATTCAAATGATGACAACATCACTATTTGACCCATTTGACTCATAATTCATAACACTTTATTATTCAAGCTTTTAGCATCGGGTTCAAATGATGACAACATTTATTGATCCATTTGACCCATTAATAACCTTCTCATATACCCGTATCATTTATTGCGTAACTAGGCTCTCGCTAGGTTACTCATATAGTAATATAACACTTAAGCATCCTATCCCGGACTTACCAATTTATATTTATGTAAGAGATTTCAACCTACCAATGAGTTAGAACCTTATATTCCCACATTACCCCCCTTAAGGGTAGTTTCTCATTCTTTTACTATCACTTAATAAATAGACCATTACCTCTAGTCTTATGGGTATTTAAAATAATAAGTAGACTTATTAGTGCAAGTTACTTGCCTTGGCCCTATTGTATGTGCTCCTTAACCAATTAGCTTGTTTGACTCGTTCCTTCCAAGCTAACACCTAGCTTTACCAGATCAAACCTTAATAATACTCCTAAAATTAACAAGTTAGACATTATTTCAAACGACTACCATATCTCATGAGTCTATAAACATGATGTGCCTGGTTTTAGTAATTAGAAAAGATATCATTTATCTCGATGCCAAACACTTTGGTGTTTTAATTTCAAAACATTGGTTTTGGGAAAAAGACAAATTTTTACTAAACTGTTAACAATTTTTAAATTTATAATTAAATGATAATTACTTAGAAACTAAAACCGACACATAGGAAGAGAACCTGACGTGTATAGTATAAATTTCTAGGGTAAATACCGAGTATTGTATTCTAGAGAACACACTTTCCCCTACTTAACCTTTCATCACTTTCGTTAATCAAGTTTTAAAAAGAAAATAAAACAGAGGGGTTCTAAAAGAAAAGTAGTTTTTGAAAAAGGTTTTGGTTTTAAAATAAAAGATAAAATAGTAGGGATAGAAAACATGCACATCCTGGGGACCCTCCGAATAAGTAGGCTAATTACATTAAAAGTAGTAGTAGAATTAATTATAGGTGAGGAGAAATGGGTTTCGAACGGTCCCTTAAGATTTAGGAAATGGGAAAAGAAATAAACAAGTAATGGCGTTTTGGCTACTCTATGGGTCATGCATAGGAGAAGTGTACGAGTCCCCATAAAGGTGTCTTCGAAATGCTGGCCCGCAGGCCGTATTCTCCTGGTTGACAAGTGCGGTTTTACCAAACGCAGACAAGTCATCTAACTTATTGGAAAGCTTGAGTCCTGCTTGTTAGGCACTTCCCAAACCATCGCGAAGCCACTCGTTTAAGCAATGGGTTCTCTAATTTTCCTTCTTAAATTAATGTAGAGGCTTAATTCTGACCAAGAATCCCTTCCACTTCTCTAAACTCTCGCTTTCTGTACCAAAGGGTCTCACATGCCATCATCATGTGTGACGGGGGACCCTCTAAAAAGTTAACGGCTTTGTACTAACGAGAGTTGGATAAAGCATCCTTGTTTTATTTACCTTTAAAAGTGACAACTTGAATATTTATTGATCAGGTAAATATAAGTTTGATTTAGTGATTAAGTGACTTAACAAGTTCAAGCCATAAACCCCCAAGACTTGTGAATGGAATCCTTAACAAAGGTGGAACATAATCCTAAAGGTGTGCAATCCGAAGATCACTTGTGCACCCGTAGGGAATCCTCCATTTGCCAAAAAAATCACTCATACATCTGGTATGAACCAGAAACTTGTCACCCGGATCTGGTTCACCTAAGAAGACATTGCTTAGAATCCAGTTTGGATATCAAAAGCCCGAAGGATCTATCTCACTACCTGTTTCCTTGCCTTGGATCTAGCTCGGGACTACCAGAAGCTGTACGAACCTCATGATAGTTTGTTTTATAAGTTAAGTTTAGGTTGATTTTAGAGGTTTGTTAAGTAGACCACTAATTGGACCGGTCACGAAATTAAACAAACAAGAATTAGTTAAGAAGATGAACACATCAAATAACTAAAAATAAACTACTAATAATATAAAAGTCTAACAAATCGAATAGGTTTGGAGAATACTGGATGGATACAACGATAATAGATAATGAACACAAGAACATGGATGTCTCCAACTCATAAACAAGCCTTTAACTTCCTTGATCCAATGCTTCAAATGTGATCCTCCCGACCCTCGACGTTTATTGCATGGAAACCACTCCTACGGTACCATTCTCGGCCAAGAAAACCAAGGTAGGATAGATCCTAACCTTGGAGGGATGTTAGGATGGACCTAAGTCCTCCCAAAAGACCCCAAGATCTCTGCAAGAAGCTTGGAAGTCGGCCTAAGAGGGCACAAGATGGGACACCAAATGGTTGAGTTGAGTCTTCTATTTATAGAGCTGCGAGGGCAAGCACGGGCGTGCACCTGCCCCACGTATGTTTTGTTGCTGCAGGATCTGTCTGGTCTATACTTGGTGTCATGCACGGGCGTGCCATATGGTGAGCACGACCGTGCTTGTTGACAAACCCTGATTTCTTGTCTCCCAAGTTGGCTGCTTTGTTTTCTAGTCTGTGGGGTTCTTTTACCAGTAAGCATGGGTGTGATTGGTCAATCACGGGTCAATTTTATCATGGTTTAAGCCCTGAGAAGGTCTTTACACATCCTTGGAACATGCTTCGGTTCTCGTATCTCCAGGAATCTCCGGTTTTAGCTGTTTTTACTCGAAAATCATCTCTTTTCGCGTTGGAGCTCAAATTTTCTGATAACCACAAATAGGAATGATTAAGTAGCTTTAATTATCAATTTAAGGCCAATTTTTCCCTATTATGAGACAAATTATGCATGTTTTATATGTGTAAACGATGGCACATCAAAACACCATGTCATCAAACTTTAATTTGGAAAAGTCAAACTGCTCTTAACATATTCATGTGAACTAATCTTTGAACAATCATTCATGTATAGAACTAGCCCCTAATATGACCTATCAAATTCATTAAAACTAGTGCATAATCAATTCCTAATCACTTTTTGGCAACTTATTTCATCATAATGGTGTCTTTCACATCTTTCAATCTTGTAATTCATATTTTTAAGGCATAGTTAGTGGCATATTGTTAGGACCGGCGAACGCGTAATCCGACAATCACGGGTTTTATCCTAGAGGTGCGGAATCCCTCTAGAATGTTCTAATAACAGATACGAAGATTGAAACAATGAAATGAGTAATCACAACACACACACGGGTCAAAAGATTATCTATTAATCACCAAAACAGAGCTCGAGTGTTTACAGAGATCAAATCAGACGTCTATGACCAGGGGAGGGTGTTTGGAGGGTGTGTGAGGCAAGAACTGAGGTCTAGGGTTACCACCCGGTACGACCAGACCAGTATAGGCGATTATGGCAGTCATAAGACATGACAACATAGGCGATTATGGCTAATCGCCTATCCCAACTGCCTAATCGTGTACACAGACTAGCGATTAGGGCCCTAATCGCTATCAGCCTTCTGCTAATCGCATTCAGCAACCCGAAACCACTAAAACGCGTATAAACGCCTCCAAACACCCCGAATCACGTCCAAACTACTAATATACTAGCCTAGGGACATCGTGCACTAACACATATTATGCAAGTATGCCATTTGCCACATTAATAAACATCTAATATGCATTTCTCATTCCATCATCATTCATATTTATCCCCACATAAAACTTTAGCTTGTGAGGTTCTAACATACGAATTTCATTCATTATTCTAATTTAAGCATTTCATCAGACACTTAGTAGGTGTTATTTCTACTGACTACCTCCATGGTTATTTGTCAAGTGAGGTTACCCAAATCAACTTTGTCTTATGCCTACTTAGTAGTCATTACTCCCAAGTTTCATGATGTTTATTTACAAGTGAGCCTAGTTAGGCATTTAATGGAGCACTTGGTGTGCGTCACATTTACTTTCAATTTCACATGTTGTACGATCCATGGAATCACCCATGTCCCAAAGTTCATTATTTTAATATGTTACATAGCATCTAGTTTATCAAATATCCAATTAACATATGCATACATCATCATGATCACCATAACATGTGTGTTTCATCAACAGTCAAGAACCCATCTTTTAACCCACTTCTGAACACACTAATTTCCAAGAATCATTAAGTCTTTACACAAAAAATATTATATACATGATAGCCCTAAGTATTACTATAACTATAATTTTCATCTAATTGCATCAATTAGCACAAATCATTCATGGCATCTCAATACCTAGACTTTGAAGAATCACTCAAAACAGATTTCTTCACATACCTTCACTTAGGGTGCTTAGAGGGTCACAATCACCCACACATGCACAATTTCGAGCCTTGGATTTGTGAATTCTTTAAGCAAGAAGGAATTTTAGGGTTGAAAGGTATTTTGAGGATCGACGCACAGGTTATGTGGGTCGATCTCCACATCATTTTCCCACCTAATATCCCAAGTTTCCCACTTTAACACTTTTAGTCCCTCAATTTTGGTTAATAACAACTAATTTAAATACTTCTAATTACCAAAGCATTCATTGCAGTGTTGTACCATGTGCTTCAAGGGTGGTATGTGTTAGTTTGTTGTACCTTGTGCTTAGATGGTTGTACTCTCGGTTGGTGTCTTTTTGTAATTGTACCATTCCATATAAATGCCATCCTCTTACACGTGTATCCGATCACCAACAACTGTATCCATCTATCTCTCTGGTCGACACACATCCACAAAGAAACCCCTATCTTCAAACCACCACCCCACTTTCTCTCTAATCTCTCTCTTTATATGCAATCGCTTTGTACTCCTTTTCTTTCTACGATCACCCATACATCCCCAGCCACCTAATCGTCGTCACTCGCCTTCGGCCAGTACGGGATGATGAAGGTATAATATGAATTCGTGACTAAGAAGCTTTGCCCCAAATTGTTGTTGATGATTCTAGCCTTTCACTACAAGATATCAGAACCACCGATACATGGTATTTTCCATCAAACCAAAGGGATGTTGTTGGTTTTCCCGTAATGTTATACTTAAATTTTACATTTATATGATATGGTTAATTATTGTTGTAGGGTTGCTTCAACAAGGTGGGTCGTCGGGGACAACGGCCGTCAGATGCACCAGGTGGCAATTGAGCTAGTTTTATTATAAAAGCTAACCTATTTTTACTAACGAGTTACTCATTTGAAGTTCGCCAACTTCATGTTTTATTATAAATTAAACAAGCTTGCGTTAAATGCTTAGTAACATAAAACACTTAATATAAAATCAGGGCGTTACACGCCTCCTCTTTCTAAATAGCAAAACTCAACCTACTAAAAAAACACCCTAACATATATGCAATTTCTCTATCAATTTCTTTTACATCTTTAAGTTAGTAATAATTTCTATATTTGAGAAAAATAAAATTAAAAAGCTTAGAAACTAGAAAACTCATGGAGGTTCTTATCAATGAGCGTCAGTTTTTATTTTTTTGTTGAGATCGCCACCACCATTTCTCATCACAACTAGTGGAAATTTCCAATGTAATCGGATAACTATCCATATACCAAGCTTGGTCAAATCAATGTCTGGGTGAAAGTTTGTTTTGACGTTATGACTTTCGAGAACTCTCAATCTCTCCGTGAAAACTAGCGTCTTGTATCAAGAGATCACCCAAACCGATAACATCATCAAATTTCATTTTCATTTTAATGTACTCAATGTGAAACAGATAGTCAAGATAGCTATATACGAGTAGAGAGTTTGTGAAAACTAGCGTCTTGTATCAAGGGACCCATGCGGAATGAGTTGTCAACCAAGGTCAGCCAATGTGCACACGACTACATGAGATTCTTCCTATAAATACCCTTTCCTCCCACGGAAGAAGGGTCAGCTCTTCAAGAGAAAAAACACACTTATAATACACTCGTGATCGTTGGCGGAAACCATCTAGTTGAACGTTGTTTAATTTTATTCTTTTGTAGCATCGTTGATATAACTAGACTAGCGTTTCTTCAATAGATAAAGTACAATAATCACCACCACACCAACTTTGTGGTATGATACTTGTTAAAAACCATGTGCAAAACAATGTGTCATGCATGTAGTGAATTGTTAAAGTTCTGGACATTGGCTTAAATTTGTTCCCTGGTATTGCTAAGTTTATAGAAAGCACCATCTGCTTTGTCTGCCAGTGTTCTGGATTAAACGGAAGTAACAATTATTACAAATACATTTTCCTGAATACCATCCAAAACCAATAACAATTTTTAACATTTACACCAACATAAACAAAAACGTTAAGGTACAATATATCTAGCTTTTTAACTTAAAAGGTCAAATATTTAGATGCTATTAACGCATATTCGTCCTTGTCACTGCTAGAAAACTGATGTTAATTGACGAAAACTCAATGACAAAAAAATTCAACAGTTATTTACCAATGTCTCACTAAGAATCCTACAAAATCCCAAAAGGAAATGAAGATGAAAGAATCTTTTAAATGTCGTTAGATAACCTGCAGTTGATTATAAAATGCCATAAGAAAAGGATAAAGTAATTTGTTTAATTGCCATGCATTGACCGAAACAAATTCCAGCCAAATTGTGTTAGTGACACTCAAGGATGATCACTTACGACAGAGCCGCCCCTGAGAATGCTAAAAAAATCTGGGGCCTCAGACAATTTAAAAAAATTGGATCCAAAGTTTTGGTCAAGGGGGAATTAACAAAAGCAGATATTTATGCTAAAGCAAGTCTTGAACTATAGACCCCTCTTCATTATCTAAAGATGTTTTTTTTTTCAATTCCACTAACAAGTTTTTTATGTATCATTATCATTTATCAATGTATGTGTGTGTGTTTGTATGTGTATGTATATATAAATTCTTTTAAAATTTCCGGGCAGACCAGGCCTATAAATGTTGCCCACCCCGCCCACTCCTTAAGCCGGACCTGCTTAGTGACATATTTGTCAGTGAGGTAAACAAGAGTCAATGTTGTCAATATTGATATGGAAAGTCACTAAAATATACATGTTAACCAAACAATCTAATGAATGAACATGTATTGCCATTACCAACATACACAAACCGAAAAAGAGCCAATCAAAAGATGTAAATAGGATCAGCCAGCTAAGATGGCTAGAATTTAGCGAGAAAAAAAAAACACCTAAAAAGTACAGTTGCGTTTGCAAAAAAGACTAACAAAAAATACATGTGTAAAGCGCGAGCTAAATTCTACGTACAGACAGATGAAAAATCACGGATTAAATTCAGCTCGAATGAGCAGTGTTCGGGTAAGCTTCTGAACTTTACAGGACATAATTTTCTCTAGTTAAAGAAAGAGGAACTCAAGCTTCTCCGACCTACATGTCATTATAAACTAGAGTGGCTTAACATGTAATATTTGACACAAAATCTACGCAAGTGGGCTGATTACAATCGAGAATATCCAGAAAGATAAAATTGTTGGACTATCCATTAGACCACTATGACTAAACTTTTCTAAAAACTGACGAATCAAATTTCGCCCTCCTCAACTTGACCAAAGACGTTTGATTATTTAAGCCAAAGCCATTCGACTCCACAAAACAAAAATGTGGACTACCTAATAAAATACTTCGTTGTTCCGCCGAGTATTCTAGATATATGTTTAGTTGTTTGCATAGTAACATATTTGAAATCCAACATAGAGTTAGGATTTAGATCATCTGAGAACCACCATTAGGGAGAGAACTAAGTAAGTAATGTGAACAAGTGACATTTTTGTAAATATGAAGTGTGTATAAAAAACCTCTTCATCAAAAAATAATAAAAAATATAAGCTAAAAAATAAAAAAGTAAAAACACCAAAATGATTATCTAGTATTAATATTTCAAAAAATAATAAAAGATGGCTTATATTACGTCATATGACGTCATGTCTGATGCACATGTGTATTTCGTTGTTATATATATACATACATATACCATATACCATATGCACATGTGTAATTCACTATTAGATCACACTTTTAATTAAATTATCAATTACCATAAATAAATAATCATTAAATGAACGCGATATGAGATATAAGGAGGCAAAAGTTTTATTCAATGATCATTAAATGGGCGCAAAGTGAGATATAAAATACCTTCAAACTCTTCAATTGTTTAGTCATGCATATTATAACATAAATTGAAAATAAGACAAGTCTATGACAACAAACATGAATAAACTTAAAATAACTTTATATAAAAACTATAAAATAAGACAAGTGTACAAATTTACATGTGTAAATATTTCACTATTATAGTTAGGGTTTTTGATGGGTTTAGTTTTTAGGTAGAGTTAATAGCCAAAATCGCCCCTGAGGTTTGGTCACTTTTGCCATTTCAGTCCAAAACCCAAACCTTTTACATCTGGGTCTTCAGTTTTATTTTTTATTTTTTTGCCAAATTCGTCCCTGAAAAAGGTTTGGGTTTTGCTAAATTCGTCTCTGAGGTTTGGTCACTTTTGCCACTTCAGTCCACAACTTAAACGTTGTCAGGGACGAATTTGGTAAGAAAAATAAAACTTAAGGACCCATATGTAAAAGGTTTGGGTTTTAGACTGAAGTGGCAAAAGTGATCAAACCTCAGGGACAATTTTGGCTATTAACTCTTTTAGATATGGTGGGATAGGGGTTAGGTTTTGGGGGGGGGGAGGGGATGAAACGGGGGGTTTAGGTTTTTGTGGTGAATAAACATAAAAAAACTCAATATAAAAACTATAAATAAGACAAGTGCACTACATGCACATGTGCATTTCACTATTATAGTTAGGCTTTTTGATAGATTTAGCTTTAGGGTTTAGTTTCTAGGTGTGGTGGGAGGGGGGTTAGGTTTATTGGAGGATGGAATGGGTCAAACACTAGATCGTTCTTTCTTAGAACTGGCATTCCTGTTTGACCCATTTACAAAAAAGAAAAAGAAAAAAAAACCTTTACATTATTAATATTTACATAAAAATTAACGCATTCCGGTTCTTGAATCTAGTACGGTCGGTCCGACCAGTGAACCAGTAAGATGGCCGGTTCGACGTTCGGTCCGGTTATGAAAACGTTGTCTGGCACTCTTGGCGTATGAGGGTCATACGCCTTGAACAGCCCAGACATATGACACTCAACCTATAAATACTCTAACTTGTTCAACACATTGTAACTTTTGCATCTTCATAACAAGGTGATGTCCATTTTTTGTGTGATATTGAGTGTGTATGTTCTTAACCATTTCCATATCATTCTAATATTTATCAAACACCTATAACAACTAACCAAATTGTTGATTCCGCCTTTAATTCGGATATGCGCGCGATAATCAAATATTGTCGATCCATCAAGTGGTATCAGAGCCAAGACTCATATCACGCGTGTTGTTATAATGAGTAGCATCATATCTGAGAATTTTAAGCAGTTGTTCATTAAAAACCCATTTTGACCCATTTTAAGCTTTAAATATGGTTTTAGGGATTTTTGATTGAGTTTGTTGTTTTGATTGTTGATTTAATTGCATAAACATGTTTAGAAACTGATTTTGGTTACATCTAAATCAAATTTACAACAAAACACATTAGATCTAAGATTTTGGTGAAAAATTCATAAGTGTGTTCTTTATGGTTTTTGACTTGAATTTTTTATCATGGATTGGATTTTCAAATTGGATTGTTGTTTCATGATCTGAATCAGTTTTGGAAACTATATGAATGAAATTTTTGATTAAAAAAATCCATAAGTTTGTGTTCTTCATAGTTTTTGATGATTTTGGAGTAAAATTAGTGTTTTTGGATTGTTTTGGGTATTGGAATCTTGTTATAAAAATATCCCGCACATAAACTGACCATTTGATCATCCAAACATCCATTTTCACCAAAATTCATCAAAATCACCATGTTCTTGAGTTTGAAGGTCTCATGCATGTACCCCTTCCTACGCCTGGTGCCCTTGAGGCGTAGGAGTCTCATACGCGTCACTTATCAGGCGTATCACCAGTCATACACCTGAATCATCATACGTGTGGCCTTCATACGTCTGTTTGTCATACGAGTGTCTTTCATACGTCTATTTTTACGCCTGGTAAACCTCTCGTACATGTGATATATCTGTCATACATGTGAAAACCAGTCTTAGTCAAATTTTGACCATATTGAAGTTTGACTTTGTCCATTTCTCACCCAAAACATCGTTTATCCATCTGATATCACTCCAATCACCATGAGTTGGAATTATCTCACCCAAGTCATCCGTCCTGAGCATATCTAGCTACAACCAGTTCCCCAAGTGGCACATCCTTACGTTGTTGCTAACGCAATGAACCCTCCACAGCAAGCGAATGTTGTTACATCGTATTGTCCATTTTCTACCCCACCTCGGCACCAAGTGCCCGTGCCAGCTAATTCTTGGGCTATGGTTTTGCCAACAAGCCAAGTTCATAACGTCCATCAAATGTTGAAGAGCGACAACGAAACGGGAAGCAGGAATATAGCTCCTAAGATGGAACATCTTAACGAATATCTATCCTGGAAGGGGAGAATTCAGAGACATATTGAGGGAATCGATGAAGAGATATGGTATTGGGTAGAGCATCCTCTGGTCAGAACATTATAGGAGAACTCGCATTTGCCAGTTGAGATTTCTCAGATGAACGATGAAGAAAAGAAGAACTATAAGAATGAGAGAACGGTGTTCTTTATTCTTACACAGGCATTACCGAACGAAATCTTACACCAATATGATGTGTGTGAAACTTCTTACGATATGTGGGCATTGCTAAAGAGCAGGTGTGAAGGAGATGAGCAGAAGTTCAAGATCAGGTAGGACTAACTGAAGAGCAGGTGTTCACGAGCCGAGCCGAACCGAGCGGACCTTTGCTCGTGCTTGGCTCATTTACAAACCGAACCGAGCCGATCGGCTCGTTTACAATCGATCCGGAAACCGAGCGAGCGTTGTTCGAGCGCACATTTTTTCGAGCGAGCGGCGAGTGTTTTCGGTTAGCCATAGATTTGGGATGTTTCCTTTAATATTCTCGCTGCCTAGTGATGATTGAGGTTCGACCATTCGAGAATGAGGCTCTAGTTGAGGCCATTGAGGTGATGAGCATACTACAGATAACAGTTGTCGCGTTATGGCATAGATTTGATAGCTGGAGATGATTAATGGTGGACGACTAATGGGAATTTGAAGTCAAACATGTTTTTTAACGACTTAGGGTTTTACAATTAAACTTACTGTTAAGTTATCATTGGGTTCACTAGGCCAATAACTATAAATATAATTGTATATATGCATATATTGAGCCAAACCCAATAGAGTGGCATGTATAAAACTATAAATATAAATGTAATTAATGTGTATATATATAATTATATATATAATAAATTAATAAAAATTATATCGAGCCGAACCGAGCCGAGCGGACCCTTGCTCGTGCTTGGCTCGTTTACAAACCGAGCCGATCAGCTCGTTTACAACCGAACGGAAAATCGAGCGAGCAATTTCCGAGCAATTTCCGAGCAAATTCCGAACGATCGGCGAGCGATCGGCGAGCGCCGAGCGTTTTGAACAGCCCTAAGAAGGAGCATGAAGCTTTTTGACACATTGGACAAGAGTCGTTGAGAGACATGCAGTCTTGATACTACCATCTTATGAGTGAACTGCGTATGTTTGAAATTAAATATACTTCTTTTGAACTAATTGAGCGTTTTGCATATGCACCGTCACCTCAATGGATGCATTATGTGGATGTTATGAAGGAAATGAGGCAATATGAAACGTTGACGATTGGTGAGTTCTTGATCAAGATAGAGAACAGAGAAATAGAGGAATCAAGGAAGGCCAAGAGGATTCCATTACCACAAAATCCAGAGTTATATCATGCCAGTACTCCAGCTACCTCTGTCATCACAGCCAACATTACAACCACCTCTCGACTTCAGACAGTATTTGTTTCGTCTGTTTTCTAATAACCAACCTTCTCAGACAGTTCAAATTCCAATTCCCGATCCCTTAATGAACTATTCCAGTGCTTATCATTACACACCACCTCTCTCCACTTCTACCACCTATTGCCAAACTTCACCACAACCAGCAAACACTTATGTTCACCCAAATACATCCACTCCCCAACAGTTAGCATATGTCTCTTTGAACACCATGATGGCACAACACTCTATAAACAATTTCGAGAATGTGACATTGGAGGTTGCAAAAGAACATGTAGCCTTATTGTCTGCTTTTGTCACTTCCTATAACGATCTGGTGAGGGGAACATAGGGAATGTCAACCTGAAAAAAGAAGATTACAATCAGGTGGACAATGTTGAAATGGAATTAATGGACGTTCAGTGGCATTTTGCTAGTGTGGTGAGAAGAGCCGGAGATTTTATGGAGAGAACATGTCGAACTGACTGGCAGACGATTAAGGATACTAAATATAGCTTCAACAAACAGAAAGTTGCGTGCTTCAATTGTGGAGTATGTGGACATTTCAAGAGGGAATGTGACAAGCCAATCCAACAGGGAAATCAGTATCCTTTCAGAGCAAACCGTAATTAGAGGCAGCAGAATCCGTTCCAGGAAAGACCTTGGCAGCAAGCACATGTGTCAAACCAAGAACGTGCTATTATGCCAGTTACTAACCCGATGCTACAGCCCGCACCACAAGCCAACATCCAGGCTTGGGCTATGGTAGTTCAAGCTGATGAAGTGGTCAACTGGAATTTGCAGTTGGGAGGAAATAGGGAAGTGAATGTCGGAGGTGTTGCATGTTATGCCGCAGGATCCTCTTCACATGAAAGTTCATGTGATGATGAGAGTTTAGAAGAATCTTCTAGCTAATAGTCTGGATCATTTGAAAGCAATGCAAATTCGATGGATTATGATTTTGATAGATTGTTAGCTGAAGCAGACTTCTTAACCAATCATAAGTTTTGTTTGGTTCAAGATCTGGTTGAGTCTACTTTGGATTATTCTAAATATTTCTCTACTAATGGTTTGTCTTCTTAGTTTGCTTTTATGACCAACATTCAAGACAACCAGATCATTCTTTTAAAACATCAAAATGTTCAAAATGTGTTGAGTTAGAGGCCCGAACTAAATCGATCTAAGTACACAATACTAGCATGGTATGTGATCTTTGCTTGTGCACTGATACAAATACTGCCTTAAAATCTAATGAAATGAGTTTAAAGAAACAGTAATGTTGTTGAAAAAGGATGTTAATGAGCTAAAATGAACAATTGTTAATAAACAAGATGCTATTAACAATTACAATACTAATTTAACACAAACCAAAAAGGCATTAGCAGTGGCACAGTGTGATTACGAGGCCATCAAGAAAAAGCTTGACAGTTATTTGAACTCCACGTATGTGCTTGATCACATAATTGACAATCAAATAACTGAAAAGAGTGTGAGTGGTTTGGGTTATAAAGTTGTTCCTCCACCTCTGGGTGCCAATTACTCCAAGACACCAGATAAACTGACGTCATATAGTTTCAGGTCACAACACCCCTAGTTGCTGACCCTGAAATCAAGAAAGCGAAAGTTGTTAAAGATGACGACTGCTTAATTGAAACTGACAATGAGGACAGTGATGATGAGGACAGCAAATGTCACACCCCACCTAAACGGAAACGCGGGATGCGACTTCGAATAATTTCCAGGCACAAAGGTCACGCAAAGCATCAAATAATTAAAATTAGGGACATCCATTTGACAACATTGTTTTACAAAACATAGCATTATATTGTCTAAAATAAAACCATTGTTTGCAATTGCCATTAACCAAAATCAATACAACAACAACGGCACATGAAATGGTATCCCAAGATGCTCGCACGCGACCCCCAAGTTCCGCGTCCCATGCTAATTACCTGAAAAACATGCATGTAAAAATATAGATCAACATAAAGTTGGTGAGTTCACGAGTTTTAAATGAATGGACTTGTAATCCAAAATCGACTAAACCACTTCCTAGCTAGGGCAAAGATCAATATGTGATCTGACATTAGCCCATAACTAAACCTTGACGTGTTGTGCATCGCCCATTGTACACTAAAGACAATGAATAAATGTGAAATACAAGCACTCTCTTGATATCTGTCATCCGGTTTGAGCGACTGACCAAGAGTGGGGGTGTCAACCCAATAGATCTATTCTAGTGTTTCATGGCTAAGTCCATATCTAATGGTTACGGTGTGATGTATGACACATGGACTTTATGGATCCTGAACCTTGTTGTCTCATGTTCACATAATAGTCATAATTGTAACTTAAAACTGTACGCATGTTTTCCCCGTGGAAAATGTAAAACAGTGAAATGGGGCCGTGAAAAACTCACCTGATGTCTGACTGCTAAACTAGACTGACGTGGAAATGCCAGGACTAGGATGCACTAAATTCATTAAAGGCAACTTAAGTCTATAATTTTACTATTTTCCATGCATTTATTCACCCGAATTGAATACCCATGGACCATGTGTTTCTGTACCACTGTCCATTTATGTCATACATTGTATGTGTTGAAAAATGTCGTTTTTGTCGTTATTGAAATCATGGTTAGCCATTAGTGGCAAAACAATTATCTTGGATTCCTATGTGTTACCATATGTGTTGGTTGTTTGTATCCAAAAGTGACATGTTAACTTATATTTCGGCCATTTTGTATCAAATTAACACATTAAAGCATTTTGCCTTTGTTAACAAATACCAATTGATCATTAACATATGTATTCCAAAAGTTTTTGTATTAAAGCTTATTTCACATATGTTCATTTGCCTTTTAACATATGTTCCCAAAATTGCCATTTCATATAGGTAATCATTTGAGTAAGAAAAACGACAGTTTGTGGCTTTGTTTGGCTATATACATACACGCATACATCCGTGTATATGCATGTGTATGTGTATGTTTGAATACATGACCTGGTGTGTATGTGTACATTGTATATATGAATGTAGATGCGGGTGTATATATATATATCTAGATACAAAAACCAAGTCTTTTAATCGAATCTACACTAGGTGGTTATGGTCACGTGTATGCGAAGGTGACAAGTGTTCGGGTGAACCATCAATCGACTAGAAACAACAGCATTCAAAGGTCATAGGTTCGATAGGCTTACCACAAGGATGAACTCATAATGACAAGGTAATGGACCTGTGTTCGACTCCTAGCTCCCTCGACTTGGACTTGGTAACCTTCGTGGCTTGCAATTGTGGCTCGTGATCGGGTAAATAGCCCCGATGGCTGTGGTGGTCGGCCGAGACAAAGGAAATAAAAAGAATTGAGGTGTTGTGTGTGTTCAAGTGTTTAGAGAGGTGTTGTGATGTTTCTTGTGCTCACCTTCGGCCTTTATACCCGAGAGAGAGGGAGAGAGAAGCATGAGGTGTTGGTTTGTTTAGGAAGGTCAAAACTTATGGATTGTTGGATCAAAAAGGTGCTTAACTATCTTGGTATTACAAGTTGACTAATAAAATTTGTTGGTTTAGGTACGGTGGTGGTAGCCGATTTCTTGGGAAGGATCAAAGGAGTTTTGGTTAGTCAACCAAGCATGGAGATTACGGAAGGCTCTTGTAGGTTCCTTTCTTGTATAAGTCTCTAGATTAGTGGATTGTTAAAATAAGAATGGTGACTTGTATGTGAGTGTATATATGCGTATGTATGTATGTGTAGTGTGTGTGTAGTGTAAGCTAGTAATATGTCCAAAATCACACTTGTTCTTGCCTTGGGAATGTATGGGCCACAACAGGTGTATAGGGAATGAGCATGGATGTTTTAGAAGGTTAACTTGTGTAAGTGTGGAGTTGTAAAGTGGCTAAGGTTCCATATTAGGAAATAAACTTGTTTAGTGTGATTGTATGGTGTGTGTGTGTGTGTATTAGACCGTATATATGTATGTATGTGGGAGAATGGTTCAAAAAAGTGTTACCATGTATGTGTGTGTATGTGGCCGATCATATATATGCATACATATGTGCACATTGGCATACGTGTGTGTAGACATGTGTATGGTTGTGTTAATGTTACCATCCATATTAACATTGCATGGAACATGTAAACACACACACACATATATATATATATATATATAGAACGTTCATCTCATGGTTTAACTTATGTTGTCACTTGTGGCCATGACTAGGCCGATCAAATAATGTGTGTGTACATGTGTTTTCGAGTCCCTCTAATCCACACACACTTGTAAAACCGATTGATAGGTGTTCATGTGTGAGTGTCCTTGTGTTTTGGCATTGTTAGCATATGTGTGACATTGTGAATCGTTATTGATGTTATATTATTCACATAGTGTGTCGTGTGTTAATTTCCCCTTTAACATACGTTGAATTGTTTAGTTCACTCATGGTACGTACGTTTTTGAGGATACAATCAATGATTGGTGAAGTTTCATGATTTCTTGTGTTGGGCATTCACAAAATGTCTCGTGAATATACGGGTTTGCATGGGTAAACAGGACTCTGTAACGGATTCCTGAACTACTGTGGGCATTGCTGGACTTTGGGTGACACATGTACTGTAATAAAAAGCATAATACATCACTAGAATTGACAAAATGGTGAACGTATGTATGGATCATGACCTGTGATTTCGACGGGTGACACAGCAAACTAGGTCTTGGTCATTATAAACAGAAGCACATGATACCGTTTGAGAATCATATCGCGTGTTATCCTGATTCTGATTCTGATTCAGGTGAGGATGATGAGGAGTCATCTGATGACTCTAGTCTGTATTATATGGTCAGAGATTCTACTAAAATTTATTCAGATAAGAAATTTCCGATTAAAAATGTGAACAAATCTTTAATTACAAAAGTTTTCAAATCTGCTAATGGGAAAGAAATTGAACAAAAATTTTCAAATGAATCAGCATCAACTAGTAACCAACAGACCAGCAGTCAAAGTGGTCAAGCTAGTCAAGTAAGACAGCTACCACCAGTTCCAACAAGAAAACCCAGACTTCCTTGTTATCAACAACACAAGGATATCCGTTGGATTCCTTAGAACAGCACTTCAAATCTGGCTTACTTCAGACAAAAAGGTCAAAGAAAGTTTTCACCTGGCTCCCATGATCATGAGGGTAGTTCCTCCAAGTCCAAAAGTTCTAGTGCAAGTCTGTTGTGCAAGCTTCCCAGCAGTCAAATCATGTTTCTCAGAACCAAAATGAATGGAGAACGTGCTTTGAATGCCAAGAGGTCGGACATATTGTATCGAATTGTCCATATCTAAGATCTCGTAGGGGACACACTGCTGTGAACTACAGGCCGTCATCCAATAAAGTTCTTGAATCACCAAAGCAAGTTGCTAAGGTGACTCCTAAACTAGACAAAAGAAAGCAAAAAGTGGATGAGGTTCCACCATCAAAGCCCGCCAAGGTCAACACCCAAAAGGCAAACCCAAAGACTTCATCATCAAAGGTGACTGTACAAGCAAACCAACCAGTGAGCCCTAAAGGTCAACCTAAGACTCAACCCAAAGTTCTCAAGCCAAAGCCTCCAAAGACTAAGTCTGAACAAATCTGGAGACCGAAGGTTAGTGAGTCCAAGTTTGAAAGTTCTAGTAGTTCATCTAAGCAACAAAATAAGGCTAATGTTTGTGAAGCTCCAACAACATCAGGTAGGTGGATTGAGGTTCCAGTGTCTGATGTTAATGGACGACCCAAGACTATAAAGGCTTGGGTCCCCCTTTCCAACTAATCTTAAATTATTTGTGCAGGGTGTTTCTATAGGGACTATTAGCAGTCTTTGGTTTGTTGATAGTGAGGCATCCGGGCACATGACATGTGACTTATCGCTCCTATTCAACATAAAAAACATCAATGGAGGGTATGTTGCTCTTGTTGGAAATAAAGGGGAATACATCATCAAGGAAGGATGTATGTCTAATAGGATAGTGAGTTTTGATCGGATCAACTATGTGAAGTAGATTGATCATAATCTTCTAAGTGTGTCTCAAATTTCCAAAAAGAAAATTTCTGCGATTTTCAATGACATTATTTTCTTCATTCTGAAGCCGAGATTCATGATTCCTCATGAGTGGGTGATTATGTCTGCTCCAAAGATGAACAATTTATATGTATTGGATATGAGTCAAGCGATCACCAAGTCTGCCCAGGTGACCTGCTTTCTGTCAAAGGCTACCGAGAAGGAATCGATCATGTGGCACAAACGCATGGGACACATCCACATTTGCAAAATGAACCAGCTTGTCAAGAATGGTTTGGTGGATGGTGTTTCGGTAAAACATTTTCATCTGAATGACGTCCGTGTCAGCTGCAAGAAGGGTAAACAACAGAATACGAAAGTCTCACCCCAAGAAGAAGATCAACTCAGTGTCTACTCCACTCGAAAGACTTCATATGGATCTATTCGGTCCAGTAAAAAGGAAGAGCTACTGTGGGGATCTTTATTGTTTGGTTATCACAAATGATTATTCTCGATTTTCTTGGGTAGTATGTATGCAACACAAGAGTGAGTCATTTGGGAATCTGAAAGTTCCGCTCCCGAAGCTTGAATTCCTGTATAAATTGAAAATCCGCAGGATTCGCAGCGATAATGAGACTGAATTCAAGAATCAAGAAATGGTAGTATTTTGTTCTGAAAGAGGCATTCAACATGAATTCAATACACCTTACACCCCACAACAGAACGGTGTAGTTGAAAGAAAGAATAGGACCTTGATTGAGGCTGCTAGGATGATGTTGCCTGACTTGAAACTCCTGGTGATGTTCTGGAATGAAGCCATCTACTGTGTATGTTATACTTTAAACAGATTCCTGGTAGTGAAGAAGTTTGGGAAGACCAGTTATGAGCTTCTCAATCTTTGCAAACCCAACCTGGAATTCCTCGAATCATTTGGTGCTCCTTGTACCATGATGATAGAGAATGAGAAATTTGGAGAAAAAGCTTAAGAAGGTTTCTTTGTCGGATATGCCACTCCCAAAAAGAGGGTTTGGAATACTCGTACAAGGTGTGTCAAATAATACTCATACTAGATATGAGAAAAATACTAAATACTAACTACTAACCACAAACACTTACCTCACTTCTACCATGACTAAAATAAAGACACATATTCAAAACACTCAAATAATTAAACAAGTAAATGGACTATGACCCACTATGCTCTTCATGTGCACGTTGTTGTTCATGTGCATGATGTGGCACACAACAGAAGCCTATCTGGAAACACAAGATTACACCACCTAACATCATGACTAAGATCCCACTTGTGCCGATTGACCAGGATTTCTTGGACAAGTTTATTTTCTGTATTATGACTATCTTACTAATGAAGCAGTGATTGTGCTGAAGAATGATCCGAAGATCTGCCGCAAACTTAGAGTGTTCGATCTGATGTGGCTGTTGAATCTGTTTGAAGCTGACATGAAGACTTTGCATCAGAATCAGATTCACTTCCAAAACCAGGATGTAGATCAAGTTGTGCGTTTTCAGAAGATGGAAGATTGTTGATTGTGTTGCTTGCAGGAGTTTTGAGGATTTCTAACTAGGTCCAAGGGGGAGTCGTTAGTGCACCATACGACGATGTCCCTAGCTTAGATACGTTGTTAGGATCATTTATGTATGTTTTGGATGTTAACCGGTAGCATTTTAGAGTTCTAAGGGTATTTTGGTCAACATTGTAATAGTCTAGGTGTATGAGGGAGTCATACGCCTAGCACTCTAGGCGTATGAGGGTCATACGCCTAGAACAGCCCAGGAGTATGACACTCAGCCTATAAATACCCCAACTTGTTCAACTCTTTGTAACTTATGCATATTCATAACAATGTGTTGCCCATTTTGTGTGTGATATTGTGTGTGTGTTCTTAATCATTTCCAAATCATTCTAACCTTTATCAAACACCTATAAAAACTAACCGGATCATTGATTCCGCCTTTGATCCGGATACGTGTGTGACAATCAATTCTTGTCGATCCTTCACAAGTTAGCATATCTAAGCATTTATATTGCACGTAATGACGAAGCATGATAGAACAATCCAATGCCATGAAGATGTACATTTATGAGTTATGACCCTTCAACATTTTAGAAGATACATATTTTCAGAAAGCAAACAAACACAAAATGTTTTCCATGTCTTAATATCAGAATGAATGCAATATACAATATCAAATAGAAAACTGTTATTTAGATACAAAATGTACATGAAAATGAGATTCTTTAATCCAATAATTGAAGTATGAACAGCATATACTAGAGTGGAAATAGCTTTTGAAATTATGTTAGTATGGAAAAAAATGTTTGACCGATGAAGGGATGATGAATAAAGGCCACAGACCAAAGAAAAGCTACATGCTGCTAGCTCCCTTTTCCATCATTAGACTCTCTTTCTCTATGTGTGTGCTTTAATCTTCGTTATTGTCTTTGGTCGGTCGACAAACTGTGTGTTTTGTGTTCACTGTGCTCAGCTCGTGTTTCCCCCCAAACCACCCTTCTCTCTCACCTCTCACAGGGTCTCATCATGCACTTTCAACCAATCATAAAGCAACATATAGGTATGCATATAATATACATCCTTTTATATATTTGTGTGCGCATGTGCATGTGTGTCATCTTATGTGTCTATCTATATGTAGGTAGGAAGTTAAGAAAATAAATATTGTTAAAATTGTTGATTTTTCAAGAAAAAAGCACAAGTGGTGATAGCTAGAGAAATCGAAGACTATGACAAAAGAGGTGGACATTAATGCCGTAAGAAGAAAGGAAAGGTATTGTAATTGTATCCCTCTCTCTAGAGAGAGAATAGAGAGTGTGTGTGTATATGTGTGTGAGAGGGAGATAATGGGGAGAGAGAGAGAGGGGGGGGGGGGGGGGGGATTGTGAGGGACCAAAGAAAAATCCAAAAAAGATAAACAATTTTTTAACACAAGGAAGAAAAGCTAAAGCCTTTTTAACTTTATTGTTTACAAGAATAAAAAGGTCACCATCCTCCACACCCTTCTCTTCCCACACCAATTCCACAAACCAAAACCTACCATTCTAGAGAGAGAAACTCATCACGATCGAGTTTTCTAGAGTGAGAAAGCATTACATAAGGTGAGTGTCCAAGAAACCACTAGAGATCCAAGTGTTCTTGCATCATAAGAAATTTTTCTTTCTTTTGTCATGTTTTATTGGGTTAAGTTGTAAAATTTGGATTTAAAATTCAATTTATATAATTTAGGGTTTACTTAGACACTTCTCTTCTCAAATATTTATTTGTTAAACTTTCTTTTCTACCCATGCATATGTATGTGTGTATGCATGCTTATAGGTTATAGAGAGGGGTGGGTTGTTTTTTAGGAGTGGGTAGATAAAAGAGAAGAATTAACAGTAGACAAAGGTGATCATCATCATTAAAACATCCAAAGGTTTCATTAATTAAAACAAGAAATTTAACAACAAAACAACATGGATGTTAATGATTATTTATATAACAATACTAGGTTAATGTTCCCATCATCAGAACTCTCTCCAGTCATGCATCATCACCAACAACCATCATCATGGAGTACCCTACCTCAAGTGTTGCACCATAACACCATCTTCAATCCACTTATTCAATACCCGACCCGAGACCAAGACCCGTTTCTCTTCTCTCCACCACCTCAGCCATCACCTCCTCCACTTTCATGCTATGGTGGTTTATTCAACAGAAGTGTGCCAAGTGGGCTGCAATTTGCATATGATGGTACCTCGTCATCGGATCATCACTTAAGATTCATATCCGAGACACTCGGGCATGCGGTCCAACCTGGATCAGGCCCGTTTGGGCTTCAAACTGACATGGGTAAGATGACTGCTCAAGAGATCATGGATGCTAAAGCTTTAGCAGCTTCCAAAAGCCATAGTGAAGCAGAACGACGTCGTAGGGAACGAATCAACAATCACCTTGCAAAGCTTCGAAGCTTACTCCCCAACACCACTAAAGTAAGAACTCATTTTTCTTTCTTTTTTACTTACCATATAACTGAACCAGAACTAAAAGGTAAAGAGTTCAAATACCGAAACATCATGTAGGTACATGTTGTGTATTTATCGTAAAAAAATCTAGGAATTGTTGTTAAAAAACATTTAACCAAACCCATATATAAAACAAATTGAAAACTTAACATGAACTAAATACATCAATGAAATCTTTAGAAAAAAATTTTAGCATTTGTTGGTGGTGGGCAATATGGTAAGATAAAGAGGAACCAATGTGCAAAACTATAAAGATTGGTATGAAAATTGTTTTGCCGGTGTTTTTGAAGTCCAAGAAATTACGAAAAGAAAGCACACTTTTGTTTAACTAATAACAACACCAGACAAACTAATTAGCATTCGTGTGTCAGTCATGACACAAACACAAACACACGCAATATATGTGTTTTTACCCATGCTCATGCTTAAAGTTTAAACCACATCATTACAAAAAAACACTTGTGATTAAACTTGCAAAGCTACTATTGTTTTGAAATGCTCAACTATCTTTTTATCTTTTAAGAACCCACCATCTTTTGTTTTCTTTTTCACATAATGATGATCACGTTCATTCACACATAGATGGATAGAATGTTGAGACATTAAAGATTACAATCCATATGATACATGATCATGGCTTTAATCAAGGCTTTTTGCCATCTTTTTGTATTCTTTTTCTTGCCAATCTAGCTTCTTGTTGGTTATGCTTTCTATAAATTTTTACACTTAAAAACAATGATAATTTATGTGAGTGGAAGCAATTTAGGTAAGTTAAATCCTCTTTAGTACTTACTATGGTTTATTTTAAGTGACGCTTATGTATATGACGTTTCTCGTCTAGTCAGAGTGTTCATCTAGTCGGTTTTCTGGTTATATGAACTTAATAATGTTGAAACTGAATTTAAATTTGAGTCTAAACAATTCAAATTTGAAATTTAAAAGACCTATTTGAATATTTGAATAACCTAGATTACGAGAAAATACAAATAGAAGTAAAAAATAAAATAATTAATATACATAATATATATATATATAAAAATGTATTTTTTGTTATAATAAAGATAAACTTATGGAATTTGATTTGGATAAATATCCGAATCGAATATCCAAAACCTTAATCATTTTTGTTGATATTTGAAGTCCGGTTCGAAAGGATATTTATTATCAACTACATAGATAAAACTAGTATGTTACCTGCGGCGTGTTGCGCCGTCGTCTAAACATACAATAACTCGGATTTATACTGTCAAAACGTAAACTGAAATTTATACCAACTTGAATATGGACAAAAGTTACGTCAAAACGTAGACCTACATTTTGGTTTGTTGCAGTTCTGGTATGGTAGCGGCATTCCATATGACTATAGGGTAACGTCATTAATACTAAAGGTTATGTCATTAGTAGTAACTAAAGTCATTAGTACTAACGTCGTTACTACTAATGGCATAATCATTAGTCTAACGATGTTATCGTTAGTACTATTCATTTTAAGGTTTATAAATATATAGTATAATATAATATAATATAATATAATATAATGTGTCAAATACCAACTATATATTCATTGTAAACAATATTTTGTGTTTATTCTATTAGACGGACAAGGCTTCATTGCTAGCAGAAGTGATACAACACGTGAAGGAATTAAAGCGTCAAACTTCAATAATCACCGAACAAAGTCCAGTCCCCACCGAAATCGATGAACTATCAGTGGACAATGCGTCTGACAAAGATGGTAAACTTGTGATCAGAGCTTCATTATGCTGCGAAGATCGATCAGATCTCTTACCGGACCTCATCAAGACTCTAAAAGCGCTTCGATTAAGAACCTTAAAGGCCGAGATCACAACACTTGGTGGACGTGTGAAGAATGTGTTATTCATCACCACGGAAGATCATAATTTAACCGGTGATGATGATCAACAAATGGTGAATTACTCGATAAGCACGATCCAAGAAGCACTCAAACAAGTGATGGAGAAAACAAATGGTGTTGATTCATCTTGTGGGAGTGTAAAGAGACAAAGAACTAACAGCATTAATATCCTTGAGCATCATAGATCTCTTTAAATAACCATATGCAAGTGACCGATTGATAAAAGTTGTCAACTTATTACTCTTTAGGGCTTAAGTCTTGTTTGTTCCTAATTTGTGTGTGGTGTTTTGCGTGTTTTTTTTTTTTTTTTTTCTTTTAGGTTTTTTAGCCTTAATGGGTATGCTTAATTTGTTATGGAGATTGTGTGTATGAAGATCAAAAGGCTAGTGCTACATGGGTGCAATTTTATTAGATTTTGGGTCTTCATTTTTATGTATTTCCACTTGTTCTTGATCTCGAGAACTTCAATCATTACTTTGTTAGTCTTAACTTTTTGTTGAAGGATGATCCATCTATACAATTATATTTTGTCACGATGAGAAAGTAGTAAATAGAAAATACATAATTTGTTTCTCTCTCTCTTTCCTGTCTTTTTCTCTCTCTAAACATATGCCAAGTTGGTGGCATATATCTAATGATGAAAAGGTGACGATATAGTTTGCATCATCATTACATGTGCAAGTATTACAAGAGCATGTAGCTATATAATTGGCATGTGGTATCGGATCAAGGAAGAAATGGAATTGGATTAACATATGAAAACAAGAAGATAAAGATAGAAAAGAAGAAGATAAAAGATGAAAAGATTAAATAGATGAATTAGAAGTTTAGAATAAATTATTTGAAGTTTAGTATTTACTTTTGATATATGATTTAGTTTTGTCATCAACCTTGATTAAATTGACAAGCATCTAATACATATGTTTTAATATAAAACTTGATTGGTAAATGATTTTATTTTATTTACTTTTAATAGCTCATGTACATACATATTGATGTTTGATAAATGAAAGCTAAAATTTGAATTATTGATGTTTGAAAATTAAACGTTGAAACTTGAATTTCCGCTTTTCTTTTACTCGCGTCAGACCTAAAATATTTCAAGTATTCTCGGAGACAGCCCTAGTACTCGGTCACTTAAGAATTGTTGATCCAAATAAAATGGACCTAGATCCAAATTAGGGGTGACTGTTGGCATATTTTGTATTGAATCAAGGAACAAAGAGACCCACTTCACATGGGAAAATAAGAGGATATAGATCAAAAGAAAGTAAGATAAAGATGAGAAACTGATGAGGAGTGGGTTCAAAAACTAGCATACTCCTACATGTCCCAGCTAGATAAGAGGAAACAAGGCTGAAAAGTCCCAAAATTTAAACGAGCCTAACTTAGGCTACAATTAGATTTACGGGGCTCACTAGCAGACGACGGAAAGGACTCTGGGAGCCAGATCACATGGCAAATGCCGTAGGCGATTTGGCCTAACTGCCAGACCCAAATTCCTTTATCCAAGACTCTGATTTAGTCATTCAATAATTTTCTCTAATTTCGTCAAGAGAGAATTACACAGATTGTCCTTTAGTTTTACCCAAAATTGCATCCTATGTCCTTTTTTCGAATTTTTAACTCCTTATGTTCTTTGTTTTATACAGTTGTTACATCCTATGTCCTTTAAGCCAAACCCCGTTAAAAAAGTCTGTTAAGTCGATCACGTGCCCCTCATGTGAGGGGCAATCCTGTCTTTTCACCCTCAAAAGGACAATCTGTGAATCTAAAAATAATCTAACCCGCCCCAAAGGGGGTTCGAACCTGTGTCCTCTCAGCAGTAACACAACCCTGTGACCACTACTCCACAACTATATTTGTGTTTTCTATTTGAAAGATTAAATATTTATCTAAAAAGCTAGTTTCATCTTCTTCCTAAAATATAACATAAACCCTAACCCTAATCCCCAAATCCAATAACCCGATTAAGGCTCGATAAACGTCCTGTAATAGAGGGGTTTTAATCTATGAAGGCTCGATAAACGTCCTGTAATAGAGGGGTTTTCAATGACGTCCGGGTTTTCCGGCGGGTATCCAGATTTCTTCAATGCCAACAGAGGCAACGTTGCTGGGAGATCTATGATGAACGTGAACCACGTTAACAGAAGCAGCTACAACCAACAACTAAGTTACACATCACCGTTGGCTGAGCCACGCCCTGATTTTACCCGGAAAAAGATCGTTGGTGGAATCCCAACAGCAACAAGCTTTGGTTTATTTGAGGAACGTTAAACCAAGGGCTTATTATAATCAACAGGCAGAAGTATTACTTTCTAGGAACGTGATGAGTGATGTTCAAGAAATGGAGAGAAAAATGAAGAATCGTCTACAAGAACTAGAGAAAGAGCTGTTGCTTGACGATGAAGAAGAACGAAACGACTCCGTTTCAGTGGTGGCAGACACCAAGTTTTCGGAAACGATTGAGAAGTGATGGAGAAACGGACTAGTAGCATTAAATCGAGTTAGATGATTATAATAAGCGAGATTGGGTTTGCCGGATTTTAATTCCGGTGACCGGAATTCCGGTCGGAAATCAGGAAGGAGGGAAGGAACGTTTTTTTTTAAACTTTGACATCTTGGCAAGAATGGTCCCTCTAGTTTATAGTTGATATATTATGCACAGATTGTCCTTTTGAGGGTGAAAAGACAGGATTGCCCCTCACATGAGGGGCACATGACCAACTTAACTGAATTATTTAACTGGGTTTGGCTTAAAGGACATAGGATGTAACAACTGTATAAAACAAAGGACATAAGGAGTTAAAAATTCGAAAAAAGGACATAGGATGCAATTTTGGGTAAAACTAAAGGACAATCTGTGTAATTCTCTCTTTCGTCAATCTTCAAGACTTTACTATTTTAAGTGATAACTCGTAAATCAGCGGGTAGCATGACTTACACCTTTATTTATGTTTTGAATTTTAATTTCTTTCCGCAAATTCGTAATTTTGAAGATTTGGCAGTACTTGCCAAATTTAGAACATCCCCTATATAAGGGCTCTTCATGTATCATATTTTGCATTCAGAAATTAATAAACATTCTTTGAGAATTTTAATTCTTATTACTATTTGCTTTCATTAGCGTCATTAATTTAAAGACAAGTTTAGATTAAATTATTAAGTTCATTCTTCGCATTTGTTTTTAGTTTTGGTTTATCGGGTTAGTTAATGAAGTTTAAGTTAGGTTAGGAAGTCAGTAGCAAAGTTGTTCCTAGCATCGATGTTGTGTGTGATTTGATCGAATTAAACAAACCCAAGATTAGTACTATGCTAGTTTTGAGGGTGCTCAAGATCCGATATTCCGGATGAATTTAGGTTATCTGAAAATTTTGGATAGTGTTTTCGAGATCCAAATCCGTATCCCAAATTTCTGATATCCGAGTTTCGGATATCCGATATTTCGGATATGAAATCGGATATTGAAACGGGTGTCTGAATTTAAAAAATCAAAATAAAAAAGTGTTTCTGTGTCTTTAAACAAAATGCCAAATCTTGACAAACACACAAGTGCATCTTCACAAATACTAAGTGCATGTTTGGCTCTCCTTATTTGTCCTCCTTATAACTTATGACTTTTTTAAAAAGTTAATAAGGAGAAAAAGAAGTGTTTGAGTAATGATTTGAAAATGAGTTTTTGTGCCTTAAAAAGGAGATAAGTTATAAGTTACAAATTGTGATTTTTTTAATTAAGGAGATAAGGAGGTGAAAAAGGATATAAGTAGATAAATTAGTTGGAGAGAGCCAAACATGCCCTAAATACACAAACCACCAAATTCAACCTGTAACAAACTAGAATAAATGCTACAAATCAACCTACAACTATAATGAACCACATTGAACTTTATATAAGTTGATTCAAAGCTACAACTCAACAAACAACAAGATTAGTGGAACGAAGACAAGAAGTAGCGGGAATAGGAGTGATGGTAATGAGAAGACGAGCAGCGGCGACGAAAAATGAGGATGACAAAAACGGCGCAATGACAGAGGCGAGGGGAGGAGAACCATGAGAAGAGTGGCGTAAACCTTATTGATTTGAAATCCTGTGTACGTGTGGACAGATCTAGATGTGTACAAGACTGGGAAGGAGGCCACTGCGACCTACGTCGAAGAACGGGAGAGAGCAGAGGTAAAAGAAGATGGTGATTGGCATTGGTGCGACCATTGGGTCGCAAACCCTAATCATGAATGGTGTTTGTGTCTGAAAATTTGCATTTTATATTTGGATATCGCAAAATTCCGATTATCCAACATTTTTCTAAATCTATATCCAAATTTGAATCCGAAAATTTGAATTATCCAATTTTCGATATTTTATTTTTGAAATATCTGAAATTTCGGA
This sequence comes from Ambrosia artemisiifolia, assembly GCA_032199755.1. Taxonomy (NCBI): domain Eukaryota; kingdom Viridiplantae; phylum Streptophyta; class Magnoliopsida; order Asterales; family Asteraceae; genus Ambrosia; species Ambrosia artemisiifolia. The sequence continues at coordinate 57,002,681 of CM063519.1, forward strand.
TACTCGGATTCAAATTTTTGGATATTTCGAGTTAGGATTTGGATTCTTTTGAACACCCTTAGCCAATTTTATTGTCATGAGATTGTAAGAGAACAAATCTTGCAATAGTTGATGGTGGTGGATCATCATCATCATACTCATTTAATCCTACCAATAACAAAAACTAAGGTAGGGTCTAAGGAGGGTAATATGTAGACAGCCTTACCTCGACACGTGGGAATAGAGAGGCTGCTTTCAGTGAGACCTCGGCTCAATAATGGCTTTGTATCAAGCCTTAGACACAAGGCACATAATAATTAGACAATCGGGACAAACCCGATTGGTGCCTGTACCCACTAGTCTTTTGGCTATCAACACAACCACATGATGCATGATTAATCGCCTGTCATTTTTAATGTTATTTTCACGAAATTAGTAAAATAATGCTAAAATTAGTGCAACTTTACTTTTGCCCCCCGAGTGCCACACATATATACATTATATGTGCACAGCCATAGGCGGGGTTTAAAGCATGAACTTGTAAAAATCATTCGGAGCATGTGTCTAGTGAGTAATGAGCCGCGAGTGATTCGGACAACCATAAATTTGGGATATTTCCTTCAATTTTTCCGTTGTCGGTGACACTAAGCATGAGGTTCGGTTGTCCGAGGATGACACACAAGTTCAGGCCGATGAGGTGATGAGCATACCACAGAGAACAATTGTTGCATTGTAACGTAAGTTGATAGCACGTGACGATTGACGATGGACGACTAATGATAGGAAGAAGTCAAGACTGTTGTTTCATGGCCTAGGGTTTTAGTGTTAAAGTATCATTTGGATGATTGGGCTAATAAGGACATATATAAATTGTAACTGTAATTTGTATGTGTATATAGTATTCTAATAAAAATTATATCGAGCTGAAACCGAGCCGAGCAAACCTTTTCTCGTGCCTTTTTCGTTTATAGAGTCAAACGAGCCAATTGACTAATTTATAGCAAGTAGAAAACCATACGAGCATATTTCGAGCGAGGTGCGAGCAATTTAAACAGTTGGTGGTGCTTGATGGCCTGAAGAAGAATGGTTGGTGGGGATGGGCCCTTAAAGTTCTAATATTGCTATTAATATGTGTATGTATATGTATGTATGTATATAGGATTCTAATCAAATGAGAACTAGACCGAGTTGTGAAAACCGCGAGAACTTAGACGTAAAATGTGAATTTTAAAATTTTTTTACACACTGATGTAAAAACAGCTAAATCCGCCGTAAAAAAAATGAAACAAGAAATATTTACGACGTTTTTACACTGGTGTAACAAAACGACTACAGCTATATAAACCATGTAACTAAATTATATTTTATTCAATGTTTTATTATGGTTTAATTTACAAACACAAATTCATTACACAATAAAATAAGTGTATGGTTATAAAGTGAGTTCTCGTGGTTCTCATAACTTAACCTAGTTCTCAAATTATCCTAACCCTATATATATAATTATGTGTATATATATATATATATATAGGATCCGGATATTTTGAGAACCAAGGTGAGTTGTGAGAACCATAGGAACTCACTTTATAACCACATACTTTTTTTAATCAAAAATGAATATGTGGTCCATAATTAATCAACAATAAAATAATGAATAAAATATTAATGAAGTTACATGAAGATAAAAATCCCTTACACCGGTGTATTTTGGCGTAAATTAATGTATTTTTTTGTAATTTTTTTACAGCGGGGTTTACGTGTTTTACACGAGTGTAAAAAAAAATTCGCATTTTACGTCGAGTTCCTACAAGTTCTCACAACTCGTCGAGTTCTCAAAGTATCCTGACCCTATATAAAACATATATATTTTCATTTATTTTGATTTTTATCTTTTTTAATGTTTTTATTATTAAGAGTAAATAAGTAATTTGACACTCAGTTAACAGAAAAATTTAACGCTCATCTACGTCAGGAACCACCAGTGCCACGAAACACGGATAACATAGGCAGCATCTATGTAGTTTTTGACTAAAACATGCAATTTAGGAGAACCATAGGGACCAACTGAGTAATTAACTCTTTATATAACGTGTTAAACTCTAAAGTGGCTTAAGATATCGTTGTATTCAAACTGTAATCCAACTTTGTTAACGTATGTAAAAGAAAATAAAGTGGCTAGAAACTGTATCGGTAAGTTTTAAACTACAAGGACATAATTAAGATTTACTTGAAAAAAATTAGTGGTGGTAATTGATGCCATCTGTTTTCTACAAACTAGTGTTATTCCAACTCTGCATTAAGTGGCGGGCATTCGGTTATCAGTTCGATTTATTGTGGTACCAATACTTGGTATATTAACTGAAAGAGAAAATTTAGAAAAGAAACTCGTTATATGGCCAAAAGAATATTGACAGGTATTTTACATTGACTGAAAGATCATAAAAACAAATACCGATACCAATTCTGATAATTACCAATAAGGATAGAGATGCTATCGACGAAAAAAATACACTATTTTGAATACTACTTGGTTGAAAAAAAAAGGGAAAAGGTTATACATACAACTATGTATTCTGCTTGTTAAATAAAAACATGTTGGTGTGAATGGATAAGATATTGTTAGTTTGAAAGGGATATATTATAAAATATAAAAGTTTTTTGATGAATCGTGAAACATAAAAATCATGTAGCTAAGAAGTGTTTTCATATATAGTAAAACCGACATTGCAAAATATTCTTTGGTGTTAAACACCGTATCCTATATCTTTGAATTAACGCTTTGAGGAAAGAAAAAAAAACAGTTCGATTCGTTACCTGATCAGTTATTTGAATGATAGGGTGATCGGTTAGCAATTTAATGAGTTATGCTTGACATATATTGACCCATGTTTTGACATCTAGGGGTGTTACTTTTACCCAAAACCCGAACCCGACCCAACGTCACCTGACCGAAGAAACTATCGTAGCCGACTTACCCGAACCCGATGAAAGGCAAACCCGAACTCGATTGATCTTTTACGGTTCAGTGAATGGATGGGAATCGGGTTCACCCGACCAAACTAGTTTGAAGAATATATTCAAATCCCGTATCACAATGAATTCTAACTTGAATTTGGTGCATTACCAATCTTAATTTAAATCCAAAATATATTATTATCCATTATGTTCAAATCAAATTATACTCACATCCCAATTATATATTACGATCAGGATCATCTACATCTATCTAACATATTATATACATCTACTATAAATCCCAGCTAAACATCCTGCTTGTATATATTTTTGTTCAAATGTTCAGCTGTAATATTTGTACTCCACATTATAACCCATGGAGGCCTTTCCCATGGTATTAAGTCGTTTATTTATTGACCGTATCTCTTACAATAACTTATTGCCTGCTTAAAATAGGTTCTCAGTCACAAAAATATGTAAGTAAAAAATATCAGAGTAATTTGATATTTTTTTTATTTAGCAAAACACAGCATTTATATGCATAGCCAATCCAATTAACACTCTATAGTGGCCCAAATAATTTGTATAATCAGGGTTGGAAATACTCTCAAACAACTGAATCATTTAACGGATAAGCATTTAACCCAACCCGATGTACCCGAACCCAATTAACCCCATAAGGCCATAACCAATAACCATTTAACTAGATTGGATCGTTTATCGGATAATATTTAACCTGGCCAGAATAACCCGATAAATGAATACAGGTAAATACACTAATTTTGTTTGTGGCCGGTACCAGCCTGATCCGTTACTTACTATTACTGTACCGGCACTCGTTGTAGTTTATATGGTACGACATTGAGATAACCATAAGAAAAAAATACGGTACCAATATTGTTTGAACAGTATCGGTTCTGTTCTCATGGGAAAGAAAAAGATCAAAATTGTATTTTGGATCATAAATAAAAGTAAGCTAGTCACAACGGTATATTCAAAATTAGAAAACATTATATATATTAGTAATATACGCCATGTCAAATGACCATAAAAAACGAATGCAATACCAGTACTGATGTTCCTCGGACAGTGTCATTATATTTCCCACAGCAAAGAACAAAAAAAAACTATATTCAACCCTTACCATAGATAAATACAAGAACCCCATAACAGTAGATTCAAAATTCATAAGAGGCATATTATATATTTACTAAACAAAGAAAAGGGCGAGCATGGCATTTTCTAGAACGAGAAAAAGAAAAATCTGTGACGTAGTTTTGTTGACATGTTCGCATGTACTTCAATCACTTGTACATACGTTAATAGTCACAACTCGGTTTTTTGAGTAAAGTTTATATCTATACGTAGAAATAATAGGCATATCACAATGGCATACTCAAAAGTAATTATAAGGCTGTGATGTGCGGCTAGCCCACGAAAACTCTAGAAACTTCCACTCGCATAGTAGGCCACAAACATACCATAGCTTTCTTTATGAATCTCTATCCGAATAAACACAGGACTCAACATCATTGTTTGTTCGGATTCGAACTTCAGAGTTCATTAGCCAGATAGAGTATAAATAAACTTACGTTTGTATGGTTCTGTTTAAAGACCTCTAGATATTGAAAAGAAGTGTGAAAGAAAATATAAACCAAGTTCGAACCTACTAAATAGATTTCAAAGCTCTAGGCCAGAGAGGTCTTGTTAGGACTTAATCCGAACTGGATGGGTCCCAACCCCTTGGACCTACAGGTCTAGACGACTCATCCGCCAGGCTCATGCTAGAAGATTCTAATCACCCATGACACAGAATGGCAACCTCGACCATGGGACAACACCGACCAGTTCTTGTTTCCCCTTAACACAAAGCCACTTAGACAAGAATTGGAGTAAGATTAGGGAGTGCTCGGTCAGGCATTGAGATTTTCTCATGAACCTGATACGTTAGCATGCATGATCAAAAAAAATAACCCATATCTCCTTGGTTGTATTGTAATAGCAGCCTTAATTGGTTCTATCCTACAACTATATACATATTCTGTAAGGGGCACCCCACACATTCCAAGAGTATTTTCGTTTTCACATATCACAAACGAATAATAACAGAAAAATATCATGGCAAAATTAACACATTGATATCAGCTCATCACTACAAAAGACTTAGAGTGCTCATAGTTAAAATGCAAATCATGAACTAAAAGAAATCTATATGTTTATTACTAACCAGTTGTGTGACAAGAGAGAATTATAGAGCTTCTTTCAGGTTGAAGGTTCTAGAAATCTGACGGGCGTGATCATATTCGTTAAGTTCGACAAGCATCTTCTTCAACCTGCGAGCGAGTCCATTATTCCCTGAATAACTCTGCTTCTTCTCCAGTAATCTCCCGAGAACAATCAAATAATCCACCATTGGCTGCAACCTTGGGCTGAAAATGTAAACACCAACACATAAGCATTCTTTATAACTAAATTAGTTCTTACGTAATTTGACTTCAATATATATCAATGCATGTGTGTGCGCGCACTTGCGCACATTGGGACACCGTTCCATACAAAACCGAATTCTAATTAGAGATCCGCATAAGCACATGTACAAAATGATTCAACTGTTATGGTGAGTGGGAGAGATGTGGTTAGATGACTGTTTATGTATCACAATTAAAGCAGCGATAGGTATAGGTGTTGGTTCTGTTCCCAACTTCTCACGGTTCTTTACATAAAATTGGTTTTGTAGTACGTATATAGTGAGAGAACTGTCAACCCACACAAAAGTTTGTAATTTTTGCTTTCAACTATGATAATACATGAACCAATTCTCTCTCCCATTAAACTAACAAAACACTTCATACTAGTGTATTATATGATTCTCACAGTTCTCTACATAAAACTGGGTTTGCAATGAACATGACCATGTGTGTATGTGTATTATGTATCTGTGCATGTGTATTTGTGTATAAATATGTGTGTGTATGAGTGTATGTCTGTACCTTCTGTCACCCGTGACTTTTGGACCAGACCACACACCAGAGATCGATGCGACAACTCGCTCAGTCCTTGTGATCGCATTGTCAATGTTTGATTGGATGCTTCTAAGATGAGGGAGAATTTTTCCACTTAAAAGCTCATCAAGAGCAAGCTTTTCAAGAACAGACATTGAGAGAATATTATTCCATAAGCATATGTTCCTCAGTAGTCGTACAGCCGTACCAAAACAATATGCTGCAAATCTAGCTGCATTCGGTACAGCCTTCAACACAAAAGAATTCCAAGTTGGGACCTGTTTTCATACACATTTCATAAAATCAGCATATAAGTTAGCGTGTTAACTGCTAACGAATAACGATAATAAAGTAAACAAAGATATTGTATACCATGAGATGAGAAACGGCTTCAGAAAGGCGGTCATGAAGAACAGAAACCAGTTCACTGACAGCTTTGCTGGAAAGCGGAACATATGTAAAAACCAAGTTTGTAGCAGATACGGCATTTTTAGTCTCTTTTGTACTAAGCATATCCCAACAGTGAGCCAGCTCGTGCTGTAATATAGGAATTGCCAACTTTTCAACTAAATCAGGTACAAGGTTGACATCAGCATCATCCGGGTTGACTTCACTTTTATCGTCAGGCATACCGTAATCATACAGCAACCCATGCCTGAAAAAATAAATCAACATCAGACAAAAAAAATAATACATGGTTCATTTATAAATTTACCTATAAAAAAGGGAAAAAAATGGAGAATAATTTTATTGGTTGGTTCAATGACAGATTGACATGTGGACACCCGTCATGAAACCTTGACCTTGCCAGCAATTTACTCACCCAGTTAACTGCTGGATTATAATCGTCTCTCAGGTTCAAGAAATTTGAGCAGAGCGTACGTACCACTTCATATCAAAAAAATCTGAATCATGATGAAGTGGATCCCACTTCAAAAGCTCCAACCTTACATAAGGAGAGAAGATTGCGGGTATACTCAGTGACATGTATGCATCCCGGTAGCTAGATGAGTATTCTTTTTTCCAAAGTTCAAATTTTTCTTTAACTGCTGAAAGTTGAGAGAATTCTTCATCTGCATCACTGAATATCTGACCAGCAATTTGAAGTAATTGATCACGGTTGGATTCATATGCTGAGCTGTCACCGTCACTCTCATCCGTGCTTGATTCTCCTTCTATTAAACTATCGGTTTCCATGGACGACATTCTTTTGGACTCAGATCGAGCTTTTCTACGTTGTCGGGCTTCCGCCCTTCGCTTGATGTCCATACGGTTTTGTAAGTTTACATCCCGACCAAATTCGTCCAATTTCACGGGAAGCTTTTTCGACTCCCGTGAGGCAGTCAATGCAGCCTGAGCGGCAGTGCTGGCGGCTTCAACCATGGAAGTGCTTGTGCCGCCTTTGTTGAAAACCGCCATTGCTGCATTTACAGATGCTTCAAGTTCCGTTAGCTCATCATTACTGTCAGCTGTTCTTCTTTCAAAGATGGCTTCTGCACGTTCTTTGTGAAGCTTTTGCATTTGATACTCTAGCTCTTCTATAAAAGGAGCTTTATCCTGAAATTCAGAGAGAAAATAATTTGCTCAAATTTGTACTTCAAAGTAAAAAAAAAAGATAAAGCATATGAAATATAATGAAAATGAAAAAAAAAATCCAAAATATATTCATGATAAACAGAACATGTACATACCTGTAAAAAGTCGCATATCACAGAAACATAGTCACGAAGCTTTTGCATAAAAATGAACTTCTCATCAGCAGCAGCAAGAGCGTTTTCAAGAGATGTAACTTTTGCCAATGAGTCAGCCAATGTTTCATCAGTTTTAGTCAATGAAGTCAATGTGCGGCTGTGAGTTTCCTGAAAACATTAGTTAAATATGAGTTCATACTTCAAAATATGTAAAGTATTACACAAGAAAAAGAACTTTTTAGAATAATTTGAACATACAATTAATAAAAACCAGAAAAAAGATTTTGCATCATTCATAAAGCAGAAAAGATTGGTGTTTAAAGCAATCAAAAACAGAATCAATTTCACTATGACCCAACACACTGGAAACAGATCGGACGTGTCTTGAAAAGCAATAATCAAGTAAATATGTAACACCAACTATGTTCAGCCAATAATTATGAAAGCATCAACTCCGCGTTCTAGGTCACTACCAAAATTATAAGAACTCATGTCATGTAAGAAAAGCATTAATGATTACTAACTATGCAATCCGCTTGGTTTTACACACTTGTGACTGTGTGAGGCACTCTGAGTTGCTTACAGTCCTAGAAGCTGAGACGCAAGGCGAAGGGACTAGCTTTCCAGCATTTGGTATTCAAAAACTGTTTATATATCAATCTTTGATAACATTTTGTATGTTGTTGATACTTAAAACACCCTAGAATACAAGAATAAGATAACAAAATAATTGTAGACTAATTCTATATTTCTTATATAGTTATATCTATATACAACCAAACAAGCTCTATGTACAACAAAACAAGCTATATGTACAATTAACAACTCTCAACATCAAAATAGGTTAATTTTAGTATATATTTTAATTCTCACCAAGGCACCAACAGAATCCCCCTGTGCTTTATTATTCTCTCTTTTTTCACCACAAATGCACTAGACCATAGTCACATAGTTCGCGGTGCGCTCCGGTACGGAACGTGGAACGGGGTCGCAATTCGCTAGGTCCCTAAAATTTGGTACGAGTGGGGGTAGGCTCATTTCGGATCGCTCCGGTACGATGTACCATATAATGTGGTACGATGTACCAGTTAAACTTAATATTAAGCTATTATTAAGCTTTATTTATGATTTAATATATAAATAACTTATATATACAACATATGCTATATGTACCAACATCTTGATGCACTAAATTTTAACAGTCTAGGGTTAAAATTGACAAAAACTATAACTAAAGGGGAAATTGTAGTTTAGTTGAAAGAAAAGGTGTAAATAGGAAAAAGGAAGACAATTTTTTTACGACCCTACAATCATCTTCACCCAAACTAAATTTTTTATAACCCTAAACTACATCAGCAATTCAGCCGCCCCCCTTGTCTCTTCCATGGTGGCTCCATCTAAAGTTCTAAACCTAAAAATAAGAGGTTTGGATTGCTCCAGTTCATGATCCGAACACGATCCGGTAACAAAAGCTGAAAAGCATCATGCTCTGCCTCTTGATTCGGTCCACCGTCCACATCAGGTACGATTGAATAGCTTTTTTGGAACGTGCTTGTGGTGGTCGGAAAAGCGTTCCCGGATCGTGTTCGTACCGCGTTTCGGAACGGACGTACCAAGTCGAAAATCATGGCATGCTTAGCGAACTATGTGACTATGCACTAGACACACACTCTCAAGACAACTCCCCTCCCTCTCTATAGAACAAACTCACCTGAACAGTCATCTCTCACCCTCTCAAATTCTGCCTGTTGATTTCATTATTCTATTGATCTTATTCTTGCACATGCCATCATTTCAAAAGGCATCATTGGGGTGTGGGGACAATTGAAATTTCAATTGAATTCTACCTGATCTTTATGACATCTAACCGGAAGCAGCCGTAGTTCGAGTTTTGAACCATAGTTGTCAATAGCGGACAATAGCGACAGGCTATCTATATGCTACGTAGCAACAGCGACAAAATAGTGCCTGCTAATTCATGTTTAGCGATAAAGGGGTTTAAATAAAAAGGTTCTATTTTCATGTAAAAAATGCTAAAAATACCCTTAAATAGTAAAAATACACTATCTTTATCATATAAGTAAATAAACGAAATTAAAAGATTACAAAAAAAACCTAAAATTCGCTATTTTCACGCTATTTAGTCGCTAACCAGGGATTGGCGCTAAAACCTCGCAACCCTACGACGCGTGATATATCAGTCACTATTACCTGCTATTGACATATATTTTATAAACTGATGTTCCAATAATTTAATTAAAGTAATTTTATCCATACATTACATGCGTAAAATAATTCTCAAAACTAGGGAAATAAAAGAATGTGAGTGGGTGAAAGTTCTCTTCATGATATCAAGTAAGCAGCTTGATTATATGTGCAAAACACAATCCCTCGCGTATACAAAGTAACAAGCTAGACGAACTATATCTTGGTTGCTATGATCCAAAGTCTTAGGTAGTTAGGTATTCTAGATAAAAAGCCTATAATGTCTGAATTTAGTTCTCTTTCAAATACTATATTCAATGTTATCAGGTTGCCGATAAATCAACATCCTTTGTCACAAAATGTAGTTACTACATTACAACAGAAAAACATACTAACACCTCACGCATGAAACAAGTCTTAAAGAGTATACATGTATGCACCGCTGCACTAAAAAGAATCACCAGGTTCCATATCCATCCTGCACAACACCGCTTCTAAAATCTCATCGTATTTGCTTGATATATAATTAAAAATGATCTTTAAATTTTTTGATGCCAACCTTATATTTATGCATAAAAAGCAACTAGTGTTCCTAAATTTAGTATAAAACATATATAGGCCATAACATAACTACAACATATCTACTCATCACACATCCTCCTAATTTGTCATAATGTCATGTTGGCTTTTCATAATGAGCAGACGCATTAACTATGTTCTCTTCCTACATGTGCCAGGGTTAAAGTCATGCAAATAGATTAACAAATCAGTATGTGGTTCAATTCTCTCATTGAGGTTTCCAATACGTACTGCCGAGTGCAACCGGTATCATTACGTAATCTAATCAAATTATAAACATGTTAGCTTCAAAAGAAACAACCCTACGCTGTGAAAGAACATAAGCTGGTTAGATACATACCTTAAGCCTCCTAACACTGTCGAGTAAAGCCTTCTTTGAAACCTCAGCCTGTTGTGCTATTGACAAAGTATCCAAACCCGCCGACACACCAAGCGATCCACCAATACTCAAACCACCACTACCCGATGCATAAGAAGAGCCCGTAACCGTCGGATACACAACTCGTTGCTGAACACTTTGAACCACAGTCGGAACACCGCTACCACTCCCACCTCTACCAACAACCCCATCATCCATCCTCTTACCCAACCCTTTCCTAACCTGCTCTTCTTCCCACATCTTATCCTCCTCATCTTCCTCATCTCCACCACCACCATCCTCACTAAAACTAACGTCACTCTCCTTCCTAATCGTCGCTTTACTCAAATCCACACCAACATCCTCAAACACACCCTTTTTCACATCACTCTTCTCCCCAATCAACGCAATCCTCCCTCGAAACTCCGGCTCCTCATCACTCAACCCTTCAGCCTCCCCATGATTACTCCCTCCATCCAACGCTATAAAATCCGGCGCAGCCGCACGCGACTGCCTCAATCTCTCTCTCTTCGCCCTAATCGCATCTATCATCGCCTGGTCCGGTATCAATTCATCCTCATCCCTATCTAATTCTTCACCCTCATCTTTCCTATTAACTAACCTATCATTATTATTATTACTATTAACATTATTATTATCCGTACCAGGTTTAATCATGCCTTTTAAAACAATAACGGGTTCGGAGTTAGGGACCGGGGGACGGGATCTGGTACCTAGGGTTTTGGAATTCTTTTGTAACTCTAATAAGGTTTCTTTTGTGTAAATACCTGCTTGTGGTTGTACATTTGACGGAAGAGATGAACCGGAACCGGAACCGGAACTCGAACCAGGACCGGTTCGGGTTTTGGATGAGTTTCTGTCTTTAGCAGAGGTTAATTTGTGAATTGAAGGACGGGAGGAGGTAGGAGGTCTATTATTATTATTATTAGTGTTGGAAGGACGGGGACGGATTGAAACGACGTCGTCTGTGGATTCGTCATCAGCGAAGCTAAGGAGGCTAGGTTTTTTAGGTTTTTGAGTAGTGGTGGTTGGGGTTGGTTTAGGTTGGGGTTTTTTTGTGGTGGTGGTGGTGGTAGAGGGGGTGCTGGTGGTGGTGTCGTCGTCGTTGTCGTCGGTGTCCGTACGGCGACGGAAGTTACGAACTCGGCCGCTCATGGTGAAGGTGGTTAACGATGGTGGTGAATGATGATAACCTAACCTAACCTAAAGGGGTCGGAATGTGGTTTTTAAAGGTCAAAGGAAGCAAAGACCGACTATTACACTCTCCCTTGAATTGGATTGGTATCGTATAAGCCTATTCCTAGACGTGTAGGTTCCTATAATCTATACTAGTATCTTATAACAACTAGCTTTTATCACGAAGCGTTCTAGGATTGAAATATATAATATAACATAACTAGCTAATTATCCTGGAAGGGTCCCGGGTTTGAAAAATCTATTATCTATTATAATATAATATAATAATATATATAAAAGAATTGATATATGCTGACGTGGCGTGCAATTGTGGCATCAACCTCCCTTTGAAAGTGTCACGTGGCTTAATAATTGAGAGTTCTTTGTGTTTTTTGAGTTTTTTCGTTTTTTAACTAAAAAAAAGAATAACACAAAACCCTAAAATTATATCTGCCTCCTCATTATCTCACCGTCTCTCTCTGTCTCACCTCTCAATTATTCTTCACTTTTTCCTCCTTTATTCTCTCAATCAATAATAATCTGCGATCGAATCCTTATTGAATCTTCTGTAAGTTCTCAGTAACATCAATAATTTGTTCCATCTTTGTTCTGCTTCTTTTATTATCATCTAATTTTTTCGTTGTTTTGTTTTTATTTGGATGTGTTAAAATCTTCACATGCAACCGGAAGTAGCTTCATCTTTAGGTCAGATTTAGATCTATAAATTGCTTACTGTCATCTTCAATTGTTGAATCGGTATATCTTCAGTTTTGTTTTTAATTTCAAATCTATAATATTTAATTTGAATTTAGGTCACATTTAGATCTATAAATTGGTTGCTGTCGTCTTCAATTGTCCACTAACATGTTCAATAATCAATATTATATTCAATTGTAATCAAATGCAGAATCTAATACTGATGTGTTGGTGAAAACACCTTGTTTATATATTAGTTTGTATATATTTTAGTCTTTTATTGTGTACTTTTAGTCGGTCTTAGTTATTTATTAGTGTACGTGTATTTTGTAGGTGTTCATGAGATATGAGATTAAAACGAGAAACTTTGGTCGAGTCAAGAGCACCCGAGTCTAGAGCACGGAGTCATAATACTATATAATAATAATAATAATAATAATAATAATAATAATAATAATAATAATAATAATAATAATAATAATAATAATAATAATAATAATAATAATAATAAAATAGAAAAAAATAGGAGACGTGAACATGGTTGACATTTGAAGGCCCATTATTATTGGATTTTCGAGAGAAGCTCTGGGGACTTTATTAATTCTAGGGCTGCTCTATTTTGGGGGCGGACACAATTTTATCACGAGGCTACGAACAGCAGCTTTAACATCGCACAACAACAGGAACAATGGGAGAGGAGATGGTGGTTTCTACATTAGCTATGAGCGGTTAAGTCACCTGTGGTTCTCTTCGGGTAAATGGTTAGTGTTAGCCGATAATCTCGGCCTTCATTACTCCTTTAATATTGTTGTAAATTGTAATTATATTGTTTCCGTATTTACCTTTCATTACTGTATTATATATTGTTTTGATATTGTGAATAAAAGTAAAGGCATTACAAACTTTTACATGGTATCAATCTCTGCCTCCTTGTGCTGATTTCGATCGGCCCTCATTACTTTCACTTTCTTTGTCTCTTTCAGACTACTATGGCCTGACCTACATCCGTCGCTGCTGCTTCTTCGGACAGCATACCTTCCAAGCCACTCCATCCGGTCTATACGGTAAGCAATATCCAACACAAAGTTCGTGTTTTAGATGGCACGAAAGTGTCATATCCTACGTGGGTTAAGCTTTTTACGCTCCACGCTAAAGGATATAATGTTCTTAATCATATTGACGGTACGCCGCCACCCGCCAAGGATTCACCCGAATATGCTTCGTGGGAGAACATTGATTCCATTGTCTTACAATGGATCTATGGGACTCTCTCAAATGCCCTTGTTCTTAAAATAATCGTGGATGAATCTACGGCACACGAGGCTTGGCTTCGTGTCAAACGCCACTTTACTAGCACGGTCCCAAGCCCTACAACATGAACTAGCCAACACCACCCTTGCCTCTATGCCCAACCTTGAAGACTATTGCCAAAAAAAATACAAGACTTAACTGATCAACTCCAAGCCTTAGACTTCCCCATGAATGACCAACAACGTGTCCTCCACCTTGTCAAAGGTCTACCCAAGGAATATGATACAATATCCTCTATATTGAACAATTCCTTGCCTTCTTGGGAGGACGCAGTTGAACAATTAATCTCTGAAACTGGTAGAATGAAAACCTGCAACGCTATGACCAACTCCCCAGCCATTGCGGCTACTATCCCACCTTCGGCCCACCCCAACCAAACAAACTCACCCAACCCGTCCATTAATAACCAGCCCACTTCTGACTCCCTTCTCGGCCCAGCCTCAAACCATCCCTCTCCTCAAGCCCACTACAACCGTACCACTCCCCACCACTCCAACAGACCCAACTCTCGCCAACCCTCTAACCGGCCCAACAATAGAACCCGTAACACTTCTGGCCCTCCACAAAACTCCTATAACCGTACCTATAGCACACCCCCTCCCTACCCCAATAGCCCACAACAGCAACCCTACTACCCTCCCTTTTGGGCCCCACCTTACTGGACACCACCACCATGCCCCTACCCCACCCAAAATTGGGCACAACCGTGGTACCCTCAGGCCTCCTCTAGTTCTCAGTCTACCCGTGACAATCAAAGGTCGGAACAGGCACATCTTACAGAGGTAGATCCTCTAGAACCCACACAGCTGGCAGATGCGGTTCATGCCCTCTCTATCGATTCAGGTGATGAAAATGATCAGTGGAACTTCGATACAAGTGCATCTTCTCATATCTCTTTAGATAAAAATAATATTGACTCGTTTTCTACGTTTGCACCAATAGCGTCAATAATTGTTGGCAATGGCAATAAACTTCCAGTTTTGGGCTCGGGAAACTCCACCCTAAATTTTGCCTCCAAACCTTTATACCTTAAAAACATCCTTTTTAACCCACACATAGTCAAAAACCTTATATCTGTCCGTCAATTTAATATAGATAATTACACATCTATCGAACTTGACCCATATGGTTTTTCTGTGCAGGATTTCAAGGATGGCACGATCCTGAGCCGTCACAACAGTACGAGTGATCTGTACCCGCTCACCCCAAATGCTTCCGCCACTGCCTGTTTTGCATCCACCCAAGACTCCCCTTTTTGGCATAACCGACTCGATCACCCGGGTCAAGCTGTTATGGATTTTCTTCGTTTGAATAATTTTATTTCTTGTAATAAGCAAAAGACATCCTCTCTTTGCCATGCTTGTCAGTTGTCCAAGCACAAACGATTACCATTTAATGATTCTGTTTCTCACACTTTATGTCCATTTTCATTAATACATTGTGATTTATGGACCTCACCTATTTTAAGTCATGCGGGATACAAATATTATTTGGTAATTATTGATGATTTCACTCACTATACATGGGTTTATCCACTCAAATTTAAATCTGAAACATTTTCCAAACTAACACATTTTCACCAATTTGTGACCACCCAATTTAAACTTCCCATTCAAGCAATCCAATGTGACATGGGGGGGGGAGAATTTGCTAACACCAACTTCCACAACTTTACCTCTCTAAATGGCATTCAACTTCGGTTTTCATGCCCTCACACCTCTTAGCAAAACGGCAAAGCCGAACGCATGATCCGTCGCATAAACGAGACCATGTTCACTCTCCTTACCCATGCCTCTCTACCCTCCACCTATTGGGTTGAGGCTCTCCACACCGCCTCTTATCTTCACAACATTCTACCCACCAAAACTCTCCAAAATCGCACCGCCCCCTATCTCTCCTATACCTTCGTGAGCCTTCCTACGACCATCTTTGTGTGTTTGGCACTCTATGCTACCCGAACACCTCTGCCACCTGTCCCCACAAACTTACCCATCGCTCTCTTCCCTGTCTCTTTCTCGGATACCCGGCAAATTACCGTGGGTACCGATGCCTAGACCTCACTTCCGGGAAAACAATTTTTTTCCGACACGTCACCTTTGACGAAGAGGTATTTCCTCTCGCCAACCCCTCCTCTCCTCCCCCCGATCATTCTTTTCTTGACCCATCACCACTTTTGTTCGACCCACAACTTTTCTCCTCCTCGGACACTACGTCCTCGGCCCAACAACCATCGCACTCCCCTTTCCCCACCCCACCAACCCACACCCATCAACCTTCCTCGGCCCAAACCTCCACCTCCAAACCGGCCCAAACCTATCAACCTCACATCCCACGCTACCAACCCTCAGCCCAAGCCTCCACCTCCGAACCAGTCCTTACCCCTCAACCCACTTTCACTATTCCCGAACCTACATCCGTTCCTGAACCAAATACTAGCAACCCACCCCCGGTAAACCCCTCACCTCACCCAATGCAAACCAGGTCCCGTGCCGGCATCTTTAAACCAAAAACACCCTTTAACCTAAATACCCAAACCTCACCCCTACCCTCACCTCTACCTAAATCACACATATCCGCCCTCACCGACCCAAATTGGAAGCGAGCCATGGTTGACGAATATGAAGCTCTATTGGCCAACAACACGTGGGAACTTGTCCCTCGCCCACCTGATGCACCTGTCATCTGATGTATGTGGCTTTTCAAACACAAGTTCCATGCCGATGGTTCTCTAGAGCGACACAAGGCTCGCTTGGTAGTCAACGGTAAAAGTCAAACTGTTGGCATCGACTGTGATGAGACTTTCAGTCCGGTGGTCAAACCTACCACAATTCGCACAGTCCTTAGTCTTGCCACATCACGAGGCTGGTCAATGCACCAACTTGATGTCAAAAACGCTTTCCTTCATGGCCACTTAAAGGAAACTGTTTACATGTTCCAGCCTCCCAGTTTCACCTATGACACACACCCTAAATATGTTTGCAAACTTAATAAATCTTTATATGGTCTAAAATAAGCTCCAAGAGCTTGGTATCAACGTTTTGCAAGGTACTTACTAAAGTGTGGATTCAAAAGCAGCATGTGTGACACGTCACTCTTCATTTATCATCATGGCAACCAAATGGCATATCTCCTACTCTACGTGGATGATATTATTTTAACGGCCTCAAGCGATACTCTTCTGCAACAAATAATCAAGTCTCTCACTGCTGAATTCAAGATGACGGATTTAGGGACATTGCACCACTTCCTGGGTATCGCAGTCACCAAGCAAGCTAATGGGTTATTACTTTCACAGTCCACATATGTCGCTGATATTCTCTCTTGTGCCAATATGTCAAATTTCAAACCCGCTAGCACACCAGTTGAACCTGGCTCCAAGCTTACTGCTGACACAGGTTCTATCTTTGAAGACGGTTCTCTCTATCGCAGTTTAGCTAGGGCACTTCAGTATCCAACGATTACAAGGCCAGACATCGCCTATGTTGTTCAACAAGTTTGTCTGTTCATGCATGCTCCACGAGAACCCCATTATCAGTTCTTGAAACGCTTTCTCCGCTACATTAAAGGCACCCTACATCACGGTTTACTTCTTACCCCAACACAGTTGCCGAACTCAGTTGGGTTCGCAATCTTCTTCTTGAGCTACATGTCCCTGTCCGTCAAGCATCTCTAATTTATTGTGACAACATCTCGGCTGTTTACCTCGCTGAAAATCCGGTCAACCATCAACGCACAAAGCACATTGAACTGGATATCCACTTTGTCCGAGAAAAAGTTCGCCTTGGCACAGTCAAAGTCCTCCACGTCCCTGCTGACTACCAGTACGCAGACATCTTCACCAAAGGTCTACCAAAGCATTTGTTTGAGCGTTTTCGGTCCAGTTTATGCCTTCGTTATCCTCCGGCTCAAACTGCGGGGGCGTGTTAGCCGATAATCTCGGCCTTCATTACTCCTCCTTTAATATTGTTGTAAATTGTAATTATATTGTTTCCGTATTTACCTTTCATTACTGTATTATATATTGTTTTGATATTGTGAATAAAAGTCAAGGCATCACAAACTTTTACAGTTAGTTATCTTTGCAAGGGTTAGTGTTTGTCAAATATTGGATTGGAATTATGTTTCTTTAAACTTTTGATTTCAATTGTGGTTTACATTAATATTGATGTTGAACGTTTATTGAATAATTGCTTGTTTTGGATTTCATCAACCAACGCGGTTTCTTATCGAGGGTCATTGAATAATTGCAAGTTGTGTCTTTCAATATTACGAGTCATTAAGATATTGTTAGGTGATAATCAACCGAGTCAACAGTCGGGGTCTAGTTATCGGCTGTCAGCAGAGTCATTAATCAACTTTCTTTATCAATCATATTAACCACATATCATGTCTATGTGATATCAATTGGCAAACCGTATAAACCTTGGCAATAATGATTAATTAGAATCCTGGAGAGACCACCCTGTTCTCATATTTGTTTCTAAGTCAAGTTCAGTTTTAAATTAATATTAGTTATTTTTAGTTTAAATAATCAAACGAAACGTGTAATATTAACCACATGCTCCTCGTGGATTCGATACCATACTTACTCTAGCTATCTAGTTTATTTAGGTTTTTGCATGACCCCAACGACAGGTCATCAGATACATAACTAAACAATCAGCAAAAACAGAAACAATAATAACGTACTAGGTGTTCATTTGTCTCATATACTGATACTAATATACATATATATATATAAACGGTTTCTTCTTTATCTTCTTCGTCTTGTTGCAGTGACAATGGGCCTAAAATATGTACATTCTTCCTGTACGTATCCATCTCCATCCTCTCATTCACCGTCACTTATCACCTTCTCTTACCCACCGTCTCTGATCAGTTACGCCGCCGTTCCCCGTCATTGCTTAGTCGATACAATCGCAAAGGTGGGAAACTGCCCTAATTTTTTTTTTGTTTCAGAGTATAAAGAAGAAAGGGAGGAGGAAGGTTTCAAAGGGTTTTGTGTTACGACGGTTGTGCTGGTTTATGAGTTTAGGAGCGTGTTGCTTAATATTGTGAGCAGCGATGATCTTTATGGGATACAATTAAGAGAGAGATTGAGAGGGAGAGGTGGGGAGAAAAGGAGGAGATGGATTTTAGGGTTTTGGAATAAAGAGAGAGAATGTGGGGTTTATATATGATTTATTAATTTGGTTAAAAAAATCAAAAAAAAAAAATCTTTCCTTTTTTTAATAAAAAATAAAACAATTAAAAAACACTAAACTCTTTCAATTATTATGCCACGTGGCAGTTTCATGGAGAGGTTGAAGCTACCATTGCACGTCACGTCAGCAACTATCAATTCTTTTATATATATATATTGATAAACAGGGGCGGATGTATAATTTGATGAGGGGTGGCGCCCGCTACCCCTCAACTTCCCTGTGTAGTGTAATTTTTTATGTATTTTTTTTTGTATTGCGTTACCCCTAAAAATTATGTAACGTTACCTCTCAATTTTTTAAACCCAACAAACCCTCAAAGTTTTTAATATAAGCCTAACATGAAAATAGATAGAAACTTATAGGCTATACCGATTCTATTTGTAATTTATTAATTAAAATATACAAGCCCATTGATCCTAGTTAAAGTATTGAATAGGAGTGCAAATGAGCCAAACAAATCGCAAGTTAGTCGAGATCGACTTAATAAAAAGTTTGAAACGAGCCGAGACTTATTGAGCCCGAGCCAAGATTGAGCTTAAAACAAAGCTCGTATGTGAAGCTCGTCAGGCTCATAATGTTAGTTTTATTAATATTTTATATTATTTACCCTTAATTTAAAGTAGTTTAGTAAACGAGTTGAGCCGAGCTTTTCACTTATCGAGCTCGCGAGCCTAAACGAGTCTATTATTTTTATTTAATATATTAATTAATAAATGTTAAACAAGTCGAGCTTGAACTTGAGAAACTACCACAAGCCGAGCCGAGCTTTTCACCTATCGAGCCCGCGAGCATAAATGAATATATTAAGTAATACATAATAAACGTGCCGAACTCAAACTTGAGACATTACCAACGAGCCAAGCTTGAGGTCGGGATCGGCTCGTTTGCACCCCTAGTTTTGAACGGGTAAAAATAAAAGAAAAGAATCAAGAGTGGAAAAAAAAAAGAAACAACAGAGAACTTGACCCCCACCCATTAATAGTTATCACCCTAATTGGATAAACGACATAAGAAGATTGTATCTTGTTAGAAAGGCTTTTCAACCATGGGGTCATCAATTTAAATGGACAAACTATCATAATGGCCAGTGAAGTGTTGATGTAAAATGTTTTGACACATCATTGGTTAGAATATAGCGCTAAACAAGAAAAAATATGTTGCTTATGAAAGTATGATAAAAAAATTGAACATTATTTATTATCGTGTTTTATTTTTGTTTCTTTTACATTGTATGAAAGGACTTAGTACGGTAAAAAAATTAAAACGTTACCCCTAAAGTTTTAGTCTAGATTCGCCACTGATAATAAAATATCTAATATGACAATATAATATAATTACTTGCCAATACATGATTTATGAATATTATTATTATTATTATTATTATTATTATTATTATTATTATTATTTATTATGAACAAATCCCTGCCATAAGGTTATCATATTCAATTCAAATACAAAAAATAAAAAAAAAAACGAATCTCTGGCTATGAAGTTATGTTTATCGTTTCTTATTCAAATATAAAAATCCTAAGTAGTGATTTATTAGTAGAGTAAATTATATTTGAAAACAAAACCCCACAAAAAATAGTCATTTTTTTCTCCGTTTTTTATATAGCATTATGGTACTCGTTGGAAAGATAATAAAACGCTCGTTAATTTGGTGTAATTTTTTTTCTTTAAAAAATCTCTATATATATATATAAAAGAAAGCATATATGCTGATTGAGAGTGCCACATGGCTTAATAATTGAGTGTTTTTGGTGTTTTTGAGTATTTTTCTAAATTTATCTCTCTATCTCTTAATTCTCAATTACTAAAATTAAATTGAGTTATTTTAGGAAAAAAAGAATTTAAAAACAAATTTAAATTTTTCTCTCTTATCTTCCTCCCATAATTTTTAAACATAAATATCTTTTATATTCGAGATTTTTTAAATAAAAAATTACACCAAATTAACGAGCGTTTTATTATCTTTCCAACGAGTACCATAATGCTATATAAAAACGAAAAAAAACGACTATTTTTTGTGGGGTTATATTCATACAGAAAAAAGCACAAAGTCTTCAGGTTATTCATTAATCAAATTGTAACATATTTTAATTTACGTGAAGATGATTATATGTTGAAGGTTATCCTTTTAATACTTTATTATGTTTAATATGGTTTATGCTTTTTATTTTTTTAACTTTTTAAATAAATGTTTTTTAACTAAGATTGATTATGTTTAAGTTATTTACTCTTTTCGTGATTTGAGTTTTCTTTTTTTTATCATTTTTTATTAAATCATATTAAATTTTTCAACCCCGGGACCTTCCCGGGGTAATCGGCTAGTATCGTATATAAAAGATATCAACGTTTAAAAGTTATGGAAGGAAACATGAGATAGAAAATTTAATTTTGTTTTTAAATTCTTTTTTTTCCTTAAAATAACTCAATGGCTTTTGTTTTTTAATTGGTCCACATGTGATCCTACATGACACTCTCAAAAGAGAGAATGCATGTATGCATGCCATGTAGGACAACACCATCCCAAATATATATATATATATAGATATATAGGTAAAGGTTCGGGTACAAAGGGTGATTTTTGTGAGAAGTGTAAGAAGTGGCAAAAATGGAAACAATTTTTGACTAATTAGTCATAGTGGGGGTATTATAGTACTATAGATGAATGGTTGAGATTGGTTAATAACAAAAATGTAATAATGGTTATAAGAGAAACAATTTCATATCCTTAAATCTCGTTCATCTCTCTCTCACATTAACTGAAAACAAGTTGCAGCGATCATTTTTTTTTTGTTATAAAGAATGAATGTTCTATGTTCTTTATTCAAAACAACAAGATGCCGCGTTCTTTTTTTTGTTATACATGGGCTACATAATCATTATTAAAACCCCCTTTTCAAAACAACAAGATGGTGTGTTCTATGTTCTTTTTTTTTATATGTTTTATGTTGTTGTGTTTTATATTCAACGGATTATAACCGGATAATGTCGGAAGGGAGTATGGTTTAATAAAAGGTTCTGGTGGACAAGAACGTAATGCAACTCTCAATATAGTGTTTAACTGTAAATTTATTGTATGTTGTTGTGTTTTATCAACATCCTTTTGTGTTTTTTATTCTTTGTGTATTAGTCAGATTTCAAACATGGTGTTTATTTGTTTTCTATTTGTGATATGTTTTATGTTTGTAATATTCGGGATTGTTTATAAGTTCTTTGATTTTCAATTGGTTGGGGATTTTGTCTTTTATCATGATCATCATGTTGTGTTTTATACGCATAGGTTGTATGCTAGTGTGTTTTAGATTTTTGGTGTTTTTAATAATAATGAACATGATCTTATACATATAACACAATGTATTGAAAATTGAGATAATCTTCTATAAATAATGGAAATGTGATTAAATGCATATTAATTTCGGAAAATAATTAAATGAACAAATAATAATTAGAGGCTAAATGGACTAATCTACCCTTGTTGCAAGGTAATTAATATTGCCACTTGTCAAGTTTCTATGGCTTCTTACCCTTCTCACAAAAACACCCTTTGTACCCTAACCTCACCCTATATATATATATATATATATATATATATATATACACACACACACACACATTTCACAAGGACCTCTTAAAATTTAAGTTTTACAAGCATAATTCCTTATAGTACAACACACAATGCATATGTTAACTACTTTTTAGGGCAAATATGTATTTTATATAATAGTTACACATTTTCTCCTCAACTTTACTCAAATTTTTTTATTTAAATAACAATTAAACTTTTCACCCTTATTTTAACCAACTACCCCTACGATTTTTAAATGTCTATAAATTTTTTATACGTTAATATTTTCCTAATATTATTGCACCGTATAAACTAACATTTTTTTCTCTTTAATTTAAGTATAGTATTGTTATAGTTTTTTAATTTAAAAATGATATGTTATGGTTAAGTAATAACCGAAATGAAAATAAACGAAAATCATGAACCAAAATCATCTATACTATATTATAATACATTTCTTACTGACATCTAAGTTTTACAGTATAATTTGTTTACAGTACAACACACAATGCACATGTTAACTAAATGTTGTTTTCCGCCGCAACGTGCGGGCACCTGACTAGTAAATATACAATATTTATTATTTTAGCAAAATTTTATATAAATTTAATTAAATATTTTTATATAAAAGATATTGTTATATCAACTACTTTGTATAAGAACATTAGATACATTATTATACTACACTTATGTTATATTGTACTATACTACATCTATGGTATATTGTATAATACGATATGATATTGTACAATATTACACCCATACTATATTGTACTACACTACATTTGTAAGTTTATACGAGGCCTATTCTACACTGATACTATACTATATACCATATAACATGACACGATACTTGATGTGTCGTTATTTACATATGTCTTTACATGTGCATTTATCATTCTTTTTTGCACAAAAGTCATACTATTATTATTGGAAATCATGTGTAAATCCTTTATATTTGATAAATGCAGGTTTTTTGTCTAAAAAGCAAAAAGGGGGTAAAAAAAACTGTACAAAAGATGCAGAATTGAAGACTTTCATGACAACATTAGATTTTGCACGGTCGTGCCTTGGTCCTTGGACAACAAGTCGACCAGGAGGGGAGAACAAGTTTGGTAATTTGATATTCAAAAAGCCAAAACCAATTTCAGTAGTTAGGTTTTCATGACTTTTGGAAAACAACTTTTGAACTCATATCAAAAAACCAAAACAAAAAAACACTTTTAACAAGCCAAACAACTTATTGACTTATTAGCTTTTCCAAAAAGACCAATAAGTCAATAAGTCGTTTCTAAACTTCATCCCAAACATCCCTCTATTAAGCCCACGCACATGAAGGCCCACATGCATGTGTTAATCCTCGGGAAAACCCATATGACAACCTCTTGTGCACATTGTCGCCATTCCCTAAAATTCAGACCTCTTCTCGTAAAATATTCCAATTAAGCAATTGTAGTCTTCTTGTAATGCCCCACAATCATCTGATTCGTCTAATTACGTCATTAGGCGTGATTAGCAAAATAATAAAACGAGACTCAAATAATAAGAACTTTGGTTATGTCCTATTATGGGAATAACACTAGAAGCTAGTTTGTTAATTAAGTTTTTAATAACCAAAAGACTTTGGGGAAAACATGAGGGGCCGTAGTTGACAACTAGCCAAATGTGATGTGTGTTAATTGTAGAAATAAGTGTGAACACACACACTTGTGAGTGTGTGTGTGTCGAGTTTTTTCATCAGGAGATCCTTTCTCCTTCAACAACAAAACACCTACACCATTATAGCACAATCTGCCCAAATCAAAGAAGAATTCTTGGTACATGGTGTAAATTCTAGTCATCTAGTGTTCTACACATCATAAGGTATCTCTAGACCGCTTTAATTTCACCTAAACACTTGTATGTGAAAGATGGTGAATTAGGGTTCATATCAAAAACATGATTTCTTAGCTTCTATGGATTTCTATGTGTTAGTAGACATCAAGGAAGCTGTAAAACGTGGTAAATCATTATATGTTGTTGATTTAGGTAACTTGTGTTTATGTGTTTTGGATAAGTGGGTTTTTACCCTAAACATGAATTGCACTAGTATGTGGTAAAATCTTGCAATTTGGATGTGATTAATATCATGTATGTGTGCTAATTAGTAAATAGACCATGTGCAAATGGTTAATTAAGACATGGTGGAGTTTAGGAAGTCCTAAATGCCTTGAATTAACATAATGAAAAATGGTGCATATAAGGTGTTTGATAAAATGCCTACATGAAACTTAAATTAAGTCAAATGGTGTTAAATTGTATGAAATTCATCACTTTTGACAGCCCTAAATAGTCATCTTGTAAAGGCCATATCTCATTCGTTACTAGGAGATAGAAGACAAGACTTATAAAGTTGAAAAGCTTGTTGCATATATTACATTTCATATTTAGTCATGAAAAGCTAATTATCAGTTGTAGTGGGTCAAAACAGCAAGATAAGTTAGTAAATTCGTTTTAACAGCATGCTATTTGGAACCATTTTATGTGCAGACCTGATCTTCAAATATTCATATAAAATTATAGAAACTAATGTTTGTCATTTGAGTTGCGAGAAACTGATCTTCAAGTATTGCCATTTGAATTGTGAGAAACTAATGTTTGTCAATCTAGAAAGCATACAGATAAATGCATTTGAGAATGGGCACTTGAGGCCAAGAATCATGGGGGATGAGCGCAAGGTATGGATATGGGTCAAAGCCGCCCGGTAAGTCCGTAGTCAAATAAACACCTTTAGGCAAAGTAGCATGGGTACTAAAACACCCACATAAAGCATGGGTGCAAATTAGGTAAGTTATTTCTAAAAAGTGCACACATGAAACTTTTAGTGTGCACTATTTCCATAAAGTGCACACATGAAAGTTTTGGTGTGCACTATTTCTGTAAAGCGTACACATGAAACTTTTGGTGTGCACTATTTCTATAAAGCGCACACATGAAACTTTTGATGTGCACTATTTCTAGAAAGTGCCCACATGAAAGTTTTGGTGTGCACTATTTCTATAAAATGCACACATGAAAGTTTTAGTGTGCATATTTGTCTAAAGTGCACACATGAATGTTTTGCTGTGCACTATTTCTATAAAGTGCACACATGGAAGTTTTGGTGTGCACTATTTCTATAAAGTCTCGATATGTATAATTTGTGTTACTAATAGGAAACGATCCAAAGGACTAGGCAACAAACTCGGAGAACCAGCAACTGCAAGCACGTGCATGTGAGTTTGAATCACATTCCAATATAAATACACTCAATTAAGCCGGTTATGTAGCCGATTCCTAGTTCGACCAGCCAATCCGGTCAAGTTTTGTACATGTGAATATTAGTTCCAAATATAAAAAATATTTTATACTGATTACCATTATATGGTTACCCACCAAACATATACTCGTTTATACTGATCAGTAAACAATCATTTTACCACTGGGGTTGGTGGTCCATTGGCAAGGTAAAAAAAATAATAAGTAAATAAAATAATTAAAATAAAAAAGCAAACAATCATTTAAACCCATTACCGTTATGAGTTAACTAAAATACACTATTACAATCTAGAACCACTTATTGAACTATTAATCTTAACATATAAGTAGAAAATACTGCATAAAAAACAAGAAAATTTAAATAATATGTTCAAATAGATATAAATAATAAGATTGTTGTGACGCATGTGCTCTAGAATATTTATGCTACGTCTACATTACTCCCATGAAAATTACATGTTTTTGAAGTTAATAAAAATAAGTATCATAGACCACACTGAAAATTGAAAACACACCAAATGCATGGAGGTTTCGTAACGTGTTAGAATAAGATGTTGTGCCTACAATACATATTTAACTCGTTATATGTGTAATATAACAGGTTAAAAGATCAATCTTCAACTACAATGGATTGTATTCGCATACTGTGGTCCGTAGCAGTTGGTTTGCTTTTGGTTTCATGGAGGCCAACGGTGTTCGCAGCACCGCCAACATGTGATACTGTCCAAAACATATTGGCACCATGCGCGGGTTTCTTAACGGGTCAGGAGCCTAGCAAGGCGTGTTGCACAGGAGTCAACAATCTTAATAACTCGAGAAAAACCAAAGCTGATCGTGTGGCCGTCTGCAACTGTATCAAAGAATTGACGAAATCGATTGCTTACGATCCAAAACGTATGCCTCTTCTGTCTACGAAATGTGGCGTTAAACCGGATTTTCCTGCCGTCGATAAGAACTTTGACTGTTCAAAGTAGGTTTCTCTCTTTATTTGAAAATTAAAACCAAAAACAAATGCAAACATGGGTTGCTTGTGTTCATTCGTTTTGAGTGTGTATATAACCAAACAAGCGAACGGACACACACTTAAACGAATGGACATGAACCCTTAAGAATCACTAATAAACAAATGAATATCATCGACAACTGCTATTCATAGGTAATTACCGACCGAATTTGGTAAGATTTAAAAAATTTCACCCCAATTCACCAATGGTTTTCCAATGGAATTGTCTGCATGTGATACTCATTTGTTTGGTAACGGATTTTCTTGTTCTTGTTTGCTGCTAAAAAATACGTTTGCTTGTTCTATAAACAAAGATATGTACATGAAAAAAAATATAAGTTGCTTAAAAGACAAAAAAAAATTCGATGGGTGAAAAGAGAATATCAGAGCTGGCTTGGCCGAATGTGGGGTGGGCGACTGCCCAAGGACCACTCTCGAGAAGGATCCAAACATTTTAAATATATTTTATGTACCATTGATTTTGTCTATAATTAAATTTAAAATCCAATATATTTTTTAAACCTATTAACCTTCCGATTTAGTTTTTTATGCAATTAAACTCAGTGTTGCACAAATATGGATAATAATGGGGCAGGTTTGGGTAGTCTTAACTCCATACCATACCCAGTTATAAAAGTTTATCCCAACATCAAAAGAAATTCTCTAATACATAAATTAAGAGAAAACCGTGATTCATGAGATAAAACCAAGCTTATGTTTTTATTTGCAGACTTCCAGTATGAAATAGGCATGGACTATGGAATTATTGCATAAGTGTGGATTACAAGCTTAATATTTATCAATTACTTATGGAATTAAGGTTGTAATTTTATTATTATGTGTGTCTCATGTAACAGTACAACTAATTATAAGTTTATAATTTATATGTTAAGATGGTGTATATTTCAGTTGAAAACAAAAGTTAATTCTGTTTTTAATTATAGAACTAGTGGTATTAACCGCCGCGTTGCGCCGGGATAATTTTAGCTTTACACGGTAGGAATTTGATCGATGTCGGGCACGTTGTCGTGAGGAAGCTAGCGAAGTCTATCGGTTTTGATTCGTTTAGTTATTGTACAGGTCCATGATCTAAAAAGTCACTAAATTTGGTATGACATAATATGATCGACCATTTTAGTTGGTGTATTTGGTTTGGAAAGCCATAGATACAACTCGAGTTGGACCTATACTATTGCTTTCCAAATCCCCACCCCCATCAGCTGCGCAACAAAAAAACGTTGACCGCCAACTCCGCCCGAAGACAATATATTTAGGCCGCGACAGTCGGCCAATGGCACATATCCTTTATTTGTTTATTATTCTTTTGTATTGGATTTCCACTGAACACCAAATATTGCTTTTGACTTCAATGTATTCAAATATATTTTTTTAAGAAAAGCATGATCTTTCAATAGTTAAAAAAATTCATCAACCATTTTATAGAACACTAGGTTAGAGACCCGTGTTGACACACGGTGGATCCCCAAGGTAATGTTATAACTAATAATGTACATATACGCATATGATACGAAGATATTTACTGTTTGACTTTATATAAGTCAAATTTAGGTTGCAAGTTCTTAACCTAAGTTTTACATAACTATCAAAGAGTTACTGTAGGAACTCGATCAAATAATAGTGTTCAACAAAAAAAGAAGAACATGAATGCTGAATTTTGAACAAATGATCAGTTTGCGGATCATGTGGCTGAGAGAAGAGGCGCAATGGTGAAAGTGGAAGACTCAAACGACTCTGAAAATGGATTTTTTTTTGGCAAAAAAACAACATTAAACTAATACTTTAAGTTTACATCTTAACTATTAAAGTAACTGATCTTTATGAATACTTTAAAACAATACAATAGTAGATGTCCTACACTTCATATGTGATGATTCACAAATCTTCGTTTGAAAAACAAATAGAAATACACAAAACACAATTTATATGTATATGTTTGTTGACATATCCATTAAAGATAGAAAAAAATAAATTACATAATTAGATACACATTATGGGGTAATATTCATGTTTATGACTTTATTCGGAGAAGACATACAATGTATACAAACACACACGTATCATCAACTTACATGTAGCCAATAACACAACAATATTATTATACAAAACACAATTCTAACAAAGTGATACTCAATTATGACTAAACGTTAAACTTTGACAAATATAGTACACTAATTCTAAACGAAATTGGCTTAGAATTCATTAACTGAGAAAACAATGTTTTATTTTATTTTTATATCAAAATATAGATAAATATGTTTATGCTTTTTATGTATTGGCTAAATATGTATTATATGTATCATAAGATTTTAAAAAATCAACACAATTATGTAAGAATAAAACTGAGTTAACATATATATAAAGAACTTGTTTGTTTGATAAACTAAAACATAAATATACAAATTTAACCACAAAAAACATTGTGGCTTACAA
This sequence comes from Ambrosia artemisiifolia, assembly GCA_032199755.1. Classification (NCBI taxonomy): domain Eukaryota; kingdom Viridiplantae; phylum Streptophyta; class Magnoliopsida; order Asterales; family Asteraceae; genus Ambrosia; species Ambrosia artemisiifolia. Next base: position 57,032,180 of record CM063519.1, read on the forward strand.
TAACATGGAAACCCAAAATGGTTGATTAAATTTATTTGGGCTTGGGTTACACATCATAAAATTTATTTGGGCTTGGGTTACACAATTGTGAAATATATAACAATGGTCATAAAAGTCTTAATAATATGGTTACTTATTAAATATAATACATATTAAACATAATGATAAGTATAACTAAATCATACATATAACAATATAAGAACATGTTATCTTAAGGTCACTCAAGATGATACGAAAATACCATATTAAGCACGCAAACATTACATAATACAATGTACTAAACAGCATTAAAAGTAAACTGTCATAGAATATTAACATTAGATAACACTAAGTCATCTAAATTACATAAACAAAAACTATTCAAAACATAATATTATCTGTTTAATATGGATAAGCAAAATATTGGAAAAGTCTTTAACACATCAACATACCCTACATGGAAGGTGAAATCAGTGATTCATAAAACAACAATCCTCGCATCCCACGAAAAGTATCTGCATGACAAAGGTAATCAAGTTGAACATTATCCATGAAAACCTCAATTATCTGTCCCCAGTCAGCCATCAAAATCCATGAATTGGATTGAATCAAAGCAGTTAAATCGTAAGCTAGACCCCATTGTAGTTGTCGAACATCTGGAAATGAAAATACCCTTGTCCAAGCATCAGATTCCCTCTTCCATAGTTCAACAGAAAACTCAGCGAAGCCATTAGTAACAAATATGTGAAGCACATCAGAAACTCCTAAGAGATGACATTGTGGAACCCAAGATTCTTGAACAAAGGGAACAGATATTAAACTGAAAACATCTAGATTAACATCAAACTGAATAATAATGCTTTGAAAATCTGACCAATACTTAGACACGGTAAAAAACAATGCACCATTGCAAAACGTACCATTCGACCAAGCATAATCAGTGGTATTGTATTTAGTTTCATTCAAGAAAGGTACAGATCTCCACAATCCAGATTTCCTCGAATACACATAAGGAACAATGACATTGTGCTGGCGTTTCAAATGTAAAATCTTAACATCACCAGTAGAATCCATATAAATCCCAGCCGTATCCAGTTGAAAGTTGTATGAGTTACCAAAAACAGCATGAGATAATACTTTAATAACATTTGTAGTTGGATTCCAAACAATCAAAGAGCTGATACTTTTATCAGAAAGCAGTATTAATCCACAAACACTTGAAATGACTCCTAAATCAGCAACGCTTATCTCATAAGGGAAATCTATAATTTTACTAAAAACAGCAGAAAGTTGACCATCTACTTTGTTAAAAAGAACCATTGATTCATCATGATAAGTAATAAATTTTTTCTGCTCATGCTTTGACATATGCCTCAGATGCATGGACGCAAATTGTTCGCTAGACAATTCGACATTAAATTTCTTAGACAATACCTTTAAACGACCAACCGTTTTTGCAGAAAGCCTTGTAAAAATCTCTGAAAGGATTAACTCAAAATGTAGCTCACCCATTATACTAATACCTACATTGATAAATAAAAAAAATGATCTAGATTAACAATACATGCATAACAGTCAAAATGTAGATCACCCATTATCATAGTTTTAATTTTTGTCCCTAAAATTGACAAAACCTAAGATAAAACATATTTAGAAACAGAATCAATGATTAATAATTACTATATGTTGAATAATAAAAAATCTGTGAGCAGATTTCAGATGAGTATGGACATTTAAAGAGATAAAAGAGCCCATAAAGCATTTAGATGAACACTAACTTAACACTAAAATTTTGAAATATTATAAGAAAGGTGAAGAACAAACAACAACATTTCAAGTGAAGATGTGCTTACCGGTTGTAAAACTGAAAGATCAGAATGCCGAGGTCTTTGGAAAGCAGTTTCAGAGTTCAGTTAGTGAAGATGAAGAGGCCGGAGGTTGTATTTTAGAGAATGAGGATGGTGATTATTATTAAATGAGTTTTTATGGTAGTATAAAATATTATAGTGGTGTTTGAAAAAGTACTTATACAATTCCAACAACTATTGAAATGACATGCCATAATTAACACTTTTGTAAGAAGGTAATGATGGTTATAAACTAATATAGTGCACCAATGTTAGTTAAAGTAACTAAAGGTTTCTTGCGCAAATTAACATACATTAAACGTAAGTGTATCAATTACCGTTTTTTATTTTGTTTTAAAAATATTTAAAAGTTACAGGATATAACTTATAATTATAACATTTTGGAACACAATTGACATTCAAAAGTTAAAAACATATCAATGATTTAATATAAGTTAACAATATACAACACTCATAGAAAATAATATCGACTACATATCATCAAAATATTGTCATAGTTAATACAGACAAAATAAAAATTAATAACCAAAAGCCATTAGCATTGTACTTAACAGTAACATTACAGAGAGAAACATTACATAACTGATAAAACATCCACCATAATAACATAAAACTAAACAAACGGTGAAATAAGCGATTCATAAAACAGAGCTCCCCTTACTCCACGAAAGGTATCTGCATCATCAAGATAGCCAAGTTGAACCGCATCCATAAAAACTTTAATCGTCTGTCCCCACTCTGCATTCAAGATCCATGTATGCTCGTTCAACACGTGTGCAACGTCGCACTGCTGAACATCCCCAGCTTGACGAACATGTTGGAAAGATAAGACCTTGGTCCAAATATTAGTGTACAGTTTACATAGATCAACACCGAAATTAGGGAATCCATTAGTAAGAAACATGTGAAGGACATTCGAAATTTTTAAAAGATGACCTTGGGCTATCCAAGACTTTTGAACATATGGAAAAGATATTTTGCTGAAAGTCTCTTGATCAACATCAAACTTCACAACAAAACTTTCACATTCGGACCAATATTTTGAAACTGTGAAAAACAAAGAAGATTTGCAAAAAGTACCACTTGACCAAACATAATCAGAGCCATTGTATTTGGTTTCAGTTAAGAAACCTATGCTTCTCCATGCCGCATATCTCCTTGAGTAGACAAAAGGACGCATAAGACCATGATCACGTTTTAGGAGTAAAATTTTGTAATCGTTGGATGAATCTACATACAATGAAGCAGCATCCAATTGGTAGTTGTAATAATTGCCAGAATGACAATCAGAAACTACCTTGTAAACTCTTGTAGTCGGATTCCACAGAATCAAAAGAGCAGTGTTTTTCTCACAAACCAATAGTAAACCATTCAAACTGGATAAAACTTGTATGTCAGAAAACATTGTTTGGATAGGAAAAGGTATGATGTTAATCAAGTAAGCATGATGTTGTCCAGAATTTGTGTTAAATATTGCAAATGATGACCCTTGATTAGTAAGAAACTTTTGCTTCTCAAACATGGACAACCGAGTAAAATGCATGGTAGCAAATTTTTGACTCGAGAGTTCGAAATACCATCTCTTGGATAAAACATTCAATCGGCCAACATCTTTCGCTGAAAGTCTTGTAAAAATCTCATAGGCCACAATCTCAAAAGGTAAATTTGCCATTACGTTAATAACTACATTTCAAAAGATAACATATGTAAATATAGATTAGACATGGTAAATAAAAGAAATGTAATCAAAACAAACATGTTAGCAACATTGACTTACATTAAGAAATCTGCAGAAATAGAACTTCGTATTGGTGCAAGCAAGATGAATAAACACAGGATACGTTGCTAAATTTCGTAAAAGAAGAGGGAAAGAAACTGTCTTGCGGTTGTAGATTAAAGATGATGATTGTACAATTTATTAAAGGATTGTAATTAGAGTAAAGATACATTTTTTAATTGTGAATATAGGTTTATATATAGATAAAATTATAGGATATGAAACGGTTTACCTTCTCAATAACCGATTATTGAAATCGTGCATGAAATCTAATTAATATTTAGAAACTAACTATCTTTAATGCACTCGGTTTATAATTAATATTAGATATTTATAGTTAGATTTACATATTTATGGTAAATATCAAATTTAATAAATAGATAAAATATATGCTCGAAATAGTGTAAACGTGGGAAATATTCGAATTTATATTACATCACACGGTTAGAGTCCCGTGTGTACACATGGCAAATCCCCAAGTCAAATGACAAAAATTTTTTATAAAGATTGTAGTATGCAAGTTTTAAGTATTGAAAGTTAGGTAATACAATTCGTATGAATTTTGCATGCAAAATATCATAAATAGTAAAGCGTATGGAATCATGGTACTATAAAGTGAGGTAAGATATAATTATAGCAAAATTCTTCTTCTTTTGTTTCTTATTTATTTGAGCATTTGGTTGGTAAAAATATGACGAGCCGAATTTTCAAATGCAAGGGAATTATGGTTGTAATTTCTATTCCCCTTTACTCCTTGAATCAGTTATACTTCTTGTATCCTTATCATATGCCATAAGTTGGAATACCATTAACAGAAGCCACCAAAACCAAGACACACAAAACCATATAATTTTCTCAATTTAAAGTGGATACAATAAAGAATAAAGAAACATACTATTTGATATCATTTCGTCACCCTAATAGTTAGAAATAGGAAGTCATCAAATATTAAAGATTTTAGAAATTCATATATGACCTTATATCTTACCAAATCTATGAGCTTTGAATATGTTTTTTAACATTCATAGTATCTTGTTTTGATACATTTAACTTTGTAGATATCCAAAAACTTAATATCCAATTCCATTTGGAACTGTGGTCCACGATTTCAAGAAACATATATTTACTTAATCACAAAATCGCTAACTCAGCCATAATATAATCAATCAAGCTTTCAGAAATCGTCATATTAATCCATAAACCACATAAATTAATTTCAACCATCTTAGTTAAACGATAAATATATACAACACTAAAATCATATAAAAATTGTGAAAGCTAAAATCATCTCATGTCAAACAATTAATCAAGTTTGATTAAGTTTTTATAGATAATATAAATCAAAATTACATTACAACTTTTAATAAAGTTGTTAATAACATGCATCATAAAGTACCAAATACATACCAAGAAAAACTATTAAAAGTTCATATAAAACATACTAAACTTAATCACCTTCCTCATCATCATCATCATCATCCATTTCAGAATCGGACTCCTCCTCTGCTTCCACCATTGCCGCTTCCTCTTCCAGATTCATGATTCTTAGGCGAATCATTTGTTCCAGGTTCAAACTGGCAGTGGTTCTACGCTTGTTAGACATCGGTACATTATCGAGTTCCACAAGCAAGTCATAGTCATTGCAGTTCTCAATATCATCTCTTGACATCAACCCATATTCACCACTGGAAAACAGAATACTTGCAACATTAAGATTTTCAGCAAAAAACCAACTTTGGACATGAAATACCTCCATAAGTTCATCAAACTCATCCAATTCAAAGATTTCTTCCAACTTAGCAACCAATCTGCTCTCTTCATTGCTCGGCAACCTGATGGTTCTTCCAAAGTCATACACTTCTCTTTTAAAGTCTTCATCCATTTGCATAATCGCCTTTCTTGAACCAAAAAATAATAATGTAGTGTCACTCATGTTCACAAAATACCTACGCTTGATTCTGCAGAACCTCCAACTGACAACCCTTACCATTGTTGAAATTTTTTTTTCCTTGGATTTGTGTGTGTTTAATTTGAAGAAAGTAAATATGTGATTTATATTTAGTGATTATGATTATATAGAAATATTTAAACGCGTGTAATGGAACCGAAGTGACAACATCAATTTTCAACACTAATACTAATTAATATTTGATACCCTATTAATTGATGATCTTTTGAAAAGACTAATCGCTGCAGCCAATGCTCAAAAGTGGCGGTTATTTGAAGAAATTATATTTGGAATATTAAATGTAAACTAAAAAAGTTAATGGTTTTTGTTACCATATTAATTACTATAAGAGATTTGTTGTAATATATAAGATTTTTAATATATACGAAAGTTTACCTTAAATATAATTATTAAATTTGTATGATTTTTAATAGTAATAGAATTTTGTGTTAAAACAAAAACAATCTATATAACATTTACATTTATATGAAATCAAAGGTTGCAAAAAAAAAAACGAATATGTCTTGAACTTTTTAAATGAAAACCATTACATATTATTGTGTTGGATATTTACAAAAATTTGTTTTAAATCAAAACATTTAAAAATCAACCAAGTTTAATAAAAAGTCAAATGTTAACAAACAAAAAAACTTACACAGAGTAATACAGAGGCAGCAGGTACCTGTTCTAGAATCAGCAGCCAATTCAAGTAGAACTGGTTAAGTTTTTTGCAGCAAATGAATAGTAATACAGAGGCAGCAGGTACCAAGGGACGAAAGACAATATACTCTTAAAATTCAGTTCTTCACCTCTCTACCTCTTCATTTCTATAACGGTGGCTGGAAAATAAATAGCATGAATTAGTTGTGTCACACAAAGTACATAATTTAACATTGAATTACAATGTGGAGAATGATGTACTTCCAAAATGATTACCACTTACAGTGAGTCCATTCTTGGCATGGTCGTCATCAAATTTGCATTCGTGGGATGAGTCCGATCTTCTCTAACAAAGAAGCATTATTGTCCCAAGTAATTTGGTGAAGATGTGGGTTGGCAGGACAATCAAGAAATAAGCTTTTCTTTCAAATAAGTGAAAAGAAAGCATATTGATGCAACATTTTCATCCCTATATATGTGATACCTTAACAGTTTATGCATGTATAGCATCAAATATCATTCAAACTTATCTTCCACACATTTTTAAGAATTCAGAGGTCAAAAGTCAGATAATAACAGTTTTAGGCATCACCATACGAGATATTATATAAAGAATCAAAAAAACTATGGCCCAAAACATCAAGCTACCAGGCTGTGCGTTGAGCTTTTTGAATACGACTTCATAAGTTGGCTTAAGGGCATGTCTCAAATTTCTTTAAATTGTATAAATGCAGAAAGTTGACCATCCACATCACGTACATGCTAATTAGTTTCATCACCTGACAATTAATCATTTATTAATTTTACATCCAAAACTATTTGAACCAAAATGCATAGTTGTACAAAAAACGATTCACAATTAGGGCACACAAGACTAACATACATCTTCATCAAATACTGAACTTTAGTCTTATTGATATCATACACTCGAGAAAAAATGAGTAGTAATTTGTGACGGTTCTCTTTAGTAAGAGAAATATAACCCTGCATGACAACAACCATATTGTCAATACCATCATTTTAATGGCCATTTGACAGCAATAAACATGCGAAAAAAAGTTCAATGTTGTCACATGTGCAACCACAAAGTCTAAAGAATTAAATAGAAATAAATACAAACAAAAATAATAACACACTGCATAAAGCATAAACATAAAAGTATATGACCAAATGTTAAAACATAAATTATATTAATTAAAAAGTTCCTTTGAAGTTAAAAAAACTATATAATAAAGTATAGAAATACCTTATTTTCTGAAAGTAAGGTTTGAGCAGACATTGGTATAATCTTTGAAGATTCTTCATGAAACAAAATGAGTCTGACCCCTGTACCGAAAACAAAAACGTAATTAATTTATCAGCTTTTTAACAATTTAAAGCATCAAGATTAAAAGATAATCATATACATCATTATATATCAAATGAAAATGTAAAAGAAGATATTAAAAAGATTAAGATTGTAAACAATATATTGCAAATGTAATTTGCTAAAATAAATACTACTGAATAAAACATAAAACAAATCGTATCAAGTTTTTTAAAATAAACAATATGTACATTTAACCATGTAGAAATGAAGTCATGTAGATTAAAAAGGTGGAGATGTAAGTTTTATAAATTCTAAAAATCAATGTATAACTGAGATTAAGATTGTTTATATAATGAGAATTTGAAAATTTGAATTAGTTTAAATGGAAAATAGAAATTTAATAATTTTATTTAATTGATTTGCGGTTAAAAGTCGGTTATTAATGATGATTTGAATTATATTAAGGAAGTTATTAATCTAGATTGGGAGAATTAATATAAATTCGAATTTAAAAGTTTGAATTCAAAATTAAAATAAATTCAAATTTAAAATAAATTAAATTTGAAATGAAATTAAATTTGAAATTAATTTTATCCAAAAATATCTCCTCCAAAAAAGGAAATTCAATCATGGCATTAAACTTCCAATCGGATCTTACACAGATCCGTAACCAATACCCATCCAAATCCATTTTCAATTTTCGATCAAGTGTTCAAAACATTCACACATACTATGAATAACCATAATATATGTAATTCCCAAGAACATGCCAAGAACACTTGAATAACATTATTAAAACATAATGCACTCTCATCGTCTCTAATCATACTTGTTTCAATCGACGGTTAGATTAGTTCAAAACACATCATATCATGCAAGCGTTATTCGCTCCTGATGAGCGCAATTTAAAAGCCAAGTCATAATCATCAAAATTATGGTAAAAAAGAACTCGAAATCTCAATCAAAATGAGCTTTACCGATATCAGTTAACCGTTATCTAATCGAGTCAATTTTAATATTCTTCAAGTAAAATACACACATAATCATAAAAATTAAGGCAAAATCAAACCTGAAGAACTGGAATTGGTTTAATTTTCTAAACATATCGATACCGATCGTTCGCTGCAGCAATCGCAGCTCTCTCCTGAACCAAAAAAAACAAATTAACAAACAAATTAACAATCAATTTCACAAGACTCCTAATAATAATAATAATAATAAAAATATGAGAGTTAAATAAATAAACAGTACCTAACGTTTTCTTCCAACCGTTAGCCATTGTTAAGGATTGTTTTACTTTTTGAGTGAAAGAACGAACATTAAAGAGGTTATTGTGAAGGTAAGAATCGACTTCTTGCAGGAGTAAAGTCGGGTCGTGTAAAAAGAAGAAATTAGGGTTGAATGTGAAGGAGAAGGAAATAGATGAATGGATGGTTAGACAGAAACAGAATCGAATAGAAGAATAATCGATGAAAAGGAAATTAAATATGTGGTTACCTGAGATGATGGATGAAGGATCGATGAAGATGGCTGAGTTAGGGTTTATGTCAAATGAGAATGAAGGTTGAATGGATTGTTATATTCGATGGTTAAAATCCAAAAAAAAAGAACAATATATACCCGGGTTTTAGGGTCCGAAACCCGGGTCATGGATCGGGTATTAGGAACCATACCCAAGTTAAATGGGTTAGAAAATGCTGAGGTGGACACCCTAGAATGGTGACACCTCACCCCTAGTTACTCCTTTATTATATGTATAGATATTTTAGTATCACTTTCCTTTTTTGAAACTCAGTGGCGTAATTTCCAAGACATCAACATCATTATCCCTACTCTTTTACACTACCAGCCTACCACCACATACATCCTCATTTCCCTTCCATCCCATAAACCACAACCCTTTTTTGTTAAAAATTCTGCTGCTTAACCTCTTCTCTTTGTAACAAACATAAGTTTAGTAGCCCCTACACCATACATACACAAATCCTAATAGTGTTTACCACACAAACCTGCCGAAACTAATATTCTATGCTTCTTCAATTTTCACATAAAAAAAAGAACTCGAGTGGCTTGGTGTTGGTGGGGACGTGGTGGGGGTTTCGATATAAAGAGGTGACAGAAGGTAGCGTTGAAGGTGTCGTGATGGTCGGTAGTGGTGAGGATGAAGTACTACAGATGTGCGTTTAGGTCACGATGGTGGTCGTGGTGGGTGGTTTCGATATACATAGGTGACAGAAGGTGGAGCTGAAGGTGTCGTGACAGCCAGTAGTGGTGAGGATGGAGTACTATAGATTTGGGTTTATGTGGCGATGGTGGTTTAATGGAAGTGATAATTCACGACCACGTGCACAAGCAAGTTTCTCCGAGTGGGGTTGGGATCTAGTGTGTAGACCCCGGTTTTCTGGTGGAGGTCGAACACCTGATACCTGCATTGTACATATATGGTGAAGAAAGGTATTAAGTATCATCATATTCTTGATTTACACGTGGAGTCGGTTGTGACGCGTGGCCATATGCAGCAGAGAAGCTAACGCATGCCATAAACACCAATGATCCAATGCTGAACAAAGTTGTTTTACATTTGCCGAGAACTTTTACTATTTACCCTGTTTTTTTACTCAAAGAACTATTCCTAATCATATGATATTAAGAGATTGATAATGCTAGGTTATATTCTGGGAGCTTCCCGGAAGAGAAAAATCTATTATGAGGTGAGAAAATGTGTTTTACCATGTAGCATATATAAAAATTAATAATGTTAATATGAGACTTCAACAATTTTAATCATGTGAATAAAAATGAAAATGTACATTAAAGAGAGAATGTATGTTTGCATGAGGAGCAGAGGCGAAACAACCATTGCAGGGCGTGATTGAGGCGGTAGTCTTGAAAGTGTAGCCTTTTATTTGGAAACTACTTTGTCAATCTAAGAAAAATAATTGTCACACCCCAACCCGGCTAGAGCTGACGTGTCACTCTTACAGATATCAAAACCAAAACAAATCCATAACATTGAAACATAAAGATCATAATTACCATTTATTATGTTGTAGAAATAAGTTAATGAAAACTGATTGTCCAACTTTTTTTATCGCTCTTCGCTGATTCCCCAATATCCCATATTACTTGCGAAACAAATAAGACAACACAACAAACGAAAATACGGCTAAGCCAAAAATTGCTCAGTAACGGGGGAAACAACAGTACAAGTAAATTCAACGCAACGGAAAAGCAAGAGGTAATAGAACTGAGACCGAAGTGAACTGTTAATGACACATAAACTAACACGAAAACAGATACAAAAAGTCATTCGAAATAATACGAAACTGATACAGAATTTTTCATAATAGACATGTATGAGAACCGACAAAGACTAATACATCATTGACCAAAAAGACTAAAACAAGTTTCCCTTCTATAAATAAATATTTTTTTATTAAGCGTTTGCATTTGATTAAAATCTTAACTTGTCGAGTTTCATAGAAAAATCATAATTTGACAAAAATGACTATTTTCTTAACGTTGGAAAATTATTTTTCTAAAACAATAAAAATAATTTAGTTAATATGAATTTTGAAAACAATACGGTTAAGCACTTATAAAAAAATTCATAAACGGTACCGAGGCAACGGTAAAATAAGACTAATACCTAACGGATATACGGAAGGGAATAAGAAAACCAAACGAACTATATTTCAAACTCGAAACCAAACTCATATCGAAACAATTGCTGAACATAATCCGAGGCATAACCCGATACCTGACCGGAACATAAATCAGACACGTACCGAGGCATATAAGAACAATATCATAAACATATCAGAACAGATACATACATCAATCTACGTGACGATTCATACAAATAAAGTAAGTCACGTCAAACGAAAGCACCCACGAGCCAAAACAAACTTACAAACTTGTACATAGCTAGCTAGTCCATGCACCTATGAGACGGTGAGTGTGGCGTACACCCATTATTCCAATCTCCACAAAACAAACTCAAACTCAAACTCAAAGTTAAGATCGATCTATACGCCTCTAGTGGCCAAGTGTTACACTAACACAATCTAGAAACGCCGTGAATATTTATATTGTGCTATCACGAACAGTGCCATGCCGTTGACGCCCAAACGACATGTCAGAAACAGAGTACTCGGGTGAAGGTGTACAAAAGCTAAGGCCATGTAAATAATTACAGTCAAACTAAAAATGACATTAACCAGAACATTCGTCCATGAGTTTTATGAACTTAACACATGTGATTGTCTAGATTCCCATTTCCATGACACTAAATGTTGTTTTGAATGATATTAGTATAGGGAATGAAAGACTAGTACTTGTGTGCATGATTGCCTAAGCTAGTGTACATGAATATGTTTATGGACAGTTTGACTTTTAAAAGTCAAACTGACCCAAACTCAAACCTAATTGAAATGGTGTGAATAAACTCATCAGATGTGTTAGTTATTGGACATAATGACTAACTTGATCAATCTTATGAGTATAGTGAAGGTTGATCTTGTCAAGATAGGTGCAAGCTTGAAAAGAATGGATCAACAAGCAAACGGGTCAAGCGAATACAAGCCTTAAGTGCAAGGAAATGAGTGTGAATACAAGGTAAGTTTTACTTACACCATTAGACTATAACATAACTTAAGTGTTCTATACATTAGTTTTAATCTTGAGTATGTAATAAAGGTAAACCACAAGGGGTGAAACCCATTAAGCGGGTCACTTTAAGTGAACTCATAACAAAATAAGGTTTATGACATTAATTGGTACAATGAGTTGTGAACGAATGGTGAAATTCATCAAACGGGTCAATTAATAATGATATGTGGGATTGATGTTTTAAATTCAAATGAATCAATGAAATCTTTTGAATGAAGTAGTTAAGTATGTTGAAAATTAGGTCAAGTTGTTGTCACTTGAACCATAGGTAAAAGCTTGGATAACATAGTAACTCCAACTATGAGTCCAAACGGTTCAAATGATGATGTCCTCATCACTTGACTCCAACACTTGATGCTTGTGTTACAAGCATTTAGATTCATGAGGCTAAATAGATCAAATGGCAAAGTATTGTCATTTGAGTTGCGAGAAACTAATATTTGTCAATCTAGAAAGCATACAGGTAAATGCATTTGAGAATGGGCACTTGGGGCCAAGAATCACGGGGGATGAACGCAAGTTATGGATATGGGTCAAAGCCGCCCGGTAAGTCCGTAGTCAAATAAACACCTTCGGGCTAAGTAGCATGGGTACTAAAACACCCACATAAAGCATGGGTGCAAATTAGGTAAGTTATTTCTAAAAAGTGCACACATAAAAGTTTTGGTGTGAACTATTTCCATAAAGGGCACACATGAAAGTTTTGGTGTGCACTGTTTCTGTAAAGCGCACACATGAAACTTTTGGTGTGCACTATTTCTATAAAGCGCACCCATGAACTTTTGGTGTGCACTATTTCTAGAAAGTGCCCACATGAAAGTTTTGGTGTGCACTATTTCTATAAAATGCACACATGAAAGTTTTGGTGTGCATATTTGTCTAAAGTGCACACATGAATGTTTTGTTGTGCACTATTTCTATAAAGTGCGCACATGGAAGTTTTGGTGTGCACTATTTCTATAAAGTCTCGATATGTATAATTTGTGTTACTAATAGGAAACGATCCAAAGGACTAGGCAACAAACTCGAAGAACCAGCAGAACCAGCAACTGCAAGCATGTGCATGTGAGTTTGAATCACATTCCAATATAAATACACTCAATTAAGCCGGTTATGTAGCCGATTCCTAGTTCGACCAGCCAATCCGGTCAAGTTTTGTACATGTGAATATTAATTCCAAATATAAAAAATATTTTATACTGATTACCATTATATGGTTATCCACCAAACATATACTCGTTTATACTGATCAGTAAACAATCATTTTACCACTGGAGTTGGTGGTCCAGTGGCAAGGTAAAAAAAAAAACAAAATAATTAAAATAAAAAAGCAAACAATCATTTAAACTGATTACCGTTATCAGTTTACTAAAATACTCTCTTACAATCTAGAACCACTTATTGAACTATTAATCTTATCATATAAGTAGAAAATACTGCATAAAAAAACAAGAAAATTTAAATAATGTTCAAATAGGTAAAAATAATAAGATTGTTGTGACGCATGTGCTCTAGAATATTTATGCTACGTCTATATTACTCCCATGAAAATTAGATGTTTTTGAAGTTAATAAAAATAAGTATCATATTTAGACTACACTGAAAATTGAAAACACGCCAAATGCATGGAGGTTTCGTAATGTGTTAGAATAAGATGTTGTGCCTACAATACATATTTAACTTGTTATATGTGTAATATAAAAGGTTAAAAGATCAATCTTCAACTACAATGGATTGTATTCGCATACTGTGGTCCGTAGCAGTTGGTTTGCTTTGGGTTTCATGGAGGCCAACGGTGTTCGCAGCACCGCCAACATGTGATGTTGTCCAAAACATATTGGCACCATGCGTGGGTTTCTTAACGGGTCAGGAGCCAAGCAAGGCGTGTTGCACAGGAGTCAACAATCTTAATAACTCGAGAAAAAACAAAGCTGATCGTGTGACCGAAGTGAACTGATAATGACACATAAACTAACACGAAAACAGATACAAAAACTCATTCGAAATAATACGAAACTGATACAGAATTTTCATAATAGACATGTATGAGAACCGACAAAGACTAATGCATCATTGACCAAAAAGACTAAAACAAGTTTCCCTTCTATAAATAAATATTTTTTATTAAGCGTTTGCATTTGATTAAAATCTTAACTTGTCGAGTTTCATATCAAAATCATAATTTGACAAAAATGACTATTTTCTTAACGTTGGAAAATTATTTTTCTAAAACAATAAAAATAATTTAGTTAATCTGAATTTTGAAAACAATAAGGTTAAGCACTTACAAAAAATTCGTAAACGGTACCGAGGCAACGGTAAAATATGATTAATACCTAACGGATATACGGAAGGGAATACGAAAACCAAACGAACTATATTTCAAACTCGAAACCAATATCATATCGAAACAATTGCTGAACATAATCCGAGGCATAACCCGATACCTGACCGGAACATAAATCAGACGCGTACCGAGGCATATAAGAACAATATCAGAAACATATTAGAACAGTTACATACATCAAACTACATGACGATTCATACAAATAAAGTAAGACACGTCAACCGGAAGCACCCACGAGCCTAAACAAACTTACAAACTGGTACATAGCTAGCTAGTCCATGCACCTATGAGACGGTGAGTGTGGCGTACACCCATTATTCCAATCTCCACAAAACAAACTCAAACTCAAATTCAAACTCAAAGTTAAGATCGATCTATACGCCTCTAGTGGCCAAGTGTTACACTAACACAATCTAGAAACGCCGTGAATATTTATATTGTGCTATCACGAACAGTGCCATGCCGTTGACGCCTAAACGACATGTCAGAAACAGAGTTCTCGGGTGAAGGATTACAAAAGGTAAGGCCATGTAAATAATTACAGTCAAACTAAAAATGACATTAACCGGAACATTCGTCCATGAGTTTTATGAACTTAACACATGTGATTGTTTAGATTCCCATTTCCATGACAGTAAATGTTGTTTTGGATGATATTAGTATAGGGAATGAAAGCCTAGTACTTGTGTGCATGATTGCCTAAGCTAGTGTACATGAATATGTTTATGGACAGTTTGACTTTTTGAAGTCAAACTGACCCAAACTCAAACCTAAATGAAATGGTGTGAATAAACTCATCAGATGTGTTAGTTATTGGACATAATGACTAACTTGATCAATCTTATAAGTATGGTGAAGGTTGATCTTGTCAAGCTAGGTGCAAGCTTGAAAAGAATGGATCAACAAGCAAACGTGTCAAGCGAATACAAGCCTTTAGTGCAAGGAAATGAGTGTGAATACAAGGTAAGTTTTACTTACACCATTAGACTATAACATAGCTTAAGTGTTGTATACATTAGTTTTAATCTTGAGTGTGTAATAAAGGTATACCACAAGGGGTGAAACCCATTAAGCGGGTCACTTTAAGTGAACTCATAACAAAACAAGGTTTATGACATTAATTGGTACAATGAGTTGTGAACGAATGGTGAAATTCATCAAACGAGTCAATTAATAATGATATGTGGGATTGATGTTTTAAATTCAAATGAATCGATGAAATCTTTTGAATGAAGTAGTTAAGTATGTTGAAAATTAGGTCAAGTTGTTGTCACTTGAACTGTCGGTAAAAGCTTGGATAACATAGTAACTCGAACTATGAGTCCAAACGGGTCAAATGATGATGTCCTCATCATTTGAGTCTAACACTTGATGCTTGTGTTACAAGCATTTAGATTCATGAGGCTAAATGGATCAAATGGCGAACTATTGCCATTTGAGTTGCGAGAAACTAATGTTTGTCAATCTAGAAAGCATACAGGTAAATGCATTTGAGAATGGGCACTTGAGGCCAAGAATCATGGGGGATGAGCGCAAGGTATGGATATGGGTCAAAGCCGCCCGGTAAGTCTGTAGTCAAATAAACACCTTCGGGCAAAGTAGCATGGGTACTAAAACACCCACATAAATCATGGGTGCAAATTAGGTAAGTTATTTCTAAAAAGTGCACACATGAAAGTTTGTGTGCACCATTTCTGTAAAGATCACACATGAAACTTTTGGTGTGCACTATTTCTATAAAGCGCACACATGAAACTTTTGGTGTGCACTATTTCTAGAAAGTGCCCACATGAAAGTTTTGGTGTGCACTATTTTTATAAAATGCACACATGAAAGTTTTGGTGTGTATATTTGTCTAAAGTGCACACATGAATGTTTTGTTGTGCACTATTTCTATAAAGTGCACACATGAAAGTTTTGGTGTGCACTATTTTTATAAAGTCTCGATATGTATAATTTGTGTTACTAATAGGAAACGATCCAAAGGACTAGGCAACAAACTCGGAGAACCAGCAACTGCAAGCACGTGCATGTGAGTTGAATCACATTCCAATATAAATACACTCAATTAACCTGGTTATGTAGCGATTCCTAGTTCGACCAGCCAATCCGGTCAAGTTTTGTACATGTGAATATTAGTTCCAAATATAAAAAAAATTTTATACTGATTACCATTATATGGTTACCCACCAAACATATACTCGTTTACAATCATTTTACCACTAGGGTTGGTGGTCCAGTGGCAAGGTAAAAAAAATAATAAGTAAATAAAATAATTAAAATAAAAAAGCAAACAATCATTTAAACCGATTACCGTTATCTGTTAACTAAAATACAATATTACAATCTAGAACCACTTATTGAACTATTAATCTTAACATATAAGTAGAAAATACTGCATAAAAAACAAAAAAATTTAAATAATGTTCAAATAGATATAAATAATAAGATTGTTGTGACGCATGTGCTCTAGAATATTTATGTTACGTCTACATTACTCCCATGAAAATTACATGTTTTTGAAGTTAATAAAAATAAGTATCATATTTAGACCACACTGAAAATTGAAAACACACCAAATGCATGGAGGTTTCGTAACGTGTTAGAATAAGATGTTGTGCCTACAATACATATTTAACTCGTTATATGTGTAATATAACATGTTAAAAGATCGATCAATCTTCAACTACAATGGATTGTATTCGCATACTGTGGTCCGTAGCAGTTGGTTTGCTTTTGGTTTCATGGAGGCCAACGGTGTTCGCAGCACCACCAACATGTGATACTGTCCAAAACATATTGGCACCATGCGCGGGTTTCTTAACGGGTCAGGAGCCAAGCAAGGCGTGTTGCACAGGAGTCAACAATCTTAATAACTCGAGAAAAACCAAAGCTGATCGTGTGGCCGTCTGCAACTGTATCAAAGAATTGACGAAATCGATTGCTTACGATCCAAAACGTATGCCTCTTCTGTCTACGAAATGTGGCGTTAAACCGGATTTTCCTGCCGTCGATAAGAACTTCGATTGTTCAAAGTAGGTTTCTCTCTTTATTTGAAAACTAAAACGAAAAACAAATGCTAACATGGGTTGCTTGTGTTCATTCGTTTTGAGTGTATATATAACCAAACAAGCGAACGGACACACACACTTAAACGAATGGACATGAACCCTTAAGAATCACTACTAAACAAATGAATATCACGGACAACTGCTATCCATAGGTAATTACTGATGGAATTTGGTAAGATTTAAAAAATTTCACCCCAATTCACCAATGGTTTTCCAATGGAATTGTCTGCATGTGATACTCATTTGTTTGGTAACGGATTTTCTTGTTCGTGTTTGCTGCTAAAAAATACGTTTGCTTGTTCTATAAACAAAGATATGTACATGAAAAAAATATATAAGTTGCTTAAAAGACAAGAATTTTTTCGATGGGTTAAAAGAGAATATCAGAGCTGGTTTGGCCCAATGATGGGTGGGCGACTGCCCAAGGACTACTCTCGAGAAGGATCCAAACATTTTATATATATTTTATGTACCATTGATTTTTATACAAAAGTCTATAATTAAATTTAAAATCCAATATATTTTTTAAACCTAGTAACCTTCCTATTTAGTTTTTTATGCAATTAAACTCAGTGTTGCACAAATATGGATAATAATGGGGTGGGTTTGGGTAGTCTTAACTCCATACCATACCCAGTTATAAAAGTTTATCCCAACAGCATCCTCCAACTAAATTAAAAGACATACATTGAAAATTATCAATACTTTCTCCATATAATTGTTGTCTATTTACAAAAATTTAAATATATTACTGAGTAAGAAAGAAATTCTCTAATACATAAATTAAGAGAAAACCGTTATTCATGAGATAAAACCAAGCTTATGTTGTATTTGCAGACTTCCAGTATGAAGTATGAAATAGGCATGGACTATGGAATTATTGCATAAGCATGGATTACAAGCTTAGTATGCATCAATTACTTATGGAAATAAGGTTGTAATTTTATTATTATTATTATTATTATTATTATTATTATTATTATTATTATTATTATTATTATTATTATTATTATTATTATTATTATTATTATTATTTGTGTCTCTTGTAACAGAACAACTAATTATAAGTTTATAATTTATATGTTAAGATGGTGTATATTTCAGTTGAAAACAAAAGTTAGTTCTGTTTTTAATTATAGAACTAGTGGTATTAACCGGCGCGTTGCGCCGGCATAATTTTAGCGCTACACGGTAGGAATTTCGTCGATGTCGGGCACGTTGTCATGAGGAAGCCAGCGTAGTCTATTGGTTTTGATTCGTTTAGTTATTGTACAGGTCCATGATCTAAAAAGTCACTAAATTTGGGATGACATAATATGATCGACCATTTTAGTTGGTGTATTTGGTTTGGAAAGCCATAGATACAACTCGAGTTGGACCTATACTATTGCTTTCCAAATCCCCACCCCGACCACCATCAGCCGCGCAACAAAAAACATTGACCGCCAACTCCTGCCCGAAGACAATATATTTAGGCCGCGACAATCGGCCAATGGCACATATCATTTATTTGTCTATTATTCTTTTGCATTGGATTTCAACTGAACACCAAATATTGCTCTTGACTTCGATGTATTCAAATATATTTTTTTAAGAAAAGCATGATCTTTCAATAGTTAAAAAAAATACATCAACCATTTTATAGAACACCAGTGGGAATGCCGCGCGTTGCAGCGGGTAATCTATTTTGACACATTGAAGTTGTTGGGTTAATACTCCTTGCAAACCTTCTTACAGTGGCTCATGTCCTTCGTTGTGACCTGTTAACACGAGGGTTGACAAGAATTATTTTTCTTACTATAATATTATAAACAAGATTGCAAGAAAAATAGACACATTATTTACCCAGTTATGTCATACATGAAGATTTTACCATACAACAAAAAAATATCAAGAAATTACAATGAAAAGTTGACATAATTGTTGAAAGAATCATATAAAACAAGCAATAATAAGTATAGAACAAAATGCACCACTAATGAATACTAAAAGCAGCATAATAAGTGTCACTTATAATCCTACTGCAACACCACCTAGGACATTTGTGAGGAACATTTTGAGATGATCATAGGTTAGAAACTGTAAACAACAAAGTTCAATGTGATACTCAAACTTAAGGTCATGCGTAATCAAGATTTTAACACGTATGCTTTATAAAAGGCGTAATTTGCAATTTTCAAAAATTTTATTTTTTATGCTAAAAGAACTCGAAGGCGTGTACCTTTCTACTGCCAAGATTGCATCTTTGAAAGTCAGCCATACTTGATATGTTTGGCCCATTCAATAGGAATTACCCATTTGACCCGTTCAATAATAATTACCCATATGACCCTTTATCTAAGTCAATCAGTTATAATATTTACCAATCTATATCAAAATATTCTAGTCCTTGAACATGGTTAGTTTATCATTCCTAATCTAAAAAAAATTAAACATTAGACAAAGATATAAAAGTTCCATGAAATAGATCTCTGAACGTGTCTTTTGAAGGTGTAAAACCTTCTAAGTACACTTTATTCATGTATTTTATAGGTATTATGAAATACTTGATGTACCCTGTACACTTGTGATGGGCCAACGGCAAAAAATTCATCATATTCAGTATTGGAAATATCATGTACTTGAACACTTTGTGAATGCAAGTTCTTATTTTCAAAGGCCCCGACTTATAAACAGGTCACCTTTTAAATATGCCATGTAATTAGAAAAAACAACAAAGCTAAATTTTACAAAATCTCATCCGATCGAACTTGTCAATCAAATGACGGTATGTGCTAGGGTTAGAATTATGTAATTTGTAAGCAGCGCTTGAATGTAATAAGAGCGTTTGTTCAAAATACCTTTGAGTATACCGGAGGAGTTGAAGGATTGCCGGCAAACGGAGATATTTGCAGTCAACTGCACAATTTTTTACTTGTTTAGATAGACAAGTTACAACCATAAACCGGCACAATTTAAGATAAACATCTTTCTCTACGCAGTATCAATCATCAATTTACTATCAGAGATGACCATATCATAAATCACGATCTGACTTTACTTATTACTGTTGGTACTTATGTGTTTTTGATGCTCGTAGAGTCGCAGATGTCACGTAATTTATTTTTAATACAAATTTATTAAGACAACTAATATGTCAACCCATGTAAAAGTAAATGGTCAAAATGCCACTTTAAGATTAGAATGACTATAAGCGAATGACTAATCTATGTTACCTTATTAAGGAGGAGACATGTCTAGAAAAGTAATTTTACCATCATTTTAAGATGGCACATTAAGAGCCACAAGTATAAATCTTAACTTTTATCATTTTTCTTCCCTTTATACCCTTTTGTACAAAATTTCATGGTAGCTGTACAAGTCACTTATACAAGTCATACATCTACATCTGGGATTCGGAGCATTCAATCACGTACCTTCGGTTTATTTTTTAACTCCAAAAACATAAATCCGAGCAATGAGAAGGCCATCAATAATCAATATAATTTAATTAATTTCAATTGAAACCGTTCATTGCCAAATCTTTAAATCCCTCATATCATTGTTGTTTTCTCTGTTTTCCGGCAAGCACCCGCCACACAACCATCACCAAACGTCATCAAGAAACCACCAGCTGTCGCACACCGATAATTCTCCGCCCCAGAAGAACGCCACCGTCGACCCTAACGTTCTGTTACACGGCCATCATCATCCTCGCACACCACATCGGCAAACCACATCCATCACCGTTGCTCGTCGGTGTTGTGAACCAATCGACAAAACCCTAGCCCACACATAATTGGTCTCTCTCGTTCTTTGAGACACATTTGGAGCAAGTCATTTAAAATTTTTGCACTTCGCTTTTTTTTTCCTTTTGATCATTGGTTCATTTTTTTTGTCTTATGGATTGATAGCAGTGTTTTTGCAAGTCTCCTAACATTTCATTTTGGCATGGAAGGTAACTTTAATACATAAGTGATTTAGGGTTTGCTTATATCTTTTATAAATTGACCTGATTACATATAAAGGTTTGGTTAATGGTTCATAAATAGAATATGTGGTATTACGACGTGTATACAATATACTCAAATTTGACATATGCCATTAGTCTTTATTTGGGTCTAGGCTGACATGTGTTTGATTGTGCTCCTATATATGACTAGAATGGTACCACAACTTCAGTATTTGAGCAAAATATTCATATGGCTTTCTTAACTTTTTGAATGTTCTTGTTGTCGATGCTAAGAGTTTTTAATATTTGACTTAGTGTTCATTCATTGTTTCAGGAAATTGTATTTGAATGCATCTGTTCAGTATTTAAACGCATATATTCACGTTATTCCTGCTTATATCCTTTGCCATATGCCAGTCCATTGATGCATATTCATTTTTTTACTTCTTTTGGGACATTTATCTGTAGAGAGTAGCGCACTTGTTGTTACAGGGCTAGGTTCTGGAGTGCAATGACATCCAATTTGTCGAATCAATCGCGTAATGTCCTCAGCAAGAAATTTATGGTTAAGAACTTGAGACTTAAGAAACAGGTATCTTCAGCCAACAGTTTTTTTTTTAAAGTTTCACACTTCTTGATGTAGTGAAATTGAATTTATGATATATCTTATCATGACATTTTTGTTTTTTACAAGAATAATTGGATATACACTCTTCTCAGTTGTAACAAATTAACAATTATGTCATTTTACTTGTTGGGGTCTGTTATTTTCCTAACTGGAGAAGTGCGAGTTCAGCCCATTTATAGTTGCGCCTTTTCCCATTGTGATAGCAGCTACATCAATAAAAGAACAAAATTTGATGATCCTTAACTGAACTTGATCGTTTAAAATAGTTGTATATGTATTTTTAAATTGTAGGAAGATATTAGATAGGTAGCAACTCCTCATATAAAGTTGGAGTTTTATATTGGGTATACTTTTTTGAATGATTATTATTCATATTTGGCGTACTATTTTTATAAGAAAACTGAAAGTGTTCGAACCAGATATGACTCATTACAACTTATACAAATGGCGAATACATTTTTTTAAGGTGGCACAATGCGGGTCAGCTAAAACTAAGACGTCTTCACCTTTGGAAATGATGATAAAATGACGTACTTCACCTTTGGAAACAATTGTCCTCTACATGTTTTAGTCTCGGTTTATGAACTGGTAACAATATAATTTGTAGGGAAGGTGTAAATCAGGTGTTTAATGTATTAATATACTTTTTGCGTTCAACTTATTTTACAATTGTTATTAAGGAAGGCACAAAACTTATTATGTTTTAAGTCACTTCACTGTCGTAACACACACACACGAGTTTCCCCCTAGCAATACATATAATGAGAATTTAAATTCAATTGTTTCACCAGAATGTAAAATGACATTACAAATTTAGGTATTTAAATACTCCAAAATTACGTAAACTCTTTTAGTTGGTTGTTTTTCTTGTGAGCTTTTGAAAGAAAGAGATGGAGTATCACTTTGCAAATTTTCACCCCGCAGCAACGCGCGGGTTCTCCACTAGTCCTACTAAAGTTCAAGACAAACCAACTAATTAATTAAACTATAAAGCTGAAGCACTCATTTATGATGGAATATTGAGTGTCACAACTGTATGTATGCTAAGGTGGCACTAAAAAAAGTCAATTGTATACTACTTTGGTGACAAATATCAACATGGGTCAAAATGATTAAACTTATTACCTGGGTTAATTATCGATTAGAACCAATATAGCTTATTTGATATTAAAGATTCAAACACCATGTTGCCTTTCTGTTATCCAAACCTGTTAGCCAATATCTGAATATCACAAATGTCAATTGTTTATCACACATTAAAGCACAATCAGTTTAAAATAACAAATCAACATGCCCCATTATTATTAAAAAAGAATCTTATACCTCGGCAGAATGATGCTTTGTTTTGTTGATGATGATTTGTTCACCCGTCGAACCACCTTTGTCAAAAAAAAATCAGCATCCTTCACAGCGAAAAATGTTTCAAGTATTTAATTGAAGTATTTTAGCAGGAAAAGATGAAGGATATTCACCTTAAAGTGTTGAAACCATCAGCAACACCACCAAAGCCCACCCAGGAAGTGGAGAGGGGCAGCCTTTGCTTGGTTCAACAATAACTCGCATGAACATTTGAAACATCAAAGCCTAAAAGAACATTCGCTTTTTCGACTCACCCTCTGCTATGCCTAACTCATTGGTGGTGGCTGGTAAAGAATAGACATGTGACGCGCAATGATAGCCATCACCACTGACGGTACCGCTTTGGGGTTCTAAAACATGAGTACCAGCAGTTTTCCATGAGAAAAACATATTGTTACCTGGTTATGACCCATGGGAGTAGTTGTCCTAAGTAGTTTAATGTAGCCTAGACTTAGGATCTAAGAAGAAGGATATCAAAGAAATTTAGAAATAAAATTGAATGAAACATCGTAAGAAATAGATCTGTTCTCCATTGCACAAAAAGAATGTCATAAACAATGGAAATCAAGAAGTTCCACTTGACTCGTAAGAAACATATCTCATATATACCATATATGCAAGGGGTGCGGATTGCTATTTTGTTGGAAAAATCCAAGAATCCGGATTGAATTCTCGTGTCGTAAGAAAAAATATGCCTCCCCAATTAATCGCAATAATAATTCTATTAATAACCATCGTCAAGAATCAACAAATTAAATATACAAAAACAATTACAAATCACGAAAAAGTAATTAAAAAAGGGATACATGCTAGTGGCAAGCATGGATAGGAAAAACCCATCATACCTGCAAAATTTCAGGGTGAGAACTCATGGAAATTATAAATAATTATATAAAACAAATACGAGTTGTAGATAAAGAAAACAGACCACTTAAAATCTAGGCCCTTGATCGAATGTAATAAGATGTTACATTCCAAACACATCCAGACCTTTCTCAAACATTCCAGCCCTATAATAACACTGCAAAACCGACGTCAACGTATACTTATCCAGGTCCCACCCATTCTCCCTCATCCCAACCATTCTCAAACAGACCACTTAACTAGTAGGAAACTCGCGTGATGCGGCGGGAGCGACACTTTGCATTGCAGTACTTATCTCAAATCCGTATAATATTTGTTGTGGCATCATTGCGGTGGATATACGTCATAAGCGTTACACATGTCTAGTAACTAAAAAGATTTGACACTTAAATTGTAAAGTACTTCAAGAAACATTTGATAAAATAAGGTAACCTACGAAAATAAAACTAAGTATTAATAAACATATAAGTTGAAAACTAAAAGCTCAAGTGTGACTTACTTGAATCATGAGATCAATTTACTCATACGCCTTCCAAATCTGCATGATCTTATCTATATTGTCTGCCCATCACTCATCATCAAGAGCGATCCTGCGATTTCTTATATATATTAATGTTTGATTATTACATATATTTTAGAGGATGAGATTTATTTCAATAATCAAAATCTAGGACAAATTCTTGCTTCCGATCCATCTTTAACATTTTCAGCGGACATACATAATTTTATTTTCTTGTTGTTAATTTGCAAAGTCAACATGATAACTAAAATAAAGAAAAATATCATAACTGACTAAATTAAATGAAAAGTTACTAGAGTGAACAAAATGAATTACGATACTATAAAATAACACAACTTTTAAATAAACATATAATATAAAACCACATGAAATTTATTACGCTTCTGAATTAACACTTGTGGTATCTTAAATGGGGTTTTCAGTTTAGTGCTTGAATCTGCAACATCATCAAATACGTCTTCTTTGTTTTCCATCAGAACTGTCTAAATCAACAACTTGACTCCATTTCCTTTCAGAGAGCATATTGGATTTTTTCCATTTAAAAAATTTAATACACAAGTTAATAGAAGATAAAATAAATATTGATATTACCTCTTCTCTAAATTCACGTTGAAGATCATATTTGTGGCGACTAACTATTGCACCATAGCAAATAATCTAAACACTATTATCACCATTATCCTACAATAAAACACATACAATATACCACATAAAATAACAACCATGTTACTAAACTGTATTGATTCAATGGATTTTGGGGTTTGGTAAATGATAAAGAAGGAGATGATATTGTTGTTGAACAATTGATTGTTGTTAACATGCCGATTCATTGTTGTTGATACTAACGTTCTATGTTTTTGAACTTTGATTGTTTTTTTCCAATTGATTGTTGTTAACATACTATGTTCTAGAGTTCATACTCTATCCGGATTTCGTCTCCCCTGTGTTGATTTCGTCGCCCCTACTCCATAATCATCAATGCCTGAAGCTAGATGGTCAACCATCATCATGGTCTGACTTCTATTGCTTGCGCTCTAAAGTGAAAAGAGTCTATCTCATTGTAGATTTCAAGGCTCTTTTTTATTTGGATTCATTCCAATTTGTGCAGCTTGGTCATATTCAAATTTACAGGAGTATAAGAAGCTACAAAGACCCGTAAAATGTGAGTTAAAACTTGAATCATCTATGGTTTCTATCCCTATTCTATATCACCAAACAAAGCTTTATGCAGGATTGTAGAAAGAAGACTTTTTGGGCATTGGAGTTTAAAATATGATGAACAGTATGTGTTTCTTTTTTAGTTAAATTTTATTTTTAGTTATATTTTTGGAGTCTCATTTTATATTTTATGATCTAGTCCATTTGGTTGTATCACCTTTTACTAATAATTTTCATTATTGCAATTATCTAATTATTATTTTGTGATTATTGAATTAACAGTTTAAATTTATGTCATGTAAATATGGTGTATTCTTTTAGGAATACACTCAAGATGGCAATGACCGCGTAAAAGTGGAGTTTGAAGACAGCTAAGATTTTCTCAGTCTATTTGAAAAGGTCCAGCCTTTTCCACAACCTATTATTACTGTATTCTTGTGTATTTTTACCATTTAATTTTATGCTAATGGTCATATCTACATTTCAAGTCTGACTACTATTAGGTCAAGATAATAATCATTTACACGTCTGCTTTGAAAATGTAGGACTATGGGTAAAGTTCACAAGCCCCCTCCGGGACCAAAAATGCCAGATGGTACAAAGGGTTTCACAATGGGACGTGGAAGGGCTCTCAGTTGACATTTGGAACCCGGCCTGCCTTTGTCCAGGTTTTTATCTTTTTTATGCATCAAATATGCAATCAAAATCTGGATTAGGGCCTCAAAAAATGTGTAGTCTATCTGCAAACCTAAATGATTGTGGATTAATTTTCAAAACTTCTAACTCAAAACCGTTCCCTCCCTTTTAAATAACTACATGTTCCTGATTTAGGTCCTATAAATATAACCCCAAATATACTATTACCACATCATTGTATTTGTACCTCAACCTGTCCTACTGCAAAGTACTATTCCATTATATTTGAGTATTCATGTTGGGGTCTTGGTGGCTTAACGATCCAATCGCGGTGGCATTGGGGCCGGCAACTATGCCAGGAAATAAAGAAAAGAATTAGGGACATATTCATGTTGGGGTGATTGGTTTTATATAGAAAGACAAAAGTTTATGGGAGGCTTTTTTGGATCCAAAATCAAAGTGGGAGAATTTTGCATTCAAATATTTCAGCGTATACGAAAGATTAGGAATGAGTCGTGTTTAACTTGAGTTGGAAAAGTGACATTCTAGCAGTAACTCATCTATTTTTTAATGATATCAGATTTTAATTCTTGGAGTACTTGACTTTAGATTACTTCCAATGTTAGTAGCTGCAGTGCACTCAGTGTGAATTTCATTATGTGGTCCTTGTGAATATGCCAAGATCATATGGTTAAAATGCCTTAAAAATGTGACATTATGCAATTAATGTGAACGTATCTTTTATACATGTTTAGGTGCTTTAACAAGTCATGGTGCGTGACTTTGTGATTTGACTAAATAATTTTTACTTGACTCAATTTTTACCAAATTTGAGGAATGGGGATCTAAAGTAGCCATTATTTTTCTCACAATTGCCAGGTGTATATATGACTTGACGCTACAAACACCTATGAGCTTTCAAGTCGAAAGTTCCAGTCATGTTGTACGAGGATAGCCGTATATCCAGCGTTTCATGGATGGCGATCGCAATACTTTTAGTTATTATTCATGAAGTCTTTTCTTTGACATACAGACTTGTCCATTTCGAGTATTTACCAAACTAAGAGTGTTATTTTACGCACTCATTCAAGATAATAATTTGTGCAGGTTGGTAAATGTATACTGGTTACTGGTCCTTTTTATGGTGATTTAAGAATTAAGAATGTTCTTTTGTTCAAACATGTCGATGGTCATCACAGCCACGTAGACTTTGCAGTCAAAATTAAAAGTGTTCTTTTAGTAAATGTATACTGGTTATTGGTCCCTTATTTAAAGACTGTTTAGTATTTATTTTAATGTGTTGTTGTTTTGCTTTATTGTTTTATCATGACATTTTATTGTATATTACCTTAATGCACCATTTAGTTTAGTTGTATGTTTTTTCTACGGAACGTTTGTCTGAATCTTCGTGATTATCACGTCTAATTCCATCTCCATTACAATTTATCCATTTTTATCCGATGTGCCCTTTGTCTCAACAAAGCTAAAAAGAAATTAATGGCCAACAATAAAACTTAGACTCACTGACCAAAAGCACCCAACAATTGGATTGTAAAGTTTTGATAACTTTAATTATTTACGAGACCAAGCTTTATATGGCCTGCTTCCAGATCTCAATTTATTGGCCCAATATTAAAATGTAGTCGGCCCACAAAGATAATAAATCACCGACTTCTCTACCCACAATTTAATTTAAAAGTAGTTAAGTTCCGCTTCAATCCCAATATTAGTCTAAATCCGTATTAATTGATCCTACTAATTGCCCTATATTATCCTAATATTAGTTTATCTTATGGTGGTAATAAATTAATTTCAAATTAAAATTTCAAATATTTAAATTCGAATTAGACAAAATTTCAAATTTTAAATTTTGTTTAATAATGGTAAGAAATTACACATACTAATTAAATTTCAAATTAAAATTTTGAATTAAAGTTAATAATGGTAACAATTACACCTATTTATTATCTTTAAATACCATCTGATAACAAGATTCCAGTGAAGTTCCAAATGCGTCAATTCCCAATATCCGTATGTTTCGCAATGACCATCAATAAAAGCCAAGGATAGTCTCTATCGAATGTTGGATTGTATTTAAGAGACTTTGTATTCTCACATGGCCAACTTTATTTCGCATTGTCAAGAGTTAAAAGCAGGGCAGGGATGAAATTACTTATACTAGATAGTGATGGGAATGTCAAAACTCAAACAAACAACGTGGTGTATAAGGAAATATTTGGTGATATTTGAATAACATGTGTATTCCTTACTTTTAAATTTTAATAAAATATTTGTACTATATTTTTTACAGGTTTTATCCCCAAAGAATTGTTATTTATGGAACCGCGTGTCCACGCGGGCAACAGTCTAGTATCTAATGAACTCTATGATTAAAAGTCTGAGCTCAATTTGTTAAAATATTTTTAGATACTAAAGTTTTGATCATGCTCAACTAAAAAAATTATATATGAATTATTTTATTTTTGTATGTATCTATTTAATTAAATTGGTATATAATCATAATTATATATATATATATATATAACATGTTATTTAGTATTTTTATCATCATTAGTCATATAACAATACGTATTATGTGATTAGATCTCATACTATACAGTTTTTATAATAATAATAATAATAATAATAATAATAATAATAATAATAATAATAATAATAGATTTTTTTAGACATGCGAGCCTAATCAAGCTCAAATTCGAGATAGAACACATTTATAAAAGGAGCTTCAACTTAGTCTTGGCCCAACTCGTTTAAGTTCGTCTCGCTTTGATTTTTTTGCACATCAGCTAGGGTTGTTCGCTTCCTTGCTTAAATGATGAAGGGATCTTTCTTATGTATGTTTTGAATGAGCTTGGCTTCGCACATAACAAAGGATGCATTATGTATGCATGGGTGTGTATAAGAAGGTCTTTATATGACCAACACGTCATGGGCTTGTGTCACGTGACCAATAAATTACATTAGAAGACAAGTACGGTGTTGATCTTAGATATAAAAATAAAAACTAAGTGATAAATACAAACGCTCGGTTTAAAAAATAAATTAATAAAGTACACTAAATGCTTTACATAACCCCAAACGTTCAACATATTCTCTCATTTTTGGTAGCAAACCATTATGCATTTAGTTGAGTTGACTCATGAGTCTAACAACCCGATTCTTGATACTAACAAGTTTCCTCGAAACGTTGGTCAACCTTTTTCGCGACATAAACAAAGTTTCGGGGTCTACAACACCAAAAGTACCACTTTATGAAGGTGGATTCCATTTGATTTCCACAACTGTTTGAACTTGGATACCTTGTGAGATAACCTTTGAAGTTTTGTGGTGTAAAAGGCAACAAATAAATAAGACCTAAGTGGGGGTCCAAAGCAATTATTCAAGGCCTAAACTTTCTATGAGAAACAAAATGAGTTATCCCTTTTGCAAAATGGTCATGAAATATGGGCCATTGTGTCCTCTTAGTGTGTGCATATGATATCAACATAGGGCCCAATATACATGTTAGGTCCAACTCATGATTAACACCTGTCTTCCAAATTCATTGTTTTGAATACTTGGTCAATATGTCCAAAAGTTAAACTAGGGCTTGTTAGATGAACAAGGTTAGTGACGGTGGTACGGTTCTAGATACCGTTTATTATATTTTCATTTAGTTGTGATATAGTAATATTAAATTTAAAGGTTGTTTTCTATTGTTGTATTAGATTGTTCGTATCATGTATCTTGAAGTTTATTTACGGTACCTATCGCCAAGTATTGTCATTCATTGTCGAGTATAGTCATTGTCTTGAGTGTGTCTAGTAGTACTAGACTTTAGTCACAAGTTCATGCACAAAACCTTTATCTATTAAAAGAAAATGCTCTAATTAGTATTTAACCATTAACTGACTCACATATTTTTATCTAGAAACAACTCATCATATTGTATTTTCGTCACAAAATAAATTAGATGCTCCTTTGTTATAAAAATAAAATAATTGCCCATAGAGAACGCTATTGAATTATAGTGAAAGAAAAGTAGTAAAATTCAATGTGAAGTAGCCTACTTAGTAAAGGCACCAGCCTTTTAAAGGGGAGGTCGTAGGTTTACATCTACCTAATAGTAGACCTGGCAATTTCAACCCATCTAGTTGAGTTTGGGTTATTTTGGGTTTAAAATTTGATCTTGTGGGTTGAAACGGGTTTAGTATATTTTGCAAGGGGGTTAGGATGGGTAATTTTAATTGTAAGAAATAAGTAAGTGGGTTAGGATGGGTATGTAAAAAAAACAAATGGGTCAGGATGGGTATTTTTAGATAACCATACAAATTTGAATTAAAACTCACCCAACGCCAAAAGCGTTGATGCATCATGAAACTAAAAATCATTGAAAACAAAAAATTATATCATTTCCATTTGTTGATAACCCCGGTGGGTTCGAAACCGTATGGGTCGTTAACGGACGACTAAGTCGAAACAACATGGGTCGTTAACGAGACCGATCTCATTGAAACGGTTCAAGTCGTTAGCGGGCTTGAATGAGTCGAAACGGCCTGGGTTGTTTACCGGCCTATTCGGGTCGAAATGGTCTGGTCGCTAACGGGATCAGTTAGGCCGAAACGGTTCGGGTCGTTACCGGGTCTGGTCGGGTCGAAACAGTGCGGGTCGCTATGGGACGGGTCAGGTTGAAACGATCTGGGTCGTTATCGGGCCCGGTCGGGTAGAAACGGTCCGGGTCGCTACCGGGCCTGTTCGGGTCGAAACGGTCCGGGTCCCTACGGGACGGGTCAGGTTGAAACGGTCTGAGTCGTTACCGGGCCCGGTCGGGTAGAAACAGCCTGGGTCGCTACCGGGCCCGGTCGGGTCGATACAGTCCGGGTCGCTACGGGACGGGTCAGGTTGAAACGGTATGGGTTGTTACCGGGTCCAGTAGGGTAGAAACGGTCCGGGTCGCTACCGGGCCCGTTCGGGTCGAAACGGTCTGGGTCGTTACCGGCCCGGTCGAGTAGAAACGGTCTGGGTCGCTACCGGGCCCGATCGAGTCGAAACAGTCCAGGTCGCTACGGGACGGGTCAGGTTGAAATGGTCTGGGTTGTTACCGGGCCCGGTCGGCTAGAAACGGTCCGGGTCGCTACCGGGCCCGTTCGGGTCGAAACGGTCCGGGTCCCTACGGGACGGGTCAGGTTGAAACGGCCTGGGTCGTTACCAGGCCCGGTCGGGCAGAAACGGTGCGGGTTGCTACCGGGCCCGGTCGGGTCGAAACAGTCCGTGTCGCTACGGGACGGGTCAGGTTGAAACGGTCTGGGTAGTTACCGGGCCCGGTTGGGTAGAAACGGTCCGGGTCGCTACCGGGCCCGTTCGGGTCGAAACGGTCCGGGTCCCTACGGGACGGTCAGGGTGAAACGGTCTGGGTCGTTACCGGGCCCGGTTGGGTAGAAACGGTCCGGGTCGCTACCGGGCCCGGTCGTGTCGAAACAGTCCGGGTCACTACGGGACGAGTCAGGTTGAAACGCTCTGGGTCGTTAACGGGCCGGATCGGGTCAAAACGATCTGGGTCGCTACCGGGCCTTGCTGCGTCGAAAGAGTCTGGGTCGTTACCTGGCCGGCTGGGTCGAAACAGTCTGGGTCGCTACGGGACGGATCAGGTTGAAATGGTCTGGGTCGTTATCGGGCCCGACTAGGTCGAAACAGTCTGGGTCGCTACGTGACGGGTCTGGGTAAAACGGTCAGGGTCCTTAGCGGGCCCGGTCGGGTAGAAACGGTCCGGGTCGCTACCGGGCCCGTTCGGGTTGACACGGTCAGGGTCCCTACGGGACGGGTCAGGTTGAAACGGTTTGGGTTGTTACCGGGCCCGGTCGGGTAGAAACGGTCTGGGTCGCTACCGGGCCCGGTCGGGTAGAAACAGTCCGGGTCACTACGGGACGAGTCAGGTTGAAACCGTCTGGGTCGTTACCGGGCCTGGCTGGGTCGAATCAGTCCGGGTCTCTACGGGACGAGTCAGGTTGAAATGGTTTGGGTCGTTACCGGCCCCGTCGGGTCGAAACGGTCCAGGTCGCTACCGGGCCCGGCCAAGGTTTAAAAAGGCTGAAACGGGCCTCAAGGCGTTGTCCGTTAGCCTCACGAGGCGTAAGCCTCGAGGCGGACCGAGGCGTAAGCCTCAAAACATTATTAAAAATAACAAAATACATATATATATATATATATATATATAATTATATATATCATAAAAATACAATATAATATAAAACAAAACATGATGGATATTATAAAATTTAATTTAGTAATGAAACAAATATCATAAAATAGTTTTAGTAGCATTTTAATCTTTAACTTAAGTTTGGAGATCAAATGTAAACTAGTGAACATTGAGGGGGTTAAATGTAAAAATACAAAAAGTTAATAAGGTAGAGGGGCAGGTGTGTTTTGGTTGGATTTTGAGGTGGGAACTCGTTCCAAGTACAATTTTTGACCCGAGTTGAACCAATTTTCACCACCTAGACCCAATTTTGACTTAGGTGGTGAGGCTTAAGCCTCACCGCCTCGCCTCACAGCCTCACCGTCTCGGGAAGCCTCGGATAGGCCGAGGCTTAGGTTTCAATTGACCCCCATGAGGCTAAGCCTCTAAGGCGTTTTTTCATAGCCTCAGCCGAGGCGTAAGCCTTGAGGCGAGCCTCAGACAGCCTTTTTAAACCATGGGCCCGGCTGGTTCGAAACAGTCCGGGTCGCTACAGGACGGGTCAGGTTGAAATGGTCTGGGTCATTACCGGGCGCAGTCGGGTCGAAACAGTCCGTGTCGCTACCGTGCCCGGGTGGTTCGAAATGGCGCGGCCGTTGACGAGTCCGATCGGGTCGAAACGGTCTGGATCGCTAACGGGCTCGGCCGGGTCGAAACGATTCCGGTCACTAACGGGCCCAGCCGGGTCGAAACGATCCTGGTCGCTAACGGATCCGGTCAGGTCGAAACGATTCGGGTCGCTAACGGGCCGGTCGGTTCGAAATACTCCGGGTCGATACCGGCCCCGATCCGGATTGATAACGGGTCAGTCGGGTCGAATTTTTTTTTTTACTTTTTAGATTTTTTATTTTGTATTGTTATTTTAGTCTTTTAAATTTTTTTTAATCTATTTTGATGTGAACCTATCCTAATCCAAACCATCTAGACCCAAACCCATCCTGACCCAACCCATCCTAACCCATTTTTTCAATCTACCCATCTTGACCCAAACCTATCCTAACCTAAACCCATCCTAACCCAACACCCAAACCAACCTAACTTACCCATTTTGCCACCCCTACCTAATAGTGTATAATTTATGATTATCAATGTAAAGAAGTAATATTAACTGTTAAAAATATTAAAAAACTAGTAAACATAAAATATATATTTTATTAGAAATAGTTTGTCTAGTGTTGGGCAAAATCATAAATGATTTTTACTAATTATATTAAAAACTTGATATAATAAAGAGTAAACTACAATTTGAGTTATCATGGTTTCGGGCGGATTGCTTTATGAATCCCTTCTAAAATTTTCTTGTTGAGTCCCTGACATTTACATGTTATCATCTAAGTCCCTGTGTGTAACGACCCTGGCAGTCGGTGCCGGATCGTCGGGTCGGGTTATCGGAGCTACGCAGCGGAATTCAGGATAGTGACAGTCTTGACTCTTCCAGGATCCACGTCATCTTATCTGTTGGGTTACCTGAACACATGCCAAAAATAGTTTCTGTCAACATAAAGTTGGTGAGGTCGTGTATTTTATAAAGTGAATGGCCAGTTCGTTTATTTATAATTCTTTTATATAAAACATGTTTTACTATTCTAGTTCTGGATGGGAAAATATATTCTATTATACCAATTCGATTAAATTATACTGATTATATGTCAATCTATTATATTCTATTAGTTGTCATTCCTATCGATGGTACCACTCTGTTTGTGGTAAATATAATTATTCCTACCCTCTACTCGGGTAAGACTGGTTCTTGTCCTCTAGTCGGACAAGAAAGGAAATGGCGATATACCGGTCAGTACTGTCCTAATCGTTTCTATTATCCCCTTTTCTATTATATTTCCTTTATTAAATCTATTATGTAAAGCATTTCTAGGTTTTCTAATAAATGACATGTATTTTCCCTAAAACGTTTAATAAAACAGTAAAAGTGGGGAGTTCACGATACTCACAGGTTTGCGTATAATCTTCAATAGTCTCTTTTATTACAATTATATGTCATATATATATCGATACGTTTTACGCGTGGGACTTGTTAGATTGTAATACTTAAGATATATATCATATATACAATTTATATATATAGAATTCGGTATATATTAGATAGTCCTAAACTCGGGGTTTATTATTGACACGACACGGACATCCTAAATCTAGCTGGCCATTACAGCTTGGCACTCGTAGCTAATAAAGCTGGCCATTACAGCTTGGCACACGAACCTAGAGAACTCTAGACACGTACTTACCCGGATGCTGGATCGGCTGAGCATATTATTATTAACCCGAGTCTAGTATATCGTTTTATATATCGAATCTTTTATATATAAACATATATATTTTATATACGTTTATTATTCTCTTATTATTATATCAAGTCCGTACGTTCCCGTATTATATATATATTCGTATAATTCTAATAATCCTCGTCTAGCTATTGGACCGGGTTCTATTCCGAGTGTTGACCGAGTCACCGAGTCGACTCGGTATCGGTTTAACTCTCCGATTCGATTAACGGTACCTCGCAATCAATATAACCATCATATTAATAATAGATTATAGATTGTAACCAATTAATCCAATATAGTAGAACTTACCAAGATAACAACCGGATACTCCCCGGGTTATTACCAGAATATGATAGGAAGTCTTACGAACCGGGTATCGGACCCGTCTCCCGAGTTGGTACCTTATAACAATTAACACAAGGTTATGTTAATAATTATATTGATATTATATAACAAATCAAGGGAGTGAAATCTGTACTCATCCAATCGTATTAGAACTTGACGGAGATGTGACCGGAATCCTATCGGGAGACCGATCGAAGACTAAACCAAGGATGACTTGGGTGCCGGTCATCATCATCAATTCATCTTAGGTTTAACCGGATATAATACCACACACATATCAACCGATATGTATGTGAATCATAGATTAATCGAACGGGTTTGGATAACAAGGTTTAATCAAGAGCATAAGGATGGTTGTCTGATAATTAATATTATCAGGAAGTGGGTTAGGACCCGATGACAGTCACTGATCTTGGTGACTGTCCGAATAATCAGAACACAAAGAGAATGAATTAAAGGGCTTATTGATAACACCCAGACAGGTAACAGAAAGGATAAGGGATTCGGTTTGGGTGGTTATTGGTTCGAGTGGTGGTTCCGGTGAGTTTGAGTTATGGTGACTGTCCGGTTCGTTTAATCAGGAACAGGGGAGGATTAGGGTGTTATCGGTGATGGTTACGGGTTAAGAACAGAGGAACAGGGTCGCAGACCAAAAACAGAGGAGGAGGAGGGATGCTTGTGCTTACCGGAGAAGAAGCAGGGCGGCGGCAGCCGGCGGTGGTGACCGGAGGCAGCAGCGGAGGCGGCAAACGGCCGCCATGGCTGTCCGGTGTGGCTGCTTTTGCTCTCTGAAACACACACAAGTGTGTGTGGGTTGTCTGGGTGCCGAGAAACAAAGAGAGAGAGGAAGGTATTAAAAGAAATAATAATACAAGGGGTGTTTGGCAACGAGGATAATAACTGGGACTCGGGTGTTTAGTAACGGGTATAACAATTAAATAAGGAACGTTTGACAACGTTTTAATAGCAGATAAGAAGCGTTTAGCCGAGATAATAAAAATCCAATAATTATTATCTATATAATCGATTGAAACGGTTGGTCACGAGATTCGAACTTAAATAATTTATTAAGTAGTCGGGTGGTCGGGTACGATCCGACCCGTTTAAGAGACCCGTAACACCTCGAGGTGTTACACTGTAACAAACGGACGTTAGTGAACCGCTAGAAGTATCGATGGGGGTATTTTAGCCTTTGCATTATTATTACTAAATAATAAATAAATAAACAAATGAATCGTCGATGGAATCATCATATTTGTAACAAACCATCACCACCACCACCAACCCATGATGGTCCCATTTGATGGCCGATCTAGTACCACATTATTCTTCTTTATCTTCCCGTTCCAACCATCAAAATCATTACCTAACCACCCCAATTGTCGTATTCCCTCCTACAACAACATCAGTCGTTGCTACGACCATTTAACCACCCACCTTCGCTGCCACCTATTTCAAACCACCACACCCCGTCACCATCACCATCATGGATCATCCTCCCCTACGGATTCCATCGTCGTCATATTCATTCAAACCAGACACACCACTCCTCCTCCCTTATTCTCCACCACCGTGCTTCCCATTACCCACCCCTCTCTCCCCTTCCAAACTACACCCACTACCGTAGTACCGTACGAAGTTACATTACCGTTTTGTCACCTCCTGTAATCAAAGCTGCCCCCAGTCATCAAATCCTAGCACCACACTAGCAACACCACAACCTACAACCATTCACCTCCAACAAACAAGAAAGAGAAGAAATAGATCGAAAGCTTGATTGAAGGACCTGCAATGAACCAAATAGCGTGTACGGTATGTTATTTTCCTTTGTGTTGGCCGGTGTTAGCGGTTGTTTCTGGTTGTTGATTGAGCCGGGAGGTGGTTTTGACGGTGGGGGCAGGTAGATGATAGTGGGGAAGGGGAGGGAATGGTGGTGATGGTGGAAGAGGGTGACAGTGCTGTTATGTGTTTTGCCGAATATATATCGAGGTAATGTGAGTGGAGAGCGAGGGTGAGAAAAAGTTAGGGTTTTAAAGAAGAATTAGGGAAGGAGGGGTTTCAGTGTAAAGTGGACATTTCATCATCAGACTAACTGCGGTTTAACATTCGTTTGCCACATGGACTCAAGTGACAACAACGTATTCGGAGACTTAGTAGGTAAATTTTCAAAGAAAGAGACTCTGAAAACAATCTGCCCAAAATTACAGAGACTCAAATGTCAAATGTCAAATGGCAGTTTACAGGAGAATTAAACAATGAGTAAATGGCCAGATTCGTCCCCAAGGTTTGGTTAATATTGCTATATGTATCCAAAATAAGAATTTTTGACACCTGAGCTACTAAGGTTAGAAATCTAGTGCTAAATCCGTCCAATTTGCTAACTATGTTAAATACCAACGTTAACTCAAGGGCATTTTGGTCATTTTCTCTTTCTTAATTGCCAAATTCATCCATGAGGTTTGTTCCAAATTGCTAGATCAGTCCAAAATGAGAATTTGTAAAGAATTATATATGATTAAAACAAGATAAGTACATTAAATATGATTAAAAATATATTTTTGAAAATAAAAATATGTAAAATGTTATTTTGGTATGAACATGATTCTAAAAATTTTGAGAATTTTTGGAGGCTTATAAGCACTTAAAATAATTAAAATGATATTTGATTTTCTAAAATATATGTAACATAAAGAAGATGAACTAAATAAAAAAAAATACTAGGGACCAAGTTCGAACCTGAGTGGCTGGCAGCAACAATAGAATCAATTGAGTCATGTCTCGTTTTATGTTTTTGTAACACTCCAAAATTTTAAAATAATATTAGTAAAGGGTAGTAGGTAAACATGTACAAAAATGAATAGACTAAATTGTTAATGCGGAATAAATAAAGAGCTAAGTGGCTAGTAACTCAAGTTATAACTCAAAATGACTAGTAACCAAAGGGGAGGGGCTGAATTGAAACAATATTATATCTATGGGTTGAATGGAGAAGGATTAAACAAAATCAAAACTCCTGGAAAGGAGTATACGAATTTGTTGAAGGAGAAAACCACCCCAACCCCAAAGCTCACTAATCAACCCCAAAACCCAAGCAAAATCGACCAATTTACTTGCATGTGAAGGGATTTCAAGTCCTTAGGTCATGATAAACACAAGGTGAGTTGTAGGATGCTTATAGTGGTTGTTTTATGTTGATGAGATTCTTGGATAATGGTAGTAATGTATGATTCTTGATAATCTAGCTTAGAAATTGGAAGTAGCATGTCTAATTGAGAAAATGTACTAAGTTGCATGTATAATTTATGTTAATTGAAGGTAAATTGTATGAAAATGTGAGTATATGAAGATGGGTTTTAAGAAGGAGTCCATGTTTGACATTCTACAGGTCAAACAAGGCTATAGCTTAGTAAAGATGAAATTTATGTTGTAATTTTGGTAGTCATAATGTAAGTAGAAGATGTATATTGTTAATGAGAAGGTTGTTTGTCCATAATTGGGTACATGAACCTTAATTGAAAATTAATGCACACCAAGTGTATGTCAAAATGACTAAATGAATGAATATAAAAGCATCTTGTTTCAATGTTTATGATTTGTATGAAAATGATTGTGTGAATATGGAGCACCCATAAGATATGGCTAAAGTGTGTAAGAAGGCTAAGATGAGTTCATGAGTTCTAAACTATGAGTTCATCAAATGTAGGTATTAAGACGGAAGGGTCAAGCAAGCAAGGAGCCTACGGCACATAAGACAAAGGTAAGTTGGTCTTTACTTGTAACTAGTCACTTTTGTATACAATATTGTGTCTTGGTTAGATGACTTAGAATAGTTGAATTATGTAGTATGTAAAGTGGCCTTAATGGGTCAAATGGTTGGAAGGACCTTAATGGGTCAAATGGTCGGAAAGACCTTAATAGGTCATAGATGGAAACTAAGTAGAATGATTAAAATGTCCATAATGGGTCAAATGGTTGGAAAAACCTTAATGGGTCATAGATGGGTCAAATGGTTGGAAAAACCTTAATGGGTCAAGGATGGAAGTTATGTATGATGATTAATGATGAATGACAATAATGGAATAATCCTTGGTAGAATACATAACTAACTCACTTTTGGTTGTGTTGTGTACTAGGTAAGGCGCATGCTTGAAGATCAAGTCGCGGATCGGATTTGGGAATGCGCACGCGTTTTGTGGGTCTAGGTGTCATGGTTAAAGTCTTGGGATTTATTTTGTTAATAATGTTTTGATAACCTAAAAATGTCCTTGGTTAGTGTTTTGATACATGTTGGGATAAATCCCCCATGATAACTTATCCAAACTATGTTTTGAAAACTTGAACTAGTTGTAAACGATAATGGTTGGTACGTAAGTATTGGTTGTGTATGTATTTAAAAAAACCGGTGCTTACAGTTTTACTCTAATCCTAATATATATATATATATATATGTATATATATATATATGGGATGGATATATAGGAAACCCCATCTTCATGAAAAACCCCTTAAACCCTATGGTGACCATTGATCAAGTTTGATCAATGGTCCATGATTAATTTCAATTTAATAATCAAAAGCAAGTGGGCCACTATAATATAAAAATAGAATTAAGGGCAATATGGTAATCTTACTAAAGCAAGTGGGCCACTTACATTTTCTGAATCCTAGGTTTAAAAAGCTTGATTTGACCCTTATCAAATCACCTCTCTCCTACTTTCCAGCACCAATATTAACGTACGTTAGTGTTGTGATAAAAAATTCTGACCTCGTGTGAGACATGGCTAACATGTGTTAACAGGCATATACTAAAAAGTACAAAAATAAAAGAACGCATAAATTGTATATTTATTTAATAAATGATAAAAACGATCATTACAATCAATACTAAAAATGTACCAAAAAAATTTTCATACATACATAATTATTTGTGAAATGATAAAAAACTATCATAAAATAAAAAAGATCTAGCTATGCTTCATTCGTGATACCCATCTTCATCTTTAACACGAAACATCTCCTTCACCTACAAAAAAAGATAACACGTGTTAGTTGGACTCTCCGAAACATATAACGAGACCTCACTAACATGTGTAGTGTAATTCTAAAACATATGTTTTACTGAATTAACGTATGTCATATGAACCCTAACATCTGTTAGTTAGGTATGTACTAGCATGTGTTAGCATCACTAACATGTGTATAAGCAACACTATATATGCAGTGCCAAGTATATCATACCAATTTTACAACTATGTTAATACAACTACTCAAATACAATTAATAGGGTTTGAAATCCAACAATAATAAATTTAAAAAACCAAATCAGAACCCTAGCACCTGTTAGTTGGGCAATTACTAGCATGTGTTAGCATATTCTAAAATCAAAACACTAGCACACGAAATATATAATATAATAAAAGACATCAGTAGCATGTGTTAGCATATTCTAAAAATACATGTGTTACTAAAAATAACGTATGTCATATGGGTCCTAGCACCTGTTAGTTGGGCATATACTAGCATGTGTTAGTATCACTAACGTGTGTTAGCATATTCTAAAAATACATGTGTTACTAAAAATAACGTATGTCATATGGACCCTAACACCTGCTAGTTGGGCATATACTAGCATGTGTTAGTATCACTAACGTGTGTGAGCATACAAGACTCGGACCGCAAAAAATAGACATGCACCCTAGACGAGTTCATAACACTTTCACATGCCAAAACAATATTAACCTCATGTCCCCAATCCAATAACAATCTAACATAAACAAAATAATAATAATAAAAAGGTTAACATAAGTTTTTTTTTTCATTCAAGCATTTGATCAAACACTTGGTATGCAACCAAAAACTATCCACAAAAACTGTTATTATTATTATTCTAGCAAAACCCAAAACCTATTTCACTAAACCCAAAACATAACAACTATACAAATTATATAATTTTATTCATTATATTTAATCAAGTACGTAGGCTTTTAATTAATACCCCATCCCTTGCCATTATTGTAGATAAATAATAAATGAACTAATTAAAAACATCGGAGATAAACCAAACAATGCAAACAACTTTTATCATTTGTGGTTTCCAAGATAAACTATTCCCATACCTTGCATTTTACCTTTATCTACCTACATATCAAAATCTTAAAATCAGAAGAAACCCACCACACTAGTATCTCTGTTTATCATTTAAGTATCGATCGATCTTTCTATACCCCCTTCTTCGTTCCTTGTTTTTAGACAGATACAAATAGCAGAGTTAATGGATGGCTTCAAGATCTAATGAGAACCATTTGGAAAAAGAAAACAGTCACCTCCAGTGAGCAGAAACTTACGGCTCCGACAACATCAGTCGAAGATTATACCAACAATAGTCGGAGATCATACCAACAATTTTGAAAAAGAAAACAATCATCAGTCAGGAGATCATACCAACAAACATCAGTCGGAGATCTGAACAGAGCATCAGTCGGAAAGTCTGAACAGAGCATCAGTTGTTCTTCGAGATGATGACGACGATGGTTGCTGATCTTCTTCGCGGTGGATTGTTGTTCGGTATGATGACGATGGTGGTTATTCTAGTGGTTGGAGGCGATAAAGGTGGTGGCCGGTGGTGGTGTCAGGTCATGGTGGTTCATCTTCTTGAGAGGGAGGGGAGGGTGGAGAGTGGAGAGGGATCTGAATTTGAATTTGTTTTTGAAAATGATATGGAGAGAGAGGGGAGGGAAACATATATATAAGGAGGGAGAGAAGAGGTGAAAGGTGAATTGTCAATTATACCCTTGTTAATATAATATAGAGTGATTGTGGGTGGGATGATGTGGAACCATATGGACCAAGTATTGGGTTTCTTTGAGTTTTTCATCTAAAGTGGGTTTTTTGTATATATATATATATATATATATATATATATATATATATATATATAGTGTAAGTATATGAAGAAAACCCTTTTTAGAGTGTAAACTGTGGAAACTCTGACTTCCCGGAGTTTTTTTTTTATGAAAATTTTAGGGCATGTAATATACATGATTTTAAGCATTTTAGGCAAAAAAAAATCAAAAAAGCGCCGAGCGGTTAAAAAAAATGTTTTCGGGTAACACATGTTACACGAAAATAACATGTGTAATTTTCGTGTAACATGTGTTACCTGAAAACAAAAAAACCGCTCGGCGCTTTTTTGATTTTTTTGGCTCAAAATGCTTAGAATTATGTACATTAAATGCCCTAAAATTTTCAGCCCCTAAAAAGCTCGGGAAGTCAGAGTTTCCACAATTTTCACCCTAAAAGTGGGTTTTCATAATATCAATCCCCTATATATATATATATATATATATATATATATATATATATATATGTGTGTGTGTGTGTGTGTGTGTGTGTGTATGTATGTATATGTATCAAGTTCTTACGAAAGCTTTATTATATATAACAAAGACGACCATGCGCGGTCAGAACCTTAGCAAACAAACCTCCTACTTGTTTGGAAACATTAGGATCTAGCAATCGATAACATGAAGTGTGCATCGAGATTTCAAGATCAACGTATATTTTAAATGTGATATACTAGCGTGTCAAGTCTTGAAATCTTAACATATATGTGGCCATCTTAGGGTGCGTTTGAATCGCATGAATTGAATGAAATTGGAATTTGAATTACCACTTTTAAAGTGTTTGGTTCATTGAATTTGTTGGAATTGGAATTTCAATTCCAATCTTCACATATTTAGTTGACAAATGAATTGGAATTTAGTATGAATTCCATTAAATTTCTTTAACTAAAGGAATTCAAAATCGTTCCAACATTAGAAGGAATTTAAGTCAATTTATTGGAATCTTCGATCGGTTGACGTCTTTTGACCCGAACCGATTTAGACCGTACCATTTTGACCCGTACGGTTATCAACCCAAACAGTTTCGCCCAGTATTGTTTCGACCCGTACCGTTTCGAACCGTATTGTTTTGACCCGTAGCGTTTTGACCCGAACAGTCCCGGACCGTACTGTTTCGGATAGCACCGTTTTGACCTGAACTGTTTCGAACCGTATCGCTTCGACCCAAACCGTTGAGAACCGTACCAGTTTTGACACGAACCGTTTTGACTCACAACGTTTCGAGCCTCACTTTTCGAACCCGTACTGTTTCGACTTGAACCATTTCAAACCGTACCGTTTCGAACCATACCGTTTTGAACTGAGTGTTTTGAACGGTATCGTTTCGACCCATAATGTTTCAACCCGAACCGTTTCAACCGTACCATTACAACCTGCACCATTTAATCCTAAAACGTTTTAAGTCAAAACGGTATGGGTCGAAACCGTTCGGATTGAAACGGTGCGGCGAGAAATGGTTCAGATCGAAATGGTTCGGGTCGGAATGGTACGGGTCAAAATGGTACATGTCAAAATGATTCTTGTCAAAATGGTATGGGTCAAAACGGTTCGGGTTCAAAATGGTACACGGCGTAAAGGTTCATGTCAAAATGGTACATGTCGAAACAGTTGGGTTGAAATGGTACAGGTCGAAATGGTTTGGGGCTAGTATGGGTCAAAATGGTGCGGGTGGTGGGGGTGAGGGTTGTAGATTCCAATTTAACTACCAACCAAACACAAAAATAATGGATTTGAGATTCCAATTACAACAATTTCACATTACTATTGGAATATTTAAATTCTAAATCTAATTCTTTTTAGTTCCAGTTCTTTCACAAATTCTAATTCCAATTTAAATTTCAAACCATCATGCAAATCGAACACACTCCTAGTGTTAAGCATTCTATCTTTTATCCAAGCGTGTTAGACTATCCGTTGTGGCTAGAGGTGAGCCAACACTTTATCGAATAATATGGTGCCATGTAGGCGTCAATGTGGCACTGGCTCGCGAC
The DNA here is from genome assembly GCA_032199755.1 of Ambrosia artemisiifolia. NCBI lineage: Eukaryota > Viridiplantae > Streptophyta > Magnoliopsida > Asterales > Asteraceae > Ambrosia > Ambrosia artemisiifolia. The sequence continues at coordinate 57,076,664 of CM063519.1, forward strand.
CGCGAGCTGGTAGCTTGATCCCGTTGTGGCTAGAGGCAGAGGCGGAGCCATGATTTCAAGATAAGGGGGGCTTAGATTATTTAAACTAGTACTCATTAAAAAAAATCGAACAACATAATAAACTATCATTACTAGTGGAGAGTAGAGTGGGCCTTAATGGGGGCTTGATATAAAAAAAGAAAAAAAAAGGATATAGTGGAGAGTGGGGTGGACCTTAAGGGGGGTTTGATACAATTTTATTGAATGTGGACCATAAAAACTTAATTAAATTTGGGCCATTGAGGGGGGCTGGACACCCCTTGGTCCTTCCCCTCCCTCCGCCACTGGCTAGAGGTGAGCGGGTCTTACATAATATCTTTTAAAATATTATTAAATAAAAAAATACATGGCAGAAAAAAAAACCACAAACAAACAAAGCCTTCCTCACTCGTCATCTTCATCCCCTTCATCTTCTTCATCCCCATTTTCTGCAACTCATCTTCACCACAAACGTAGCCAAACTTCGTCAGTCATCGTCTTCATCTCCTTCATCATTTTCATCCTCCAAGAGCAAAAAAAAAAAAGAAACAAACCACAATACACACACAAACAACCCTGATTTCTCCTCGCTAGCCCACGCGATCTGGGTCGCCTCCGCTCGCTCACGCAGTCATTCACGTGTAGGTATTGTGGTTCTGGCTATCCACATGGCTCGCAAGCTCATTCGTGCAGATCTAGGCACCCACCATAACGGACAGTCTTAGTGACAACTATGGTAAACACAATCTCCATTATTGAAATGACCTTTTTCATGATTTTTTTTCAAACTATAATAAATTGAGGAATATCCAATGTATTTCACAAGTGGAAAGGAAAAACATGACATGATTATGAATATGAAAAATGAAGAGAGAGAGCAAGGTTAATGAATGCGAGGCAGATGGTGATTGGTGACTAGAAAAGAATCAAATATAGAGGGTGGTGGGGCTGACCGCACGTGGAGAAGGATAAGGCTGCTGTACATTTTGACCGATCACCTGCCCGATTCACTTCAATTCTTCATACGCCCGACATATGGTCCTTTTTTTTATAGTAATTTTATTCCCACCTTAATTTCACCTCACCTTATACTTACAAAGATTTAAACCCACAACACATAACCTCACCTTGTACTCATGGTCATTATCCTTTAAATTTCTAGCTTCACACACAAATGTGAAATCACAAAACCACCGTTTGGTTCCTATATTTTTTTCTTTTTTTTTCTATAACTGAAATATATTCAATCCATACTTCTTTCTTATAGCTTTTTTTTTTCATCTAACTGAAATATATTCAATCCATACTTCTTGCTTAAAGTTTAAAGATTCAAAAATCCATACATCACGTGTTCTTTATACGTTTTAAAAAATATCTACCATACTTTTATTGTTAAAAACTAAGCATAAAAATACGTTAGTATTAAGAATTATAGAACGATATTTTAAAAGAATATCTTTTATGATATGTGATATAATCAGCTACTTAGGGGGATGAGGCGTTTCACTTGGTTTTTTTTTTCAACTTCACTGATTTCTATAAAATCCTGCATTGTCACATCACTTCACTAATTCACTTCACTGAAACAGTTTTTTTGAAGGCAGCACTCCACTGAAAATAAAATAGAGAAAAAGACAAAAGGGGGGGAGACAAACTCAGTGAACCGGTCCATTAATAATCTCACGAATCGACTACCAGCACCATCGGCGATGGTGTTACCATACTGGTAGTGAGGTACCCGTGAGCATTTCTAGTTGTGCCTCGTCACCCTTATTTATTAGATATAGATGTTATTAGGGCTACAATAATTTACTAGTAGTAACATATTTTGAAAATTCAAATTTTTAGTATGGTGCATAGGTCTGATTTGACCGGGTTTTGATAAAGATCATGGGTCACACCGCTAATTAAGGTTTTGGAGATCAAGAAACCAAGTTGTGTAGTTTTTGATAATTCGGTATTGGCAGTTTAGTGGTTTCCAATGAACTCTTGGTATTAGTTTGTAATAAAAAAAATGGTTGAACCGGTTTTTTTTTTCAAAATTATTAGTTTGTAATTTGTATATATTTTAAAAGAAGATAAACGATTTGCTCGGACACACGTTTGGTTTCAATTCCAAACTGTCGGACAAATCGTTAAATCGACAAAGCCAAACCATTGTAAGTCTCAAGCTGAACGACTTGCTTAGACTTAAGTGATTTAGGGGCTGTTTTGTAAGCCTCTTAATGAGGTTATGAACCATTCAGTGCTGAATGGTTCAGCATTCAGCGCATTTGTTTCAGCTTCTGAATGGAATGGCTAACTGGCTAAGGCTGAACTATTAAGACTTGGGATGTTGCTGAACCATTAAGCACTAAACTAGGCTGAACCTTAATGAGGCTCTCCTACTAATGTGAGACAAGAAAACTAACCATTAAGAGGTCCAACTTAATGATTAAGCATTTAACCATTCAGGCCTCTTAACCACTGGCGAAACTTAGTTGGGGCGACCCCCCCGGATTTTCGAGCAGAAGTTCCGATTATATAGTAGCCGTATAGAAAATTTTGAAAATATAGGGTTTCGACCCCCCGAAACTAGTGACTTCGGAACCCCCGGTGACTTCCGACCCCCCGAACCTTTGGGTCAAGCTTCGCCACTGCTCTTAACCATTCAGACCTCTTAATGATTCAGCACTTAATCAACCAATCAACCCCTTAATTGGTTTTAATGGATTACAACTTCACCCAATCTTTAAGTCACTTTCTTAACCGGCGATTCTTAACAATAGTAACAAATGGTTACTTAAAATAGAATGTTTGTTATGGTATTAATGTTTAGGTCACTTTCCTAATATTTAGTTATTACTTAAAATACAATGTTTTGTTATGGTATTAATGTTTTTCTTGGTTAATATTTGCCTCTCCTTTGTAAACAACTAAACATCGTATACTTGAATTTGTTGAAAGGGTGCCTCGAAAGTTCTCACGTTTTGTTTATTGGCCGTTAAAAAAAAAGGTTGTCAGTTTCAGTTGCAACTTTTAAGTTTTCTAGTTTATAACAACAATCACTTGTTTTGAATTGGAATTTTGAGGTGTTGTATGTTGGAATTTTAGAAGGTGAATGGAGGTTTAATCTAATGAAATTATAATTTAGTGAAATTTTAATTATTGGTAAAACTCCTCATGTGGTGAATTGAAGAAAAACTCTTTAGTAGAGTTAATTTATTTATGACACTTGATTGTAGTTTTAAGACTAAATTAAGTGTATAACTCTTCATGTTGTGAATTGAAACTCTTGAGTAGAGTTAATTTATTTATGACACTTGATTATGTTTTAAAGACTAAATTAAGTGTCTAATTATGTTAGACTCTTCATCCACCATTGACTCTTGTATATAAGAGACTTTTGTGTCATATATGTGATATGAGAATATACATAAGAATATAGATGAGAAATATTCACTAAGAAACTCTTGCAACACTCATAACTCTAGAGTAGCAACAAAGTATCGATTATTTTTCAGGCAAGTGGGATAGTCCGGCAGTGCACCATTGTCACTGTTTCGAACCGGTGTACCCTGGGAACAGACGAAGAATCTGTTTAAGGGAATTGTGTTAAACACAAGTCCGGTTCACTTCTATGATTTTGTTTTCTTTATATATTTTGCTGCAGCAAGTACAGAGACTCGGAAACACGCGAGCTTCATGTACAAGAGGCGTTGAGGCGATCACAATGTAAGTTTTCTAACAAACTTAAACAGATTAGTAAACAAACTTTCGTGTTCTTCCTAAGGAATTTGGGTTCGCGAAAGTTTGTACATTTTTTCTTTTGGTACATCGAATTGGATTACATTCATAATGGGAATGCAATCTTTAATCCGAAAGACTGTTTTACAAAACGAATTTTTCGATTCATTTTTCGGATTCATGGGTGTTTGGGTTGTGTTTAGATAAACCGGACTATTAACATTTTTAACATGTGTTTACACGTTTTGGAAATAATAAAGTTCTAATGAAAGCATTAGAAAAGACAAATTATTTGAAAACCCATGTAAACTTGGTTGATCACGTTTTCTTTCTAGTAAGCGTATTAGAAAGATAATTTCAAAGTATTTGAAATGTAAACATTTTCTAATAAGAGTATTGGAAAATAAAGAATTTCAAAATATAAGGTTTTGAAACTTGTATTTCTAACAAGCGTGTTAGAAACGACGACGTTGAAAGAATAACGTGTCATGAAACATTTCTAATGTGCATATTAGAAATTATTATTTACAAAATCATAAGTTTAATTTGTAAACTTATATATTGATTTCTCTAACGGGCATGTTAGAAATTGAGGATTTTGTAAAGACATAATAAGATGTTTATATTTTCTAACAAGTGTGTTAGAAAAGATTATTGTACAAAATACACAAAAGTGTTGAAAATTTGTACTTTGAAAATTTTGTGAAAATAAAAAAGTTATAAACTAATTTTGTTTTATTGAAGGTTTTAGTAAGAATACTAATTAAAACTCCAAAGTTGAAACTTAAAATTAATAAGAATACCATTAAGTTGGGTCAAATATTCTTAAAGGTTTTAATGTGGTGTTTCAACTCATGGATTTATGGAGAATTGGGTGTTTCAACCTTTTCCAACATTAAACCAGTTTGGTTAAATTTGACGGTTTCTAACGAGTGAGTTTGAAACGGGTATATTTTGGAAAAATCCAAAGTTAAAACCATTTATGTAGATGCTCTAATTTTCTAACAAGGGTGTTAGAAACGGTTTATTTTATATAAACCAACAAGGTCTAAAACGATTGTCATAATCGTGTATTTCTAACAAGTAGGTTAGAAACGGTTGAGAATATAAACCAGTGACCTTTAAAATGATTTTGGTAATCGTTTATTAATTTCTAACGGGTGAGTTAGAAAAAGGTTTATTTGATATAACCAAACTATATATGATGAAACGTGTAATCGTTTACAGTCTAACAAGTATGTTAGATATGGTTAATTTTGAAACCGTATATGTTTATATGGTACACGTATAGTTTCTAATGAGCGAACTAGAAACGGTTAATCATGAAAACCATATACTCTAACAAGTGAGTTAGGAATGGTTTAAATAATAAAACTATATTAGAGTTTATGGTTTTGATGTGTAATCAAACATAAATACGTATAGTTTATGGAAAATACTTGTAAAAGTAGAAATGTTTGTATGAATAAACATGTCTTTTGCAAATTATATATGGTTTGATACTTGCATGAGAAGTATGATGACTTGAACCATATAATAGTCTAGAGAGACTATTTAGTGTAAAACAACTTGATGTTGTTTTGGACATATTTACTTGTTCGACTACTTGTGAGTAGTTAAGTATAAACAACGTTGTTGTTTTGAACAGTGTATTGAGGAAGTACCTCGAAACATGCCACGAGACGATATAATTGCAATTATTTCGTCGAACGATAAAGTGTTGAAGAGAATAACACTTTGAGATTTGATGTTTATATATCTTTATATGAATCCATTTAAAGATATATGTAATCTGTTATATATATTTTGGATTATATTGAAATTATAATTTGGTAAATTATAATTGTTAATTGGAATCTTAATGTGGTGAATAAAGAGTAAACTCTTGAGTAGAGTTTTTAATGCCATTTGATGAGGTTTTATTTCACATGGTGAAACTCTTGAGTAGAGTTCTTAATGCCATTTGATGAGGTTTTATTAGAGTCTTAAGTCTCTAATTAAGTGACTAAGAAAAAAAAAACACTTCATCCATCCCCATTGAGATAATCATGATCAACGTGGCAAGTGTATTGAAGTTAAATGCACGAAAACGAGATATGTCATCTAATGTTGAAAGCATTTGCTGTAACACCCCAACCGATGGCGGAAACATCGAGGTGTCACGTAATGACGATTGTTCAATAGCTCATGGACTAAAAGTGTAAATATTGATATATTGATTACATAGTTTATTACATTGAAATGAAATACAATGATACTAAATTACAACTAGCTAAAATACAATAAATCAAGGTCTAAATAGAAATCCGAAAGCTTAAGAATGCATCTCAAAACAACCTGAAACATGTACGAAAATAATTTGGTCAATACAAAAATGTATTGGTGAGCATACCTTGTTTGAATACATATAGTAGATAAAAAGTTTCGCAATTCTCGTGTTATACTGTCTACAATTTAGTGTTCAAGCTATGTACAAATGTCACCCAAAATCAAACCTTTGAGTAGAAATGATATCCAAGAATCATGGGATATCTAGTATATATGTATAGTAGTCGCCCCAATAGTATGTTTATATATAGTATGCGACAAAGCAAATAGTTTACACATAACAATAGTCAAGTACTATTTATTGCTATGCTAGGCCGCCCAGCGGTTAATGATTAAGGTCATAAGTACACACTATCAGCGAATCAACAAGTAAAACACATACAAGAATTGCGATTGTGAATATATGATATAAACATGATTAAGTGAGTGAAGTAATATGCGTACATGAGTCACCCCAAAAGTGTAAAACAGTAAAAAGGGGAAAGATATACTCACATTAATTGTGACGATAACATGCTAGAAATCAACGAGTTCTAAAATGATCGTACTGAAGTTTCAAATCATGGATTCGTGCTTTAAAATGAGCATCATCTTTAAGAAAATAAAAAGTTTGACCTTCATATTTATAAACTAATTTAATAAAATAATACAACATTAGCTTTATAACAAAACATATTATATACATAATAGTAGTTGTTGTGGTGACGTTTTTAAAAAGCCATATCACATAACGAATAAAGTAATACATATAAAGACAAGAATTTGTTGGTCATCATCTTTGTGGCACAGCATTTACGAACATCGGAAAAGAAAAGAAGGTCCACCATTTTAGACAACTATATACATGTTCTTGAATTTTATTTTATTTCTTTTAAATTTCGCATGTCTATGATCTATTAGATGTTTTGGTCGCCGGTGTATAGAAACTATATCCGAATAGAAAAAAAAACGTTATTGTTGAACGTAAAAGGCTAAGGATATATGAAAGCATTACCATAACAGTCGAATAATAACGAATGTGCAAACGAATAGTAGAGGTGGTGCACGGATGTGTGATGGTGGCTAAATCGTGAATCAAAAATGACGTTAACGGCAACGAAGCTTGGGGTGACGGTCATGAGCGGCGAAGGTGGTGCTTCACGAGACACAGTAGTGGGGTGCACGAAAGTATGGTGGGAGATTGGTGATGGTGATTGTCGGGCTGTTTGACGGAATAGGTAGGAAGGAATGACTTGCAACCTCGATAGAGGGTATTCGCGATTGGAGATCGGGTTTAAATTAAGCCAGAGAATAGTGAAAGTGTAGGTGTGAAGAGATATGCCCAAATGATTTTAACCTTAAACTTCTAAAGTGTCGGTTACCCGCAGTATATACTTTGATTGCCATTAATGGTTGTAAATGATTGGTGGTCGTTTCGAATGGCCAAGCAGCTACGGTTTCATTGGTTTCAATTTCTAAAGGTCATGATGGTTTCAAAGCAAGGTTAAAGAGGTTTAAATTATTATTAATGTGGCTCATTCATTTGTATCATATTAAGAAAACGTATTTAGAGCCTCCGTAGTGGAGGCGTTATGGAGTCCAAAAAAAATATAGCGCCCCCCCAACACCGCTACGGGGGGGCTCCATGCTATAAAAATCAAGCCTCGCGCTATGGAGGAAACGCCCGGAAGAAAAAACCCCCCACCAATCAGAGCATGCCACCTCATCCCCTCTCTCTTTTTATTATTTGTTTATTATTTTTTTATTTTAAAAGATATAATAAAATATTAAAAGGGGCTTTATATATAAAGCCCCACCACTACACCCCTTTTTCAGTTTCTCTCTCCATGCTGACTCAGCAGCCACGTGGACCAATCAGGATGAGGGGCTTTATACATGGAGCCCCATAAAGCCCCCCACTACACATGGTCTTATAGAGAAAAAAAAATATACAACGATTGTATAACTCAAAATGTTATTAACTTGAGAAAAACGAAATGGCTGAGTTTAATAATGCTTAATTACAAGGACTGAGTTGTAATATTGATCATTTAAAAGGGGCGGATGTCACATTTACGTAGAAATGCACAAATGTAATTTTGATGACTATAACATATGACATGAATATATGTTATTATTCATAAGTCCTTGAGAAATATTGTGAGATTTATTATAAAAGACTTAGAATATTGATGGACGTGTAGAGTCTCTACAAACCATCAATGTTGGTTGAACTATATGGAGGATTCGTGATATATTTTAGGAGAGTCACCCAATAAATAGTATCAACAAAATATATACATATTACTTAGGCATATGTGAATGTCATGTCGTCGAGTGTCAATCTAATTGACTTGTTGATGATGAATATGTTCATCAAAGTGACTTATATTAAGACTTATGTTTAAGTCCTAAAGAGTCAATGGTGAAGCCTTGGAGATTAAAGGCAAACGAGTCTTGATCCTAATGGATGGAATTAATTATGATTTTGAAGCATTCTTTAAACCAATGTTTTGGAATGGTAAACAAAATCTCATTTTGTGTCTAAACTAAGACGTGAATGTTAGGAAGAGATAGTGAGTTATCTCTTAAGGCTGTGAAGAATTAGAATGAGGCATCTTCTGTTCACATGCTAAGTATTCGTAGTCTAAAGCATGCTAGACTAACACTTGTTAATTTAGATGCTCCACGGAGAATAAATTAACTTTGAACATTCAAACATATGTGACGACATAAGAATGAATTTTGTAAAAGCAAATATATAATTCATTAAAAAGGATGACTCGAAAGGACCGAATAAATAGTTCATTGGTTATGATACTATCTAGCTGAATATGAGGAAAACTTATATAGCTCAGAAAACAGTTCGTGTGAGAAATATGGGTTGAGTAATATAATGGATGACCTCAATAAACACAAAGATATACATAGTCGCTATCTTATCACGGGTATCTAATGTCATCATGAGTGATATTACTCAAACTCAATCAAAGTGCAAGCAATGTGGGGGGAAGAGCCATTTAAGAAACAATCCGTAAGGATGTAAAAATGGCACTTGAGAAGTTTTCAAACTACATATGAAAGGAAGAAACTTTCATCACCCCATTTGGTAGTTATCCAATAAACACATAAGTGTGGAGGTGACTTGTATTTGAAAATAGAAGGTTTGATATAAACGGATGTGACTTTGGGAAGTACAAATCACACGAACCTAGAACAGACTTGTTATAAGTCAGTCCTATTATGTGGACAAAATTCTTGAGAAGTTCAATGGAAATGACTCTAATGTGGCTAGAAATTTCATTTACACGAGTCAATGTCTAGCTAAGAATCGAGGTGAGCCTGTTAACCAATTAGATTACTCAAGAATTATTGGCAGCCTGATGTATCTGATGAGTTGTATCAGACCAGACTTAGCAAGCAAGCTAAGTAGATACACGAGCAACCTAAGTTCAATTCATTGGAATTACGTGACACAGGTGCTTTGGTAATTAGGATACATACGAAACTACGGGCTGCAATATAAAAGATATCCAGCAGTTATTGAAGGTTACTGTGATGCGAAGTGGATATCTAACACGAATGATTCCAAGGCAACGAGTGGGTATTTATTCACACTTGGAGGTGTTGCGTTAATGTGGAAATTACCTAAGCAAACGTTTATTGCTATATCCATGATGGAATCATAATTCATCGCTTTAGATAAAGAGGATGAATAGGCAGAATGACTACGTCAATTTGTTAAAGATATACGTAGGTGGCCGAAGCCGGCATTGGCCTAATGCATACGCTGTGATAGTCAATCGGTAATTGGCAGAGCTCATATCACAATGTGTATCAGTAAGAACAGGTATATAAGACGTAGGCATAATACGGTACGACAACTAATCTCTATAAGAGTTATCACTATTGACTATGTGAAGTCAAATGATAACATCGCGGATCCGCTAAACAAAAGGCTTAAGCAAAGAATTAGTTCAGAAGTCGTCAATGGGAATGGGGCTAAAACCCACTAAAGGCTAGGTTTATGCGAAGGAAACCTAACTCAGCTGACTGGAGATCCCAAGATCTGAGTTCAATAGGACAACCTAATTGTATGAACTGGCGAAGGTCACTGTGGGGGAGAGTTGGTGGAAACCCCACATATTAAAAAGGGAGTTTACTCTAAGATTTAATAAGCTTCCTAGTCCATTCCTAAAAAGTGACAAGGTTGAGGTTAAGCTTATAGCTTTTAATGATCTGACTGAGGTAACCAGTCCCAGTAGATCACCTATGTGAGAGAGAAGTGGAGTCGCTTCGAAGGGTATTGTTGGGGCACAATACTTAAGAGCTCTCGCGGAACCAGGCACGTGTCCATGACCATAACGGACACAACTATGAGGACTTGACGTTGTCAGGGAGAGTCTTGTGTGAAGCGTATTGTCGTCCACACAAACGGCAGACGAGTTCAAAGACATCGCGTTCTACTCAGAGCTAGTGGGCTAAGTGCGTTTCATAAGCGAAGGTTCAAAGGGTCACACCTACCTATCGTATGCAAAACTCAACTGTTGAAATTTAATCGAAATGAGGTTGTTTCTCAGAATGACTCCTATTCATATAGGGGTTTGTTCGAAACATGCGTGTTTTGATAAATCTCCATTCATGTGGGGGATTGTTAGAATTTTAGAAGGTGAATGGAGGTTTAATCTAATGAAATTATAATTTAGTGAAATTATAATTATTGGTAAAACTCCTCATGTGGTGAATTGAAGAAAAACTCTTTAGTAGAGTTAATTTATTTATGACACTTGATTGTAGTTTTAAGACTAAATTAAGTGTATAACTCTTCATGTTGTGAATTGAAACTCTTGAGTAGAGTTAATTTATTTATGACACTTGATTATGTTTTAAAGACTAAATTAAGTGTCTAATTATGTTAGACTCTTCAACCACCATTGACTCTTGTATATAAGAGACTTTTGTGTCATATATGTGATATGAGAATATACATAAGAATATAGATGAGAAATATTCACTAAGAAACTCTTGCAACACTCATAACTCTAGAGTAGCAACAAAGTATCGATTATTTTTCAGGCAAGTGGGATAGTCCGGCAGTGCACCATTGTCACTGTTTCGAACCGGTGTACCCTGGGAACAGACGAAGAATCTGTTTAAGGGAATTGTGTTAAACACAAGTCCGGTTCACTTATATGATTTTGTTTTTGTTGAAAGATGTGGTAACATCTTTATAACAATTTAAATAACCAAAATTGAATAAACAAAAAACTTTAATATTTTGCATAAGATTTATTTTGCAGGTTGTAGATTTTGGACTAAGTCATGTTGCTGGGCTTAAGGGACCTTGATAATGGACACTAGCAGGATCGAGTATTAAAGAGTCCAGATTGTCCAGATGGCCCAGATAGTTTGGCCCATTTCGTTATAATTGGTCCAGTCTTTAAAGAAAGCACAAGTGGACAGCTTCGGTATCAGCTTCGGAGGATTGTACACGCTGGCAATCCGGGTATAACCATTCGAGGGCTGTGATGCATTTATAGTGTGTTTTCTTGTTATGATCCAACGGTGGATCTAGGTTTGGTTGTGTTTCTATCCAAACCTAAAGTTTGTGTCTATAAAAGAAGCTATTCGTTACTGTGATTAGTTTAGCTTCTTCGATTAATCCTTCTCTCTAAAACTCGTTGTCAGTCTTCTTTGTGTATTCGATTCTAGGGTTGTTTGTAATCCAGTAACATCTTGTTTCTGGTGTTTAGCTTTGTGTAATCCTGGTGGAGTCGAATAGAAGATAGTCTGAGAGTCTGTATAGAGAATCATCTGTTAGGGTTTTGTTATTTGTTTTCTTTGTTTTGTTTCTGTTAATCTTTGAGTTTAATAAAGAAAAGTTGAGTTGATATCATGTTTTTAACATGGTATCAGAGCGTCTAGGTTGAGTTGATAGGATCTGGTCTTCGGTCACGAGTAGATCTGGTGGTCTTGATTGTTGTCTTGGGGTTTTCTTTGGTTTTTCGAAGAAATCAGAACTGAATCAAGTCAGATCTGTGGGAAGCCAAGGATTCTGTTGGAGCTCTTGATACTCGTACTCATAGGGTTTTGATTGGAAAACCCTAAGAAGGTCCTGGTGTTTCCGCTGCTAAGTTTTGGACATTCTTACTTAAGGATTTAACCACCTGAAGTAAGAACAAGACAAAGAAACCCTAAGTTGTTTGGGGTTTTTACTGACAGAGGTTGAAGGTGATGTGCTAGGGGTCATAAAAACCCTAGCGAGGAGTTCTGTTGCTGCTACCCCCAATCAAAGGGTAGCACTGTTTGGAGAAACCCTAACTTGGGTCTGTTTGGTGAGATTGTTCCTTTACTTTCTCATTCTTGGTTGTGTGTGTCTGTCTGTCTAGAGGTTTAGGAAAGGCTCCCAAGTTAAGGCCTGCGCAGGCACCATTGAGTGACGAACCTGTGATCTGGTCCCTGGCTTGGCTTCGCCAGTCTGTGTTGTGTCTTGTGTGATTAGTGTTACTGGTTTGCTTGATATTGGTAGTTGTTTGCATATTTGATTGTGTGTTTGTTTAACTGTGATTGCTCTCTGTTTGTTTGTGATTACCTTGTGTTGCTTTAAGTATTAGATCTAGTATGGGTGACAATCTGAATCAAGGACCAGTTGTTAATCTTGGTCCTGAAGGTGGTCCAGTTGGCAATCCGGGTAATAATGGGGGGGGGGGGGGGTAATGAAACACTAGTTAGCAAACTTGATGCATCAGATCCTTTATACTTACATGCTTCTGATTCTAGTAGTTTAACTATTGTATCAATAAAGTTAAAAGGATCTGAGAACTATACCATTTGGGCAAATGCTATGACACTTGCTCTGCAAGTTAAAAATAAGTGGGGATTTATAGATAAGACATGTGTTAAATCTGAGACTGATCCTGTTCTTTCTAGGCAATGGGATAGGTGTAATTCTGTTGTGTTAACATGGTTGTTAAATTCAATAAGTGAAGAGCTTTATATGGGTCAAGTATATTCTAAACTTGCATGTGATGTGTGGTCTGAATTAAAAGAAACTTATGATAAGGTAGATGGGTCAGTTGTGTTTGATTTATATCAAAGAATAAACTCATTTACTCAAAATGGTATGCCTGTGTCAGAATACTATCATAAGTTGAATTTAATGTGGAAACAACTTGATCAGATTATTCAGTTACCTTCTTGTTCTTGTAATGCTGCCAAAGATTTCAATAGTTTTAATCATATGATAAAACTAATGCAATTTCTCATGGGTCTAGATAGTACATATCTAACTGTTAGGACTCAGTTGTTATTAAAAGATGAGCTGCCTTCAGTCAAGGAAGCCTTTGCTATAGTTTCTAGAGAGGAATCTCATAGAAACTCTAGCAATGCTTCTAAAAAAGGTCAAACTATGGGATTTTTCACTAAAGTAAATCAACCAATTGATGTTAGTAAAAAATCAACAAAAAACCAGAATCTGAAATGTAGTCATTGTAATAAAACTGGTCATACCATGGATAAGTGTTTTGAAATCATTGGTTACCCATCTTGGCTTAAGCCTAAGGGCAAGAAGGCAACTGTAAATAATAGTGTATGTGAAAAACCTGATACTGTTGCTACATCTTTGACCAGTGAACAAGTAGCAAAGTTATTGTCATTGTTGAATGAGAACTCTGCTGAAAAAGTTCAAAGTTGTAATGTAACAGGTAGTGTGTTTGGTCCTTTTTGTGCTAATGTGTTTGTGAAACCTGTGTTTGTTTTTAACAAAGATTGGACTAAAATAAAAGTTAGATGGATAATAGACTCAGGGGCTAACCAGCACATGGTTGGAGATGAAAAAGAATTAACTGATTATATAGATGTATCAGATTTAAACATTAAAGTAAAACACCCAAATGGTACTGATGCTTTAGTAACTAAGATAGGGTCACTAAAACTGGCTAATGGAGTTGTTTTACATGATGTATTGGTAGTTCCTGAGTATAGTGTCAATCTAATCTCTGTACATAAATTAGCAAAGGACAATAAACTCTTTATTGGATTTGATGAGTATAAATGTTACATACAGGATTTGTCAACCAAGAAAATCCTAGTGACTGGTAACCAAGTAGAAGGATTGTACTTCTGTGGTGGGTCATTTGTTTGTAATCAGGTAGGGTGTTCTAGTGAAAAAGAGTCTAGTTTATGGCATGCTAGATTAGGACATCCGTCTGATGTTGTTGGTAAAAAACTTGAGTCAATTCTGAAAATTAAATATACCTCAAGTGAAAGTCCCTGTGATGTGTGTCATAGGGCCAAACAACATCGTGAGCCTTTCCCACTCAGTGAACATAAGAGTACTGAGTTGGGAGAGTTGGTTCACTTGGATGTGTGGGGTCCATATAGGGTCCAGAGTAGAGAAGGATATAAATACTTCTTTACTATTGTTGATGACTATACTCGTGCAGTGTGGGTGTGTTTGATGAAACAAAAGTCTGAAGTATTTGAAAATTTTAAAGAATTTGTAATGGTTTTACAAACTCAGTTTAAAAAACAAGTAAGATGTATTAGAAGTGACAATGGGCTGGAATTTGTAAATCAACAAATGAATAATTTTAGTAAGTCACTTGGAATTGTTCATCAAACTTCATGTTCATACACACCTCAGCAAAACGGTATAGCTGAGAGAAAACATAGGCACTTATTAAATGTTACACGTGCATTGTTGTTTCAAAGTAATCTTCCTGTTCGTTTTTGGTCTGATTGTGTCTTAACTGCTTGCTATTTGATTAATAGGACACCTTCCTCTGTGCTGAATGGTAGAACTCCTTATGAACTGATTTTTGGTTTTGAACCCTTCCTTGAACACTTAAAGATGTTTGGGTGTTTATGTTTTGCAACAGTTTTAAATGAAAGTGATAAGTTGTCAAGTAGGGCTGAAAAATGTGTCTTTTTAGGGTATTCAAATGAAAAGAAAGGATACAAAGTTTTTAGTCTGGATGATAAAACCACTTTCTTTTCTAGGGATGTAAAATTTTATGAGTCAGTATTTCCTTTTAAAGAAAAACTTGTTTTTGAAAAATTTAATGAAACAGTAAATTCTGACTTAAATTCTTTGAATTTTTTTGACTGTTATGAAACTGAAACACCTAAATTTGATGAAGAGCCCAATGATGAAGGAAGGGTTACAGGTAATACTGAGCCAGAAACACATGGGTCTCAGCAGCCATCTCCTAATCATACTGCTGAAAAGGTGTCTGTGGGGTCACCTTTAGATAGTAATGATAGGAGTATAGGTAGGGTTGAGGATGTGAGATATGGCCTTGATGATAGTTCCATTTCTGAGGGCAATGACCACAATCATCAAAGTCAGTCAGTTCTTAGGAGGTCTGCTAGGAGTTCTACCTTTCCCAGAAAGTTAGATGACTTTATAGTTGAGGGAAAAGTTAAGTATGGTTTAGAAAAGGTCATTAACTATTCTAACTTGTCCTATGGGGATAAAGTATATGCTTTTATGTTAAATAAAAGCATTGAACCTAGGAATTATAAAGAGGCAGCCTTAGACCCAAATTGGGTGGCTGCTATGAATGAAGAAATAGAAGCCTTAAATAGAAACCATACTTGGGACTTAGTAGAACTTCCTCCAGGAAGGAGTTTGGTAGGGTGTAAATGGATTTACAAAATAAAGTATAAGTCAAATGGTGAGATTGAAAGATTTAAGGCAAGGCTTGTGGCTAAAGGTTTTAGCCAAAGGGAGGGGGTGGATTTTGATGAAACTTTCTCTCCTGTAGTGAAATTTGTTACAGTTAAATGTGTGTTAACTTTAGCTGTTAAAAATGGTTGGAAAATATTCCAATTAGATGTTAACAATGCTTTTCTCTATGGTGATCTGAATGAAGATGTTTATATGACTTTACCTGATGGGTATTTTTCTGAAAATGAGAAAAAAGTATGTAAACTGAAAAAATCATTGTATGGATTAAAGCAAGCTCCTAGAATGTGGAATGAAAAATTAGTAGGAGTTTTGTGTAAGTTAGGTTTTAAACAAAGTAAGTGTGATTATTCATTGTTTATAAAAAATAGTGAAAATGTGATTACACTTTTGCTTGTGTATGTTGATGACATAGTTATTACAAGTAGTTCTGTTGATGATGTTAATAGTGTTAAACAGAGTTTGAAAGATCAGTTTTTGATTAAAGACCTAGGAATTTTAAAGTATTTCCTTGGATTAGAGGTAATTCCATGTGAGCAGGGCCTATGCCTGTCACAAAGGAAGTATTGCCTTGATCTTCTGACTGAGTATGGCATGACTGCATGCAAACCAGTCAGTACTCCTATAGAGCCTAATCATATGATAACTTCAGTATGCAATAATAAGCCAAATGTATTAGCCAACATAACAGGCTACCAACAGTTGGTAGGAAAATTGATATACCTGTCCCACACAAGGCCAGACATATCATATGCAGTGCATTTTTTAAGTCAATATATGCACAAACCAACTGATGGTCATTTGATTATTGCTATGAGACTTTTAAGATATCTTAAGAAGGCTCCAGGAAAAGGAATACTTTTAGAAAATGGGTCAAATCAAAACTTAGTTGCATTCTCTGATTCTGACTGGGCAAAATGTACAGAAACCAGGAAATCTGTTACTGGATTCTGTATATTTCTTGGTAAAACACTAGTATCTTGGAAGAGTAAGAAACAGGCAACTGTTTCTAGGTCTTCAACTGAAGCAGAATATAGGTCTATGTGTTCTGCTGCTTGTGAAGTATTATGGTTAATCAATGTATTGTCTGAAATGAGTGTAGAAGTTAATATACCAGTTCCTTTGTTCTGTGACAATAGTTCAGCTTTGTCCATTGCTGCAAATCCAGTGTTCTTTGATAGGACTAAACATTTTGAACTGGATCTGTTTTTTCTAAGAGATTTAATTTCTAAAGGATTGGTTAAAACTTGTGATATTAAATCAAGTGAGCAAGTTGCTGATATTCTAACAAAGGGTCTTGGTCCTGGACAACATGAAGAGTTGTGTAAGAAGCTCAACATGTTTGATCCGTTTGGTTATTAAATTGTGGGGGGGTGTTGAAAGATGTGGTAACATCTTTATAACAATTTAAATAACCAAAATTGAATAAACAAAAAACTTTAATATTTTGCATAAGATTTATTTTGCAGGTTGTAGATTTTGGACTAAGTCATGTTGCTGGGCTTAAGGGACCTTGATAATGGACACTAGCAGGATCGAGTATTAAAGAGTCCAGATTGTCCAGATGGCCCAGATAGTTTGGCCCATTTCGTTATAATTGGTCCAGTCTTTAAAGAAAGCACAAGTGGACAGCTTCGGTATCAGCTTCGGAGGATTGTACACGCTGGCAATCCGGGTATAACCATTCGAGGGCTGTGATGCATTTATAGTGTGTTTTCTTGTTATGATCCAACGGTGGATCTAGGTTTGGTTGTGTTTCTATCCAAACCTAAAGTTTGTGTCTATAAAAGAAGCTATTCGTTACTGTGATTAGTTTAGCTTCTTCGATTAATCCTTCTCTCTAAAACTCGTTGTCAGTCTTCTTTGTGTATTCGATTCTAGGGTTGTTTGTAATCCAGTAACATCTTGTTTCTGGTGTTTAGCTTTGTGTAATCCTGGTGGAGTCGAATAGAAGATAGTCTGAGAGTCTGTATAGAGAATCATCTGTTAGGGTTTTGTTATTTGTTTTCTTTGTTTTGTTTCTGTTAATCTTTGAGTTTAATAAAGAAAAGTTGAGTTGATATCATGTTTTTAACAGTTTTCTTTATATATTTTGCTGCAGCAAGTACAGAGACTCGGAAACACGCGAGCTTCATGTACAAGAGGCGTTGAGGCGATCACAATGTAAGTTTTCTAACATTGTAATAGGTAGAAGAAATGAAGTACCTACAGCTTGTTTCTTAGAAAGTTAAAAAAAAGGTGAATCGTGCAAACTAAAAAAACAGGTAGATACACTTTTGTAAAAGGAACATGACAACCTGGTAACATGGATACGTAAGAAATAGAAGGTAATGTCACTCTCAAGCGAATGAGCGACGAAGCCGAATTCGGGATGCAAACAAATTAATGTTTCATGAGTGTATCAACAATTTAAGTAATCAAGTATGTATTAATATCCTCACTACCAATTTTAGGAGTGTTGAAGATGGATTTAAATTATAAATTTAATTAGGTTACTTGTTATCTTTAGAGCAAGTGTAGTGGGGCCTTAAATACCATTTTAGCGTCTTTTAAGGCCCTCCACATCGCCCGCTAGACCTTAAAATCTCAAAACAAATCCCAGCCTTTAAACTTTTAACGCTGCATTTTGGATTGCTTTCTTGAAATTCGTGATAGCCGATAAAATGAACGGAATGGGACGCTAAATTAGCGCCCACTACATATGGGCTTAAGGGAGTAAAAAGCAAGCTATCATTGGCATAAAATCAATCAATCAATAAGAATTCAATACTTTCATAATTACGTACTTAATTATATTCAATTATATTCAAGAATATCTTAAATTAAGTATTCTTTATCCTGCTTTCTTTCTTTTTTTTTCTTTTCGTTTTTTGAAGGCCCTTATCCTGCTTTCTATACCCGCAGTTAGTATTTAAAATTAGTGTCGAAGAGATTGTGGCGGATGTGAAAGCTATTGTTTTTTATGGTTTTCGAACACGTATATGAAAAAAGTGTAGATTGGGAAAGTTGGTGCAACTTTAATATGATGTAATTTCTGGTTTTTGGCGTTTCTTTTTCCTCTTGAAACAGGAGCGTTTGTTTGGTTGGTCAATGAAATTTAACTTTCATAAAAAAAAGTTAGTATTTAAAATGTTGGCGATATATAAATATTATAGAAGTAAAGATTAAAAGAGTGGGCCGGGTCCCGACCTCTATCTATGTTACCTTATTAAATAGGAGACATGTCTAGAAAAGTAATTATACATACATTTTAAGATGAGATGTCAAGAGTCTCATGCTTTAAACACTATATGTCATGTAAAACTTCCCTATAATACCCCTTATTGCATTATCCACTTGTACTATATATCTATGTTAAAAAATGAGTTACGCATCACCATTTCCAGAACATGTTCTCATCATCAATACATCAATTCATCATCAATACATCAATAACTGGCCGAATGAACACTTAGCAAATAACTTGTAATAGTCATTTGCCTGGACTTGCCTATTTATGGCATTTTTTAACTTTTAATTGTGAAAGTTTATTTATTATTTTTTTTTTTTGTGAAAGAAGTTAAAACCTAGGCAAATTTTATTGATATAAAAAATAAAATGAACGGATACAAATACAAAGTAAAATTTAATTACATAATCTAATCACCGTCTTTTTCAAATATTACGTTAAAACTAACATAAACTACTAACAAAAATGAGTACCGCGTTTCATAAGATGTCAACCGGAACACCGGCCGCAATGCGCGGGGATTCCACTAGTGTTTTTTAAACATCGAGTAAAACTGGTATGTTAAATTTTTTAAGGGTCTCATAAGAATAATTAGTTGGACCACATGAAATTAAAAGCGAAGCTAGTGTACTGGTAATTCTCTTTGATTTCAACAAAGAGGTTCCAAAAAAGGGACCCAATAGAAAAAAATCTTGAGTACTAACACTGCTGGGAGCAACATAATTCGTCATAGATTAGTTAAGTAAGATACATTAAACATTGAGATACATCTCATCTCAAACGTAGATGATTATCATAATTAAATACCTGTTCTTGAGAATGTACACTTTTCTAAATCTAGGAAAAAGATGGAATTCTTGAATGCCTTCTCGAGGAAATACGTGTCATTTGGGTAATTGGCTTTGGTTGTTTAACTTTGTTACTATAGATGCAATATTCTTGATTACGAAAATCAAAGTCATTCTATATTCTTTGAAACTCAATGAAACAAACTGTCTGATCTGAGATTTATACAACTCAATTCACAACTTGAAAACCCAAGTTTAACGGTTCGGTTCACATATTAGAACATGGAACCAGTTGTATAAATTGAACCAACCTTTTACCTTTATTACTTAACTTTTTATTTTTTTTTTCTTTTTGCTTTATGCAATTATGCATATGTATAACATTCGTAATCATGTTTATCATTTTATTAAAAAAATGCAATACAAACTATGTTGAATCTTTTTTAAACATGTTTGGAATGTCGCCTTCTGAAACTGTAGTTTACAATTTAACCCCTTGTTTTTAACCAAAATTAGGTAAACTAAATCGTAAACACCACGATCAACAACCATTAAATTTATGATGAAACTCGTCATCAAACTATCTTTGATAAAAGATCATATTTAATGTTTACTTATATAATTTCTCTTCACTATGTATACAAAGAGTTTATACTGATTTTGGTTTGATTTATATTAAATAAAGTATTTAATAATTTAGAAAATATTATATTATCATATGGTAAAAGCAAATCTAAAGAACTTATCAATTAATTTGCAATATTCATGATTGGAAAATGTTAACAAACTCCGCTATAACCCTTTAAATATATTTGCAAATTTCATAAGAAACCCAAAAAATAAAGGAAAAATGGAAATAAATAATCACAACTATTGACTATTAGCTAATAACAGTTTCAATATCAAAGAAAAATAATGTAAATTATATTAATATTTTTTTAATTTTAAATTTTAAACATGTATCAAAAAGTTAAATAACTCATAAAAAGATGTAGCAAACTAGCAAAATATAATATAAACCCCATTAGAGGCCAATATGTAGAGTTACAAAACTGTGAAGCTCTTGAACCATATATATTTACAATTTTACAAAGTACTTTCAAGAACATATATCTAAAGAAGATCTAGTGATCAAAACTATTGGATTAGTCATGATAACAAAGAAGCATCACCACACATCTCCTGATAATGTAAAGCCTTGCCTTTTGCTCCTTCAAGATTCCTCCAAGTTTACTTGACACCTTTTTCTTTGATTTTCCCATGTTATTACTCCCTCTTATCTTCATCTTGATGATCGAAAATCGAAGCTTTTTCGACCGGAAAGTGTGAGACTTGAATCTTGAACGCGTTTAAATATGATTTGAAAGTAAACCGCAACTGAATTGGTTGTTAGAGAAGGGCTATTGAGTGTTTTTGAAGTGATATTGTTGTTGTTAAGCAAAAAGATCAAAGATATGAATATTATGGCAGAGAATGGTAGATGGGCTTCTTTATAGGGAGGATTTTTGAGCATGTGGTCTATCTAGGGTGGGGTGGGATAGGGTCCATGTTTCATTAAACATTTTAACTGTGGGGTTCACTTCCCATTTTGAGTATGATGAAAATACAATATATACAAGATAATTTAGTTAAGCTTACTTATAATGTATTTAATTTAGGACAAGATAGTATGTGCATTGGTAATGGTAGGATATCATACACATGTCATGTTCATTTGATAATAGATCGGGTATCACCTACAAACATGATGGGTCAAGCATCATATCCGATATAATAATTGTACTTAAATTATATTTTTAATTACCAAAGTTCATTTATTTATTTTGTAAAATACATGAAAAGATAATACGTTTATTTGTTTTTGTTGTGTTAACAACTCATGTCTCATGCTATATAGTGCTAGGAGAAAACTCCAGGCATCTTCTTAAGTGGTTACTAAAATTCTTGTGTTCACATTATATCTTTTGGTTGAGACAAACATGAGTCATTCATTGTGTGGTCCTTTATAAACTTGTTTTGTTTTGACCTTTTATGTGACTGTTATAACACTTCCCCAAAAATTAGGTCGACACTCCGTCTTCATATGTTCATGACTCGACCAATCTTATCTTTAAACACGGAGTTCAATAACTGTATGCAAAGGCTCAACCTATGGTACATATGCATATTGTCAACTAATATCCAAGACACAAATAACACCTTACACCACTTAATATATCATCGCCGTTATATTTTTCAAAAGTGTTGTCTTGTAGCTCAGTTGTATTATTGTAAAGTGTTCAAGCTTTTTATTTATACGTACGTCTAACAAGTAATTACATTTCTAGTTGAATTTCAAGTCTTTCAGGGCATTTTTGTGATTCTAAATACTAAATAACAAATATGTATTAATAAGAGCATTCATGTCACATCCATCATTTTTTACCTTATAATTTAACTAAAAATTATAGTTTTAAAAATTTGCCTCTCATTTTAGAAACCTCTCACATATTATCCACTATATTATCTTTATGCTAGGTTATATCCCGAGAGCTTCCCGAGATATACAAATCTAATATGAAGTGATAAAATATGTGTTACGATATAGCATAGGTACTATAATATGAGGAAAAAAACATTTTTAATCATGTAAATAAGAATGAAAATATATATGAAAGAGAGAATGTACATTTGGATGGGGAGCAGAGGTAGAACAGCCATTGTAGGGCGTGACTGAAGCGGTAATCTTGAAGGTGTAGCTTTTTAGAAATGACTGGTTTTGACCTATTCTGCTTTGGATGAAAACATAACTCTTATTTACAGTTTCTTTTAGTGTAAAAAAATCATTAGAAACTTGTATAGTGTATCACACAGGTTATAACATTTGATTTTTGTTTTTTATTTATTATTAGGTTAGAAAATTTAATATTAGATGAGGTTAGATCCATAAAATATTAAATGGTTTTTAATAAACGAAAATATAATAAAGAATTAGTTAACAGTAAATAAGAGATAAACGTGAAATTGTGATTTAATAATATTATATAATATGAGAAATAATTGAGATAATCATAAGATTTTTTAATTATTATATAATAAAGATAAAGATTATTAATTAATAAATATTGGGTTATTTATAACCTAAACTTTTTGGCGGGAATTTAAGAGTGGGGATGGTCTCACCAAGTGACATGTGTCCACCACCCCAATCGCTTAGATATAGATGTAGATATAGCTATAGATATAGATATAGATATAGACTAGCAGGGTCCCGCGTGTTGCGGTGGGGTTATACTGTGTTTGGTTATCAATTACGTTAACTTATAGATTTTCCGTCGACATAGACTTTTACGGTCCATTATACTTCTGACCGAGATTGTAAATGGAAACCATTCATCCACAAAAAAAAACCCAACTTATTTGTTTAAAGTCGAAGCCCTAAACCCATAAAATTCTTGAAACAAAAGTATAATGTGTGTTTGCATATAATTAAATGGATCGTCTGTTGGAAAACTAAGCAAAACATGGTATTAAAATGGTGGAATACATAATGATAATAGGTTTGCTTCATATAAAAACTCGCATCTTTTTATAATATATTATTTTGTATATGTTCTGTTTCTTAAACCATTTACAATAATGAACCTTGTGTTATTTTATAAATAATCATTGAATTTATTATTTAGATATATTATTTGTATCTTGAGCTAGATATTGATGGGCTTGTATTTCTTCATGTTAGGGCATTACCTGAAAGTGATAATCAGTGTTGATGATTTTTACTTGGTCATAAAGAGGCGAGAAAAAGAACACAGTATGTAGTGGTGTAGATTGTGGTTGACGCCGGAGAGTAGAGGCGTAATGGTGACGACGATGGTTTCGATCTCGTCTCTGGTTCAACAAGCAGCGATGGAGGATTTGTAACCATAGAGAAACATGCGATATAGTGTGTAGTATTTTATTTGTGAGGTTGGGCGGTAATAATTATAAAATGATGGTGGCTTGGATTGATAATAATTAGTAAATTAAAGACCATCATAACTGTGAATGATGGTGGCTCCCCGTTGTCTGATCGGTTACGAAATATGAAGCACAAACATGACTTACCGATAACAATTAGTAAGTTAAGGACCATCATATTTTGAATTGATGGTGGCTCACTGGCTCCCCATGTCAAAAAACCGTTTGCAAATTTATGTTAGAAATTGGTTGCATGTTTTTTTCACTTTGGCATTTTTTTTGGAGAGTAGTGTTTTAGCGGTAAATCCCGTGTTGCAAAGCGACCACTGCCCAGGATCGAATCTCATAGGAACCACACGGGTTTTTCCTTTCAAACCCAACGGTTATTTTTCGGTGGAACGTGGGAATCGAACCTGAGACCAAACCCGGGCAGGAACCCTCTAAGGAGGTAAACCTTCCCACCTCAAACCAGTTGAGCTGGAGATCATTGGCTTCACTTTGGCATTTATGTTGCTTCTTTAGGTGAGTTTGAGGATTAATTATTGTAAGTATTCAATGTTACTTTAAGGATTAGTTATTGTTAGTATTAAATTTGTCTAGCTAAGTAAATAAAATTACAATATTGCCCACTTACAAGAAAATGAAATGTTTACCCATCTAGCACCATTATATAGTAGCATAGATATAGATTACTCATAAATACTTATTTTATTTAATTTTAAACACGAAGAGTGTTTGATGGATTATGGATATGATATGAATGCTCTAAGACTAAATTAACCTAGCCGGAGAATAAGGGCAGAGCGGTGAGTATTACGGTATAAGAGTATTCGCATCCCCTCCACCAAATCTTCTCTATCAAATTACACTAAAAATCACTACTTCACCTCTAAATCTTCTCTCTCCTAATTAAAATAATAATATTTTTTCATACTTTTATCATTATATTTTGTTTTCTCTTCACTCACAACCACTCACAAAAATATTAAAATATATATATGGATGAACAGTAGCTTTTCAAATATAGAGGTGAACAATGCTTTCACCAAATATTTTGTTTCTCATTCACTCACAACCACTCACACCCACTCCATATAATTTGAAAGAACCCCTCACATAATTTGATGGACGGGATGTGAATGCTCTAACACTATTGGCGTTATTTTGGTTTTGGGTTTTTAATTTTTAACTTTTAGTGTTTAATGTTTGTTGGGCTGCATATTGGGCTAGTGATTTAGATAGTCGGCCGAAAGAAATATTTTGAACGCGTGTTTGCACATTGCCGAGCCAAAATTGAACTAGCATTTCAAATTTTTTTCAATCGAGCATTGAGCAAGTTCCGAATATGTAGCTTTTTTGGACAGCCCTAACCTATAGTAATCTATATCTATATCTATACTTCTATATAGTGGGTGCTGGACGGGTAGAGTTGTCATTTCATATTTATATCTAAGGGTAAAATTGTAACTTCATTAAAATGGCAAGACAAATTTAATACTACAATTAAAGTCTATTGATTAAACTTAGAGGGTGTTTGGGATTGTGTTTTAAATCTGATTTTTAGATTATTGCGTTTTGAAAACGCAGATAATTAGTTTTTAGTGTTTGGATTGCGTTTTGAAAACGCGGATAATCAGTTTTTTAGGCTACCAAAACGCAATAATCTATAAGCAGCTCCACCCCTGCTTTTCCAAAACGCATAATCTGTTTTGAATAATCAATCCCAAACACCCCCTTAATGTTTAAAGAAAAGGCAAAAACAAGAAATCAATTGTTATTAATACAACAATTAAATGAAATTGATTAATATTTGAAATTAAAAAAAGAAAAAGAAATTAATGGTTATTGTCGTAAAAAGAATATGAAAATTCAAACCAACGAAGAAAACGGCACATTGATTTCTTTTTTTACCGATCTTCTGTTTCATCAACCAATGATTCATCCTATTAAATGCAATTCAATCAGGTAATAAAATGTATTGATCCTCATACAAAACATATTTGAATCTTAAGCTTTACGATGGTGCTTATAACCCATCTCCTCCCCTCAGCTCTCTCCCTATGCACTTCCCTTTTCCAACCAAACCACCACCTAAGAAATACAGTGTATTTTAGTTTTTTATTTAAGGTTTAAATATTATAAGTTATTTGAGTTTTTAAATTATTGGGGAAATAGTAGACAAATTAGATGTTGACAAGTGACAGGGAGTGGAGCAAAATTTTGGGTTTTTAATAGACACCTTGTTTGGCCTACCGAGCGGGTCGTGCAATTTCATTTTTTGGCAACCAACCTATACAAAGGTCACCAATGCAGGTGGTCTTAGAAAAAAAAATTATAAGACGCATCGTCAAAAAGTTAAAAAAATATTTTATTCATTAGTTAGTTGGTTTGTGTTTACATATAATATATTAATATATTGCATGTGTGTAATATGTTAGGGTTGATTATATGGATGTACTACGTGAATGTATATACCATATATTATAGGTGTGTGCAGGTATATATTTATATATTTAAAAGCCAAACTCCTAATAATCTGATGATTAAAAACTCAAGTCAGAGGAAACTCATATCCCAATTTCCACACCAGCCCCCAACAATAATCCACAATTACCTATCGAGACTAACTTAGTACACGAGGAATTGTGGACAGTCAATATGGATAATATAAAAAGATATACAAGTAGTACGACACAACCTAACGTTAATTGTTGCCAGCCTAAAGGCCATGCTTCATTTCTTGGCTTCATTTAGAGTATTTAACTACTTTTTTTATTTACCAGGGGCTGAAATCTTTTCTTCTGCTTCAAGTTTTCATTATTCTACACTTATGTCTTTTGTATTTAGAGAACTCTATGGTGTCATCTTCACACTTTTGGTTACTTTTACAACGCATGATATTTATTAGAACTTAACGTCTTACTCTACTATAATGTCTATAGTGTTTCTTACTAAAATTCTATATCCTCCGATCATATGTTACACATTATTGACCAAACATCCGCCAAACGCAGTACATACCCGCCGCAACGCGCGGGCTCCTGCTAGTACTTATAATCGGAAGAAAAAAAGTTGATTATTAGAAATTTGTTACCACTTATCACGTCTCTAATGTAAAGGTGCATGAAATAACCAGTTATTAATTGAAACCATAACCGGTTAATATGATCGAGGAGAAACTAACTAGTGGTTATTTTTAAACGTAGGTTAGTAACCGGTTAGGAATTTTTAGAAATAACCAGGTTATTAACAGGTTGTTTTTAACTAATCTAATGGGATAAAAACCAAAAGAAATCTGAAAAACACGGTTGATCAACTAAAAAACCCGGTTATTTACCGAACCGGTTAAAGCAACAATGAGAAAATAACTGGCGGTTAGGTTAACCGACCGGTTAGGAAAATAATCAGTTTGTGCGTCTCTACTCTCTTGTAACAAGTTTCAGCCTAACGGATACTCTGGTGTAACAAGTTTCAGCCCCGATAACTTGCACTGTCTGTAAACTATCAAGAATACGAGTTTCAACTTGGTTTCTTATGTAACAATAATGAATTTTGCATCTTAATAATTATTAGTCTATATATTTATAAAGTTGATTATTAGATTTCCATTTGATCCTCTGAAACTTAAATTTGAAACTTTTGTATTTCAGTCATGATTCATAATTGTAATTGTAATTCATATCTTGTGTTAGAGATGCCAACTTGACTATCTACCAAGCAACAAAATGAACTCTTATCAAGCTTGAATTAGCTTGTGAGTCGTTACCCTACAAAAGTAACAATATACAAGGAAAGAAACTAGTTTATACGAACCAAAACTATATCAAGTGCCATAACAACCAAGTTTTGGACAAGAAGCAGGGGCGAAGTATTGTTGGGGTTAGGGGTGGCCCTTGGCCCCCCTGTTTTTTGGCGCAGTAGTGGAAATTTGCATTTTTCATAGGTAAATTGAATCTGGTTTGAGTCCGGCCCCCACCGATTTTCCACTACCAATAAAAAAATTGAGTTCGGCCCCCACCGATTCCGAAACCAAGCTTCGCCACTGACAAGAAGCTACCTTTGGTTGAGTGGCTCGAAACCTTTATACGGCCCAAATTAGTTCGAGTTTTTAACAAACGAATGAAGAGCCATAAATTATCTAAGCAGTTTAACTCGATGTTATGGGTTACGTTTGTTTTGATAAAACACAATTATCATCACGTCATGTTATGAACATGGTTACTAATATTTATCATGACAGACGCTATACATAGTACAATCACAAATTCACAATAAACTATGGGCTGGTCTTGATTTGACTATGGCCCAAAATCATATTGGGTTTGTAAGGCCCAACTCATCAAAATCTACATTAATTCACGGGAACCTTTCGACTTTAATTTCCATTTTGAATATTTTTACAGTTATATCCCTTATATTATGTATAAATTAAAATAATAGTTCTATTTTAATTCACTCGTTTAATTTTGGATCATTTCGTATCAAAAAGTATAATTTGTTTAAGATATTAATCTATTATCATACTTTACCCACCACCGTGGTCGAGGTTTTAGTTGTTCATGCAAGGGGAAGCATAAAAGCATTAAATCTCCGTGTAAGTGTAACTAGCTTTGGAGACAGTCCGACTCTTTATTACATTACAAGCGAGAATTCACATGTATATATGTACGGGTGAGGGTGTGAGACCTGATTACTAGGGATGGGCATTTCGGTATTAAATACCAAAAATACTGATACCGAACTGATCGTGATATCGAAAATACCGATATCGGTTTGTTTTCGATACCAATTCGGTACTAAGTTTTGGTGAAAATCGGTACCGGTATTTTCGGTTCGGTAGCCGTTGATTAGCTTAAAATGTAGACATTGCACCGATATCGTACCGTATATTTTCGATATCGGTATCGGCACCAACTTTTGGCAAAAATCAGTATCAGTATTTTCGGTTCGCTACGGTTGCGTACTTAGCTCATCCCTATTGATTACCATACTTAGAATGTAGGGATGGCAATCAAACCCGAACCCAATGGGTAAACCCGAATCCCGACACATTTGGGACGGGTTTGGAGTCGGGTAATCAGGTATGGGCCCGAGTATGGGACTAGTTTTTATTTTTTTCGCGGGTTTGGGATGGGTTTTTGGGATTAGATGATATACCTGTTTACATGACCCAATTATCCGATAAAGTATACTCATTTACCCGATTAGATACCCGATATAGTTTCTTATATATCTTTTTAAATATGTATGCATAATATATCTAATTGTCTATCTAGATTGTCATTTTGTGCTAAAAAACACCAATAATTACCGTATATTATCTATTATTTATGCCTTTTAGTGTTTTTATAAGATTTAAGTATTTTATATTTATACATTGTAATCATTTACATACATAATTAATAATGCTAAATGTATTGGTTAGTAGTTACCAATAGATACCTGATGGGTTTTTAGTCGGATATACTCAATGGGTAAATTTTAAAAATTAATGGGCTTACCCGAAACCTGCGGTTATA
Organism: Ambrosia artemisiifolia; assembly: GCA_032199755.1. Classification (NCBI taxonomy): domain Eukaryota; kingdom Viridiplantae; phylum Streptophyta; class Magnoliopsida; order Asterales; family Asteraceae; genus Ambrosia; species Ambrosia artemisiifolia. The sequence continues at coordinate 57,105,878 of CM063519.1, forward strand.
CCCGATGGGTAATTACCCGATATAAACCCGACAGGTTTTGGGACGGGTTTAGGACAAGCATACCTAATCGAGTATGGGGTTGGGATTACCTAAACCCGTCCCAAACCTGACTCATTGCCATCCCTATTAGCAGTGGCGGACATACCATGGGAGAAGGGGTAGCGTCCGCTACCCATCAATTTTTCCGGCATAGTGGAAAATTTCTATATTTTTTACGTTTTTCGTATTACATCACCCGTAAATACTATCAAACGTTCCCTCTAAAATTTTGGTCTAGATCCGCCACTGCGTATTAGAATGCAACATGCTAGGGATCTCAAGAGGAGAAACTAGCTTTTTCATTTGTTTCAAATAATGCGATGTCCTATCCAGGACAGATCAATAATTGTCCTTATGACAAATGAGAGTATATTGTAAAAAAACCTAGAAGATAAAGGAATAAGATATGTATCTACAACTAACAAGTGAGAATATTTCAGCAGTTTTCTTCTGAAAGCGTGTCCCGGTGATGAAGCCTTTTGACTAACCTCTTTTGTCACATATGTAGTGATTGAAGCTTTCTCATTGAAAATTTATCATGTTACAGACGACGATGTTGTCATGAAGATAGTGGGATACCAGTCCCCATTTGCTAGTAGCGCCCCAACACCCTCTATATATGTGTGGTGTTGGTACTTATTCATTATGGCTCTTGCGTTTGTATTACTAGCAGGAACCCGCGCGTTGCGGCGGGACTGCACGATGTTTGGCTATATATAATTGGCATGTATGTAATTGATATGTTTACTTACATCTTCTTCAACCGTCCACGGGCCTTTCTTTACATGTGATTTATCACAACACGGAGGTCGTCTTCCCATCGATTAATTATAAAATTACAAACACAAACACATAGTAGATGGAATGGGAATGGTGGCGGGGATGCATGTTTTAGAAGCATTCATATGATGAGGGGTTGTGAGTGGCATTTAACAATGCTCAAGCAACAAAAGCATGTAGAATTGACTTTCTGTTGTGCATACTGTATGCATGATCACCTCATGTGTTATTTCTGTATGCTCCATAAATCAAAGGAAAAAACAAAACAATAATGTCTAAAATAATATTGTTACATGGTAAGTTTTTTTTTTTTTTACTAATGACATTAGACTAATCATTGACTACAGGATGTGTTCGACTTACGATATTTCATAAAGTGGTGACCAAACCATGAAAATTGAATAGGGGCATACTCCAATACATATGCATCTAATAGTGCTCCAGCAGTAGACCTAAACTTCGGAATGCCAAGGAAAATTAAAAGTTCATGGTAAGTTTCAAAGTTGAAAATACACAACAATGTAAATAATAAAAGGATTTGGAAGATATTATGGCGCCTTTCGATGAAATTGGACTGCAGCACTACAATGACAAACCAAAATCAATCAAACAATCTTGAGTCATTCATCAAAGACTCTTGTATAAACCCACAAATCAAAATCTAATTAGAAATAGTTATCCACAATCACCGGTGACATGATGATCGTAGAATGAAAAATGAGTGACAAACTTAAATTAGAACATATTAAGGTTTGCTTGGAAGTTTCTTTATGGGTCAGCATGAGAAAAAAGGAACATACAAATGTATTCCAATAACCGTTGGTTTCTAACGTATGGATTAACTGGTCCCATGAATGAAATTAAGAACACTATCATTGATGCTTGGAATCATCGATCTAGATCTATAACCGTACGATGGCATCTTAAAGAATTTAAACAGGCGATTTTCTGTTGGGAGAGTGGATGCGTGAAGCACATGTTCTACGTTTAGCTTTAAGACGTGTTTTATTAGCAAATCATAAAGATAACCATAGGAGATATATATATATATATATATATATATATATATATATATATATATATAAGGGGAGGATCAAATGAGAAGAAACTTAATTTAAGAACAAAAAGAAGAAATGATATTATGGTAAAACATTAAATCCTATACTATAACTCCTTTCATTAATTATTCACTTTGTCCTACACATATCATAATTCATCCAACATAGATATAGGCTACACATATCGATATGTATCCTACACATATCAATATTCATCCTACAAATTAAAATTCGCCCTTTATTTATCATACACGTCTCGAAATTAATCCTACACATATTAGAGTTCATCCTAAATGAATCCTACATTTGTTTTGTAATGATATATTTTGAAAAGGAGTTATGACTTTCATTTATAAAGCTAGTTTAGGGGGGTTACAAACATTTAATACCAATATCAAATGAAACATTTTTATTGGTTCAAACTTCTTCTTTTTCTTCTTAGAAAACAATTTCTTCTCATTTGAACTCTCCACTATATATATATACACACACACATAGATGTAGATTATTATTTCTATTAAGGATTTTTCAGCAACGTGGTAGCTTAAATTTGTGTAATTTCATTACAATGCTTCTTGATATCATCTTATATTATGAATTATCTAAGATATTCTATGCCATGATGTTAAACTTTTCAAATGCTTCAATGGTTTTAATACCACTATTAATTATTTTTAATAAGTTAAACAAGTTGATTTAATAGTTGTATTAAATTTCTCTTGACGACTAAATGAAATGACATTTTTACCCATTTAAATGAATATGAAATGACAATATTACCCGTACAGAACCCATTATATAGTAGTATAGATTATTGTACTATTGTTTTTACTTTATCGGTTTTAATAAATTTTGTAACCCAAAATAAACATTAGTAACTTCTTCGGTGACTTCATGAGTAAGGTAAAGAAGCGATGTAGGCACTAGGCACGTGAATGAATGAAACCATAAATTGGGCAGCTTCCTTAAATCCTTCCACCCACCAATCGCTATCATTATCCCTTTTTAATCTAATGAAATTTAATACTATGGTTCACGTTCTATTTAGTAGTTGGGATAAAGTTGCCCTTTTTTATACATTTTTGGTGGTCGTAGCCAGTGGTGGACCCTGGATATTGTACCGATTGGATCTCATTTTTTTCGGCATTAAGATTTTTCATAACCAAACGTTAGAATTTTTGGATCGGTCGGGTCACGTAGGGTTGGTCCAGGTGGGGAACATAATAAAATACAATTCCATAATAAAACATCTCCCAACACTTATCGTTGCAACCCGCTTGACCCATTCATAAGAAAATGAGTAGAAATTGTCATCTCTAATCAAGATATGTTACACACCATAATTGGTGTTGCAATGAAACTATCAAACCAAATAAAGGCAGATGATGACCAATAACATCATATTGGAAATACCAAGTTCTAAGTCGTCAGATAAGCTAACAATAAACGATGGAGCTTGAAGCAACTATAAATGGAATTGCCTAAATATTGCTTTGCAACAGAACAAAAATACTAAGGTTGTATGACATATAGGAACTTAACAATGAATTAAACACGTCATACTGAAAGTAATTTTGAGAATTTTGACCGGTTATTGAAGAATTTCTTTGAAAATAAAACAAAATAACCTAGCACATAAGAATTTTGAAAACCCAAAAATATGTTTCACAATATCTAAAATTAGAATAATATCACACCAACAATACATGCACCCATTTAACGAGGCACAACAAGAGCATAAGGTTTATAGTTTTCAAGAAAATCACTCACAACACCAAGCTTAACGCCAAAGGCATTATAGCCCAGCGGCATCTTGGTGGTGGGATAAGACTTAGAAACTATAAGGTCTTGGTTTGAATATCACAAGGGGGTTTTTCTCATAATTATGAGTTGCATCCTAAATTGGTGACATGGTGGTGGAATATGATCGCGTGGTAACACTCGTGGCACGATGATACTCCAGTGATCTGTGAGTGATTCCAATTGGCCGTTCAAAAAAAAAAAAAAAAACAACACCAAGCTTAACGTTGATCCTATGGGTTCCATAATCCATCTATTTATTTTTATGGGGTCATTGAAAATTTTAACATACCGTCTCTACTATATTTTTGAAAAACATTAGGGTCCCGGGACCCCGACCCACATAAGGTGGGTCCACCCCTGGTCGTAGATGTAAAAAGTAACTTATACAAATCTAGTCACTCGTAAACTATTTTATATTGGTTAATTAAGCGTTTGAACAAAGTCAAACATATAAGACTATGTGTAATGTGCATTATAGAGGCATGAATGAGCTTGATAACGTCCTCACACAGCTCCCGTGGGCATAAGTTGTGTTACCCATTACACATTTTTTTTAAAAGGGCATTATTATGCTGATGTTCATTATGTATGGTCTAAGAGCCCAAACCTGAGACCGAGCCCAAGCCTAACTTTATATGTTAACTTAATTAGCATTGTGAGTCTAAACGAGTGTATATTATTTAAATTTAATAATTTTTAATAACATTGTAAACGCGGTAGTAAGCACATATAATAATAAATATTACTTCCTGATATACGATTATAAATATACTAGATTATATTCCGGAAGCTTCTCAGGATAGACAAATCTAATATGAAATCATAAAATGTGAATAAGAATGAAAATATATATTAAAAACGTGCACCACCATGGATTAATGAATACTAAAAGTTATTAACCTTTGGATTAATGAATACTTAAAAGTGTAGAAGCACCACCACCACACCTTCCACCCACGCCACCGCACCTCCCACCACCTTTGACTCTCTCTCTCCCCATCTCTCTCTCTCTCTACACCAACTGCACCACCACCGGCATGGGCGGTTCTACTCTAGGGCTAGACCCCGGCCCACCTAGTTTTTTCGTTTCGTAGTGTAAATTTTTTCGAAAATTTTTGTATGTATTGATTAGCCCTATCAGATTGAGCCCGACCCTATTAGGTTTTTCATTCAAGATCCGCCACTGACCACCGATAACTATCCCCACCCTTTGTATTTATTATTTAAACCATCGATCCATCAATTAGTATAATCAGTAAGAATGATAACAGGGATGTTGGTGGTTACCGTGCATTTACATCTTGACTAGATCTCAAGCATCGAATATTCGAATGTTGTGTCTAAGCCCCACCGGAACCTTACATCCTTCGCCGGCCGTTTCTGAACATCATCGGAACCCAGACCCAACGTCACCGTCATCTTCCGTCGTCGAAATAACCCCACCATACGCCACCACAGCAACCACCGAGACCACCAATCACCACCTTCGAGCCCCTTCTTCCTCAGACAATGAGCGGTTGGTGAACAGAACTAGCTTCCAACTTTGTAACTTGACAAAACCATTAGAACAAATTTATATAATCTTGTTTACAAAGGTCGGTGACTATGACACCGACCAAGTTTATAAAATTACAAAACTCACCTCTCAACTTTGTAACTTGACAAAACCCAACTTTCTAGGTTGACAAAAATTACCCCCCAATTTTCTTACATGACAAAAAAGCCCCCTCATACTTTCTAACTTCTCTTTAACCCTCAAACTTTTGCATGTAAGTCATTATAACCATAAACACTGCTATAATATCATAACCCCTCTTACTTTGTAATTGTCACTTTGACCCCCTCAAGTTTTCTAAAGCTTCTAGCATACCCTAAAACTAATTACTTAAATTTGAGTCCGTCTATGCTTTAAGATAATTTGTGTTTGAATATGTGTCAAGTCAATCATAAAATTTTGTCAATTTGTACGTATTGCGTTGGACTACGTTTGGACGTAAATGTTGTTTGGAAACGAATCGGGTCAAATGTAATACGTTTTCATTTGACGGTATAAATTTGAGCTACCATCAATGTTGCAAAAGTCGCTAGGCGTTCCCTACTCTGTCGATTGGGAAGTTGTGAGTACCGGCCTAGGCGGGAAGTGCTCGGATATGGTAAATAATAATGAAAATTAATTATTTGGATTCATATTTTTGAAATTCATAAGAAATCTACAAATAAAATTAAATTTTCTAGTCATCCTTTAATTAGTGAAATTAAATAAAAAATTTGAGGAATGCCCGAATTTGACCGAGTCAGACCTAAGTTTGACCGAGTTATACCCGAGTCTGACCAATTCCATCTTAATTTCGACGAGACACACCCGATTTTATTTTGACCGAGTTATCGATTCCTGCCGATTTCGCCGATCCATGCCCGAGTTTTGTCTTGCTCGAGTTTGACCAATCCCGATTTCGATTCGTGTTTACTGAGTTGCTGAAAATTGCCAAGTTGGAGCTCCAATTACCGAGTCCAAGCCGATCCCAAGGCCGACTTGTACAACCTTAGCATCCATACATTTCGAGGTAAATTTAGTTCGGAACGAATCTGGTTGATTGTAGTCTATACTTTATGACGCTGTGTATTGTTTGGAAACAAGTTGGTTCAAATATAGTACATTTTCATTCAACGGTGTGAATTCGGATTATTCTACGTTTTGACGTAAGTTTAGTTCGAAAATGAGTCGGGTTAATTATAATCTACACTTTATCATATCGCGTATGGCCTCGCCAAAACGTGACACGGTAAAAAAACTAGTATAGTACAATTTGCTTATGATATGAATATACTGATGTTATATAATTATATACTTTTCTTTATTTATTAACCTTGGAAAGTCATGTAGAATAAAATAAAAAACTAATAACATTAATGGTAAAAAGAAAAAGAAAAAACACTATCATGTAGCTTTAAACTTGTCTTTTGTTTTTAACGCATAATGCATAACTAGTAAGATTGTATATTGGGGAGGAGTGCATAATGCATAACTAGGAAGGTTGTGTATTGGGGAGGATTGTATTAGGTTCACTAATGGGGTCCAGCAAGGAGACTCATTGGCCTTTTGTTTTGAATGCATAATGCATAACTAGTAAGGTTGTATATTGGGGAGAAGTGCATAATGCATAACTAGCTAGTAAGGTTGTATATTGGGGAGGAGTGCATAATGCATAACTAGGAAGGTTGTGTATTGGGGAGGATTGTATTAGGTTCACTAATGGGGTCCAGCAAGGAGACTCATTGGCCTTTTGTTTTGAATGCATAATGCATAACTAGTAAGGTTGTATATTGGGGAGAAGTGCATAATGCATAACTAGCTAGTAAGGTTGTATATTGGGGAGGATTGTATTAGGTTCACTAATGGGGTCCAGCAACGAGACTCATTGGCCCCTCTTCTTTTTGTTGCTCTTGTTCTGCACCATCTCGTCCATCGCGTGTAGGATAGTTGTAACGTACCTTTTCTTGCTTGGTATCTGAATGATGGCACGATTATAAAAGAGGTGGCAAAAATGGCTAAAACTTTGGCTATCATCGGGTTTGAGGGGTCATGTTTGGGCTGCAACTTATCATCAAGAAAAAAACCAATTAAAATAATTCTTATACTACTATCACAGTTACTACTAACCACCACTACTCCTGATGTCATTGCTGCTGCCCCTCCGGCCCAAATTTTTTATACATGTGTTTTGTTTTTTTCTCAAAAATTCTTTATTCAGTTAATTCATATCACCTCATTAAATTGCTCTTGACAATTTTTTTACATGCACAACTTTTTCTCAAATAAAAATAAATTTAAGATGTGATTAGCATTAGTAGCACACAGTCGCTAGCGATGACCAACATCGCACAAACTCATATTAGAAAAGAAATAAACAACGAAAAGAAACAAAACGAACGGAAAGTAGACGTAAAAATGAGCAAAACGTAAAACATACAAAACAATAACTAGGTCGATCTAGGACCATCACGTTGTAATGGAAATTTTCAGGAAAAATAAGCGTAAAAACGTTAAACCACACACGCACGTTGTGGCTTGTTAATTCGCAAAATTGAGACCGAAGCGTAAAACACAAAATTTAAAAATGAAAAGTATAGGGAACTACAATTGAAAGCGATTTTGAGATGAAATTGCAAAAGATGTACAAGTATTAGGCTAAAAATATAAAAATTAAAGATTAAAAAAGATGGATACAACTAAAACCCATGGTATTAAAAGACATTTTTGTCCAAGTCAAAAGGTCCATTCCCCTTTTTATTTAGTGCAAAAGATAGGCAAGGTTATTATATCTGTAAAACTCAATCACTCAATTATAATCAAAACCAAGGTGTACAATATATAGACCTATCATAAACGAATACAATAGCTACACATAAAAGACGGACATTGATTCTTTTTTCGGCTTCCATCTAAAATTTTTCAATTAATTTTCAGTTGGATTCCTATAACTTTTGTGGATTTGCAGCTACCACATGGGAGTGAATGTGACCGAATTTGCATTCTCTATGCTACAAGGATTTGATATATGATCCATCAATTGACCAACATAAATCTTTCTGGCAGACGCCACTGTCCTTGCTACCATTTCAATTTAGCCATGGATATGTCAAGTTCTTGGAATCATAAAGTTCTTGGAATCATCAGTTTTATCAATTTGCTTTGTATGCCTCAGGCTTCGGGTTCAAAACCTGCCTCTGCCTTTTTTATTTTAAGTTGTTTTTTTCTTTTCAACTTTCTTATACTTTAAAACTGTTTTTGATAAAGGTTGGTTTACCTCAAAATGCTAAACTATACTAAAACTCATAACTCTAAAAGATAAAGTTGTGAGTTACCATAGTGGTGGAGTGGTAGTGTAGAAAATATTGAATCTGACACGAATACAACTCAAATCTCTCTCAATCAACCAAACAACAATAACCAATCATCCACAAACTATAAGACATAGAAATAGCGACAAAAACGGTGACCAAAACTTTTATTAGTTAACCAACCCAAAAAACACCCAACCAAACCCAGAGATCTTAACAAACGTTAAGATCAGAAACAATACAAAGTTCACATCAACTACTGAATGATAAGTTCAGTAGTTGATTGATAATAACAATATAAAACAATACAACTCAAAGAAACTTACACCAGAAACCCTAATTACAAACCCTAGAGAGAGACTGAACAAGACAAAGAAAACGAATGAGCTAAACTGGTAACTCGTAAAGCTGGTCGCCTTATATAGGCAATCTCTTTTTGATCCAACGGCTACGATCAATCCAATCCAACGCTCCATATAATGCCAAGTCAATGATCTGTGTGAGAAAACACACAAACAAACACAAATATAAAGACGACCCAGTTCATACGAACCAGACCAATCACTCTTATATGAACCTTCCAAATGAACCCCCAGATTATATCAAACACTGATGGGCTAACCGTTAAGTCAAGCCCAACTATCCAATAATCCAATAATCTAGAAGCCCAAAACATTACAACTTATTTAAGGCCCAATATCAGTAAATCGAATTATATAAAAAACGTTACATATTTTAACATCCCCCCTTAATTCGATTTGCTGAACATGTCTGTTAAACTTAACTTGCTGCAAAGCAAGTCATGTTGTGACCCATATAACCCTTTAGTAAAAATATCAGCAGTCTGCTGATCAGATGTTACCTTTATGATTTCAACAAACTTACTACTTACTTTTTCTCTCAGAAAATGCAAGTCTAATTCAAAGTGCTTTGTTTTTTCATGAAACACAGGATTCTCAGCTATAGAGATAGCTGATTTACTATCACTAAACACCTTTAATGGTAAGTCAATTTTAACACTCAACTCACTAAGAAGATTAAACAACCACACCAATTCACAAGTGACAGTACATAAGGCTCTGAATTCTGCCTCAGCAGATGACCTGGAAACAACACTTTGTTTCTTACTTTTCCAAGAAACCAAGTTAGAACCCAGAAAGACACAATAACCAGTGACTGACTTTCTGGTTTCAAGACATTTGGCCCAATCAGCATCAGCATATGCTGATAGACCAAAGTCATTACTCTTTTTAAACATCAACCCTTTTCCAGGAGATGTTTTTAAATACCTAAGTAACCTTAAAGCTATATGTGAAGTTGCTTCAGTCGGTTTATGCATAAACTGACTAAGGAACTGAACAGCATAGCTTATATCAGGCCTGGTGAGTGATAGGTAAATTAATTTACCTAAAAACTTCTGAAAACCTGTTACATCTTGTAAAAGTTTCTCGGATTTTTCCTTCTTCATAGACAAAATATAATTTTGTTCAATTGGAACACTAACTGGTTTACAGCCTAAATATCCAAACTCACTTAACAAATCTAAACAATATTTCCTTTGATTTAAACATATACCAGTTTCAGAATACAAAACTTCAATACCAAGAAAGTATTTCAATTTTCCTAAGTCTTTTATTTGAAAACTTTCTTTTAAAAGACTTTTAACATTATCAATTTCAGATTCACTATTTCCTGTGATGACAATATCATCCACATATACAAGCAAAACAACAAACACACCATTTTGTGACTTAACAAACATAGAATAGTCACATATACTTTGAACAAAACCAATTTTAACCAGAACATCAACTAACTTCTCATTCCACTTTCTAGGAGCCTGTTTTAGCCCATATAATGACTTAACCAACTTGCATACCTTTGACTCATTTCCTGAAGAATATCCTTCAGGAAGAGCCATATAGACATCTTCACTAATAGACCCATACAGGAAGGCATTATTGATGTCTAACTGGAATAAAGGCCAACTGTTTTGAACTGCTAGACTGATAACAGTTCGAACAGTTACCATTTTAACAACTGGAGAAAAGGTTTCTCCAAAGTCTATACCTTCTCTTTGGTTGTAGCCTTTGGCTACTAACCTAGCCTTGTATCTATCCACTTCACCATTGGATTTATACTTGATTTTGTATACCCACTTACACCCAATAGCCTTCCTATTAGGTGGTAAGTCAGTAACAACCCAAGTATTATTCCTATACAAGGCCTCCATCTCACTATTCATAGCTTCTATCCACTTGGGATTCTTTGAAGCTTCATAGTAAGTTGTAGGTTCAAACAGTTTATTCACATTGGAAACAAAACACATATTTTCAACAGACAGGTTTGAATAATTAACAGACTTATCTATTCCATACTTAACCTTCCCATCAAGGACAAAATCATTAAACCTTTTAGGTAGAACAGACTCTCTAGTAGAATGCCTAAAACCACTAACTCTATCTCCCTCAGGGGTTGCAGTCTCATCACTTGAGTCTCCAACATCTGAGGCGTTAGCCCCCCTCCTTTCTGAACCACTATGTGGCTGATCATGTTCATGGTCTACCTCTCTAGTGATTCCAGGAGGGTCACCTAACTGACCCTCAGGAGAAGACTCATGAGTCCCACTTGGTTCCCCTTCATCATCGGGAGGACTCATATTATCATAGTCATTTGAAGAATCTTTGGTTTCAAAACAATCAAAAAAGTTTAAATGATTTAAATTTTCAAAAACAGTTTGTTTTATGTCTGTTTTAAAAGGATATATGTTTTCATAAAATTTAACATCTCTAGAAAACTCTATTTCTTTGTTTTCTAGACTTAAAATCTTATAACCCTTTTTTAAGAAAGAATATCCAATTAAGACACACTTGTTAGCTCTACTAATCATTTTATCAGAATCATTAAAAACAGTTTTAAAACAAAGGCAACCAAAATTTCTTAAATGACTAAGTTCAGGGGGGAACCCATATATCAACTCATAGGGACTCTTACCAGCTAACACAGAAGAAGGTATCCTGTTAATAAGATATGATGCAGTAAGAATACAATCAGACCAGAATCTAAGAGGAACACCACTTTGGAATAGTAATGCCCTAGCTGTGTTCAAAAGATGCCTGTGTTTTCTCTCCACAACACCATTTTGTTGTGGAGTATAAACACAAGATGTTTGATGTAAAATACCTTTTTTATTACAAAACTCAGTCATTTGTTTATTTACAAATTCTGATCCATTATCACTTCTTAATACTTTAACATTTTTACAAAACTGTGTCTTTATCAATTCACAGAAGTTGACAATATTTTCAAATACTTCAGTTTTGTTTTTCAACAGATACACCCAAACAGACCTTGAAAAATCATCTACCACAGTTAGAAAATATTTATATCCTTCCCTACTAGTCACCTTATAAGGTCCCCATACATCAAGATGTATTAGATCCCCTATAACTTTAGTTTTATGATCACTAATAGGGAAAGGTACTCTGACTTGTTTAGCCTTGTGACACACATCACAAGGTTGAGAGTCAGGCATCCCTATATTAAGACTCTCTTTTAACACAGCTAGAACTTGACTAGAAGGATGTCCTAGTCTACTATGCCAAAGACCATGTTCACTAACACTATTAAAACACACATTACTAAGACTCACATTATCACCTACAAAGTATAGACCATCCTGCTGTCTACCAGTCACCAGGACTCTCTTTGAGTTGGAATCCTGGACAGAACAAGAATGTTCATTAAACAGAACATCCAACTTATTGTCTTTAGACAATTTATGAACCGAAACTAGATTCACACAATAATCAGGTATATAGAATACATCAGTCAAAACAACCCCATCTGCTAATTTAATATCACCTATCTTAGTTACTCTTGCATTAGTGCCATTTGGATGTTTTACTAACATATTATAATTTGACACATCTACACAATTAACCATATTCTTATCACTTCCTACCATGTGCTGATTAGCACCAGAGTCCATGATCCAACCAAGAAGCAGAGCAAATTTAAGAGAATTAGAACAATTTGAAAAACTTTTCAACATACCAGACAACTTAGACAGAACAGATATACTAGAAAAACCATTTATCAAAACAGACTCACCTCCAACATTAGAACTCTGTGGATCTCCTCCTGGTTTCTCACTAATCAGACTCATCAATTTTGTGATCTGTTCAGAAGTAAAAGGAGAACCAGAAGTAGACACATTTGCACAAACATTATTACTTGAATTACTAGATCTAGGATTATTGAAATTGTTGTTATTGTTTCTGTTAACCTGACCAACAGAACCTCTTTTAGGAGGATAACCAACAATTTCAAAGCACCTATCAATAGTATGTCCAATTCTATTACAATGAGTACATTTTAGATTAGGATTAGGTCCTCTATTATTACCATTATTATTACCAGTGTTATTTATAGACCTTCTCCTATTATCCACAGAGTTAGATTTAGCAACAAACGACACACCAGCACCTTTTGATCCACTACTAGCACCTCTATGAGATTCCTCTCTAGAGACAATAGCAAAGGCTGTCTTTACAGAGGGCAGTGGATCACTGGTTAACAAAGTGGTCCTAACTGGTTGATATACTTCATCAAGCCCCATCAAGAATTGCATGAGTTTAATAAGGGAATTAAAATCATTGAATTCTTTTGAAGCTTGACAAGTACACATAGGCAGTTGAACTAAGGAATCAAACTGCTTCCACATTGTGTTCAACTTATGATAATACTCTGCAACAGAACTTCCATTCTGTGACAGACTATTGATCTTTTGATGTAAGTTGAACATAACACAACCATCAACTCTATCATATGTTTCCTTAAGATCAATCCACACATCTCTAGCATATTTAGAAAACACTTGACCTAAATACAATTCTTCACAGACAGAATTAATCAACCAAGACAAGACCACAGAATTACATCTATCCCATTGATTAGCAAGCACTTCATCATCAACAGATTTTATACAAGTACCATCTATGAATCCCATTTTATTTTTAGCTTGTAAAGCTAGTTTCATAGAGTTAGACCACACAGAGTAGTTCTCTGTTCCTTTTAGCTTAATACTAATAATAGTCAGACTTGAGGTGTCACTTGGATGAAGGTACAAGGGATCACTAATGTCCAGTTTACTAACCAAAGTTTGATCAGAACCTGGATTAGCACCCCCTCCACCTCCTCCACCAGGGTTAACAACATCACCCATATCTAATCAGTCAATCAAGAGAATACACAACCAGAAGAACAATAAATCCTAGAAGGACGAAGCTGAGTCAGTGTACAGATAGTGGATTCGTCACTCAATGGTGTCCACCCAGTTCTTAACTCAGGAGCCCTTTTATTAACTATATATTATATAGTATTTATATATATAACAAACAACCAAATAACCAGACAATGAACCAAGAACAAGTAACAATCAATCAAAAAACAAACAAGACACCAAGTAGTTTGGCCAATACCGGTCCACCCTAACCCGGTCAGTGCCTCTAGACACAACAACAAAAGACAACAGAGGAGAATGGAACAATCTCACCAGAAACTCGTAGTCTGTAACCTTCACTTAGGGTTACAAGACCAGAGAGCAAGCAGCACAGCTATCCAAGCCCACAATCAATCACCAGAATCAAGATCCAGAGCCACCAGCCAACAATGGTTGACAACAAACCCTAGATCTACAACAGATAACCAAAAAACCAAGTAATAGACAAGATCTAAAAAGATCAGATCTATTACAACCAAAAAATAGAAAAGACAAGATCTACAAACAAGATCAGATCCTTCCTTCAAACCAATAGATCTGTTAAAACTTATTAACAGATCTTCAATCCAAGAACCAGATCTATAACAGATCAGATCCTTGACCTAATACAGCGGAATAAAGAACGACACAATAAGATCAAGAGCCTTAAGCTCTGATACCATGTAGAAAATATTGAATCTGACACGAATACAACTCAAATCTCTCTCAATCAACCAAACAACAATAACCAATCATCCACAAACTATAAGACATAGAAATAGCGACAAAAACGGTGACCAAAACTTTTATTAGTTAACCAACCCAAAAAACACCCAACCAAACCCAGAGATCTTAACAAACGTTAAGATCAGAAACAATACAAAGTTCACATCAACTACTGAATGATAAGTTCAGTAGTTGATTGATAATAACAATATAAAACAATACAACTCAAAGAAACTTACACCAGAAACCCTAATTACAAACCCTAGAGAGAGACTGAACAAGACAAAGAAAACGAATGAGCTAAACTGGTAACTCGTAAAGCTGGTCGCCTTATATAGGCAATCTCTTTTTGATCCAACGGCTACGATCAATCCAATCCAACGCTCCATATAATGCCAAGTCAATGATCTGTGTGAGAAAACACACAAACAAACACAAATATAAAGACGACCCAGTTCATACGAACCAGACCAATCACTCTTATATGAACCTTCCAAATGAACCCCCAGATTATATCAAACACTGATGGGCTAACCGTTAAGTCAAGCCCAACTATCCAATAATCTAGAAGCCCAAAACATTACAACTTATTTAAGGCCCAATATCAGTAAATCGAATTATATAAAAAACGTTACATATTTTAACAGGTAGGCGGCCATGTGGTCACTTTAAGTGACCCGAGTTCGATCCCCATTTTCAACACTTTGGTTGGATATATGGCAATGATGGGAGAGCTTGGCCTTCCCGGTGGAGGGAGCTTGGACCTGAGCTGACCCGGTTTTCATCCGGCCGTTACTCCGGCGGGCGACAGTAAAACTGAGCTCGTGTGGAGGCAGTACAGTTTCCGGGCGGGAGCCGCTAGCAGCCCACACAACCCCCAGCGTGGGCCCGTTTAAGACAACATAGACTGTGGGTGTGGAGGGTCAGCCGGTCAGGGCCTGCTGTGCGGGTATGACAACTTCCGAGTAAAAGAAAGTCATCTTCCAAAAAAAAATAACCAAAACTAAACTGACACAATCTTCAAGACAATCCATGTTATATATTCTTTTGTTTAGTGTTTATTTGAGTGTCTTAACTTCCCGGTGTGACCGAGTAAAAGGCAATATTTTTTCACTTTTTTTAACAATAATTTCTTTACACCTAAATGCTATTTAACTTTACATTCGTGATGATTTGAACCTATATCACTTTACAGCGGACACACGTCATATCAATAGAACACTAGTTCGTAAGTATGATTTTTCAGTTGGCACGCATTCTGTCAAACATGGTTAATGATCTCCCAAATATCTACAATACCCCCAAGCAAGTACACTCCAACCCACAAGATCCCTTACCAACGTCCACAACTATTCAATGTTTTATAATTAATCAACCATCGACTAAAATATCAACCATGTGTCCCATATATGACAACAATCCCTTAACTTTGTTTCCCATCAATCCACAAAAAAAACAAACAACTTGCCATAATAATTTATTAAAAAATTAAAACGAGTCTAATCTTAACCCATCTTCCACATTTAATAAAAAAAGCCCGATTTAAAAAAAAAAAGTCATACATCATCCACCCACCCTGCCATCTCATTAAAAATTCTAACGTCCCCACCACCTTTTCCAAGTCTCCGTATCTCCTCCGTCAATCTCGCCGTTTACTTTATATAACCCATATCTTTATATTATTTAACGTTTTCCTTCTCTTCACTCCACACCACCGTTACGGCGTCACCCCCACCACCATGCTTCCCATCACCACCCTCACATTATTATTATTATTCCTCTTCACTCCTTCTTCCTCCTTCCCCTTCGGTAACATCATCATTCCATATATACACTTTCATCATATTATTATTATTAATTATTATTCATTACTCTCACTAACTTCACTCTAACTATTACATTTTAATCTACAGATACGACGTCGTACCACATCGACTGCGGCAGCACAACCACCACCACCGACAAATTCAACACCACATGGCTATCCGACCGTTACGCTTCCGCTGGATCAAACGGCATCGTTTCAGAGCCTCTCTTATTCCAATCGTTCCATGAGAAAACCCTCCGTTACTTCCCTATCTCATCTGGTAAAAAAAACTGCTATAAATTCCCTAATATACCCTCTGGAAGATATTATTTACGCACTTTCACCGTTTACGATAACTACGACGGTAAATCGCACTCTCCGAGCTTCGATTTATCCGTCGAAGGGACCGTCGTGTTCTCGTGGCGGTCCCCGTGGCCTGAGGATATTAGTAGATATGGTGCTTATTCAGATCTTATGTTTTTTAGTTTAGATAGTGATATTGATGTGTGTTTGTATAGTATAGCTACTGATCCTCCGGTTATTGGTTCGATTGAGGTTATTCGGATTGATCCGGATGCGTATGATCCGGTCAAAACCGGGAATGATAGTTCGGTTTTAGTGAATTATGGTAGGTTGACGTGTGGGTCGAATCAGTGGGGGCCGGGGTTTAGTAATGATACGGATGTGTTTGGTAGGGCGTGGCAGTCGGATGCTAAGTTTAGGTCGAGTTCGGTTGGGATTAAGTCGGTTACTGCGGTTAGGGATGTGAGTGGGACTGGTGCTAGGCCGAATTATTTTCCGGCTAAGTTGTATGAGTCGGCGGTGACGTTGACTGGGAAAGGGAGTTTGGAGTATAATTTGCCTGTGGATGCGAAATTGGATTATCTTGTGTGGCTGCATTTTGCGGAGATTGATGTTAGTGTGAATGGGAAGGGGAAGCGAGTGTTTGATGTGGTTATAAATGAGGAGAATGTTACGAGGATTGATGTATTTAAGGAGGTTGGGAGTTTTGCTGCGTATAGTTATCATTATGTGGCGAAGAATCTGAGCGTTGATACTCTGGTTGTGAAGCTTGTTCCTGTTGTTGGGTCGCCTTTGATTTGCGGGCTTGAGAATTACGCCATTGTTCCGGCCGATGTCATGACCGTGCCTGAGCAAGGTATCACTTGATTTATTTTGTAAATTATGTTTAAACTGTGATGATATCATTGGACCTGTATTGTAGCTGCTGCTATGCAAGAATTAAAGGCGTCGTTACGTGTTCCTGAAAGAATGGGTTGGAACGGTGATCCGTGTGCTCCTACTAGTTGGGATGCTTGGGAGGGTGTTACTTGCCATCACGATGGCAATGCTCTTGTAATCTCGCAGATGTAAGTATTTATGTTTTATTTTAATGGAAAACTGATAATTATGCATTTACGCTTGTTTCGACGTATGCTAGCAATCTATTAATTGTATTTGATCCATTGTATGTCGTGATGCTTACAGAGAACTTGCGAGCCAAGGTTTGAAAGGGTACATTAGTGATAAAATTGTTCTTTTGACTAACTTGGTAAGCTTGTAAGTATCATCTGCCTACTGTTATTGTGTGATTGTTCTGCTTTCTATAGTTATATGGTTTACACCCTTTTATTTCGTTTTATCTGCAGGAACTTAAGTTCTAACTCTTTAGGTGGTACTATACCTGCAGGGTTGGGCCAGCATGCTCTTAAGAAAGTGTAAGATTTTACTAGCGGAAAAACTGCCTTTTAGTCCTTGAGGTTTGATGAAAATTGTCATTTCAGTCCAGATCTTTTCGGTGCCATTTTCGTCTAACGTTTTCAAAACATGCTAGCTTAATCCAAAAAGTTCATCGTTTAAAATAGTTGTTAAAAGAGGGGTAAAAACGTCATTTTACATGTTTATTTTATTTTCCATTTTTTTTCTTCATTAAAATAAGAGACAAAAAGACTATTAAAAATGACCATTTTACCCCTCCTTTAACAGTCAAAGTTAATGGCTGTTAAGTTTTTATTTTATTTTATTAAACTGGCATGGTTAGGGACTAACATGACATGAAGTGGAAGTTTTCGTCAAACCACATGGACGAAAGTAATAGATAGTGTATATATAGAAACGATTGTATAGTCAAAGTCATTTAGTATTGATTAGTCAAAGCCATTTAATAGTGATTGAGAGAATAACTCTTGACCTCTTGTATATATTAGCATTCACAGCCCGTCCCCCATCCCCAACCATAAAATTTAAGGAAAAATCATAGTTTTCTAAATTTGCCTCTCACCTTTTCAAAGTCTCTCACATCCCATTCCCCATTCCCCATTCATATCCCCTATATGCTTTTTGTATTATTATTTTCTTTTTTTACAACCAACATCAAACCACTCCACCTTCAATTTGTATTATTTTTATTATTATTAAATGAGATGGGGGAAGTGTGGAAGACCCCATATATGGGGGCTCAACATAGGTTTTTTGCAAATTTTAGAAATGGGGTATGGGGATAGGGGTTGGGATGGAGTGAGTTTTTGTGGGATTTTCTTAAATTTTAAGAATGGGGGAGGGAATAGGGGATGGGTTGTGAATGCCTCGTACTCATATCAATGGAAGATCACTGAAAATTCTTTTTACTTGCACAAAATGACAGTTTACTCTATGATCACCGATGTACATGAAGCATTGATTTATTATTAACTTGAATTTTCCTGGCAATCTGTTTAGAACTAAGCTTCACATAGTGTGACTTATAGAAGCACCTTGATTAACCTAAAGTGTTCGGTTTACTAATCCACACCCGTTTTGTTACATATTTATTTTAAGCCATTTATTTGTTTATTATTATGTTTATATGTTTAACACCCAATTTGATTTTTTCTCAAATATTTTTTACTTGTTATTAAAAGAGACTTAAATACACAGTCTTGTTAATTTTTATTGTCAACATTCCAATAGAACGTTTTAAGAAAATGAAATTGTTTAAAAAGATATTGGTCTTGTTAGCGACTAAGCAGTTGTGACACGTGCTTTGATCGACGTACTCTTAAAGAAACGAAATACTTATAAATGAAGTTGTATTTTATTTAGTTGAACAAGTTCTTATTTACTAAAAATTGGTTATTTTAAAAGAAAGAAATTATTTTATACTTTTTAGTTTTAATGGATCAACTCTTTTTTGGTTAAATTAAATTGGTTTTAGAAAACTCCAGGGCCCTTTTTGGGTACTCTAGGGAACTCGAGGGAATAAATGAGGTAGCAAGCTGTAATTGGTAGTTGGCTAGGGGAGCTGAGGGGAGTTGAAAGATGGATTCCCACCACCCTCATGCAAGCATTGTTATATTTTTTTATTAATGCTTGTTCTTTATGAGCACCAGGTGTATAGAAATAGCTTAAAGATGTTGGAAAAAAATAGTAAGGGTTATTTTGATTTTAGCAAAATAATTTATGAGAACAAGATTTAGACTTTAGGTTGCCCCCCAGTTCCCATAGGATGTGATTTTCCATTTAGGCTGAGTTTTATTTCCTTCTTTTGTTTTAGTTACTCTTTTAAATAATAAAAACCGACTAATCCAAGAATTTCATCCAGGGGATCATTTTGGTTTCATTTATGGTCTTTTTAGAGCCCCAATCAAAGCCTGAATTATAATCTCATCAAAACATTTAAACTATAAATTTTAGATAGGCCTCTAAGCCTTTTCAACGACATTTTCAAATTCCGAAATAGTTAACTGTTGTTTAATGAAGCTTGAGTATTTGTTCTAATTTCATAACAAAACGTGAGAACTTGTAAGAATTATATCATATAATATAAAATGTGAGAATTTGGTCAATTCTCATTAGAAAATACGGTGAAGTATATACTTCACTAATTCTCACACAAGTTTTGATATTTGGTTTGTTATGGATTTTTGTCATTTGTACATTTTGACATCTGTGATGTCTCACTATTTTAACAAATAATGCAGGGATCTATCAAATAATCTGATTACTGGGTCCATACCAGATAGTTTAAGTTCTTCAAATCTACAACTTGTGTAAGCTATGCTATACTCCTTATAGCATGTTTCCAAAACCAGCATGCGTTTCTTTTATAGCCATTTATAAGGTTCTTATTTTAATTAAAAAATTATATTTACTCCATTCCCAGGATCTTGAATGGTAACAAACTGGAAGGACAAGTACCTGAGGAACTTTACTCAATTGGTGTACATGGTGGACTTATTGAGTATGTCCTATTTCAATTCTTTTTTCTTATATTTTCATTATTTGCTAATCAATTGATGTACATGGTGGAGCTATCGAGCAGTCGTTTATCATGATATTAACATCAGTCGTGATCAACGTTGTCAGCCATTTAGTGAGAAAAAGATGAACTATTGTAGACTTTAGTCTTGTTAGTTTATTCAAAATCTAGGTGGGCTTAATGTAGTTTGCTGAAACTAGCACAAAAGCATTTGATAGTCTTGAAAAATGAAGGGTGCTGCAGAAAGAAAAGAAAAAGAATTTGAACCCCTAGAAGGGTAGGAGCAGATAGATCCATTCTAAGGCCTTCTAAGTTCTAAATGAATTTTGAGATGATTAATACCTGTGTCACACCAAGATGCAGGTTCAATGACGAAAGCCACACGAATCTTCAATATAGAATAGGCATGAATTGGAACTTCTATATGGAAACTTGACTTTCTATTCCTTGTAATGCCTCTTGGATGAATTATGACCTCAAGGCCTCACCAAGTTTCAAATTTTGATATATATGCTTATTTTTCTATGTATACTAAGAGGGCCTCTTGTATATCTTCACCTCACCATAAATTTCTTTCCTTTCCGGCCCTTTTCTTTTATTCTAGGCTACAATATCTATGTGATATAGATCAGGATAGCTCTTAGTTTTTATACTTAAATAGTTAGATAATCATTAATTGTTCCTAGCATTTCGACGCGTTAACATTACTTACTTGAGGGTAAACGGGTAAAGATAGGCTACAATATCTACGTGACTCTTTTTCGATAGTTTTGCTATCTAAAAAATGTTCCTTTATGATAATAAACATATATAGATCTTCCCTTCCCAAGCTAAGTATGACAAACACCAAACCACCAAGATATCATTTGATGAACATAAAACATTAAACCGTTAAGATCTCACGCTATGTAAACCGAATGTAGCAAATAGCAATCTCCATCTGTACATTTATCTCATAGTCATGCAACCCATCTATCTCTTTATACTCAAATGTCTCTACCATTGGCAAGTGTTCAATGAACATAACCAGAAGATCCACCTAACCTCGGAAAATCAGTTCTTTCTACCCAAAACCTTGATCACTACATGTCATGAGGAGCATCTATTCAGATGCTACAACCTAAATATTGGTACTACACACCATCAACGCCATTTGAGTAAATGGCAATCAAAAGGGCATGTATTCTGCATGCGTGTATCTACGAAGGCAGCACTGTTAGGATTAGTTAATGAAGATTGACATTGGACAATAGAGTTCAGGTAGAACATAAAGTTTAACGATAGAGTTCATGTATCTTTGTTGAGAATGGCATGGTTCTAAGGTCAGCTATTGGAGTCACAACCCCTATGGAGCAAGAATAACTATGGATCCTGTGTAGTGTATCCATTGCTTCATAAATGTTCGAAGCATGCTTCACCATAATTGGGGATCAATGAAGCACACTTCAATGAAATATTGTTGGAACTTATATCTATCCTTCTTTCAAAGATACTGCATCCTTTGTCTTCTTCTACATGACAACAAATGTAAAGCGAGACAACGTGTCAACTGCACGATTGCACCACCATATGGATCACATAATTTGAAGCTTTTTTGATTCCTCAGATTCCAACCTAATGAATTAGGTTTTGCTCATTAGGTCTGCCGTTTGTAATTTGTTAGGAATGATGCCTCTTGAGTGATTGGAGCCCTTATATTTGACAAGGAGGGATTCCAATATTTTCAGTCAAAAACAATTTTCATTCATTTTCCCCTTCATATTTTTTTTCAGTAATTTCATCTTTTACTTTGCATTTATGGCCATTTCTTCTTTTTCTTCTAGCATCACATTGAAATGCCAAACTCGGTTCTTAGAAGTCAGATTGTCCCTTTTTAGTAAATTAGTAAGAAATCTTTGCTATTTATTTTATGACATGAAATTTTTATTGGATGTTGTGAGATCACAGGATCGATGAGGGTGTGATATTTGAGAGAGAATCTTGAAATGGAAAAGAAACAATACATGTTTACAAATGAAGAGGTTCAACCCTATATATACATTTCGATCGGTTGTGACTTAACCGTCGTGACCCTTCCTAACTATAATAACCGCTAACATATGTTGTGACACACCGGTTCACAATCTATTATTTCTAAACTTAGGATATCTAATAATACTTATGATATATGTTATATGGAAATCAATAATTACTTCTAACATTCTCCCCCCTAATTCTTGATTTCCCAAGGTCTTGTTTATAATAACATTGGTCCTTCATCTTCCTCGTGTTGGATTAGATGAGCTTCCTCCTTTCCTTTTAGTTCTGGACATTTATTTTTGTAGTGTCCAAGTCCATTGCACTTGTAGCATCTGATGTTGCTTCTTTCATCTTGTGCCTGTTTATCGTAGCTTTTCTCGGACCATTTACCTTTACCACGTTGATATCCAGAGTTCCTTTGATTTGTTTTCCATTTTCCACAGTGCTCGCATTTGTCTTCTTTAGCTTTTTCTTTGGTGAATAAGAGCTTACTGTGTGATTCACCTTCTTCTGGTTTCTTGATGCGTTCTTCGTATGCCTTTAATCTCCCGATGGCTTCTTGAAATGGCATAGTCTTAAGATCCGCAAATTGTTCAATTGCAGCAACAATCTGAATGTACTTTTCTGGTACTGAACTGAGTAGTTTTCGAACTAGCCTTTTGTTATCAATTGTAGATCCAAGGTTGTTGGCTTGTGATACAAGTTTGCTAATCTTGCTGGTAAAATCGTCTAGCGATTCTGAATCTTTCATCTTTAATGCTTCAAATTCTGAGTCTAGCGTTTGCAATCTCGCTTCCTTGACTCTGTCTGCACCTACAAATCGTGCCTTTAAATCTTCCCAAATGTCTTTAGCATTCGTGTGATGAGCAATTTGAAAAACAAGTTCTTCGGGCATAGCTTGATAGAGATAAGCAATAGCCTTGGCATTCTTCTTTGCTTCCACTTCTCCTATCGGTTCGACTGCTTCCCAAATTCCGTGAACGTTGAAAATTGCTCTAATCTTTACTGCCCAAATTGTGTAATTTGTAGAATTTAAAACCGGGCATTGGAAGGTCATTGGCGATCCTTCTTCTTTTGCAACTTTATCTTCCTTAGTCATTTTCCGTGACTTCTTTTTCCCAATCTTTGGCAACTAATCTTGTTTAAAACGGCCTACTTGTCTTTTGATCACCACTGGATTTGATCAATTTTCTGCTAACTGCTATTGATCAATTTCTTCCTGGATCAAATTTCTGACTTTTTTCTTACTGGGAACAGACCACTGGTTATTCGACCACCACTGGATTTAATCAAACCTCTGCTACACTGCTGTTGATTAATTTCTTCCTGGATCGAACCTTCGAACCTGCTGTTCCTTAAATTTCCGTTTTTCTTTTGGCCGACAAGATTTCTTTTCTTCTTAACAACTTAATTTTTGATCAGTGAATTAAACCCAACAAAACACTGATAAAAAATCCTTTTATAATATACCCCTCAATAATATATTATAATATTTTAGTGTTTGACTTTCAAAAGTCAAATTCTCCTACACCAAAATCTGACCAATATTTAAACAATTTTGTTTGACTTTTAAAAAGTCAACTTCTCCTTCTTCTATCCCACGATACCTACTGCCCAAACTCAAACAATTTTTTTGATCTTCTGTTTGATAAAAAAACTAGTGGAACTTACAATCTTTTGTTCCACAAAAAACTGTTTTGGATCCTTATCCAAAAACTTGATCGAATACGAGAAAGTTTTCAGAAAAGTTTTTCGGTTCCTTTCACTTGAACCAAGTAATCTTAATCCTTGATCTGTTTGTTTATAAAACGACTCTGTTTGTATGTAAGATTGTTCGAAAATAACAATACTGAATTTGAAAGACTTGTTTTTATTAAAAGATTTTTGGCGGGAAAAAAAACTTGTTCGAACAAAACAGAGTATCCAAAAAATTTCGGTTTTTTTCGATTTGGATTAAGATATATGTATTCGACTTCAATTATAGACGAGGGGCAGGGATAGATATAACCGTTTAATCGCGTTCTAAACGATTCTTCTGTAAATCCGGTGACTCGCCGGAACTTCTGTTTTGACCGGAAACTTCTTCTCCGGTTCCCTTTTTTTCTTTAACTGTTACCAACTTGATGTATTGATCTTTATCCACTCCTTAATGACCTTTAAATCTGTGTTCCAATCTTTGAAATCTTTGAACACGTCCGTCTCTGTTTTTGAGTGAAACAGAGGATGATATATGATCGTCTCCTTCTTCGATGTGTCTTGTATAATCGATGGGACAATGATAAACCTTCGCTCTGATGCCAAATGTGAGATCACAGGATCGATGAGGGTGTGATATTTGAGAGAGAATCTTGAAATGGAAAAGAAACAATACATGTTTACAAATGAAGAGGTTCAACCCTATATATACATTTCGATCGGTTGTGACTTAACCGTCGTGACCCTTCCTAACTATAATAACCGCTAACATATGTTGTGACACACCGGTTCACAATCTATTATTTCTAAACTTAGGATATCTAATAATACTTATGATATATGTTATATGGAAATCAATAATTACTTCTAACAGATGTGTCGTGATATTGTTTTGTTCCAAATGTGTTTATTTGTATGACAACTAGTTATTTAGAACTCGAGTATTTGGATTATAGTTTTCAAATCATGTTTTTATATGATATGTTTTAAATCTTTGCTCATAAGTATTTTTCCTTCTAAAATACAAGTTTTTAACAATTTGCTTTCGCAAGGACGGGCTGGGAAGGGGGTGGAGGTGTGGGCAGGATTGAGCGAGGGTCGGTCTTTGAAAATAACCCCTATAATAAAACTGATTATGTTCTGAGGTGAAAAGAAAAACCGACTTTGAGAAGATTTAAATCAACATTTAGGCACTTCTTCGCATATTTGACAATTGTTAGCACTTACCGCATCCTAATTACTGCAGTTAAGATTTTTTTTAGTTTCTTTTTTGTTTCTAACCGTTGTATGATTTATTGTACAGCCTTTCTGGTAACAAAGGGTTATGCGGTGTACCTTCTTTGCCCGATTGTCCTTTATTCTGGAAAAATGGTGGCCTGTCAAATGGCGGTAAAATTGCAATCGGGATCTCATGTGGTATTGTATTTTTATTGGCTTTGGTAATTACATTTGTATGTATAAGAAGACGGCGTAATGATTATGACTTCGGCCTACCACAAGAGTTAATGTGTAAGTATAATTTCTACTTCTTTCATCATTAGTGATGCCAAAAGAACCTGAAACAACTGGGATGGGCATGCAATTAGCTTAAAAAAATTCAGGGTTTGGCACAGGTATCGTGTTAGGTGAAATCCGCCCTATTACCCAAACCCGGTTACCCACAATAAAACATAAGATATAGTACTATGTAATATAATCTTTAAAAATACAATAAATAGGATGTTGAAGTCGTTAGAAATATGAAATTATTAGACATTTTAGGATTGTTAGAAGTGTAGTCGAGTGTTTGATATTTCAAGCTAGTTTTCGAGTTAAAGAGTTTCAGGTAATTGGCATCCCAACATGTATTATTTTACCACATAAGAGACCATAAATGGGTATACCTGATCAATTACCAAACTCGTCCCATACCCAACCCACTGCCATCGATTAAAAACACTTTCTTTAATATCTTTGTTTCTTTATTTCATTTTAATTTCAGCTCTTGCTGCAAAGAGGAACAAATATCAGAGACAAAAATCCTTGATGGCCCTTGAAATGGAGAGCCAACATGCCAAAGGGTTCATACCGAGCTACAATTAAAACTAAGCCGACACTTTTAGCCAAAGAAGATGGTGGGCACCGCGTAAATTTATTGGTACAAAGGTAGACACGGCGGTTAACCACCAAAAGACTTAAGTTAAGACCAACTTGTCAATAGGACGAGGTGTATTATTTATCTTGGTTTATTTTGTTATCTATATACTAGATTTGCCAAATGCCACTCGTGTATCATTGGTCAATTTTCGGCATTTGATAAATGTAGATTTGAAACTAAACGTTGTTGAAACCATACATAGATACACTGACCCCTACATTTGTAGTGTAACATAATATTTTTCTGTATCGATTGTTTAAACATGTTTCTTTTTATACCATGATAAAAAGAATCTGATTACTCCATAGGGAGAGGTGGAAGTCGAACTCGTAAGTCCAGAAAACGAGCAGCCGAGAGTTAAAAGTGGGCCCGAGTTGAAACCCTAACCGAGTTTTGAGCATCAATACCTCTCATTGTTGCATCATGATAGACCTAGCTGCTATACAGTTCTAATCATGGTTGATTTCCCTTGTCTAGTCCTGCAAGAAAGATTGAATACATTTACAAATGATCAAAATGTATAACATGTATGAATGTACCGAAAAACATGTGTCGGTACAAATATATCAAGCTCATGGAAGTTGTGGTCCTGACTAATGCGAGTCGCATACTCGCATTCAAACAATGTAAAACAGAAGCAGTTCATGTCAAGGATCACGATAATGGCATGGTCGTGACTTGCACTTGAATGGAAAATCATACATAATCTGTATAATGTTTACATTTATCACATGTACTTGGTGCTGATAATCAAGTTGAGGCATATAGCTAAACATGACTATTTAGGTGTGCAAATTTAGTACACATCTTGGTGGTATCATGAAATTTTTGTTGCAGTTGATGATAAGATGAAATTGATTATAAAATCACTTAGTACTACATAAAGGTAAATTGACCATGTGAAATGTGGTCATAATAGGGGTCCTCAAAAAGCTTGCGGCTCACTCGAATCTTGTTTGAATTAAGTTTGGCTAGGATGTAAACGATCATAGCTGGCTGTAGACTAGCCGAGCCCAAGGTAGGCCTTGCTCGGCCATGAGCTCGTGAGCCGGCTTGAATTATTTTATATTATACGTACTTATTTTAATTTTAAATGTATAAACTTTATCATATGTGGGAAGGGTTGAAGTGTTAACATTTGTAGTTTAATTAATCAATAAGATATAAAAATTAAGAAAAAAACAAAATTGACACATATAATATTTTTAGGATGGTTTCCGGTCATCAAAACATTTGAAAAACAAAAGTAATACATATGTGTCTGTTATCATATATATTTTTTTTATTTTTTATGTTATCAGAATTTGAAAAAAAAAAAAAAAAACTATATCATAGAAGCTAAATTAACGAGACAACTCGATTGTGCTCGAGCTAGCTCAAACTTTTTATGAGTCGAGCTCGGTTTTTGTATCGATAAAATAAACGAGTTAAGCCGAGCTGATTCGTTTAAGTTCAAGCTTGAGCTTGAGCCCAAACTGGCTTGGCTCGATTATATTCCCACGACATAAAATCTCAAATTAGCATGTAACGCTATATGGGTATAGTTAGAGCGGTTCCATCATTTTATGTTTTAGATTTTCAGGATTGGGCTTATGGCCCAAAAGAATTGGGGCCCCTAGTTCATAAAAGAAAAATATATTTATACATTGATCTACAAATGTCTAGTAGTCTAATACTACTTTAACAAAAAAGATTGGGCCCAATGTTTTCTTCAGAGCACCCACTTGGCCACTTAATTTCAAAGGATGTTTTTGAGGAAAGAGAGAGGGGATGATGTGAAGGAGAGAATTTGATGTTTGATTCTTTTATAAAAACACCAAAAAACACATATGTAGAGTAATTAGGAGAGATAAGTGATCTTTTTAAAAGGATGTGAGTGGTACAAATGAGAGAAAGAATATGATTCGTGGACAGTTGCTATGTGACACTCTAAAAAACGCATAAAATTAGTGTATTGTGGATGCTCTTATGACTTATATAGTCAGTCCAACACTTCGACCTTTAATGAACCTATTTTTGTCTCTAATAAAAAAAGATTATACATCTGTTACTCTTTATAATGATGATATTTTAAAGGGCTATAGGTTTCCGCTTCTTAGGCCCCGAAATAGTTGAGCCGCCCTATTTGTATATATACGAACATTGAGTGTTAATATTTTTATGGTGTATATCTTATATCAATGTGCCTCTCGAGATTAAAAGTGAAGTTGTTGTCTTGAATTGTCAAGTTGACTTTAATGCACAACATTGCTTCAAACTTAGTATTGTCATGCAAACTTTTGAATGAATTATGGTTTGTACATGTAGGGTGGGGTTAGGGTACAAAGATCATATTTTGTGAGAAGTGTTAGAAGGATTAAAAATTGATAGATAGACATCATTTTTCGGACTTATTCATGATGTTTTGGATTGTTTATGTTAAAATAACACCAAACATAACAATTAAAAATACAAAACAATTTATTTTAGGCTTAAAAACTTAAAACACCATGCCAAGAACACATGTTCTTAATTGTTGTGTGTTTTAGCTATGTTTTAAATTTTATGGCTATAATACATTGCATTGTGTTTTAAATTGTTGTGTTTGGTGTTTTTCTAGCATAAACAACCTAAAACATCATACCCAAATCCAAAACATGATACTTACATGTCAATTCTTGATCCTTCTCATACTTCTCACGAAATATGACCTTTGTACCCGAACCTTTACCTGTATATGTATATCAATATCATTTTCTTAACGGCAAGTGGTGCAACCGGTGGAGCTCCGGCTAGGGATGGCAATGGGTCGGGTTTGGGACGAGTTTAGGTAATCCCAACCCCATACCCGATTAGGTATGCTTGTCCCAAACCCGGCCCAAAACCCGTCGGGTTTGTGTCGGGTAATTTACCCATCGGGTATCGGGTATACCCGCGGGTTTCGGGTAAACCCATTAATTTTTAAAACTTACTCATTGAGTATATCCGACCAAAAACCCGACTGACATCTATTAGGTAACTATTAACCAATTACATTTACCATTATTAAATATATATGTAAATGATTACAATATATAAATATAAAATATTTAAATCATATAAAGACAATCAAAGACATAGATAACAAATAATATACACTAACTTTTTTGGTAATTTTAGCACAAGATGACAATGTAGATGGACAATTAGATATATTATGCATACATATTTAAAAAGATATATTAGAAATTATATTGGGTATCTAATCGGGTAAACGGGTATACTTTATCGGGTAATTGGGTCGGGTAAACGGGTATATCATCAAATCCCAAACCCGCGAAAAAAATAAAAACTAATCCCATACCCGGACCCATACCCGATTACCCGACGCCAAACCCGTCCCAAATGTGTCGGGTTTCGGGTTTACCCATCGGGTTCGGGTTTGATTGCCATCCCTAGCTCCGGCTAACACCCTGGGCCAGCCTGTACTGATTACCTATCCCACCTGGATTGAGGATCTCCCTAGGTGGAACCCCCACATGTGGTAAATATGTCTCCGACAGAAATCGAATTCTCAACCTCCACATGACTTCCACTCTAGCTCTCCCAATTTTCATCAGATAGGCTTCGTCGGCATGTAAATGAGTCTTGAATGAATTAAGGTTTGTATATCATTATCATAAAATTTATGAGATTTACATGCAATAATTGATGACGGTGTGGGGGTGACAACATGCAGGGATATTATTTGTTCGATACATGCCAAAATGTCAAAGACCAACTTTTCGTTAACCAGGGTGGGCCGTTATCACTTATCAGGCTCTCATTTTCCAATATAATATTCAAAATAATATTATAAACTAGTTTAATTAATGAACATAAAAATATTTTATTTCATCGTATTTAGAAAAAAAAAAAAAAAAAAAGAGTTTGACGCAAACCCAAATTCCTTTGCGTTTACCGTTTGGGACGTTTGGTTCCTGGAATATTTTGTGAGAGAATTAGAATTGAATTGAATTGAAATTTGAATATAATCATTTAAAAATTCTTAATGTGTGGATAGTAAATTTGTTAATGAAATTAAAACGTGGAAAAGGATGCTAAAGCCTGTGACGATAATCAACACGCCTTCCTCCTGGCTTTTGATACGTTTGGGTCTCTGGCTCCGGAAGCTATTCGTTTTTTGACCAGGGTCCAACGAGTTGAGTTATACATATTAATATCTCAACTCCGGGGGGGGGGGGGGGGGGGGGGGGCAACGACTTGTTTTTAGTAGACTAGGGTTCGCTATACAGAAAGGGGTGGCGGCGCAGCTTGTTGCCCGTCTGCCCGCTATTTTGATGTAATGTTCGTTGTTATGGAATGAAAATACTCATGTTAAAATGTTAAAAAGTCTATAGGACAAAATTACCCAAAATGGAAAATGTGGGTACGTGATGCTCAGCCGTAACGTCCTAAATTCATTAACAGGTTCAAAATCACTAATCACAATGGCTAAAACTATCACCATTCCTCTTCTCAACGCGCTTTCTGGTTGTTTGCGAATGAAACTGCCACATCGTTGTTTATTTCGATCTCAATTTCAAGTTGAAGGGATAGGGTACCTAATCCCGCGGAGGATTATGACTCTATCCTAAGAAAGTCTGCGAAAGCCCAACGCCATAGCAAGGACCCATGCTCTGCGGAGTCTCGACGCGGAGAAGGGTGACCCGCAGACTACAACACGTCACAGATTCCTTCACACGAATGACATCACCAACATAAATACCCACTAGCGCGTGATACAACACGCGCGAATATTCCATCAAAGCTTTATGATACGAGGATGTACGGAAAGAGGAATGAAGAGGATCAAATCAGACCCAGGGCGCACTCTGCGCCAATCAGATGACAACACGTGTCAGGGGTGGTCCAACAATCTTTGACACGAGAACAACAACGTGACAGCTCCCACGCCCCAACCATGCTGAGTGCACTGTACATGTCAGGGTACTGTGCATGCATGTCCACCCGCCACAGACGTCTCCTCAGATGCCACAGGTAGGTCAACAACGTCGTTGTCAGCAGAAGCGTCGCCTGCGCCCAATCACAATCCGCCACGTGGAGATCTTGTAAGATACAATCCACATTCCCTCACATTAGCATTAATTGCACCTGATCTTCCCGCCATTTTCATGGGTCAAGGATATTTGGGCCTTGACCAAGGCCCAAACCAAGTACAAGACTTTATGGGCCATCTCCCATGGTCCATAACTCCTCCTATAAATATAAGACTTCCACTTCCATGCAAAGGATCAGAAAATACACACACAAGAGCTAGAATAGAGCTAGTTGTATCATACTTGTTGTAATCCTCTTCTTAATATCAATTGGCGTTTACAGTGGACGTAGGCTATCAAAATCCGAACCACTTATATTCTCTTGTTCTTACTTACAACACACACACACACACACACACACACACTCACACTATTTGTCATATCTTTGGGTTACGTTCTAACTATTGTGGTGAGCTAAGGATTACTCCTGAGCTAACACGAGTATCTCACCCACGTCGGTTTACTACTAACCGATGTTATACTCGTTGTTTCTAATCCAACTTTGACTCTCTAACACGAGCCACTTTTATTACGTATTACTCATCAAGTCATCTTCTTCATCTATCCTTGTATCTATTTCTGAACGCGAAAAAAAAAAATTTGGTCATCTTCTTCATCTCTTCACTCGTTCTTTTCATTTCAAATACTCAGGCTTCCCCATGGCTGGCACTACCGCCAACGGTCGAAAATAGCCCAACGGTCAAATTTTTCCTCACTAGCCCATACGATCAGGGTCGCACCTGCTCACTTGCGCCATCGTTCACGTGTAGGTGTTGTGCTGTGCGTGAGCCATGTGGCTTGGCTGCCCGTTCGCGAGTGCTCGCTAACACCCCACAACACACAGTCTAATAAATTATCGTATGAAATTTAAACTGTCCCTAATGCAAGAATACAATTCTTGCAAACAAATCTTCCACATCACTCAACCACTCACTTTCTTTCCTCTTCGTCTTTCTTCATTTAATTTTACACGACTCATAAATCTCATTCCCTCTTTACATATACATGCAATTAGCCAAAATTTTGTCCCCTCTCTCTGCTCAAACTTATCATCCATATAAAAAATATATCTCAAATACATTGCATTGCGTTGCATTGCATTGCATTGGGATGGTCTTATAATCGGTTTGATGTAACACTTAGGGGGTGTTTGGGATTGATTATTAAAATCAGATTATGCGTTTTGAAAAAGCAAGGGTGAAGCTGCTTATAGATTATTGCGTTTTGGTAGCCTAAAAAACTGATTATTCATGTTTTCAAAACGCAATCCAAACACTAAAAACTGATTATTTGCGTTTTCAAAACATAATAATCTAAAATTCAGATTTAAAATGCAATCTCAAACACCCTCTTAGTTATTGAATATAAATACCCAAGGCATTATAGCCTAGTGGTATCTTGGTGGTGAGATAAGACTTAAGGGCCATAAGGTCCTGGGTTCGAATCTCACAAAGGGGGTTTTCTCATAATTTTGAGTTTCCTCCTGAATTGGTGACTTGGTGGTGGAATATGATCGCGTGGCAACACTGGTGGCACGATGATACTCCAGTATTCCGTGAGTGATTCCAATTTGTTGGCCGTTCGAAAAAAAGTTATTGAATATAAATAAGTTTTCTCTCTTAAAATAATATGTCATAGTTACGTGTTTATCCATTCTTACGGACTTACGGTTTTAATTTGAGTGGAGTAGAATCATTGTGAGACTTTTCTTTTGCATAAAAAATCAAAACAGAAGAATATTAGGTCAAGACAATTCAACATTGGCTGATAATAGAGGAAAACTATATATTGTCAGGGATTTCAACTTTTATGTTCACAACTCATAAATACATACAAATTACTTCTTAATAGATAAAAGAATATATTCTAAAAGTTTTTATTCACGCATGTAACTATAGGTTAACGGCCACAAGCACGATACAAAGATTAATTATCGGAAACAAAGTTAATAGATTTTACATGATTCAACAATTTGTTCACTACTATCACATAATTCATATCATTGAAAGGTCTAAATGTTATATCATATCTTATTCAAATATTCAATTGAGCATCGTTATCCTTGAAGTTTGTATACAGTATTTTAAAAGAAACTTCAACATTTACCATTAATATACACACCTAGATTTTTGACCATGCATATGTCTATATCATGTGGACTACTAGCTACCTCGACCTTGATTCGTTTTATCATTTCTACATTAAATATGTATTCAATACGTGGTATAGGCAATAACACAAGTTGGCAGGAGTGTGTGGGATACCACGGATTAAAACGAGTAAATATTAATATCGAATAACAATAATAATATGTTTTATAATACTTAACATCTATCTATCTATATAATAAAAGGATAAACTTGGGTTGAATGGAGGCTTTTGAGAGTGTCCACATAGGCTCCAATTGAATATGAAGCTCCGGATCTATCCTATATAAACCCATTTTTTCTTTTTTTTTTCTTTCTCCAAAACCACCTCTCCTATGCTTCCTGAGTAAGATTGCTCTCATCCTCCTTCATCTTCCTCTTCTTTTCTTTCTCCAAAACCGATTCCACATCACCGTCTTCTTCAACCTTAGTGAGTCGCCTTTCATTGCTTTAATGTCAAACATTCTTACAGATTATTAATCATATTGTATCTGGAATACATATCAATCGTTTATTAATCAGGTATCCCGACTTTGAATCATGTTACAGTTCCAGGAATAATTGATGCTTTGTCGGCTTGATTGATTTTGAATCAGGTATCCCTTTTTTGTATCTCTATTATTCGTTTTTTTCAGAAATTATGTTTAGCACTGTTTTGTTTAAAGTCGATGATGTTTAACATGGTTTTTTTCAATCAAGACTTTGAATATGATACAGTTTCAGGAATATTTGATGCTTTCTCGGCTTGATTGATTTTGAATCAGGAATCCCTTTTTTGTATCTTTATTATTCGGTTTTTCAGAAATGATGTTTAACACTGTCTTGTTTAAAGTCGATGATGTTTAACACATTTTTTTCAATCAAGTCTTTGAATCATGATACACTTTAACTGAGTGTTTAGTTTAGATCTAGCGTTTATATGGATTATTATTATGTTTTGTATGAAAGTCTGATTTTGTTCTTTGAGATTTGTATATACACTGCACTTTTATGAATTATTAATTATGTTTTAATTTTTTTAATGACAATATGTTTCTAAGTATTTTGATCTTTGAAAGTTTTTATGTTTCTTAGGGGCTGTTTGGTTGATTAAGTGCTGAATCATTAAGAGGTCTGAATGGTTAAGAGGTCTGAATGGTTAAGTGCTGAATCATTAAGTTGGACCTCTTAATGGTTAGTTTTCTTGTCCTACATTGGTATGAGAGTTTCATCAAGGTTCAGCCTAGTTCAGTGCTTAATGATTCAGTGCTTAATAGTTCAGCACCATCCCAAGTCTTAATGATTCAGCCTTAACCATTCCATTCAGAGGCTGAAACAAACGCGCTGAATGCTGAATCATTCATCACTGAATGGTTAAGAGCCTCATTAAGAGGCTACCAAACAGCCCCTTATTTTTACAAAAAAACCAACACACTTTCGAATCATTTGCATAATTAGGTGATTTATTCTTTTCCAAAGCGCGATTGGTATGCGTATCAGGGAAGAAGCAAAAATGGTGAAGTAGCTATTTCAATCAGCGACTACTCACACATCATTTACAAAAATCATTTGTAGTCTGATTGAAACAACTACTTCTGGGGACAACTTCTTACACATTGCAGACTACGAATGATTGTTGTAAATGATGTGTGAGAAGTCGCTGATTGAAACAACTACTTCACCATTTTTGCTTATTTCCTCATACGTATACCAATCGCGCTTTGGAAAAGAATAAATCACCTAATTATGCAAAGGATTCACACACTTTGCCCAATATAAAAAGCTACGAATCAGTCGTATGTCATCTCTCTGTCTTTCTCTCTTATATACAGGCACACACACAAAAGAGAAATAAATAATAAAGAAAGAGGAAAAAAAATAGAGATAAGATAGGAAAAAGAATATGGTGAATGAGATGTGTGGGTTTTCTACATTAAAAAGTTACGATTTTTGTTAAGGTATAGAGTAGAACATAAGTGGTGCCATGCACCAATGATGATCACTATCTTTTGAGTGGGGGTAGGTGAGTTAATAATGTTATTACTAATAACTAATAATATAGAACAATTTCAAAAGAAATTATACATGATTCTTACAAGTCACATCAATATCTTTAATCTACATGATAAAATTGTCAATCCAGCAGAAAAATTATATGCAAACACTATTGCATCATTCATAACCTTATCTCATGATACCTGCCACCCCATATTTAGCTGGCACTTTCAATAAAGACCAATGTGACTCCATATGCATCATCTTCACTTCTTCACCAAGATAGAGTAAAAATTTTGTCAGAAACTCATAAATAAACTTTCTACGAACCTGAGACGGTAACTTTAGTAAAAAAAACGTCACAACTTACTAGTAGTGTGGCATGGGCATAGACTTAATTGGTCAGGAGTCCAAGAAGCATGGACCAAACCAAATCACTTGGTTTTCATTTCATGTGAACCCCATCAACTTGGTCCCCCTCACTTACTCCTACATTCATGCTGCCCCATGATATTATTGTGTATATACATGATAGATTTTTATAGATATGGATGTACTCTAGCAAGCATAGAATCTTTTAGAATTAATTATATAGATATAGCTGTCATGTGTGTACGTGTGTTGAGTTTTGGATACGTACCTCGACTAGTAGTAAGGGCCGGTGTGATCAGAAGTGAGAATGTAATCATTTTTAAGATTATACCACTTTACCTTGGGTCTTTAAGGATTTAAACCCATATAGTTTATGTAAAGACAAACAACATGCCGTTAGATCAATAGCAAATAGTTTGTTAAACCATTTTTTTTTCAATAAGAAACGATCATTTTGAATATGTTGATTAGACCACATAAAAATGAAAGTCATGTTAAATTTGATTTCAAAGCAACCAAGTTATAAAAATAACACCGTACCTAACGTAATCCTGCGAATTATGACCTTCGCCCGGAAGGTGAGCAAATATATCATGCCGATTGCTCAACCATAGTGGAGGCTTCTAAGCAAATTCTTGGATCGAGCGCGTTATTTTTTCTCCCTATATTGATAGATCAAGGGCCCTCTTGTCGTCGTTTCAGTCAATCATATGGCTTCCCCTCAACTCAGTCTTTTTGTTCTACCACTGTAGGGCCAAATCATAGTCAAAAGAAGAGTTTGATCCTGGTTCAGAGGGAACACAAGCTATATGCTTAACACATGCAAGTCGAACGTTGTTTTTGGTGAGCTGGACAGAAGGAAAAGAGGCTCCTAGGGGTTACGAGAATCATATATAAGATCTTGTCTAAAGGCAGGGTTGAGTTTTCTCATTATACAATGTAAAAAAGGACCAACTACGATGAAGGAGGAGTTACATAAATGTTTTGTAAAATGTAATTGAGCTCAAACTGAGATGCTAAACAAATGCACATTGTTAATGATGTTGTCATTAATAAAAAAAACATTTATTTGCTATGGATTAAATCGGTGGAAAATTTTGTTAAACGTTTAGGTAGAGGTACGGGCACATTATGCTAAGCATGGTTTAGCTACAGATATTCTGTTGCAAATAAAATTTGTGACAAATCCCGTCAATAAATGAGAAAATAAATTAACATAATAAATTTTTAGCAAAATCGTAAAAATAAATATTTAAAACCTAACAATAAAAGGTTCTTAAAATTCGGTCGCTAAGTCGAGAAAAAAACTATTAATTTTAATAAAAATTATAGCAAAATCAAGATCTTTTTTAATAAAATTCATAGCGAAATCAAGAAATGAAATCAAGAAAGAAAATATCAAAATGCATAGCAAAACCCGTACATAATTCGAGAAAAATAATATATTTAAAAACCAGCTTAGCAAAATCAGTAGCAAAATCCGTTACAAAACTGAAGAAACAAATATTAAAAAGACAAAATTACATTTTGTGTCCTTAATGTATCAATGAAATTACGAAACATGCCCTATTTTTTGCATTTTATGTCCAAAATCTGCTTTTTATTGCATTTTATGTCCTTTCTGACTAACTGGGTTAGATTTCTCAGTTAACCTCAAAACCATCAGGGGTATTATTGTCCATTCACTTTAAAATTAACATTTTCCTCTTATATCATACCTGTTGCTCAGATTGAAACCCTAAACACCTAAACGATTGAAGCCCTAATCGACCAAAATGGTGCAATGTTGGTGTGGTAGAGAGGCTGTAATTCGCACCTCATGGACCCCTAAAAATCCATGTCGTCGATTCTTTGCTTGCAACTGAAGGTAAGTTAGGGTTCGTAATTTAGGGTTCTTCATCTAAAGTCGTTTTTTTTACATTAGGGTTCCAGGTGTGGATTTTTCATGTGGGTTGAATAAAAAAGGTGTCAAACATGTGGGGACATCATACCAGGTTTGCTGGAGTCTAAGAACAAGGTAGAAGAAAGATTGAAAGTCAGTGAATACGCAAGAAGACATGCTGAATCTAAATCAAGGCGTTTAAAGATTTACCTTATTCTAAGTTGGGTTTTGTTTGGATTAACTTATATTTGCAGTAGGTAGATGAAATGCATCAAAACTGTATGGGTCTTCTATGTGTATTAGTTGTATGTAAGAAATGTATGTACCAAGTTTTGTTTGGATGAAATGCATCAGAAATTTATGGCTCTTCTGTTTGTGTATTTTATTGCATATACCAACTAGTCAAAACATGAACAATATATAATAGTCAAAATTGATAGTCAAACATACAGATTGATAGTAATACAAAATGAAAACAAACAAACGATCTCAAATGGGCAATTAAGCCAACATTGATAGTCAAACATACACAATAAAAAACAATCAAAACAAACAAACTTAGGTCAAAATGGGCAATAAAGCCAACATTGATACTTAAAGTAAATATACATGCATTGTTATAAGCATAACATACATCCAAACATAAAAGCCAACAAAACATAGACCTTGTTTGACTTAAACATAAGATGACTGAAACATAGACTACTTAAAAACAGTGTTTGACTTCAACAGAACTTAACCAAAACACAAAGTACTTAATAAATTCATGTCTAAATTCAAACATTCTTCTGGCAGGTCCTGCTATTGTGTCCAGCCCCCTTGCATTTCTTACACAACTCGGAACCACCCTTTTTAGGCTTCACTTGACCCTGCATGGTTGTCCCAACAACAACTCTCTTACCATCATTCTTAGCAGCCTTTGTAGTCTTGACACCACCTTTTTTAGCCTTACTTGACCCTAACCCATCTACCCTCCTGCCATCACATGACCTGCTGTTGTGGCCTTTGTAACCACATTTTCCACATGTACCAAATGTCCCCACCTTTTTCAGCTTCCCATCTGTTGTCATTTCATCCAACTCTACCACTGATTTCCTTCTGACCTTCTTTGGCCTCCCAACAGCTTTATGATAAAATGGTGGTATGATAGTACTTGGTACTTGAGATTTTGGCCACATTGACTTACCATTTATTGGATAGATCTTGAAAGAGTAAACCTTTTTTCATGTGTCCATTCTATACAGAGGATGGACAAAGGTTTCTGGTAAGCCCACCTGTCCATGGATAGCCTTGTTCCAAATGGCAGCAACAGCATGCCTGCATGGTATACCATTGAGTTCCCAACCCCTGCATGAACATGTCCTATTTGCCATATCCACCACATATTGGCCATTTTTACTGACAAATTGATAATGATTCTCACCATTCAACATCACAGAGTACCTAGTTATCATATATCATGTATCATATATCATATATCATAACATAACAATTCTCATAACATATGAATACTCAAACAACTTAAATAGGGTACCTGACTGCATCTTTTTTGACTTGTTCCAATAACTCAATAGCATATGGTGTTAGCAAACCTTCATTTCTATCAATCAGTTTAAGAACATTGACAATCCTCCTCATGCAATATTCCCTGATGAATTCTAACATTGTAATGATGGGCTTGTCTCTCCCTTCAAGTATCTTCAAATTGAAAACCTCACATACATTGTTGAGCAACATATCAGACACAACCCTACATGTAAATAGCAAAGTTATATAATAGTAACTAGTTGATAACAAAGACTATGTAATAAAGAAAACTACATTGGGCTTACCAGAAAAATGTGACCTTGACCAATGCTTAGCAGGGATATTAGACAACCACAAGTGACACTGACTGTTGAAAGCTTTCAGTGCATCCATCTCTTTCTCAAATTCCTGGACTGTAGTAGCTTTGGCTAGCTTCCATAGATTATCTTTAAAAGCATGACCTTTGAATTGTTGTTTCATATTCTCATTGATGTGCCTAAGGCAATATCTATGCTCAGCACATGGGAATAACTTTTCAATTGATGGTATGATACCCTGTATAGCATAAACAGTTATATAAAAAGATTGAAACTAAATTTAAAAGCTGACTAAAAGATGTAAAGTTAATATATAGCTGACTAACCTTTTGCCTATCACTCAGAAATGTGAAGTGAGAGTTGACATCTAGATCTAGATCATCAGCAAGACATTCTAAAAACCAAGTCCATGAATCAGTTGTTTCTGCTTCTACTATAGCATAAGAGATAGGGTAAATACCATTATTTGGATCAACCCCAACAGCAGATAGAACTTCACCTGGGTATGGATTATCACACCCCGCCTAAGGCGGAAACGCGAGGTGAGACGAACATGGTGATCACAAACATTGTTTACATGAGAAATACTAAATGTCATTTATTCCAGCAAACACATAAGTCACATAGTCGAATACAGATTACAAATCCTAACAAATATTTCAAACAACAACGTCAAAACCACAAAACAAGGCCTTATTCATGCAAATCCTAAACTTAGCTCCTTAACATCCTTACTTGGTTTCCTGAAAAACATGCTCACAAGTGTCAACTAAAAAGTTGGTGAGTCCGTAGGTTTTGTTGACTCGATAAAATAGTTTTGTTGCTCAAAAAGTTTCGTTGTCTGTGTCCATGCAGAATATTGTTACCATGAGCACCATAACCAAACCACGACGTTCATGTGCACCCCGCCCCAATGCCTTGTCACGGGACATTGTAAAGTATGGATAATATGCATTCATGTGTGTTAGCGCGACTAACAGTGAAAGGGGGTGTCAACCCAAATAGTATTATTCATATGATCCACGGCTTATTGCTAAGCTAATGGTTATAGTTGTACGGGGAATATTTGTTGATCTGTGACAATTGTGGGTCTAACTCATGTAACACATATTGTTGTCATGTACATATGTTGATCTGTAGCATGTTTCTCCCCCGAAGTTGCAAAATAGTAAAACAGTAAAAAGGGGCCACGAAACTCACCTGGTGTCTGGATATGTGGTCTAGCAAAGCAAGAAAAGTAACTACTGTTCCGACAAAAGTGCCCTATAACGTCAATGACATCTTAAGTTGTGTGTACTCGGTTGTTATACAAGTCGGGTACCCATTATTGTGAACCACATCAAGTTGTGTAGACCATGTTTCATGTATAAGAAGTTTGATCTAAAAATGTTTCATAAATCCGTGTGTAATGTGTACCAATCATTTCAACACTAGATAACATAATTGATCATATAAGTGAAACAATGTGCGCATACTAGAAGCTTGATTACTAAACGAATAATAATCAACT
The DNA here is from genome assembly GCA_032199755.1 of Ambrosia artemisiifolia. Taxonomy (NCBI): domain Eukaryota; kingdom Viridiplantae; phylum Streptophyta; class Magnoliopsida; order Asterales; family Asteraceae; genus Ambrosia; species Ambrosia artemisiifolia. Next base: position 57,147,070 of record CM063519.1, read on the forward strand.
TATCAATGCTAGTGGGGGGGGCGATCCTAGTGATCAAAGAGTCTAAGCTTGGGTTCACAATAAGGGCCGATGGAACTTAAGAAAATAAGCAATTAGAACTTACCTTGATATTAGCTAGTAGGAAGGGGGAAACTTGTAAAATCGAGGCTTCCTAGTGCTCGATAATTTATCCAAGGGGTGTTCTTCGGCCGATGGTATTAGAGAGGGAGTGGGAGGTGATTTTGAGTGGTGTGGTGCAAGAATGAAGTGTTCATCCAAGCCTCCTTATATAGAGGTAATTATAGGTGATCAAGTACTCTTGGAAGTGTAATTTTGAAGAGTACATGCTAGTTTAGTGTAAGATGAGTTGTCTATACCTTGTCTTTGGTTGCATGCATTCTCTTGATCACCCATAGGCTTGGCCGATTGAGATTAGTCATGGAAGTGGTATGTTGTCTTGTGTAGAGGTGTGATCTAAGTGTGTGCTTGGTTTAAATGGGGTAAGTTAGTGTCAAGACTAGGTATTAGGTTGTGCAAGATGATAGTGATGTTTCCATGCTTAAGGTATGTACTAAGGCTATAGTTGGCTCTAGCTAGTACCTATTATGGTGTAAGTAAGCATGCTTTCATTAGGATAGCTAGTTTGTGCACATGGGGTTTAGGTATAGCCGAAATTCCCTAAGGTTGGGATATAATGATTAAGACAACTCATAGATGTAGTTGTATGATGGTGATGTCTTATAAGCTTCTTGGGTGCTAGGTAGTTTAGGAAGGCTATAGGTGTGTAAGTGAGAGGCTATCCCTAGTTGTTCTTTCCAATTCCATGTATCTTGGAGACATCTAGTTAGGAAAGGGACTTGAGAGAATGTTTTGGATGTGTGTGCATGTGGCTGTATGTATGTATGTATGTAAGTGTAGGATTGGATTTTGGCACATGTCTAATTATATGTAGGCTTAGTTGGGAGTTTTTGTCTTATGCTTAATTCAATCAAAATTAAGCAAGTATATATATGTAGGATTAGTAGCTTGAGTTGTCATGATTTGTCTTATCTATAATACACACATGTTTATATATATCTATATATATACGCATGCATATGTGTGTGTATACAAGTTCATTGTCTTGTGCCCATCAACAATATATAATCAATGGTAATATATATATATATATATATATATTGTATATAGCCTATCATACATGTGTGTGAAATGTGTAAATATATAGTATTGAACTAAATATTTATTCTACACATGTGTATTTGCTTAAAAAAATATAGTTTTAGTCTCATAAAATCCATATGCTTTTGTTGATTCTTATGATGGTCATGGGGTTCGAGTAGAGTTTATTTTTCACATAATCATTCAAATAATGAGGCACACCGATACACTTATTCTAATCACATAATGAAACAAACTAGTTAATTGTACGAACTTGACTAGTGAATTTGGCAGGTGTCACATGGACCTTTTATAAAAGCACCATCAAGACCTAACATATCCCTACCAATGGCTTTGAAACCTTGTTTCAAAGCTCCCAAACACACATAAATTCTTTTAAAGACTCTTTCTGTGGATTCAGGATCACCACATGGCTCAACTTTTATATGTACTGTAGTTCCTGGGTTTTTGTTCATCAACTCACCACAATAATCTCTAAGCATCCTATACTAAGCATTGTAATCTCCAGTGATCTGTAACATGACTTTAGTCTTGCCCTGTAAGCTTTCATATGTGATACCCCAACCTCAAATTTCCTCTGAAACTGCTCTTGGACAGCCTTCACTGGGATTTTTGGATTTTCATGAAGTTGTTCCATTAGCTGTTTAGAGATAAAGGTTGCTGTACATGCCCTAATGTTTCTATTTTGAAGGCATTTATGTTCATCTACAAAGGTTTTAATAACCCAAGTTTCAGACCCACCAACTTTAGATAAGTGGAGTGTCCAAGGGCATTGATGTATGTTATTAATTGCCTTTTTGCCCCTACCACCAATATTTTTAGAAACTGGTCCTTTGTTCTTTGATGTGTTACTAGAACTAACCTCACTTTTATCTTTCACATTTTGACCTTTATCTTTTGATTTGCTGCTAGAACCCACCACAACTTCTGGATTTTTGCATGTCTTTATGTTATGTCCTGTCCCCCCACACCTACTACACACACCCATGGTTTTCTTTCCATAACGAATTTCAGTATAACCATCAACTGATTTAAGGTTACCAGATTCATCAAAATGTGGGATATCCCCCAACAAACTGCCCTTACCCTACTTAGATAATCCTTGATGATTCGTAGTTGCCTCCTAGTGTCAACAACATGCCTTTTGATCATTTGTTTCACTTCCTCCTTGCTTCCAAATTTATCACCACACATGAAAGGGGAATTCTTGTTTCTCTGTCTTCTTAATAACTTCAGTGTTCTTTTCCTATGGCTGCTTTCATCCTCATCAGACTCTGATCCACTAATAAACTGATCATTGTCAATTGCATCTTCTTGCAGCTCTTTCAAACACACACATCCAACACTTGATCATCATCTTCAACGTCATCAGTGAAAAACCTAAAATCCCTCATATTTGTTTCAACTTCATTTATCAAATTCCCCTCATCTACTAAAAAGTCATTGTCCTCACTTGCATTATCATCATCACTTCCATGCTCACTTATATTCATACCCTCATCCACATTTTCATTATCATGTTCATACATATTATCCTGAGGTTGATCATGTTTAGGAACATCATGTTTAGGAACACCAACAGTTGGACTTTTACCAAAGAATGGGTCAAAATTAGGATCATTCAGGTCAATGTTGCTAAAATCAAAGGCAGCATGAAAATTCATATTCTCCACCACTTGCACAGTATGCATATTATCTACACAGTTAACCACATCTTCATCAGTATGCATATTATGGAGTTGGTTATCCACAACTTCCTCAGTATGAACATTATGGACATGGTTATCCATAACTTCATCAGTATGCATAGACTGAGTATGTTCTTGGTTAGCAACAACTTCATCACTATTATCCACCACTTATTGGTTAGCCTCAGGTTTATCATCTCCATTCCAGCCTAACAATAATCTATTCCTAACAACTTTATCAAGGTCCAATGCCATTAACTCCTCATTAGTTATTTCTTCTACCCTAACTTTAGTTGGTGAGCAGAAATATGTGTGCACAGTAGTTACACCATACTCACAATAAACATTAATTAACCTACACTCTGGAATAACCTTGATAAACCCAATCACATCAGCATCACTACCTAAAGCCCTAAGACCAAAATCAAGATCAGAACCTGGCACTTGATAATGGTAACACCTTTCAAGGTCCTTTTGATAACCAAAATTTTCCAGTATACGATCCATCTCATGTACTGAACACTTGTCATGATCAAGCAAATCACTGAAATTTTCCTCACCCTCAACATATGTCTTTTCAGGAAAACGAGTTAATCTTCCATTATGATGAAGCTTGATAGAGAACAAACCGGGAGCACCCACTGCATTGTATCAAAAATTTACGTGTTAATCAACTTAAAAATACAAACTTTATGAAAAAACATCATCAAATGTATGAACACTTACCATATAATTCAAGCACCTCTTCATGTGTCAGGTTCTTAAGAACCCTGAATCCTAGTCGTCGAGTCTCTTCGTCGTCCATAATATTGTTGATTACACTTAGGGTTTTTGTGGGAGTTAACGTGGAAGAACAGGGTGTGTTTTGGGGGAGACGTTTGCTGTAAGGGTTTTGAAGTTATCAGGATTCAAAGGGGGGGTTTATAGCAATTAAAAGTGAATGGACAATAATACCCCTGACGGTTTTGAGGTTAACTGAGAAATCTAACCCAATTAGTCAGAAAGGACATAAAATGCAATAAAAAAAAGCATATTTTGGACATAAAATGCAAAAAAGGGCATGTTTCATAATTTCATTGATACATTAACGACACAAAGTGTAATTTTGTCTATTAAAAAACTAAGTAAATAAAACTTTGATATGCGTCAATTTATACATATAAAAGCCCCAATTTAACTCCCATTTATATATGTTTTTGGCCTTATACATGATGAATTGGTACTTATTTGGTATCTTTATAATTACAGGTCTTAAACGGTGTCCATGAAGCAAACCGGATAAAAAAACGGACAGTTTCTGCACATTCTGCACAATCTGCTGGTGTTGCACTCCCGTGCGCCCTGGTGGCACTCCCGTGCAGACCAAATTGGCACCCCCGTGCGCCCCAAGCGCACTGCCGTGCGCAATATCTAGATCTTTTCAGGAATGAGCCAGCCACTTGCCCACTTGCACGTCAACTCACAAAGCAAAAGTGCACGGCCAAGCGCACGGCCGTGCACGCCTTTGAAATCTGCTTAAATACAGAGCAGAACCCACTGTTTCATTATTGGGTGGTATTGGGTTTTGGAGAGCGATTTTGGGCGATTTTCTGGACATTCCAAGCTGTTGGTAAGGCGTTTGACAAGCTCAGGATCTCATCCTAATCATCTAACATCATCCAATCCTTCACATTCAAGATTTATGGTTTGATCTATAAACTTTAAGTTTGTTCAAATCTGAATATTTTGGCATGTTTGTGTCGTTTATGTATTGTATTATAGTCTACGGATAATATCTAGTAATCGTTTGTAGTTAAAACAATCGTTTGTATGAATTTGGCGTTTTTCATGTCTGGATCTTGATGATCATAGTGCAACCTTGTTTCATTGTTGTTGGATTTGTGATTATGTTTAAGTGACTTTGATGATTGTCGAATGTGTTAGGCGGATTACTTGTTGAAGAAACCGTCCGTTTAATCGTCCGGTAGTAAACTAGTTAACTTGTTGATAAAGTTTACACCATGAAACTGTAACCGGGTATTGGTTTGGTTAAAGTCGCTTAAATAACGATTATGAATGTTTACCGGCACGTAAAAGAGTTTTAAAAACTTAATGGTGTTGTTACCAATCTTTGACACGGTTAATTATCTTTGTTAGTTATTTTGGTGAAAATGGCGATCTTAGTAGATTTGTGTTCAAAGTTGGTAAAATGGAATAGGTTGTGAAATGCTCTACTTTATGCTAGTCTAGGTGGTCGTATTGTGTATTCGATATTGCTTTCCTGAACTAGTGCGGTTGAGGACTCCCGAAAGGTGATACTAACCTTTATTTAAAAGATCCACATGAGATTATATCAGCTGCTCGCTAATGAACAACTTGAAGTGGTTAACGTGTGTATTCGTGTTAGCTTTCTGTATAGTTGTCATGTTAGGATGCCCGAGAGGGACACTAACTGTCGAAAAATGGGAATGTTGATCACACGCCTGTGTTTTATATGATTTGGAGATAACATGCTAGGGTTGTGTTTATAGTTACATTTTCTATTTGGAGTCTTATATGTGTTATTTACATGTTTTAGAATTAATTTAGTTTTAAACAAAACTCAAACTTATCTTTTACTTACTGGTGAATCGGGGATAGAGTTTTAGTACCATTGCTCCGCGCGCGTCCATGGATCGATACTTGGTTCTTATCTGTACTTACTACATATATGACAGGGTACACTTACCCTAGTGTGTGTGTTTTAATATGAAGGTCGAAACCATTTTTATAAATATTAAAGCAAAAACGTGTGTTAAAATCCATTGTAAAATATGTATAGTTACGCACACGTCAAACTTGTACACTAAAATCAAGAAAATAAATAAATAAGTAAAAAACTAAATACAATTATTTAATATAATATAATTAAATAACATCTAAACAATGTCTTCGCCAATCTTTTATATAAAGCTTTCAATCCCCGCTAAATATGTCCTTGCATATTCTTGCTTTATTAAAATATATTCATTTTTTCTTCTCTTGTGGGCATGTAAATACTTTGACAAACCTGATCCAACCAATTCAGATAAATACCATTGGTAAGATTATACACGTGATGTACATCGTTAGCATAAAATGATAATTGTTTGCAACTCGATTGATGGCGTCGTTAAAGACATGTGATTGCTCTAAAACATCAATATCAATGTTTCCACCAGTCATACCAATGTACGCATGACAGATCCAAAAATCATATGAGGCAAATGCTTCAAGTATTAAGGTTGGGAAGTCATCATCACCCCGATAATGTTGACCTCGCCAAGCAATTAGACACTTAGACATGTGGCTTACAGCCAATCTGTGCAATCAATACTACCTAGCATCACAGGAGAGGCGCGCACGTCTTATTGTGACACCCGGCAAACTCACGTTAATACTTTTCACAAACATATAAGTCTACCTTAGAAAAACATTTACTTAATGTACTTAACTAGGTCAGTTGAGTTGGTTTGATGATTCGGGGAATCATCGGGAGTGATTTACACTTACATATTGTCTAGGGTTCAATGGTTTGGGGAATCATTGGGGGAAACACACACACACGAGTCTTGAGTCCCGTTGTTGGTAAAATTACATAGTTGGATTGAGCTATCAAGTATTAGATGATAGATGCCTTATGCATGATGTACAACTTGTAAATGCATGTTTATGTGATTAGGTGTGTTAACATATGTTAAAATGCATGTTTATGTGATAAGGTGTGTTAACATATGTTAAAATGGCCAAACAAGGAGTCCGGATTTTCATTCGACCCAATGGAGGGTACGAATGAAAATTAGAAGGCACAAACCAAAAATATAAATTTTGGTTCTACCCTCTGAGGGTGCAAACGGAAACTGGGTATAAATATAACACTTGTCTCATTTTCATCATTTTCATCATTTTACAATCCTAACTCGCCTCCAAGTGCTCTCACTCAACCCCAAACCTGTAGAACGGAGTTTTTGCCCTTGTTTTTCAGATCCTGAAGCTAAAACACGTTCTATAATAAAATCAAGTGAAGATTCAAGGTGTGTTCATCATCTAAACTCTTTTCAATCAAATTTCATACATTTTTTATAAACCCTAAGTGTCTAGATCTGATCTAAAAGAGTTTTTATGGATAAAAACCTTCCTAACATCTTTCCAAGTTAAATCTATACATAAATAATGAGTTTTCTTATAAAAACCCAAGTGTAGTACCAACAAATCCCACCGTAATGGCACGTATAAGGGTCCCCAAATATCATGTGTATGTATGCTCAGATTATATACACCGTACAACAATCATGAATAGAATTATAACATTAATTGTCAGTTTGGACAAGCATGCTCGCATTTGAAAACATTTATAAAACTCACTTGTTATACGGTTGCTTAACACTTTCTAGTCAGATCTGGTACTACCTCAGGGTCCTGATACAATTACATGAGCCTAAGTTAGGTAATGGTACGCCTAACTAGTTATTATCATGGTTGGATATTGGTTAACACTGCCTTGTTTAAGCATGGGTGATCATACCATGCCTAAGGCTGGGCTATCCAATACTCACTCCTAATAATAATAACCCAAATACCTAAAAATAATAACACTAATACTAACTACTAATAATAATACCAATAAAAATAACTAAACATAACTTAAATGAGAACATACCTCAAAACTATCTACGGCACGCTGATGTAGAGTCTACTTACCCAAACTTCTACTAGTGCTAAAATAAAATGACTATTAACAACACCTAACGGGATATTGTAGGTACTATAGGTCCTTGAATCGGTCCTTATATTTCACCTACTTACGGTGTCGGGCCGGTCCAAAAAGAATGAATAATCGAGAAACTTATGAAGGACCGAAAAGTTAAAATTTGCACGACAACCCAATGGGCCCATCAAACTCTTTAAACATGTATTATCGTTGATAAATGTTCTTTAACCTAATAAAAACGCATCAAACCGTATGCAACAAAGCTGCCTCATACCGAATCCTCTTATTCTGATCGATCAAGATCATCAAGCTGCTCTGCTCCAGACATCCTCTGGTTCGGGTCTGCTACAAAATCGGGTTGGTTCTTGGTTTTTAATCGGTTCGGCCCATTTATGCTCACATTTATCTTCATCCATTAATTATTATCTTTCTAATTAATTAGTCACTAAGACTTTATAGTGTGTTTGGTTGGTTAAAGGAATGGAATCACCCATTTCACAAGTCATTCCATTCCTTCAAAACCATTCCATCCACCCCATATGTTTTTTTTTTCATTTCATCTCTCATTCACCATTTACTAACAAAACCATAACCCACCACCACCACCACCATCAACACCACCCAACACCGCTATCGCCACTACCCACCACCACCGTCACCATCCACAACCGTCGCCCAGCACCCACCACCGCTGCCGACACCACCCACCACCGCCGTCACCACCTACCACCGCTGCAGACCCACCCACCACCGCCGCCATCCAACACCACTCACTGCTGCTCACCACCATCGCCCACCCACCGCCGCCTTCACCACCTGCCACCGTCACTCACCACAATTTCATTTACCAACCACTATCACTGTCACCCACCACCACCCATCACTGCCGCCTCCTCCACCCATCACCGCCACTACTCACCATTGTCACCCACCCACCATCACCGCCATCCACCTCCACCCATCGCCACCGTTGCCACCACCCACCACCCATCACCGTCGTCACCTTCGATCACTATGCTACCGCCACACACCACTACCACCAACCATCACCGCCACTACTCACCATCGTCACCCTCCCACCTTCACGACCATCCACCTCCATTTTCCATCGTCGCCACCCACCACTGCCGCTATCACCACCCACCATCACCACCGCCACTAACCACCGATTTTATTCCTTCGTATTTTCCTGTCTATTTAACAACACATAGTAATGTTTTGTTTCATTCCCACATGACAACCAAACAAGATACATTGAAGGTAATGATCCATTTCATTACCTTGTCCATTGCATTACATCATCCATTCCATTCCTTCATTCATTCCATTACCCCATTCCTACACATTATCAAAAATTCTCCTACACATATCAAAATTCATCCTACATATGTTGAAATAATCGTTTGTTTATCCTACACATATCGAGATTATCGTACATTAATCATACACATACAAAAATTCATCTTGCATATATATTCTACACATATCAAAGTTATCCTTCATAGTAAATTACATTTTTCGAAAGAATATATTTTAAAGATGATTTATGAGTTTCCTATAAATAACTAGTTTATGAGGTAACAAGTTAAGGGTTAGGATCAAATACACAGTGAAAGAAAAATAGAAAGTCGTAGGAAGGGTATCAAACCAATAGATACGCATAAAATAGAATTAATAAATTGAGAATTTCTATTGGTTCAAAATTAGTTTTTTCTTTTTAACAGACATTTTTTTTCTTATATGAGATATTAACTAATAAATATATTATATGTTCAGAAACCAATAGATACGCATAAAAGGTGGACTTAAATTCGTCAAAAACGTCAACTGATTTTAAAATCTTCTATTATCGTGAACCATATGTGTTCACATAAAGTTAGTTTTAGAAAGTGATATTGTCGTTCAAACATAAGAAACATAAGACCACGAGTCACGACTAAGTGAACAAAATTAAACAAGCAATAATAAAAATTCATAGGTTTCATATATTATGAGATTAAATAATAAATAACAAAAAATCTAGCTGATGTTAGACTGGGTGTAGTGGGGCGTTATTGCCCAAAATTTGATTCCATAGCGCCCCTGCACACCGGAACACCCCGGCGCTATGGATCAAAATCAGGTGGGGGCTCCATGTATATAACGCCGGATGCCTTAAGATTCAACCAATGGGACGCAGCCACGTGGACAACCCAAACGGTCACATGACCGTTAATTTCAAACGGCTAATTTTTTTTTTCTTTTTTTATATATATATATATATACTACACAATCACACATTTATAAAAACACACACAAAACACATATATTTAAAACACAAAATACAACATTTAGTTAAAAAAAATGGGTTCCCCCGCGTCCTCATCTGTTGCGAGAGAATATTATAAAGAGTTTCTAGCCGACGAGGGTGATTCGACAGACGGAGACTTGGAGCAAGATGCGGTTCCCTTACTTTCAACAAAAACCGGATGCTAGGGGGAATATGGGATTCACGTCTATTCAAAAGTGCACCTCGGCACTGCGTATACTCGCTTACGGCAACTCGACGGATATCAACGACGAGTATTTAAAAATGGCCGAGAAAACAACACGCGATTCTTTGGAGTATTTTTGCCAAGGTACATCACTTTTTTATATATTTTATTATAATGTTAGATCAATTTTTGTAATATATTTTTATATATTTTTGTATTTAATTTTTTAGGAATAATAAAGTTGTACGGAGCCCGGTATCTTAGAAGGCCCACTTGGTACGACTTACAGAAAATTTACGATGTGCATAACAATGAACATGGGTTACCAGGAATGCTGGGTAGCATTGATTGTCGTCACTGGCGTTGGTATAATTGCCCAACCGCTTGGCGAGGTCAATTCACACGTGGTGACCAGAAAGGACCATCAATCATTCTTCAAGCGGTTTGTTCAGTCGATCTTTGGGTTTGGTCGGCCTTCTTTGGTGTTGCGGGTTCATGCAACGACTTAAATGTTTTTGAGGGGTCGCCTATTATTGAAGATTTCATTTCTGGCCGGGCGGCAAAGGCGTGTTTTTACGCTAATGGAAACTACTACCCACACGGGTACTATTTGGCTGACGGTATATATCCGAGGTATACCATTATCGCTAAGACCTTCAGTAACCCGTACGATGAAAAACGGGCACACTTCAAACAGGTTCAAGAGGCGGCGCGGAAGGACATAGAGAGATGTTTTGGGGTTCTTCAACAGCGTTGGCATTACATAAGAAATCCTGCTCGTGCATGGACCACAGACAAGCTGCGAGATGCTATGTATGCATGTATAATCATGCATAATATGATACTAGAAGATGAAGGTAAAGCGATATGCCAAAATTATGTACCGGAAGCCGTTCAGGATCTACCGCAAGCCAATCAGGAAGAAAGAATACAAAACGCATATGCACTTCGTGACCATGAAGCACATGACGAGTTAACGGCGGATTTGGTCCAACATGCGTGGTCGGTTAGGTATATTCCAAATGAAGGCGAAGGTGGAGGCGAAGATGAAGAAGAAGGTGAAGAGGAAGGTGATGATGAAGAAGAAGAAGAAGAAGAGTACGATGAAAGCGGAGATGAAAATTAATATTACTTGTAATTTTTTTTATATTTATTTACCTTTTGTTTGTGTGTTTTTTAATATTATTTGTATTTTTTTTAATTTAATTAATATTAGTTGTGTGTTTTTTATTATTATTTGTAATTTTTTTATATTTATTTACCTTTTATTTTATTTATTTTGAGTTAAAAGAATAAAAAAAATAAAATCCACGTGGACCAATCAGATTCAGGGGCTTTATACATAAAGCCCCACCACTACACCCCTTTTTCAGTTTCTCTCTCCATGCTGACTCAGCAGCCACGTGGACCAATCAGGATGGGGGGCTTTATACATGGAGCCCCATAAAGCCCCCCACTACACATGGTCTTATGGGGAAATTTTGCTACCGAAATGTGCTACCCGCTCATAATTTTGGTTTAATTTATCTCAATTTTGGTAACAAAAATGTCCGGTAATTTACATCAGGTCGCAAAACATTTATGTTGTTAATGTTGAGTCGAAGACGCTGATTACTAAATCGGTTGCAAAGATCAATTGCAATAAGGGTTTAAGTAACAACCGGCTCCAAAACCTTCAAAGTAAACCAATTTTTATAATCTAAAACCATTATTGATTTTATAATATTTTTTTGATGTTTTATAACAGTTCATTGGGAAATCATCATTTATTATAAAGATGATAGAAGACCTGGTAGATCTTGAGTTCGATTATTGAGCTAGATAGGTTTTACTAGTAATTTCATCTTCGTGTCTACGGACGGGTAGGTGACCGGGTTTTCCTCAGAATTGGTGTTTGACAATTCGGGTACTCTCGGAGTACTTGCATTTGTTAAAAGGGAGCCCCGAGAGTGCTCGAGTTTGATTTGTTGGTCATTAAAAAAAAAGATTAACATGAAAACCACTTAAAAGACCTTTTTTAATTCCCAATTGATCCGATTAACGGTTTGACTTTGATATTCACTTGGCTTTGTAGGGTTTCATGTATTGATCTCTGTAAGCTCTGGACTTATAATCTTTTATATGTATGAGCATTGATCTTCATTCAATTGACGCAAATAACATTTGGTCTTCATTAATCTTCAATCAATCGATAAGATGTAGTTCTCAATCTTCAATTCTCTACTAATTCATGTCTATAACATTTATCTTCATAAGTGTGCTAACATGAGACATAAATTTCAATCACATAAGAATTAGGGAACTTGTGTCTCACAATTAACCACAATTGGGAGAATCTAAGGCTGCAAACGAACAGATGAACAAGACATTGTTCATGTTTCTTTGTTAAGGAAATAATGTCTCCTGAACTGTTCATGAATACTTACCAAACAAGATTTTATGTTTGGTTGTTCTTGTTCGTTCATTAAGGAAATAAACATGTTTGTTTGTTTGTTAATTTTAGGTATCAGACAAAAGCGAAAGCAAACAAACACAGATGAATGCAATGAACATAAACAATCATTCATAAACAGAAACACACATATACTAAAATTTTAATTAAACTTAGTTTTGTTTTATTTATTAAAATTCTTTTAGATAAATGGATAAAAAAAACTAAAATACCCTTGTGTTACCAGATTTAACGAATAAATTTAACTGGATTATGGTAAAACGACAAACCGAACAACATTACGATACATAGAGTACAAAACTCATGTACTTTAAAGGCAAGTGACATGAAGTGAATTTTGGCATATATCTAAAGAGTGAAATTGTGATTAGTCAAATTAAAATAAGTATTACTAATATGTTATACACTATTATTTACTAAATAATTTAATAATGAGAATTTTGAATTACTTAAATAGAAAATAAAAGTTAAAAACCCTAATGAAATATCAAATATAAATGAACACGTTACGAACGTTCAACGACAAAAATGAACGAACAAGGCCGTTGTTCATATTTATTCGTTTTACTAAACAAACAAACTTTTTGTCAAATGGTTCACAAACTGTTCAATAAATGCACATATGTGGATTTAATAAATAAAACTAACACAATCCGTATAAAAGTTGCGTGAAAGAAAATGCTAATTTAAAGTTTTCGAAATACAAGAAATTTCAAAAAATAAAAACTAAAAATTAAAAAAATAAACCCATTCAATCGGATTCTTACTTATGGATCTTCGTGTTTATCTTCGTTCGGTTTTTTTTTCTACAACTTCGTTTACGTTGTCACTAAGTGTTTAAAGAATCAACATGTATTCCTGCCGTTTGCTTTTGACACATTTGGATCTCTGGCCCCTGAGGCAGTACGGTTTCTAAAACGAGTGCAGAAGGTGGTCCACAGTGACTCGCAGAGCACTAAGAACCAAGTGTTTGTGTTTAGTATGATAGGTATTGCGATTCAAAAGGGGATAGCGGCGCAGCTTGTTTCCCGCTTACCCACTATCTAAATGTAACTTGTTTTATCTTGGTATGTTTAAAATAATATTCTTTTTACGATTTAAATGACAAACCATGTATGTTATAACTTATATATGTAATAAACTAGAAGCATGCATATGTAACATCATGTTGTTTGTTTTCTTGCTATTCTTTTTACAAATAACATTTCAATAATATTTTCTTTTTTGTAAGTTAAGTGATTGGTTGAATTGATTAAAGTCCTTTTTTAATTTTTATAAACAAAATATACTAGGGTTATAAATTTACCACATTATATATTCCACACATAACCTACGAACCTTCCTAGTTCTTACCTACGTATATTTGGCCTTTTCTCCATATCGCAATATTATACACACAATTGTATCAAGTAGGATTTTATTATATAACAACATGAAACTAAAATACTATTATCAATCACCCACATGAAGATTTAATATCTCCTTTATTCCTATATATACACACCCCTTTTCTCACACACATTTCATACATACATCTCTCTGTTGAAATATCAACAATATATCTAACCTCTATCATTTCTCTCTCTACAAATGGAAAGAAGTTGCACTGATGATCAAACCACAACTAGTGATCAAACCATCTCCACCGTTGCCCAACCACTAACCACCACACTACCGGTGGATATGAGCGGCCTGCGCCGGGTTGGAAGCGGAGCCAGCGTGGTTTCGGTCCTTTCGGACCCTGAAGGAGCCGTGGAAGTGGAAGCCCTCTCTAGAAAACTGCCGTCTTCGAGGTACAAAGGCGTTGTTCCGCAACCGAATGGCCGCTGGGGAGCTCAGATATATGAGAAACACCAGAGGGTATGGTGGTGCTAATTTTATGTTTACTATAGAATTAAAGCATCATGATCTCTGTCATAAACATGAATATATGTTAAATATCTACCGGTTAATAAGAAGATTTTGTTTTTAACTAAGGGTACATTTAGCATAGCCTTTTTAACTAGGCTAAACGTACCCTTGACTGAGTAACCAAAGGGTTATATTTGTAGTTCTATCACAACCCTTTTTGTTGTGGTAAACATAACCCTAGGTTGAATTTTTACTAGTCGTACCCTTTAAGTTGTTAAATCATTAATATTTCACTGATTTGGCTAGAAACCTATGTATCCTAAACATACACCAACCACGTGCCTCTCTTTCAATTGTTACTTGTTATTTTATAGTTGTCAAATCATTAATATTATTTACATTTGATTGATTTGACGATGAAAAATCAGTTAGACCTCATATGTACTAAACGTACACCTATGTGATTGCTATAGGTATGGCTGGGCACGTTCAACGAGGAAGACGAAGCCGCGAAGGCGTATGACATAGCAGTACAACGCTTCCGCGGCCGAGACGCGGTTACAAACTTCAAGCAAGTCATAACCGACGAAAACTCGGCCGCGTTAGAAGCAACTTTCTTAAACCGTCACTCAAAATCAGAAATTGTTGACATGCTAAGAAAACACACATACAATGATGAGTTACAACAATACAAAAGAACCTACAATACACACAACTCCACTTCTAAACCCGGGTTTAATCCCTCTTCCGGGTCGGGTTCAACCATGCCACGCATACACCTCTTCCAAAAAACCGTTACACCTAGCGACGTTGGAAAACTGAACCGGCTCGTGATACCAAAACAATATGCTGAAAAACATTTTCCGGTTCAAAAAGGAATAAGTTCTAAAGGAATTTTGCTACACTTCGAAGATACCAATTCAAAAGTTTGGAGATTTCGTTATTCATATTGGAATAGTAGTCAAAGTTATGTTTTAACCAAAGGTTGGAGCCGGTTCGTGAAAGAAAAGAAATTAAAAGCCGGTGATTGCGTGAGCTTTCTAAGCTCAACTGGACCGGACAAACAGCTTTACATTGGTTGGGAATCAAAAACTGGGTCAGGTGATGTTGAATCGCCATCACCTGTCCCAGTTACCCAACCAGGAAAGCTGGTTGAACCGGTTCAGATTTTAAGGTTGTTTGGAGTTGAAATATCTAGTGTTAGTAGTTGTAGTAGCAAGAGAAGTGGTGTAGAGATGGATTTGTTAGGGTTTGAAAGTTGTAAAAAACAAAGAGTTATTGATGTTTTGTGACAGTGTTTGATTGTTTAGGGGTGGTGTTTGAAAATATTGAGCCGTACATGTTTTGTTGTGATCACGTGGGATAAGGCTGGAAAGTGGTGGCATGAAGAGATAAGGGCACAAGTTGCAAAAGATTATTATTGTTTATATGTTTATTTTAGAGGACAAAGGTATATATGGATTGATCGACTTATATATAAAGTTATATATAATCATTTTAGTGGACAAAAGTTTAAAAAGATTTGTGTTACAAATGCATATTATTATCTTTGTTGTCAACATGGGTGCATGAACCTACACCAATTGTTATCTTTTTATATAGTCTTTTGACAATTGGACTCAAAATCTTTAGTCAAAATCGAAGTTGGTTTGTTAAAAATTAAAAACATGGAATTCATATAGGTTGATGTATTATTTCTGTAGGATTTTTTAAATGTGTCAAATGAATACTGCAAGCGAGATATCAGTTTTATTGTAGTGTTTTATCTAAATTTCACAGCTACAATCCACAACTTTGAGAGACATAATTGCATACTCATAGTATGTGCATCACTTTGTTAAAGTTATGTAATGATTATGGAAAAGTTAACATGCATATATACATGTTAAGCATTGTATTATAGTCGTGCAAAGTGTATTCAAGTTGTGTATCAGTTGGTTAAACCGTTAATTCGTTAAAAGTAATGAACAAGTCAAAACAACCCTTGTTAAAGTTATGGATAAACCAAATTACAAACAATGTATATTACATGTTAAGATTTTGGAGGTTGATGAACAAATTAAACATTGGTTATGAGAGGTTATGCATTAATAGGTTAACAAATACTTTATCTTTAGAAACGTTCTACTGTAAGTGATTCTAATTTGATCAATTTTTCGAGCTTGTTTCATTCCTTGATTCTGGATTTTGTTGTGTAATCCATTTTAGCACATGATTTGTTGATTTTAACCTTTTAATATTCGTACATTGAAACCTAAGAAGATGTCGTACAATAAATTTGATACAATTATACTTCTGCTTGACCATGCTTCATGAGAAGGAAATGGGTTTTTTGTTTTTGTTTTTATTTTTATTTTAATTTTTATATTTTTTAATTGGGATATCTACAAATTGAATAATTCGATATTGAACACCGAAATCCTGCACTTGTTTGCTCACATGTTAATAATTTTAAAATGCAATGTGTGAAATTCATGTACCATGACGGTGGGCTCATAATACATACATGGAATCATATGCTAACGATTTACAAGTATATGACACAGTCATGTACTGAGGGATGACAATGATAACCATGATGGGCATACACTTGGAATTATATGACTTTTTAATTATCTTTATTATTTTATGTCTACAATATTTTCTGCTAATGAGACAAGTTACCAGCAAATTAAATTGCTTTTATTAGTTGACCTCTAAAAGTATTCCATGATACCAATATTTTTTTAAATCTTGAAAAGTCTTGAACTAAGGGCACCCACAGGCCACAACACTAAGACTATGTGTAGTGAGGGGCTTTATGGGGCTCCATGTATAAAGCCCCCCATCCTGATTGGTCCACGTAGCTGCTGAGTCAGCATGGAGAGAGAAACTGAAAAAGGGGTGTAGTGGTGGGGCTTTATGTATAAAGCCCCTGAATCTGATTGGTCCACGTGGATTTTATTTTTTTTATTCTTTTAACTCAAAATAATTAAAATAAAAGGTAAATAAATATAAAAAAATTACAAATAATATTAAAAAACACACAATTAATATTAAAAAAAAGTTACAACTAAAATTAAAAAAAATTACAAATAATCTTAAAAAACACACAACTAATATTAAAAAAAAAATTACACACCTCCTAAATTACTTATTTAAACATTACATATTCCTAAATTACTTAATTAAACACATAATATAATCCTAAATTACTTATTAAAACCTAAACCTCCCACTAAGGAGAGTAGTTGTCCCAGTCCTCGAGTGTGTAGTACTCGGGGGATAGGGAACGTGAGCTGTCCCGTCCATCGGACCTCGCATCCGATGGGAAGTAGTGGTGCCGACAACATGAGTCGGTTCAATTGATATGTAGCCATGCCATAATCATGGGCCCAAGCCCATTCTTCATCCGTCCAGGGATCATCCTCTTCAGGATGAGTTGGTGGTGCCACAGCAGGAGGAGGAGGGAGATTTAGCCAATGTTGAGGAGGAGGAGGAAGAGGAGGTTGTGGAGGAGGAGGAAGAGGAGGTTGCTGAGGAGGATGACTTGGTAGTCTCCGGGACGGGCCCCGTCCCCGGACCCGTCGAGCGTACTGCCGGACATTAGAAGGTCCGGCAGCGCCTACTTGAAAACCGCCAGTGTTATTCATTGTGTTTAGGATGAGGAAAGAATGAGGAAGAGGGAAGAGGTGTGACTGATCTGAGATGAGGAAGGGGTATTTATAGGGTGAGAAATATGACCGTTTGGGGGGAAAACGTTTGAATTTCAAAATTTGAAATTCAAACGTTTGGGGGGAAAATTTGAATTTCAAACGGTTTGAACAGTAACCGTTTAAAATTCAAATGTTTGAATATAATTTTTTTATATAATCTATTTTTTTTTAATTTTAATAAATATAATTTTTTTATATAATTTATTTTTTAATTATGTTTATATATATATATAATTTAAAAAAAAAAGTTACCGTTCAAATAATTAAAAAACCAACGGTCAAATTTTTGACCGTTTCCCTCGTCCACGTGTCAGCAGCCCATTGGTTGTTTGATTTGTTATATAGCGCTATGTCTATAACGCTTTGGCCGGAAAAGAGAGCATAGCGCCCCACCGTTCCGGTGTTCCGGGCGCTATGTTTTCAAAATTCAGGTGGGTAACGCCCCAGTACGTATAGTCTAATTAAACAAACCACTCTAAATTACCACGTCATTATGCCATATCATTTCAAAGTTCAAACCATTTCAGACCAAACCTCATTTTTTCATCCAACACGTACCAAACCATTCCAAACCTTCACGTCTCCGCCTCATCACCTACTTTTCCTTTTATTTAATTTATACCCCACACACAAAAAAAGTTTTTTTTATTTAATATTAAAGTACAATGAGGGCCCCACCTCAAACCCAATGGACCGGTCCATTGCACCAGACGAACCGAACATATTCAACCTCCTCCAATGCTAAAAAGATTCTCCTTGGTCCATCCACTCCCACCGGACCGTTCGACGTCCGGTGAGAGTGCATTGTAGATGCTCTAAAGGTAAGTAGTGTGCTACGTCTCTTCCTCTCTAACAAAATAACCATCAACCACACTTAACACAATACTCACCTAGCGAGACCCTTCTTTTAGTTTTCAAACCAGGTATGTATCGATGAGAGAAAAAGGAGGCGTCCTAGAGGAAGGTGAGATACCATCGGAAGATATCGAAAACAACAATAAAACTACGATAACGTTCTTCATCTCTAATCTTTCCGATGACTTATCGACTAAAGGATTGAACGCGGAGTACGGAAGATGCGGCCAGCTTGTGGATGCCTATATTGCCAGGAAACGGGACAAGTTTGGAAAGGTGTTTGCCCTTGTAAGATTTGCAGAGGTAAAAGATATGGAAAAGATGGTGAAAGCTCTAAACAATTTGAGATTTTTCGGGTGGAAAACATTTGCTAAGGTGGCGAGATTTAGTAAGGAGAACACTAGACAAGAAGCACAAGTCAATAATAAAGGGAAGGCTAGTCTGGTGGAGGAACAAACACAAATGAACATTTCTTCTAGCAATTTCGAAAGAATGTTCTCACATAGAAATACAATCACGGGTGAAACGAGTAAGGGTGGGGAAACCATGAGTTTGCTATTAGAAGATAATGAATCGGCGAAACGGTATCTTGGAAAAGGAAGTCAGTGGTTGGGATAGCCAATAGCTTTGAAAGTCTTTGCAACATTGACTCAAATCTCAGCCGTATCAAAGATTTAAGGATAGAACTCCGTTATTTGGGAGGTATGAAGATTTTAATGACCTTCTCAACGTTGGATATGGTGAACAAGTTTCTGGAAAAGCAAGATCTACGTTCGAAATGGTTTGCAGAAGTCTTTGTGTGGGAGGGACAACACTTGCAGTTTGAAAGGCTATGCTGGTAGAGAATTATCGGCTTCCCTATAAATTTGCGTTATGATGAACATGCTCAAAAGATTGGAGAACTCTTTTGGACGGTTATCAGTGATGCGGATTCTAGGGTAAAAGAACTTGACTTTACCAGTGTTTATGCAGGAGTAGTTAATCATGGCAGGAAGATTAGGGAGGAAGTAAAATTCAAATGGAAAAATATGGCAGCCTCATGTTGGGTGGTGGAAGGAGCGACTAACTGGATTCCCAAAAAACAAATGGGTCTCGAGAATGAAAAGTTGGTGGTTCTTCCCAATGAACAAACATGTTTCGATGATACTTTAACTGGTCGTGTAGACAGTTAAAATTTAGAGAAGGATAAAGCTTTTAGGTCAAATAAGGTGGCTCAGAATCTTATGAATGAATAAAAAATGCAGCCCAATGAGGTGGTCCCATCAGAGGCCAGTAAAAAGGGTCAAGTTTATTTTTTTGGTTCAATGTAGGAAGTGGGACAAAGGGGCGAACTTACCCTAGAAAGTGACCCAGACGTTTGAGAAGCCCAATTCAACAAAGCCAAGCCTCTAGGCCTTCTTGGACTCGTATTCATAGTGGGTCGGGGGATCATTGTTGGCCCTTGGACTTAAATATGAACGGTGGGATCATTGTGGTCAATGGGGATCCTTCTGCGAGGAATGGCGAGGAGAACAACAAACATATGAACGGTGGAGGTAATGCAAGATGATGAATAGAGTGGATCCAATTGACGGTATCTTTGGAGCAATGTATTCCATGGTTTTCATATGGTACAAACATAGGTCGTTTAAACGCAATGTGAAATGGGATAAATAGACAATTTTTTATGGCATGGGGTAGGGATTTTATGATGTAATAGTAGTAACTCTAGGGTGTTTTGTCGGGTGTCTTACATTGTGTTAGTGTCTTACTCGTACAATGTATTATATATTTTGGGTGATGAAGAAAAGTTTTTTGCCGTTAAAAAAAGGTTAGGCAGTATGGGATTCGGGTACCCCTCGGATACCCAATAGTTGATCGGTTACACCGCTCCATGGTGGTCGGGTACAGTAGACCAGGTAGAATGGGCGGGTGGTGGAAGTTGATGGTGGTGGGTTGGAGTAAATGTAAAACGGTCAAATTTTCTGACTGTTTGATTTTTTTTTAATTACAATTTTTAATTATAAACATGTACATTTCTTCTCCAATTTTTCACCTTACATTCATTTCTTCATCACTTTTTCACCTTTCTTCACCATTTATTCACCAATTTTTCATCCTACGTCCATCTCTTTAATAATTAATAAATTAAAAGTATAAATAAATAATTACCATCTACCAAATGGCAAAAACAAGATGGACCAAGGAAGAGGAGATAGTCTTTGAAATCAGGCCTTCTGAAAGAGGTCGTTCGTTTTGGCATGGTGTTTTTATTTGCTTTAGCCTACATATGGGTCAAACGGACCCCACCGCACACCAGCTAAGTCCAAAGTTTGCTAATTTGCTTAACAAGACAATGCTATTCACTTGCTCTACAATGAGGTCAGGAAAGACGAGGGTAGTTTTTAGCAAATTTAATGTGACAACCCAGGTTTGAAAGCTGTTAGGGTACCTTTTAACAACCAGTCAACAACTTCTCTTACCATAATGTACAAGTACTCATGCACAAAGTACGAACACAATACACTAGATTCTTTGTCCAAAGACTTCAAGATGCTAAACTTATGGTCAAGATCTAAACACAAAATTCACATCCACGATAACAATATTTTTCTAAATCTTGAAAAGTCTTTCAAATTGATGTGCAAGCTTTCATTCACAAAGTACAACCAATAAAACACTAGGCTACTTTGTTCAAAGACTTCAAGATCTAAACACAAGATTCATACACATTTAAATAAAGAAAATCCACAAATTAAAACTGTGTGAACAACTCCATATATAGTTTACCAATATTATTATATATTTAAAATGTTTTTCAGACCCATGGTGCTTCGAAGCCACATGCATTATTAAACAATCAAAAGTTGACAAACGTATTAAGTAATAAGTTAATTAACTAGTCTATCTATGTATGAGATGAGATAAATTATAAGTTAGTTTTTTTAACTAGTTCTGACCAAATTAGAAGTCAACGTTTAACCATTCAAAACATTGTGTTCAACGCTTTGTCATCACATTTTCTCCCTAACCCCTGAAATGTTGGCAAGCAACCAACTTTAATCAGAATAAGTTGTTATATTACAATTTGATTTGTTGGTGATTATTACTTTATTAGGAAAGTTGCAATGAAAAAATTAAATTATTAATAGATATAAGTAGTGAAAATATTATGAAGTGACATTTAAATATATGTGGCTTCTATATATGTGATGATTGTATTTATGCGAGACATTTATAATCAATTTAACATATTTATGCTAAATTTAATTAAAAGATATTTTTTAGTATTAAAAATTACCCATTAAATATATACTTAACTAGGTTAGAGACCCGGGTGTACACCCGGTGCGTCCCCAAGACAAATGACAAAATTCTATAAAAGTTGTAGTATACAAGTTTTATTTATTGAAAGTTATGTAATACAATTCATATGAATTTTGGTTGATTGCAAAATATCATAAAAACGTTAAATGTTACCAATAACAGATATATGAATCAACAGATATTTGATTTAACGTGATTTAAAAACAAATAATGAAATGAATAATAACATATTTAGTATCTTCAATCCATCTCTACTCTTGTCTTTTGACATTGCGACATACAACTGCTCATGTGTAAAAACATGATCCTTCAAATACAGACTCACTCTAAATATGGATTGTCCTTGACTTCACAACTTTAGCACACACCTAATTAAAATAGTACCTAAAGACATATAGGAAGCCCATGTGTTGCATCCTCATATTGATTGTCATTGCGAAACACAAAGTATGAAACATGTTGAGATTACATATTAAGGTAATAAATGTACATTAGAATTCACAAAATACACACAGGCTAGCTTATGAAAAGCATAGAAATAATATATAACTTATTTACTTCTTGTTATTAAGATTGCGTATTACATTAAATTAATATGAAAAATGAAAAGTTACCATTATAATTCATTGATAGAGAAAACAATGTGAAATTGAAAAAAATATACAAATTATAAATCTCTAAATTAGCCATATGTTAGTATTTTATTTTGAATTGCTGAGAAGTTTAAGTATTGATAATTAGTATAATTTTCATTCGTAAAAGCGTTGCTTGATAAATTATGAAATAATGAGGATTGTGGTGTAGCATATATTCAATGTATGGAAAGTCAGCAACAGTTAACTAAATCAAAGTAGTCAACATTTGCAGAGCTGTTAAATTTAAAATTTTGTACATGAATGAATATGAGGAAAAACAACAGTGGTCAATAGGATAAAATTTGGACTTATGTGTTATGAATGTGAATATAAAAATGATGTTATGAGGTTCATGAGAATTCACAAAATTCCACGTCTATGAAAACTTCAAAGTAGAAACTGAAAATGACTATGATAGAATTGATGTCAAAAATCAAAGTTGGTCTATAATAAATTGAATTCGACATCATAAGAGTTGGCTAAAAGTCATCCATAGTCAATCAACAATAGAGAAATATCCACTACTGAAAATAGTGGTCGCAAAATAAAGTCAAGAACAATAGAAGCATTTAAAGAAGGAATTTGTGTGGTGATAGACCTATTGCTACTTTGATTACAATCATAGTTCTGTGGGCTTGGGTAGATAACATTGAAAGGAGTAAGGCACAAAAATCACCCATTGTATACTTGTAACTTCATTAAAAACATACAAAATTTGCATACGGATCGATTTGAATAAAACGACCAACTTCCATTAAAAATACGCATATTCCTCATACGGGCCGATTTGGATAAAACGACCACCTTCAATTAAGAATATACAAATTTCCATACGGGCCGATTTCATTAAAACGACCAACTTCAATAAAAAAACATACAAACTTCCATACGGGTCGATTTGGATAAAATGACCAACTTCAGTTAAAACATACTCCCATATGAGTCGATTGGAATAAAATCAAAAACAAACAAATAAGCTTGAAAAATTGAATAAAACAACAAAATTGGGGATGCATTTAATAAGAGAATTGATGAACACTAACCATTTGAGTTACAGGAAAGGCATTCAGCTACAACTCCTTCACTCAATGTATGAGTTGTTGTGCTTAGCTCTTCAGTGAGCTGTAAATATGCAACACAAAAAACAGGGAGTCAAAGAATTAACCAAATAAATATCAACATGTAGTTATCTTGGTAGTTGTTAGTTGTTACTTGGGTGCATCAATAACCTATCTCGCACCACTATTTCAGGGTTGCAATTAGAGAGAGACCTGACGAAGGAAGCGAGCATTGCCTTGCGGTCGTGTAGAACGACGGAATCTCTCCACACAACTTGGCTAAAATTCTCTCGTGCTCTTAAGTTCTATGTTATCAAATTCCTATTGATTACTCTTATTAATCAAGTAATAGAAAAATTAACAAATAATGAAAAGTCAGTAAATATATTATATTGGCATTAGAACATACCTTGAATTCACTATTTGCCTTTGCATGCCAACCTTGGTGACTCAATTAATTGTTAAGTAATAAGAGCAATAGGGTCATTAGGGATAACAACTACTAATCTGTTAAGCAATAAGAGCAGAGTCAATATCCTGCATAAAAATTACACCCAAACAGAAATCACAAAAGTAAGCAATGACATAAAACTTATGTTGTTATATTACTTTCACTTTTCCATCTGAAATAGCCTTCGATCCCATTTTTCTCTATCTTCAAGCTTTTTGTATTCCACAATGACACAAAACTTCATGGCACTGCCTCGATGGCAACAGCCGGTAACACGGAATCACCATCAGTCACATAGCCAACTAACATCATCAACAACCAGCATACATACAACCTATACAAAAAACAAACAGATGATAACTAACCATGTTACAATAAAAGCGGTGGTACAAAAATTTAACCGAGGATTAGAGTTATTGAAAGGATACACCACCATAGCTGTAGGGGGTGGCAGGTAAACACCCGCCATCCTCCAACCTTTCCATGCTAAAGCAACATCCTCATTCGTCATAATACTTAGACTATTAAACTCATCACAGCCTTATCAACTTGTCAGGAATCATTAGTGTGTAAAAGAGCATAAAACATTTTTAACATACAAACATTTGGTAAGAGAGTCATCGAATGCAAACTGAGTCATCAGAAAACCACTTTCAGATCACCCGAGTGACAATTTGGTATACCGACAGGAGGGAGAAAGAATCACCATCGCTATTCCGACCGTATGCCCCATCGATAATGTACATCATTAGTCCGAATTACACATAAAAAGTCTACCGTTTTTCCTTGTCCTACAACCAGAATGATGCATTCGAGGTTTAAAAAACTATCAACTAAAGCCCACCCAGCAGAATCGCATTATTACTCTGGTGGGCTTACTCCAACATCGGTTTTGCCACCACTGTCCATTCAGAATTTGAGGCTTTACCTCTTTTTCAATATGATTCTTCATCCACCCTTGAATTGGTTTTAAAACAAAGTACTGATAAGATACACAGTTCATGATATTAGAATCAGGTTAGCCATCCATAATATAGATGCCAAATTCAATCTGTTTATTTAATACTCGATATAACCTCCACAACTAACCTTCGCATTTCAAGCATAATGTAGGTTTCTCTTTAGATGAACGAATATTGCTTTGAAAATGGTTTCTTTCATTCCATATGATGAAACTGCTTTACAAATGCTCAGCATCTCCCTTGGGGTGTTTGGCATTATCCAATTAATTGTCCTTGGGTGGTCGTTTATTTGCACTTTCAGGAAGCAACTCAAACTTATTAGCAGTGACAACCTAAAATTACCAAATATTACTGATACATAAGAATTGTATATCAGTAGTTAATATCCTCTCAGTATGACATGTAGAATTGTATATTATCATAAAGTAAATTGGTATTCTGATTACACAAGTGATATTGAGCTTTTTTAAGCGTCTAAACTCTAAACATAATGTAATTGAATGTGCTATTACCTTCTTTGTCTGGTGGACACAACCTGTTAACGGCATCCGACTGCGACTGATAAAAAGAAAACATATTAGAATAATTCAGCAATGTGTCACAACAAATAAAAATAGTAATAGGTGTTATAAAGCACATAATTAAAATAGAGAATAAAACCTGGTAAGATGACATACTCACTTCAGCTTGCAAAGAAAGCATCCCTTAACCACTCAAGAATGATGTAACCGTCGTACAATAAGTTTATAATCTCATAACCCTAAAATCAATGTACCTGGTTTGATGCAGCTTTGAAGAGCATACCTGTAAATGGTAGAACGAATGCAGAAGAACAAAACCAATTAATTTATTATGCAACACTTTGTAATATCAAGATGATAAGAGATACAAAAACACATCAAGAACATCACTGAATATAAATCCCAAAAAATTTAGGAAAACAGAATCTTTACTAAAAACACCAAAAAAGAAACCCTAACTTATGAACAGCGGAAACACATCTGAATCTTGTGAGACCTTTGAGGATTGCACAATTAACAACAAATCTGAATGTTATATTCTTACAGATTGAAGAATCAACAACAGATCTGAATGTTATGAAACAATCTAAAAAAAACCCTAATTTATAAAGGAAAAAAACGTATGAATCGGATTACATACAACGAAACTAAAACATCAGATCTGAGTGTTTCCTCAATCGGAAACATAAAACGGAGAAGAAAATATGATCAAAAATCCACAAAAAAAACCTAACTTATTCATCAGGATTTCGAAGGAGATATGTTAGATACGTCCAAGTTAGGGTTTTGATTGAATAAACGATTTCGATGAATCTGAATACGAAATCGAAGATTAATAATAAGATTCATATACAAAACCATAATATTTTAAAAGAAATGTTACCTGATTTGAACGATTGGAGGATATGATTCGTCAATGGAAGGAGGCGATTTAGGGTTTATGTTGAAAGAGTGTGTGTTGTGAATGGACACCAAAAGGAGGATAATAAAACCGACAAAAATGACTATTTATATGCGGGTTAGTGGGTACCATATGGATTGTTTGGATCGGGTCGGAGCTACCGAGTTGTATCAAAACGGGTTAGAAAATGCTGAGGTGGACACCCTAGAAAGGTGACACCTCACCCCTAGATACTCCTTTATTATATGTATAGATGAGTACTTTTTAATGCTATAAAATTAAAAACAAAAGTTCTCTCAATTCAATTTTGCATATAAAAATTTATAATTTAGCATATATATGATTGTGTTGTGTGCTTTAAGATTGTTTATATTGATTTAAGTTATTTAACCAATAATTTGTTTTATTGTTGCACATAAAAAATATTTAAGTTAATGAATTATGAATAATAATTTTTTATAATTAAGAATATTAAAAACAACAAGTTTTACAAGGGGTCAAACTATTTGGACACCCTAAAAAAATAAGTTGACACCCTAAGTATGTCTCGTATAGCTCTATATGAGGCATATTGAAGTACATTTTTTGTCTTTTAGCTATCTGATGTTGACCAACACTGAAAACAATAAAGTTGATACTTCTCGTATAGACCTATATGGGGTATATTGATGTTTTTTTGCTTTCGGGGGTCTCATTGGAAGCAGCCTCTCTATTCTTAGGGGTAGAGGTAAGACTGTTTACATCTTACCCTCCTCAGACCCTACCTTAGCTTTGTTATAGGTGGGATTAACTGAGTATGATGATGATGATGATGTTTTTTTTACTTTAATATGCCTCATATAGATCAATATGAGGCATATTATGGGCTATTTTTATTTTTTTTATATTTTCATTTTTATTGTTTTTAAATAACTAAAAATACTAAATTAACTTAAAAAATCCAAAAATTTAGTTATATTCATTCAAATATTATTTTAAAAAAATTACAACTTTTTGTTACCAACATTATTTTATAAAAATTATTTTTTTTGTTCGGTTTTGTTTTGGTGAGTTTGAAGAAGTTATAAGATTTGTTTGAGAAAGTGTTTTTTTTAATCGATTAATCGTTGTATTTGATACATTCGAAACAAAAGAAAATAAGCATCTTCAAAACCAACCAAAACAAACCAAACAATTCAAAAAAAAACGAATATGCCTCATACTTGTAACAAAAACATCTAATTTTTATAAAATAGTGTTCAAATCAATAAAACTTTATTTTTTTATTTTTTTGGATTTGTAAAAGTTATTTTAGTATTTTTAAACAATAGTATTGTATTTAAAAAAACAAAAACAACTTTGATATGTCTAGTATTGGGCAATATGAGTAGTATCAAACACTGATATGCCTAGTATTGGGCAATACGTGGCATATCAAACGTAGTATTGGTACCAATACTGGGCTTGGAAGGTGATATGGGAGTGCCCTGATATGGTTCATATTAGGCAATACGACCCATATTAGGATCTTTTTTTATTTTTTATAGATTCATTTTTATTGTTTTTAAAACTAAAAATACTAAATTAACTTAAAAAATCCAAAAATTAACAAAAATTTAGTTATATTCAGTCCAATATTATTTAAAAAAATTACAACTTTTTGTTACCAACATTATTTTATAAAAATTATATTTTTTTATTTGGTTTTGTTTTAATTAGTTGGTTTTGAAGATGTTTGTTTTGTTTTGGTGAGTTTGAAGAAGTTATATAAGAGGTACAAAGTTTGAAGAAGTTATAAGATTTGTTTGAGAAAATGTTGTTTTTTTTAATCGATTGATCGTTGTATTTAATACATTCGAAACAAAAGAAAACAAACATCTTCAAAACTAACAAAACAAACCAAACAATTAAAAAAACGAACATGCCTCGTATTTGTAACAAAAACATCTAATTTTATAAAATAGTGTTCAAATCAATAAAACTTAATTTTTTTTATTTTTTTGAATTTTTAAAAGTTATTTTAGTATTTTTTTAAACAATAATATTGTATTTAAAAAAATAAAAATAGCCTTGATATGCCTAGTATTGGGCAATATGAGTAGTATTAAACACTGATATGCCTAGTATTGGGCAATACGGCCCATATTAATACACGTATTGGTGCCAATACTAGGGTTGGAATGTGATATGAGGGTGGGTGGTATATATTGTAAAAAAATCCACATTAGTATGCCTCATATAGGTCTATATGAGGCATATTAGTCCCCATATCACTTATTCTCAGCCTAGTATCAGACCCAATACGTGGCTTTGATATGCCTCATATTGACCAATACGATGCGTATCAGGGTCTTTTTTTATTTCCATTTTTAGTGTTTTTAAAAATGAGGCATATTGACGTTTTTTTGCAAACTTAGTACCTTTTATACAATATTTATTTTTTGTTAAAGAATTTTATAAATATTTTATTATTTTTCAAAACATTATCGTGTAGTCTATAATAATATAGTGTACTATACGATAATACACCATATGATACGATTCAAGATCTATACTACCATTTAAGGTTTTAAAATATTTTTACTTTAAAAAAATAAAATATGTATAAACTTTATGTACAAATGGTAAAAATTTAGCAAAAAAAAAAAGCACCCTACTGAAATACATTGATCAATCGATCTGTTAAAAAAACTCTTTTCGAATGTATTAAAATACAACGATCAATCAATTTAAAGAAAAAAATTCTAAACCAAACTTATAATTTCTTCAAACTCACCAGAACAAAACAAAACAAATATCTTCAAAACCAATAAAAACAAAACCAAACAAAATAACTAATTTTTATAAAATAATACTGGTAACAAAAAATTATAATTTTGTTAAAATAATATTAGAACGAATATAAATAACTTTTTGTTAATTTTTGGATTTTTTTTAAAGTTAATTTAGTATTTTTAGTTATTTAAAAACAATAAAAATATAAAAAAAAATAATAAAAGGACCTTAATATGCCTCATATTGATCTATATGAGTCATACTTAGCTATGATATGCCTCATATTGACCAATATGAAACATATTGGCACGAAGTTTCAGGTCTGACATTCTCTTGAAGTTTGTGTGCAGCTTTTTAACCTAAGTATGCCTTATATAGACCAATACGAGACATACTTAGAGTGTCCAAATAAATGAGCCTTACAAGTAAGTAACAAGTAAATGGGTTTCAAGTTACGCCTCTATCCTTTTTTAAAAGAGTTTAAATCATATATACTTTTCAGAAAAGAGAAGGAATAAAAGTATTTTTGAATTATATTATGATAACCGAACTGAATCATTTAATTTAAATAATATAAAACTGACACATGATAAATATGATTGGATATACTTTAACTTGGTTCGCTCGCATGGAACTAGAGTCGACGGGACTTTTAAAAAAAGAAAAATCCACCAACCACACCCTTCAACTTTTGAAAAAAATACGCTGACACCCCTTTAGTTTAGATTCTAATTATTTTGACCAAGTGGCTCCCACACATTATGATATATGGTAGTTCTTTTTGAATGGCATATATGTTAGTTGATTTTTTGAAGTCCAACCTACGTATATATTTGTATATGTTGATATTGGGTTTCATATCAACATAAAGAACTTGTACTTATACGAGTAAAAGGGGTGTATATAAATGTTACGTTTAACTTGTAGTTGTGTGATAATTAGATCAAAGAGTTAATTCATTTTTCGTTCCTGTGATTTGCCTAAACTAACAGGTTCAGCACGCGTATAACACCCTAAGTACCTGATGTTTTTTTTTAACAATTTACCTCTCTCCTGTTAACGGCCGTCAATACTGTCGTTAGGTTACCCCCACGTGCACCTCACGTGAAGGGTATTTTGGTCATTTCATCTCCTATTATAACGTTATTATGTCTGTAAAAAAACCCTCATTTGATTTTCCCTCCATCATTCCTCATTCACCCTATCTAAACCTAAACCCTAATCTGCAATTGAGAACCAGACATCAATTCGTTGCAATGTGGGCATCGTTATGGATGATTCGAGAAGCAGACGTTGTTTACGACCCATTCGAAATTTACTGTAAGTATAATTAAAACCCTAATTCTATTACCATTGTTTACAATTTAGTTGCTTTCGACCCTGTTCTAAGTGGTTTAACTGATTTCGTTTTTTATTTATTTGTAGCCCAGGATAATACATTGTTTATAATTAAGTTGATTCATGGTGGTGAGTTTATCAATAGTCCTAGTAGAAAGTATGTTAATGGCAAGTCTTGCTATATAGATTGTTGTTGCACTGAAGATTTTGGAATAGATGTGTTACTTAAGATGACTAAAACAGTATGGTATCCCTGTGACATGGTGTTTTACTATCATTTTAGATTACCTGATGGGGATTTAGACACAAGTTTAAGGGAATTGGCTACAAATGCCTCTGTTGAAAGGTTTTGTTCATTGGCTACAAAAGTATAAGGTTATGGAGGTATATGTGCAACATTGGTGGTCAAAGATTAATACTTTTATGATTGAGCATGAAGAAAGGCAGAAACAACAACAAGCAGCAGTGGTTGAATGTAATGATCATGTAGGCCAATCTGAATTAGAATCTGATACTGAAGTTGAAGATGAACAACATGATCAGGTGGAAGCAGATGAGAAAGATCATGTTCATGGGGAAACAACAATTGATGACATTGATGGCAATGAATCTATTACTTTGGTTAACTCTTTAGTTAAAGTTAAACTTGAGAAAGAAGAAGAAGTTGATCCAAATTATGAAATAGGTGAGGACCAAGAGCAGGATGAAAACAATGATGAAAAACAGGATGAAAGAAATGATGAAAAACAAGATGAAAGCAATGATGAATGCTATGCTTAGTTAATAAATGTGTTGGTTTTAGGTGAGTATGTCTGAGTCAGACCAACGTGTGGTTAACATTCAAGCCAAGATATGCACATGCAAAAAATGGGAGTTGACTGCAATGCCTTGCAAACATGCTGTTGCAGTGATATGCGACATGTCTCTACATGGATATGATGTTGCAATACCTGAAAGATGGGTGGATGAGGTGTATTGGCTGGATACATAGAGGAAAGTGTATATGGACACTATTGAGCCCATTAATGGTAAAGACCTATGGAGACCATCACCATGCCCAACTACTATCAGGGCAACTAAATTTCATAACAGATTGGAAGGCCAAGGAAAAAGAGAAGGAAGTCAGCCAATGAAGGTGAAGAACCTGCAACAAATGAAGGTGATCGAAAGAACAAGGGAAAGAAAACAGTGAATGGAGGGGCTACAACATCAGATGTTGTGGTTAAGAATGGGAAGAAGACCAGAAGGGGGGGGGGGGGGGTACTACAACTAGGGGTGTAAATGACACGTAGCGGCTCGGGATCGGCTCGGTAAAAAGCTCGAACGAGCCGAGCCTTAACGAGCCCAAGCCTGAAATATGGCTCGTTTAGTTATCGAGCCCGAGCTCGAGCCCTATATACAAAGCTCGATTGGGCTCGCAAGCCTAATCGAGCCTTAACGAGCTAGAGCCCGAACCCGAGCCTAAGTTACAGCCGAGCCTAAGTTATAGCCTTAACGATTGGGCTCGCGAGCCTAAGTTATAGCCGAGCTTTTGCGAGCTCGAGCCGAGCTCGAGCTTTGGATTTTGCTAGCGAGCCGAGCTCGAGCTCGAGCTCAAGATTGTAGGCTCGAACCGAGCCAAGCTCGAGCTCGAGCTTCACAAAACCTTAACGAGCCCGAGCCGAGCCCAGTCAGGCTCGGGCTCGGCTCGGCTCGTTTACACCCCTAACTACAACATGCAAAAAAATGTGGAATGAAAAGGCACAACTCTAGAAGCTATGGCAGAAGAGGTCAAAAAGCAAGCTCACAAAAGTGCTCACAGTCAACACCTAAAGATTAAGTCTAATTATGTTGTTTTAAGATTCCGAACTTTTAAACTGATTATGTTTCTTTGATGATGAACAATGTTTACTTGTCATGTTTATGTTTCTTTGTGGCTAAGCAATCATGTTTTGTTGTTGAACAATGGTAAGTTGATGTTTAATGTTAATGTTGAATGAACGTATGATTGTTGATTGTATGCAGGTTAATGAATGTTGTTGCCAATGTGCAGGTTAATGGAAGAGTAATGATCTTGTGCGGTTTGATGTTATTGTTAATGTGCAGTTGAATCAATTTAGGTTAATGTGCAGCAGGTTATTGAATGAATGGTTAATGGGCCAGTCAGGTTAATGGGTCAAATAGGTCTGTGCAGGGTATGAATGAATGGTTAATGGGTCAGTCAGGTTAATGGGTCAGTTAGGGTATGAATGTGCAGTTTGTTGTGCAGTTTGTGTAGGTTACACGTTGTTGTGCAGGTTAGATGAATGGTTTGTTGTCAAATGGTTTGTTGACCATTATGGGCAGTAGGGGTGTAAACGAGCCGAGCCGAGCCCGAGCCTGACTGGGCTCGGCTCGGGCTCGTTAAGGTTTTGTGAAGCTCGAGCTCGAGCTCGGCTCGGTTCGAGCCTACAATCTTGAGCTCGAGCTCGGCTCGCTAGCAAAATCCAAAGCTCGAGCTCGGCTCGGCTCGGCTCGAGGTGATTTGAGAATCTCAAACGAGCTCAAAAGCTCGGCTCGAGCTCGCAAAAGCTCGACTATAACTTAGGCTCGCGAGCCCAATCGTTAAGGCTATAACTTAGGCTCGGATGTAACTTAGGCTCGGGCTCGGGTTCGGGCTCTAGCTCGTTAAGGCTCGATTAGGCTCGCGAGCCCAATCGAGCTTTGTATCTAGGGCTCGAGCTCGGGCTCGATAACTAAACGAGCCATATTTCAGGCTCGGGCTCGTTAAGGCTCGGCTCGTTCGAGCTTTTTACCGAGCCGATCCCGAGCCGCTACGTGTCATTTACACCCCTAATGGGCAGGTTTTTGTGCAGGTTGAATGAATGGTTTGTTGTCAAAAGGGTCAGTCAGGTTAATGTTGTCATGAGGGTCAGTCAGGTTAATGGTTTGTTGTCAAGTGGTTTGTTGAATGAATGGTTTGTTGTCAAATGGTTTGTTGACCATTATGTTCAGTCAAATGGGCCAGTCAGGTTAATGTTGTCATGAGGGTCAGTCAGGTTAATGGTTTGTTGTCAAATGGTTTGTTGAATGAGTGGTTTGTTGTCAAATGGTTTGTTGACCATTATGTTCAGTCAAATGGGTCATTATTATCCTGAATTGAATGTCCATTTTCTAACGGTCATATGGCTCTGTATAACGGCCATATTGACTATAAAAGTCCAACAAAAAACACCAAATAACCACACAATCAAATTACTATCATGGATAAAAAAACACAAAAAACAAAAGACTAAAAACCAAACACACACAACATGAAGATATTGCTGATGATCAAGATCCAAAGGCACAAGGTGCTATTGATGATCAAGATCAACAACAACAAGATCCACAGTCAAAACAACCAAAAGATGCTTATGTTGATGAACAACCAGAAGATGCTACTGATGATGAAGATGTGCAGTTGAATCAGTTTCTTGCAGATACACTGATTCATAATCAACAACAGCCACAACATGACCATCAAGGAAAGACAAAAAAGGACAAGAAAGAAGCTAATCCATACGACGATTATGATCCCGAGGTTTTGAAAAAAGCCTGGGATTATACAAATGAAGATGAGGATGACTGGTACCATGATCCGTATGAAGATGGGCGTCGGTCTGATTCATGCTCTGCTGATGATCGTCACTGGAAGTGAAAGATGTAACAACTTGCTATCAATAAAATGTATGCAATGTTTAAGTAACAACATCATTTTCATTTCATTCAAAATCAAAGTTATTATAATGTTGAATGCATACAACTACATTAATCAACTATAAACGAAGTACAACACAAAGAACAACCAACTAAAAACAAGCATAATCCTCAGCTTCCTTGCCTCATAACCTCTTGCTTTTGCTAATTGTTGTTGTTTGTTCAAATTTTTGAGTAATCCGTTGATGACCTTGGAATTTCCTTCACTGACTGGACCCTCTGCACATGACACAAACCCACATCTTCTTACACAACAATGAAACCTTCGACCAGGGTTTGCTTCAGTCCACGATGTTCGTCCCTGTGTTTCAGACCCACATCTGCAAATTGGAGGAACATCACTCCATGTTTCATTTTGTAGATGATAATTGGAGCTCGAATTCGACATTGCTGATGTTCTAGGGCTAGGGCTCAAAGACGACATTGGGTTTTCTAGGATTAGGGTTTTGAAATGGAATTGGGGAAGATGGAAGATGATAACCTGCATAATAACGTTATAATAGGAGATGAAATGACCAAAATACCCTTCACGTGAGGTGCACGTGGGGGTAATCTAACGGCAGTATGGACGGCCGTTAAGAGGAGGGACATAAACTGTTAAAAAAACAAACCTCAGGTACTCAGGGTGTTATACGCGTGCTGAACCTGTTAGTTTAGGCAAACAACAGGGACAAAAATTGCAATTAACTCTTAGATCAAATCAACTATAATCAAACATATTACGTGAGATGATTTTATTGATGTACTTGGTATGATTGGTGTCATAGAGGCGTCTTTTACAAGCGGCACAACCATTTTAGAGGTTCAAAGTGATACAATCAACAAGGTTAAGCATAACTAATTAATTAAATAATTAATTATATAAATTTGATCTTTAAATATTTAAATATTTGGTGCATTATATTATCTTCTTTACACCTTTAGTAACCGCAAAATGCATGTTGTTTTTATGTTAGCAAATTCTAGTTATTTAAATTTAAAGATTTAAAAAGTAATTAATCACAAAATCAAAACTACCCTTCTTGTAGCTAGTATACATATTTTTAAAAACAGCTTTTAAATACCTACACACTAGATAATCCTAAGTTTATGTGTAGTGGTGGGGGTTATGGGTATTAAAATATTAAAAAGTAATAGAAGGGGGTTATGGGGCTTTATGGAAAAAAAGGGTGTAGTAGGAAGGAGGGTTATGGGGCTTTATAAATGATTGGGTAATCATTGGTTAATTATTCTTTTCTTATTTAAATAATAATATTAAATATATAAAAATTACAACTACTAAAAATAAGTTTTTACTCATTCGAAATCTTCGCCTAAACATATCAGGTCCGTAAACCGGATTCGTATTGAAATAGTCATTCATCAAACGCTCATTGGCGGCTACACGGTCTCGTTCTATATATTGCCTAGACAATATCGGCCGTGGGACGGAATTATTTATATGATGCATCACGCTAGATGCTAGTATAGCCGCACTCGTAACGGCTTCTTCCTCTTCCGCGCCGTCATCGTGAAAAAACTGCTTATATAGATCGAGAAACAAGTCTTCGGAGGGAGGAGACGACATTTTGGTGATTTGTTTGTGTGTTGAATTTGTTTGAGGGTTGTAGTGGGAAAGTATGTGTGTGAATGTGTGTGTTCTATGTGTGGTATCATATATATATATATATAGAGATTGAATTTTTTTAAATGAACCAACTTGACCGTTCAACGGTCATATGCACGTTGTCCAATTCAAAACGCTCGTTATGTTCAAAGCGCTAGCCATTCAAAACGCCCTATAGCGCCCGGGGGGCGGTGTTCCCCGACGCTATAGGGGATTAAAACGCCCCACAACGTGCCACTACACATGCCCTAATCATTTTCACTATTTCTTTGTCACTA
Organism: Ambrosia artemisiifolia; assembly: GCA_032199755.1. Classification (NCBI taxonomy): domain Eukaryota; kingdom Viridiplantae; phylum Streptophyta; class Magnoliopsida; order Asterales; family Asteraceae; genus Ambrosia; species Ambrosia artemisiifolia. The sequence continues at coordinate 57,183,478 of CM063519.1, forward strand.
CCACACATTACATTGTGGTATTCTCCTTATATTCATATCTTTTGTGGTCAAACCTAATCTTCCTTGATAACAAATCTCTAAACTACTTCATGTCTTTAACCGTTGAAGGGATAATGGCGTGGATTCATGTTAAGGAAGAGACAACAACGTCAAACGATTTGGCTTTGTTTTGGGATAATGAGTTAGCCAAATATCGAGTGCTAACGGGGGAGGGTGAAACAAATCACTCTTCTGAAGCACTGTCGAATAAGTGGGGGAGCCTCATAAGAGAATGTTTAAAATTTGAGAAGATGTGTAAAAGTAATATGGCTGAAAGTACCCATCTAAACGAAGAAACAAATTTGAAATCACGCAAATTGACTATTATTTTGAAGTTTGTCAGACTTTTGACCATGTTTTAGCATGACAAATTTTAAGGCACAAATTAGATTTACTTTGAATTATGTTTTCTAGTCGTTTTTTTAGTTAAATTTCTATTATGTTTTGTAATAACAATTTTAATATAATGGTATTTGGATTTTAATTTAATTGTTTATTTAGTATTTAATGGGATATTAATATTTACTGGCAAAGCATCATAAAGTGTCGTTAGTGATTTGATGGTTCTAAGGTATTTTGATAACATTTTGACGTGGTTAGGACCAGGGTAAGCACCTTAGACCTCAAGTGCTACCCCCCGGTATTTATTGTTTTCAAAATTTCGAATTATCGCAACTCTGCCATTTTAGAAAAATTCGTCATCGAATTTGAACTCATCAATTAACTACAGGTGTCTCATTGACACAAAAAAGGACTCACACAATGAAAAGATTTAGCGAAATTAATGAAGAAATACAAACAAAGGGTTGAGTTATCCTCAAAGGCTAACAAAAAATGACAAGGGTGAGAAACCGCTAGAGAGTGACATGTGTTCAAGAAATAAAAAAGTGCCAAGGGTAGTTTTGTCAAAATAAGAAAAAATGAATATGCATGTACATGCAAGTTACATGCTATTTACACCCTATTTTTTAAACATCCCTTACATTTTATACGTCATATTTTAAAAAAAAATTATACCATAAAATCAACCGTCTTTTTGTATTTAATATGAGTACCTATTGTTATACTTTTGAAAGAAAAATCGAAAACTCAGTTGTGTAAGACACAATGGAGAATGTAAAACAAAATGAATTTCACACTAAAAATACAAGGAATAATATGGAATAAAACACAATGAACAGTAAAATAAAATATAATGAACGACATATTAAAAACACAATGAACAACAGATTAAAACACAATGGATAATAGACTAAAATTCAATGAAAAAAGAATAAAACACAATATACACTAGAAACGCAAAACCTAGTTGCGTAAAATACAATGAACAACGTAAAACACAATGGAAAACACACTAAAAACATAATGGATAAAGTTAAATCATGTGTAGGCTAAAAAACATAATGAACATATTTGTAACACACACGTGCATACTATAACACAATGAACGCATAAGACACAATGAAGCAAAAAACCCAGTTAACACATATTTTTTTTCTTCCAATTTTAATATAACAATGTCGTACTTATATTAAAGATAAAAAATAATATCATATGAAAAAGTTATAGACTTTTTAAAACGATGGGGGTTCTGACATGTGCCTTGCATGTGGAGAGGAAAAGTCAACAAATGTTGTTTCCCTTTTATGCCCTTCCTCTAATTTAGTATTTTTTTCCAACAAACTAATCTCAACACTTTATATCTATGATCAATGGACCACAATCCTTCTCATCCTTCATAGAAAAAGTTTCTTGTGTATTTAATCCTAACCTTATAAACAAAATCTCGTGTGACATTCGATAATTAGATATAAAATTCAAATTCAAGTGAAAGGATAATAGAAATTGACCCAATCCGAAGACTTTGTAAAGCAGCTCCGATCCAAGTCGGCTAGGGATGGCAAAACAACCCGAGCCCGACAGGTATACCCGATACCCGATGAGTTTGGGACTGAAAAAAATATTTCGCGGGTATGGGATTAGGTGATACCTGATCTGATTACCCGACACTAAATACCTGTTTACCCGAAACATTTATCCAAAATTTTTAAGTTTTATACATATCTTCTCTTAACTATTTTTAGTGATGTTTAATTATAATAGATTCATTATTTGAAAAAATACCTTTTCTTTTTTACATATATATTTTAATGACAATATTATTTATATTTATATTCTATGAAATATAAAAATATTTTTTGAGATTCATATAAGATTTATATTTTAAATGTTTTAAAGATTATTACAGTGATAATGATATATATGTTATTCATTAAAATTTAATATAATCTAGATTATATCACATAAAACTTTAAAAGAAAGTAAAAATAAATATACATGCAAATTCTAACGGGTATACCCGATACCCGTGGATATGCTCTATACCTGACGGGTAATAGGACGGATATGGAATGAGATTTTACAACTGGATATGAGTATGAGATTAGACAAACCCGACCTATACCCAACCCGTTTCCATCCCTAAAGTCGGCCATGAAATATGTAATTTGAGTTGATAGATATCTGAACACTAAAACTCCATAAAACTAGTGAAACCAAATTCCTGAGTTCGGCACTAGCTATAACATAACTAACCTTTTTAGATGGTTATTTATGTGCTTATTCTCTTTATAAATACATACAACGAAAAAAAGAATTTATTTTGGTTATTACCTTTAAACTAAATATATATTTAATTATTAAATCTATATCTATATCTATAATACATAATAAAGAAGGAAGCATGGGCAAATATGTCCAAAATGTTCAAAGTTAAGATGACATACCAAAGCTTTCTTTACAATTTCCGAAATTTTACCAATTTTCTTCCCTAAATGCCCCTATAAGATAATTAACTTTTATATGAAAATGGAACTCACCCAAACTAAATAAACACACGACACAACAATTTTTTTGAACAAATTTCATATAATGACGATGAAAGATAATAATTTATGTTACCATAATGAATAATCTTGTCTTAGCTAAACTTGTATGAGTTTTAAAACTTTGCCATACAACAACAACAACAACCAAGCCCAGTAAAATCCCACAAATAGCAAAGCTATTAGTAGGGTCTAGGGAGGATGGGATGTAGGCAAGCCTTACCTCTACCCCTAAGGATAGAGAAACCGCTTCCAGGGAGACCCTATGCTCAAACACACAACGAAAAACAAACACACACACCCGAAAAAAAAGGAAGGAAGATATACACGCACACAACTACTGATAACATCATAGACACTATACCACCGTAAACAACCTATACACAAATATACAGGAAGACAAACAAGTAAAATCCATAAACAACCATAATAATACTATATTATAAACCCTTTTCATGTATATGCGTCTACCCAGCGACAAAGTGGACGGGATGGTTCGGCTCACTGGTTACATTAGACAATTTTTTAGCTGCTGGGTCAGGTTGGGCAAGTCTATTACAAAGTTACAAATCACAACTTTTAATTTCTAAATGGACATTGACCTTCATATGATAATGTATACAATATCATATTATTCATGCTTTTGTCATGTAAATGAACTTTATCATTTAGCAAGGTGTCTTCAATGGCACAGTTATGTAGATATGCAATGACCAAACAACTTACACAAGAATGATGTTTATATTCATATTGGTCTGTTACAATAATATATCTTTGGTTCATTAAGATTTGTTCAATAATGAGTACATGGTTTTCTGGTGAACTGCAATAAATTGTAAGTGGCGGTGCACATTTCTTTTCTTTTCTTTCTACGAATACTTGTTAAAACATAGTGTGCACATTTATATTCTTTTTGCGTAACTTACGGCAAAAAACCTAAGTATCATGATGTTGTATTGCAACCCATTTGTGGATCTCGCTGCAACGCGCGGGTAAACCCACTAGTACTACATTACAAAGGAGGAAATATGTCTACAAATGTCATTTTACATAAATTTTAAGATGGTATAGGAAAAGTTTCATGCTTAAAACCCAAATGTCATGTAATTTTTTTCCCTTTATACCCTTCATGCAAACCTTCTTGTACATATTATTTTATCATAACCTCCAATTACCATTAATCTATATCTATAATGTACTTTATATTATAAAGCATTCAAAAAAAGTATCAAACAAAATTAAGTAACTACTACATTTTATTAAAAAAAATTGCAATTTTATATAAAAAAATTATATATAACAAGATTATACAAAAGGTTTCTACACATACAAACATATACCTATACACCTTAAAAAGATTGTAACAATCAATAAAAGTCAAACTTTAAGTAAAAGAAAATAATAATTTTGTGATGCCTTTTCTGTAAAAATGTGTGCGCATGAAATGGTTCACGAATCTAAACCGAACCAAACTGAAACCAGTCTTTCAAACTGGTAAAACCGAGGCTGAACCGAACTGAAACCAGTTCAGACACGTATTAAATACCTAACAATTTATAAAAAAGAAACAATAATCAGGGATGACAATAAGTCAAGAATAATACACATATTACACAATATCATAATCATTCAAGATCATGAAGCTTCTTATACCTAATCTCATACCCGAATACTCGTCCCATTATCCATCTCAAACATTTCGATTTTCCTGTTAGGTTTCGTTTTTTCATCATTCAAAGTTTTTTAAACACATCCATTTGCCCATCATCTCGACCCAATAAAACTTATGGATTCAGCCCACAAACCATCCTATTAAGCCCATTTGTTATTGGGTTAAATCTTTAAACCTCCATTTACACATTTCTGAAACAAACAATCACAAATCAATATTATCCCCTTTATTTTTCCAATTTAATAAAAAAAAAAAAACAAACAAGAAGCTGCAATGGCTTCAGTTGCTGCTTCAATATCATCTTGTGTTTCAATTGAACACTTATCTTCTTCACACTCTTCTCTTTTCTTAAGGGATACACTTACCTTTCCCTCATTAATATCAAGTAAAGACTCTTAATTTCATCTTTTTATACAATCTTGCAGTGTCTTTATTTGTGGGTATATTAGTTTTTTTTTATCTTTAATTAATTTTATGTTTGTGTGGTATATGTTTGATTATTATTTGAAAGTTTGTGGAGATTAAGGATGCATATGGGTATGTGTATAGAATTGGAATGTGAATATGTGATTGCATCTTTGGGATATAATTTGTTGGTATTAAAAAAAAATTGTATCAATATTTACAGTGTCTCGACTCCCGGGGGGGGGGGGGGGGGGGGGGGGCATGGGTTCGTTTTTAGTAGGTTAGGGTTTGCCGTCCAGAAAGGGGTGGCGGCGCCGCTTGTTGCCCCGCTTTTCGCGACTATGGGTTAATAAAACTTAACCATAAATGCTAAAAAAATGTTTTTCAATTTAAAATATTTGCAGTATAAAAAAAAGTAGAAAAATTTGTATCAAGATTTTTTTTTTATGTTTAAGGGTATTGCAAGAACTTGGTAAATAATCAGAATTTGATTTCCAAAGCAAAATTTAGGGGCGTTAAATGGGTCGTGTTAGCTGTTCATGGGTTGTATGGTCAAACCCCGAAAATTTGACACAGCCGAACATGGCACGATGACGAACCAAACACGACATGAGGTTTTGGCAGGTTGACATGAACACGGCCTGTTTAACTTGGAATAATATTTTCTTTAGTTTTCTTGAATATTAAGACTCTAAATTTAACCATTTACTACAAATTTAGGGGTGTTAAATGGGTCGAGTTCCCTGTTTACTGGTTGTTCATGGAACCCGAAATTTTGACACAGTCTGGACATGACACGAACTAAAAAACGACTAAAGATTTGGCGGTTGACACAAGCACGGCGTGTTTAACCTGAAAATTTTATTTTATTCGTTGTCTTCCATGTTAATACTCTAAACTTAACCATTTAGTACAACTTTTTTTTGAATCTGTATATACAATTTTTTTTTACACTATATAACCTAATAATCATTTCTCTTTTACGTACAAATTTTTGCTTAATATATCCAACAAGTTATGACGTATGACATAAAGTACATTTTTCAGTTATTAAGAAAAACGAGCCAACCGGCCAACCAGTCAAGTTGAACTGGACACAACATGTTTAGCTAAGCGTGTTTGTGGATTCGACTCCACCCGGATCGTTTAGAATAAACCAAATTCGTGAGTTTATTTTTCGATTTGTGTCATGTTAGAAAGTCATACCTCTAATTCCTAAACAAGAAAATGTTAATATTCTCATGGTCAGTGTTGGGATTACTAATTAGTGAAATATGTGTTTTGGTGAATAATATCCAAATTCAGGTAACAATTTCAATGGTAGAAAACAGTTTTTGGTTTTAGCAAAGAGATTATCAGGACTGGAGGAGGCTATGAGGATAAGAAGGTATGTGAAAAAGCTAGTGCTTTGGACTAAAATTCACTTTGCACAAAAGGCTAGTGTCAAATGCGGTTTTTTTGATTAATAGTTTTTGAACGTATAGGGAACGTGAGCAAAATACTTCGACCCCAACTAAACGAAGAACACCCTTAAGGCGTTTAAAGGTATCGCCACGTCTTCCTGTGCCCGATCACATACAGAAGCCTCCTTATGTAGGATCAAAGTTGTTACCTGAGATTTCAAGTGAATTTCAAATTCACGATGAAGAAGGAATTGCTCGTATGAGGGCTGCTTGCCAGCTGGCTGCTAGAGTTTTAGAGTATGCAGGAACATTGGTTAGGGTAAGAAAATATAATAAGTGTGTATATTAGGTATATTATAGTGGTTAGTTTATGTGTTTCTGTTTGTTCATTTGTTTCTTTTAAGTCAAACAAACGAATACGAACAAGGTCCCAACCTTGGTTTTAAAAAGCGCGCCTAGGTGCAGGCCTTGTGGCTTTTTCGCTCAGCGCCTAGAGGAAATGCAAGAAGCGCAGGAACGCTTTTTTGTGGCCTTTTTTGGCCTGAGCGCGCGCCTCATGTACCCTTGATATTTTTTTTGCAGCAACATGTTGTACCTTGGGTTTTTTGGCTTGTACATATATCACGGTTGTAACAAAAAGGATAGCGTAATTGGTGTTTGATGTTATTAAGTTTGAAGTTCTAATGATTTGATAATCTTATCAGCCATCAGTGACAACAAATGAAATAGACAAAGCAGTGCATCAAATGATCATAGATAATGGTGCTTACCCTTCACCTCTTGGGTATGGTGGGTTCCCAAAAAGCGTTTGTACGTCTGTCAATGAGTGTATGTGCCATGGAATACCCGATTCTCGTCAACTGCAAGACGGAGATATTATAAATATTGATGTCACCGTGTACCTAAATGTAAGTTTATGACGTCATCCTCTACGTCATTATTCTTTTTTATACGTGGAAGATTAAATTTCTGTTCAATACATTTTTTTATCAGGGCTATCATGGTGATACATCAAAGACATTTTTCTGTGGAAATGTTGATGATGCTGCCAAACGACTTGTTAAGGTACACCGTTACATTTTCTTGTTATAATTCCAGTCTTTTTTTATTATGGGATAATTTCATACATCCCCCGCAAATCTTGAATAATATCATATGTACCTACAAAAGTTTATAATTTCATAAATACCCATTTTCATATTTAGGACATAAATACTGTTCTCTTGCGTGAATATTTAAGTTATGAGAGTCTGCGAAGTGTAAAGATTAGAAGGGTATAACAATCATATTATGATCTGTATTTGATAAGTTGGTAAATATGAAATTTTAAGTGTTTTGATTGGATATATTATAAATAATATGTTTTGGTTAGGTAAATCTGATGTTACAACTGGTTTTGGGGGTATATATGAAATTGCTCCTCTTTTATTTTTTGTTCATACTTCATTAATGTATTTACTTATTAATAATTGAAGAGAATACGGTTTCATGCATTGATATTATATGGTTTGGGTGATTGGGTTGGGTTACGTTTTATCTCAAACGGGTCAAATGTATTAATTTAGCCACAAGGGGAATGAGTTAAATCTGTTGAGCGTCTTGAAAATAGCCCCAAATCTATATATTTCTAATGCACACAACCTCCTCGAAATTCTTTTTTTTCAAAATCTTTGTTTACTAATGCGATAATATGGTTACATAGTCATGATCAAGTCATTCACTATACACACACACACACACACCTGCTTGACACACTCATCTTGCCAACTCTGGTTTTATATTTTCCTCTGTTTTTGTTTTCAATTTATATAATTTTGTCCTCAAAAGTACATGTAATCTGAACCAAAATATATAATTCTGACGTTATAAAATCGGACCCAAGGATGCATATTCTCAAAATTTTTATTCTATTCAAAATTTAAATCTTGTAGTTATACTCGGTCGCAAGTTTCTGAAACACTTCTCCGTTAATGACAGGTTACTGAAGAGTGTATGGAAAGAGGTATAGCTGTTTGCAAAGATGGAGCACTTTTTAGAAAAATTGGAAAAAGAATTAGGTACTTTACTCTTTTAACTAAATATAAATAAATTGTAGCAATTATTCTCTTACAAAAAAAGCATCGACCTTTGAATGTTAAACATTGACTTCTTGAGTTGATATGAATGGTAGATGTTATTTTAGAGAGCCTATTGATTTTAGTATTAAGTATTTACTCGTGTGATTTTCTCAGTGAACATGCAGAAAAATTTGGCTTTGGCGTCGTGGAACGTTTTGTTGGCCATGGTGTGGGGACTGTATTCCACTCGGAGCCACTTATTATGCATCACCGTATGTCTTTATTTTCATTTCCATTTGTAACGAAATCAACTCTCTATATTTGATGTGCGTGAGAACCCGTTAACGGTAGTTGAATCTGATTTCAGACCTGAGTCCTCGAACTTAAGCGCTTACCACTCGTTCACCCCCTTGAAGAATTCAGCTATATATTTGTATATGTGTACTTATTGAAAATTTGATTCCATTCGTTATACAGGCAATGAAAAGCCGGGTAGCATGGTCAAAGGTCAAACATTCACCATAGGTGAGTAATAAGTGTTTGAATCCCTTTGCGCGTATATGAAAATTATGTAATAGTTGACCAAACCAAAGAACCTATTATATTTTAGTCGATTTACAAGAAATATCTTATTTTGTGCAGAACCGATTCTTACACTTGGAACAACCGAGTGCATTACATGGGAGGATAACTGGACAACTTTAACAAAGGATTGCAGCCTTGCTGCTCAGTTTGAGCACACCATATTGATCACTGCAACCGGTGCTGAAATCTTGACAAAGTGTTGAAGGTTTCACCGTCTTCTTCGCCTTATTGTTGTTAAATTTTGATGAAATACTAGATTTTATGTTGTATAGAATCAGAAACAGACTTATAATTCTTTGTGTTCAACTGTGTTATATGAAGTAGTTAGATAAATCGAACTCTTTTAGTATCGATTTTGAATCGGTCCGTTTAAGGTTTGTGAATACATGAAATTAAGAAAGCTTAATGAACTAAGGAGGTTTCTTTTTTCATCACTAGAATCATGCCAAGTCTTATCTCTTTAGTCCTTGTAAACATTCTCCCTGATCTAGGTCGGGATTTTTTTGGGGGGCCCGAGGAACACGGCCAGTGTTCCTCGCCCCCGGTGTTGGTGCTCCACCCCGCATCATGGAGGGACTACACTCCACCTTGAAAATATCCAAATACTCTTCTTTTTTTTTTTTTTTTTGAACAGCTCTCGGCCAGGACTATGCAAGGCCAAAGCTCGGTCGACGCGGGATTCAAACCTGAGCACTCCAAGGTGGGAACCTTCAAATACTCTTCTTTACAACATCACATTCATGAATTTTCATTTCTTTTATAAAGACATTTAGAATATTACCATTCTATCTTTTATTTTTCTTGTTAGTTCAAAATTCCAATTTACCTAGGTTTATCCTGTTATTTTTTTTTTATATTTCTTGTCAGTACTATATTTATTCTTATTGTTATTATTGTTCATAAAATTGTACTGTGACAATTATAATTTTTTCTTAGTCTAGCCCCACATTTCTGCGTAAATGATTTTAAAAATATTAGTTCAAATTCCAATTTACCTATGTTTATCCTGTTATTTTTTTTATTTTTCTTGTCAGTACTATTTTTATTATTGTTCATAAAATTGTACTGTGACAATTATAATTCTTTTAGTTACCCAACCCCACATTTCTGCAGAAATGATTCTTTAAAAATAATCCCCTCATCGGTTATAGCTCCTTCTCAATCATTATTGCTATGTTATGCCAAGTCACTGAATTGACTTTTTTTTTTATTTTTATTTTTTTTTACTTTTAACACGTAAATACCAGGTAACCTTGCATTTTAATCGACTTCTTTGCTAATCCAACGATACACCATTATAATTAGCATAATACTCCTGAACCACAATGAATTTCTTCCTTTACCATCGTACACAGCCGTTTAGCAAGCAACGCCAAATATGGAAGGTTAGTGGTTGGGGTTTTACGATGGTTGTTTACACGAGTGCGACAAGGAAATTCTGTATGGCTCTCGTACATACCACATTTTGGTTTGTTTCGAAGGCTCAAAACAGGATAGCATTTCTTAAGGTGAAACATTTTGAAGCAAAGGTTACAATCTCAATTGTTATGTGGATTATGTACATATCCTATAGTATCAAATAATTGAGTGGTCGAGCTGGTAAATTTTACCTTTTGGGTGATTATATCTTGGATATGATTTAGGCTTGGTATTTTGTTTTTTAGGGTATGATGTTTCTATGGTTAGACTAGAGCTTGTATTAATTTCTTTATAGTCAATGGTCGTAAAAAAGAAAAAAAAAAAAAGACTACTATAATTTTGATAAATATTATAATCCGTTAAATTATGGAAAATGAGATTACATCAACAAATAAGTTAAATCTTGATGAATGTATTAAGTAAATTACTTTTGTATTATAATCTGTTAAATCTTGTTTTCAGTAGATTAGGGTTCATAATACAAAAAAGGGTGGCGGCGTAATTTGTTGCTCGTCTGCCTGCTATTTCGATGTAATCTTCACTTTTATGGAATGAGAAGATATTATATTTTTTTATATTAAATTCATTGAAGATTTATTAAAACATAATCGCGAAAAATTATATCAAGGTAGCAGGCAGGCAGGCAACAAGCTGCGTTGCCACCCTTTCTGGACGGCAAACCCTAACCTACTAAAAACGAATCCATGCCCCACCGGAGTCGAGAACTGCTATGAATAACCCGTTGGACTCTGGTCAGGAAAGGGATGGCTTCCGGTGCCAAGGAGCCAAAGTTATCAAATGACAGGGGTTCAAAAACGTGTTGGTTCTCCTCACAAGCTTTAGCCTGCTTCTCAACTTTCTTTGCCTCTACTTTCCGCACTGCTTGCCCTGTTACAAAACCACTATCCCCCAAACCAACCAGGGGAGATACACCTGTTAGGTTGACACAAGCGTGTTTCCCCTTGGCCCACCCAAAGACAAGCAGGTCTGCTGGACGTGGAATGAATCTACCTTCTGCGGGGTCCGAGAGGAAATTCACAGGAGCCTTCTTCTTGGCTGAGATCCCAGCCCTTCTTAAAATGTCCCAAAGAACGTCCCGGACTCAGTCATGCCTATATTTGAAACCAGACATCTCCTTATAGTGAACCGTGTGTTCCCCGTATTTGTCCAAGCATGCCTTACGGCAAATCGGATAGACTTCATCTTGATGGTACATGGGGATCACCAAACGATATTTAAGAATTGCCCTGTATTCAACCCCAGACATGGTTTGGCCCAAACCTTCGATTGGGATAACATTCAAGACATCTTGGGCATGGGGGGTTTTGCAAGCATTCAATAAATTGCCTTTTGGCGGGGGGACAAATCAAAAGCTTCACCCAGGCTTTGTGCGATTTTGCCAAAAAGGGCATTCGCCAAAGTTTTCTGAAGCTTGGGGGGGGGGGGGTAGTGTCCTTATTAGAAAAACCGTCAACATGATCAAAACCTGGGAGATAGTCATTTATCCTTTTGAGGGCCTGCACGTAGTCCAAGTTCATGTCGACAACCCGCTATTCCTTAAGATGTGGTCTTGAAGATTACAAGACTAAGCTCGCGATGCCATAAAAGCATATACCCTAACATCCTTTAGTGAATTTGTTATTTTTTTAAAGGTTTGTTATGTTAAAAATAAGTTTTTGTTCCACCCTTTATAGAAAAAGTAAAATAGAAAAAAACCAAAACAGCTGAAAGTGATGGATATTAATTGTGTGGTGTGTGCAAATTTGTCGGAATCCATTGATCACCTTCCGATTTCACGCAAGTTTGCTAGACTGGTTTGGTCAAATGTGAATTATTGGTACAACATAAACCCAGGTCCCGTTGATTCGATCCGGGAGGCTCTCATGATTCCAAAAAAATTTGCGCTCTTGACGCAAAGAAGACTATTCAATCAATATCTATGGCGACACTATGGTTCGTTTGGTTAGGAAGGAATGCTACTCTTTAATGATAAGACTAAACGAAAAATTTGTAAAAGATGAAAAGTATATAGAAAAAAAATGCAAGTAAAAAGGTGTTGGTATTAGATTGTAAAAGATGTAAAGTATTGAGGTTAAAAGTAAATAAATAAAGGTTAAAAAAAGACAAACAACCAAAAGTGGTTACACCCCACCAAACATAAGAGTAATTCTTTTATGCACAAAACACCCATTAAACATTAAGGTATAACACCAATATGCATAAACATGTTATATAACCTCGTTACTCTCTATAAATCATCAGTTAGTTATGCTGGTGTTTTACCTGATTCAAAATTTAAATAATTTTTATTTGCTCAAGTGGACTTGAATCAGTGTACCCCAAAGCACAAACGATTAGCAAAACCAATTTTTTTTTTTAATTAGGGATAGGCTAAATGTACCCACAATTTTACTTTTTACACTTCCTCTCTAACAAAACAAGTTTTAAACTTTCCAATTCCTCTCCATTAAAAATCATCTTCTTTTATAATTAATCCAAACTTTTTATTCTAATTAATTAGCTCATTCGTAATATACTCACTTCATCTTTTATAACGTTATAAATTTTTATGAAGCTGAAATCTTTCTTGGCTGTTTGGCAACCTAGGCCGAGGGATATTAGTTTGTACAAAATATTTTACCAACATCGGTGTGAGATGGATGTAATGATAATTGATGTGTACTACCCAATAGAGTGATAATTGACACACTTTCGAAGTCTATTTATGAAGTGATATTTGATGTTCCTACCCAATGAATTGATAATTGACACCCAATCAAATGATATTAAACATTTACTCTTTATGTTTATGAGTTTTTTCTTACTTCCTCACTTATTAGTTTACAATCTTGATCAAACATAAAGTCGAATACTTTCGTATCTGTTTATATGTGCATAGGATTATCTTTCAAAGTTTTGATCTATACTATATATAAGGAGTGGATAAACACTTAGAAAAATTAGGGATGTTTCTAATGTATTTTTAAAAAGGAGAACATTGTTTACCTTTAGTCTCCAACTTTTAAAAATTACAGATGTAGTCCTCAACTTATAATATTTTTTAACTCGGATAGTCTCTGAAGCTAACGGAGGTTAAATAACCAAGTTAAGTGAGTGTGAAATTACTAAACTACACTTACTTTAATAAAAATATATAATAATAAAAGATAATACTAATTGCCAGTGACATTATAGCCCAGCGGCATCTTGGTGGTGAGATAAGACTTAGGGACCATAAGGTCCTGGGTTCAAATCTCATATAGGGGGTTTTCTCACAATTATGAGTTTCCTACTGAATTTGTGACTTGGTGGTGAAATATGATCGCGTGGCAACATTGGTGGCACGATGATACTCCAGTGTTCCGTGAGTGATTCCAATTTGTTGGCTGTTCAAAAAAAAAATAATACTATTAATTAATGTGGGTCCCACACTTCATCTTCAACACCTCACCACCTTATAATAATAAAAGATATTACTTTAATCCATCTTGATCTTCCAAGTCTTCATGTTCCTCTCATTCCTTTCGGCTAGAGTTAGCCAAAGCATCTGTGAAGTAGTACATTGAGCGAACTGGTGCAAGATGTCTTTGGGAAGAGCTTGTGTCAAAGCTGCCATAGCCTTTTTCTCGTAGTTGTATTTCCTTCTTTGATCTTTAGTCATATCTTCTAATGAGACAGGAATGTTGGAGTTCCCAATCATCGGCCTTGTATACCCATTTTCAATAGCTGCCCATACTAATCCATTGATCCCCTCAACGTGCGTCTTGAATCTCCCTTTCCAGGAATGGTAGTCAGCCATGAATTGCAGTTTAGGTGCCCTATTTGAACTACCGGTTTCTAGGTCACTTAGAAGTACTGAAGACAGGTGTTGCGTCTGTTGAGTTGCAGCGACTGCAAGTGCCCATGGATTTCCATTCATCATTTGCTATTGCTGGGCACGTTGTTGAGCAGTAAGCGCCCACGGATTTGTTCCGGCAACATTAGCTTGTTGTTGCTGTTCTTGCATCCGTTGCGCGTTTCGCTCGGCCGAGTATTGCCATGGATTTGTTGGAACATTCATTTGGTTATTCATAGGTTGATTAAATTGTTGTCTCGGTTGATTTAGGTGTCCCCACGGGTTAGCCATGTCAAACGGTTCGATAAAGGTCCGGTACTTAGTCAAATTTTATGTTCAGAACAGTAACACACGATTATGAATGAACACACGAGTACAACCCGACAATCCGACAATCACAAGCTTTATCGTTTAGAGTGCGGAATCCACTAAACGATGTTCGGACAACAAAAACGACAAGAAACAATGATAAACGAGATATCAAACACGGTTAAAAGGTTGTATTGTATTGACAACAGAGCTTGGGTGTTACAAAACAATCACATACCTGAAAACCTAGGGCTGGGTGCTTGAGAATGTGTGATGTGTCAGCTGAAATGATTAGGGCAATCAGAGCTGGTTATGAGGGGATGCGGGGAGGACCCTCGGCCTGGCCCAATTTTTAGAGGGGTACTTTGAGCGGCGACGAGTGTATTCTTTTTGCAGGTATTTTCTTTCTGTTTTCGACCTAAAAAGGAGATCTCATCTTGAACATCACTGGATATAAACGCAAGAAGGTGAAGAGTAGATAAGGAAGAAGATGGGTCATACATGAAAAACTAGATCGGAATGATACGACAGAATTAAAAAAAGTTGAAGTGTGTTACTTGAGATTTGTGTTGTGGTACAGTTTTTGTGCAGCCTTTACAGTAAATTTTAATGTATAGTAATACTACAAAACAGTAATTGTGTCACGCTTTTGCACATGATGCAAGTCAAACTCATTTTATTAAAGAACTTTTGAAGTTTAGACATAAAATAATGGCCCTTCAACTTATTATGGAATTTTAAGAAATTGTGGTTTTTTTATGAGCAAATTAGCCAAAAATATTAATTTTTATAATTATTACGACACTTTCAGTTCTATATCTAGTACGATCGGTCTGACTATGGAACCGGTAAGGACACCAGTTCAACGTCCGCTTCGGTTATGAAAACACTACTTAAAAGATATAAGACTAAGGGGCACATATTTCACGGCTCGGCCCAAACACCTGAATTTTCAGGAACGGCCCTGAGGGCAATGATTGGAGGCTTTTATACCTCTCCTAGTCGTCCAGGGCCCAAGGGGCGACTAGGAACCTAACAAGCGACTACGAGGGGCGACTAGCAAGCTAGTCGCTTGAGACCCAAGGCTAGTCGCCCCTTTTCAGTCCTAGTCGCCTGTTTACATAAACAACCCATAATCACTCGAAAACACGTCCAAGCACCCGTACAAACACCAAAACATCACCTATACTAGGCTATGGACATATTGTACTAACAACTTTACATACATACATATACTATATTTGTGTGTGTTTTGGGGCCTAAACCAACAAAGTAGGCTTAGTAGGGACATAGATAAATTAAAACAAGTCTCTAATGAAAACATTAATATCCCTCCATGTTTACTTTTGATTAGCCAAAGACGTACCGTTAAGCTTTCCTGCTATCATGAAAACTTTCATATGATAACTTAAATTCTTTAATAAACTTCGACTTCTGGCCAGTCAATGTTTTGTAAAATTACAATTATGACCAACTCGCCAAATCCGTATAAAGAACCAATTAACCTATCATATATAGCACATTAGCTAGAGTATGATATGTCTCGCATTTACAACTGTTAAAAAAAAACTTTGATCGAACGTGCTGTTGTAGTCTTGTACACCATCATGGTTATGCATGGGTAGCATAAAAATGTGATAACCTTACAAGGTGTCAAATCATATTATGAATATTGGTGAATCAGCCTGTTCATGTGACTACAAAAATGAAAAATCAAAAAAGAGAATATGAATAATTAACTTTTGTTTGGGTGTTTTTTTATGGATCCTTGGTTAGCACTATGTAGAGTAACATGTTCCATCATTTTATTGCTGCCATCAACATCTCTTTCAACGTCTCTTTTACATGCTAACTACATAAAGTGAGTGTGTGTTTGTGTGTGAGAGAGACCCATGCCTGTCTTCAAATTTAACTGTAGTTCTCTTCATGTAGTTTCATTGTCCAGATACATATCTCTGTCATGGTTAATTTGTACTTTATAATACTGTATGCATTGCTTTGAACGAACATCACACATTTGTGTATATACACATATACACATAAAAGTAACACAATATAAAACTTAGTTCTTGGTTTGTTTTTTTAAATGGGTTTTACCTAAAAGGGCGTACTAATCCTCTTTGATAATGAATGGTAAACAGCCATGATTTACAAGGAATCAAAACATGATGGCAAAAGTCGCTAGGTGTTTTCAGGTTGGTCGACTGGAGAGTTACGAGTATTCAGCCTAGGCGGAGATTACGTGGAGAGTAATCGAATTTGTTAAATTATAAATAAAATAATTTTCGGGAAGTTATATATGTCAAATATCATAGGTTTATTAGCATTTATAACAAAATACATGTCTATCAATATAAATAAAAAAAAGAGAAGTGTTTAAATACTAAAGCATGTCAAAATTTGATATTCATCTTCTAAAAAATAATGTTCATTATGTAATATTATAGATATAAGAATAATGTTTTAATTTATTTTATGTGAAACACAGTTCCAGTTGACCGACTAGGTCTAATTCTAATTGATGTTGACCTCTTTTGATCAATTCTGATTAACTAGGGGAGTTGAAGAAAATCACCTCAACACCCCTATCTTGTAGCAATTACTCAGGAAGTACTTGGCAGCCAAGGAAGGGTTCGATCTATGACACTGAATCAAAGTATAATACTCAAAAGTATTAAAAAAAGCGTGCTTCTATTGAAGCAGTATACATGTAGACATATCGTCGTTACAAGGTCATCTATAGCGATAACACTTATAGTGACAATTTGGAGAATCTATACCCACAAACCCATGGACATAAACGTTGTAGGAATGGCATGGCATCAAGATAGGTGACAAGGACCTATAGCAACGACATGTAGTCGCTAATAGTCCTTAAATCTTTTGTTGCTATAGGTCTCAATCTTGTAGTGTACTCTAATCTTTCTGTATATGGTAAATTACGAAATTTCTTGCTTTTTTATTATAGAAACATAGCAAAAACGTATATGATATGCTTTCTAGTTCACTTGTTTTTAATATCTTCCATTCGAAATATATGTTGTTAAAAAGATATGTTAGATAACTATCACTTATGATAAACAATCATAACACCATAATAATGTTTGATATGAACAAATGTAATACTGTGATTCATATGCGGTTAGCTGATTTTTTGTTCTTACAAATAACGTATGTTTATTCTTTTAGTTTATAAAAAAACTGGCCGGTTTGATTATATATATAGTACGACGTATCATTCATTTAGTTGTTTGATTAGCATATATACAACATTTACCACTATAATATTTCAAGTAAACTATATTAAAGGGCGAATGATCCTTGGCTCAGTTGGCAATGCTAGTTGTTAAGTGTGAGGTATGGAGACGTATATATTGACTTCAAATCACATGTGGCAAGAGTAATGAAGGAATTTTCTGGGGTGGCGAGGTTTAATCCTCGGTCCCTATGCCCCTCTTTAGAGAAGAGACTGAGATTCTTTGGAACCATGAGAGTCCTCAGCAATTCCTACATGGAATTCCCTTGACATAGGTGATCGAGCAGTATCAAACCCGTGTATCGTGGTTTTTAAGTGTAAGCGCTACCACTTAACCTAGCAATTTCTTAACCAAAAAAAAAACTGTAGTAAGGCATTTCCTAATGTCATTTTGTTATGATGGTTTTCTTATTTGCAAGAGAGCAAATGTGAATGCAGGTGTATTCATTTCCTTTAGTTTTTCAAAAGATAAAGATTTCATTGTACATTATATATTTTCCAAAAAAAAAAAAATTTATATTTATGGTTTTCTAGTTTGTATTATTATTATATTTTGATAGAAAAAAATTATGAACTTGCTATTTGAATCAAACAAAAACATGCTATTTAATGAAATGACAAACACTTTAATTCAATTTGAAAACATATAAAGTCATGCATGCTTCCTCTGAAAATACTGATTCTATTAGAGAAAAAAAAGATGGTGTCTAATTTAATTAAATACTCACCTATACCATGTCAAAAAAAGGTAAGAATGTAAACCTAGTGTACAGTTTTTGGCACGTACAATATAACAACTGTAATTTATCTGTATCACTAGTTACTTTTCAAGTATTGCGTTAGAGCATGTGTAGTGGGAGGCTTTATATATAAAGCTCCACTTCCTGATTGGTCCACTTGGTTGCTGAGTCAGCATGGAGAGAGAAACTGAAAAAGGGGTGTAGTGGTGGGGCTTTATATATAAAGCCCCTTAATCTGATTGGTCCATGTGGATTTTATTTTTTATATTCTTTTAACTCAAAATAATTAAAATAAAAGGTAAATAAATATAAAAAAATTACAAATAATATTAAAAAACACACAACTAATATTAAAAATAAAGTTACAACTAAAATTTAAAAAAAAAAATTACAACTAATATTAAAAAAAATTACAACTAATATTAAAAAAAAACCAAACACACTAGAGGTCATATTTTTTCAGGATTTGTTGCCTGTGAAGCATTGCAAGGCGTAGCGCGTCTCCTTCGAGGTCTTCGATCGATTTCGACAAAAACTCAATGTCTTTTTCCCTTTACCTCGCCTCTTGGAGCTCGACAAACCTTTTATTCTCCACCACTCTCTGCTGCATCGTCTCCAAACGTCTTTGGCCAAGGTCGCGAATATCTTGAAGTCTACGGTTCATTTCTTCGAAATCTTCCTTCAAGCCACCACCTGCTGCCGAAGACGACTCCCCCTTCCCACCCTTTGTTGATTTTCTACCAGCTGGTCTAGGGATATCCTGCTCCTCCTCCTCCTCCTCCTCCTCATCCTCCTCCTCATCAACCAAATTAACATGATCACCTAAACTCACATAGCGAGTATCGGATGACGGTGTATCCGGATCTCGCGTCGAGGAGGAGGTTTTGCTACGTTTTGATGGTCCTCCTCCTCCTGATCCTCCTCCTCTCCTGATCCTCCTCCTACCACCCGACCCCATAGCCGGTACCTTAGCCCACTTAGGACTTTTTCTCAACATCTCCCAAATTTTCAAATACGGGAACAGTTGGCGGGTAGATCTCATCTCGTCCAACGCTCTTGTCAACACACCATCATCACCTTCCCCACTGCCCCTGTTGTCCATACAACGTTGGTAAACCTGAGAAAACGCGTGACATCTATTATTTATGTCCGACCACTTTCCCGATACCGAGTCGTTCTCTCGATACTCCCCTCTACCCATCACACCAAAAAACAGCGCTCGAATCCGAATCCAAAACTCAGGAAGATGTTGATAGTTGGCTACAAAAAAAAATTATACGATTAGAAATATATAATGAACAATATATATATATATAAAAAATAAATACTATATATAAAACACGAACAATATATATATAAAAAAATTATATATAAATATAAAAAAATTTACTAACCAACTAGTGGATCCTCCGATACGTCGAGCCAGGCTCTCGCTAAAGCATATTCCTCGTCTTGGGTCCAACGTTCTATTTGCTTTTTTTGACGAGGTTGGTAGGATCTTTCTTTTTATGCGAGCGTTTCCCGCGCCCGCGGCCCCCCCGTTGAGAACCCTCGGGTTCGTCGGTCTCCACTTGAGTTTCTGGCACGAGCTCGGCCTCCTCTTGAGAACCTTGGCCATAGTTTGGTGGAGGAAAAAATTGGCCCGGTTGTCCATAGTTTGGTGGAGGATAAAAGTGACCCTGGAGTAGTTGCGCGTATTGCATTGTGTTCGGGTCAAACTCCGACCAATTGGGTGGCAGTGGAGTAGTAGTGTTTGGCCTCGAACCCGGGCGACCCGGGACCCCGAATGGTGAACCGTATGGAAACATGTTTAGTAGGTTTGTTGTATTTGTGTGTGTATGTTGGTTAGTTTGTATTGTGTATGTTGTATGTGTGTGTATGTTAGTTTATATATATAAAATGTAAATAAAAAAAAAGTTACCGTTCAAAAATTAAAGAGGCAACGGTCAAATATTTTTGACCGTTTTTTTCAAACAAAGTGACACGTGTCACGTTCTGATTGGTCCAAACATTTGAAGCCCGGCGTTATTTGGATGGAGCCCCGGCGCATAAAGCCCCATAGCGCCGGGGTGTAGCAGTGTGTAAGGGCGCTATAGTTTAAATTTTTGCACAATAACGCCCCACTACGGGTGGTCTTAGGATTATATTTGTAAACTAGCTTTTATCCCGGGAGTGTCCCGAGGTTGAAATATCTAATATAATGATGTGCTCAAAGTGGTTTAATAAAAACTAACTAAATTAACCTAAACTAGACACTCTAAGTTTTAAATTTATAACCTAAGACTCTCTAAACCTAAACCACACAACCGGCAAGTGTACCGATCAGTGCAGTACAGCTAAAGTAAGTCCGAGTATCGAACCCACGAGACTCTACTGGAAAACGTAAACTAGACTCGATTACTTATCCTAAATACTGACTTAATAATGTGTTGTTGTTTAAAGGGGGGTTTTCTAAAAAAACTAATGCAAATAAATAAAACAAAAATAACTAAATACACAAACTGGAGACTGCAACTGAGATCAGATGATGGGAAGGAACTACCTAGGCTAGAATCCTACAAATGAATGATAAGTTTCTAACGGCTATGGAACTGGTGTGTAACCGGGATCTTAAAATACTAAACATCAAGAATAAACTAGACACCCTCGACCCTTCTCAAGGGGAAACCCTAGAATATTGTTGTGCTGTTAAACCACCGGTTGAGAGGTTACCCTCACAGGCTTACCTACTCGAATCTTAAAGTACCCGCTAGACAGTCTACCTCACAGCGCGAAAGTCACAATACACCCAAAAGTGCAAGGGGTAACTACAATATTTCTGATAAGACTTGGCCTACAAGGAATGCTAGGGAAACTAGGAAGATCTTCTCACAAAGCCTCTAGATCTAGCAATTTAACACCCAAGACAGACCAACAATCTCGCACCTTACAGCTATTGAGAATTGGTAGAACACTTAGAATTACCTAACTAACAATTACAACTCCTATGGATAACCCTAGGCAATTAACCATAAACTAGCTGCTAACACACAGTCCGCAACCTAACCCACATTCA
The DNA here is from genome assembly GCA_032199755.1 of Ambrosia artemisiifolia. Classification (NCBI taxonomy): domain Eukaryota; kingdom Viridiplantae; phylum Streptophyta; class Magnoliopsida; order Asterales; family Asteraceae; genus Ambrosia; species Ambrosia artemisiifolia. Next base: position 57,205,138 of record CM063519.1, read on the forward strand.
TACATGAAAGACATTCACAAAAACGCAAGTGGAGTTTATAAAAGTTAATTAAACAAAACTAAATACGCATACACATCAAACCAGAAAATAAAAAGTTCTTTACTTTAAAATTCATCCACAACCAATAGTTCCAAAACCAAAAGAAAACAAATTATTCAAGTGCAATCATCTTTAACCTAGGTAGTAAAAAGGTCTAGCCTATAAAAGTCATAATAAAATCAAAACGATAAAAACAAGACACATTCATGGTGTCCACAACGGATATGAATAGATAAATAATAAATACCCGACCTGTGCTCGCACCTATGCTTCAACCCTTGACCTCCACCTCTAATAATTCTGCTTCAAAAGTCGACTCCTTCGAAGATCAAAATTCTGCCGCTGTTATGCTCTTTTATTTTTCTTCTTCGAACCCCCAATAAATCTGCCGCTGCTTCTTTTTAATATTTGCCGCGCTTCCAAAACTCCTCCCAATCATGATCCACCCTAATAATAATTAATAATATCCTTTTATTTCCTTTGGGCCTCGGGCCGAGAAAACTTGGCACAAGTCAAGGTTTGTTTTCAATATTATTATATTATTATTATTATTATTATTATTATTATTATTATTATTATTATTATTATTATTATTATTATAACTCTGTGCTTTCGACTCAGGTGTTCTTCACTTGATCAAAGTTACTCGTTCACGCTCCAACGTCCATAAACACCTGCAAAATGTAAATAAAATAGATAAATACTAAAAAAAGACCCAAAACCAATAAAAATCTATAAAAAACTATACTAAATAAAATAGACTGGTACAAGCCAAAAACTAATAAAAGTACTATCTAAACGACTCGAAAATTATACAAACTATACACTGGAAATAGATGTATTTTACAATACATCATATAACATAATAAAATATCTAATATGACAACATAATTAATGATTTGCCAATACATGATTGAATAATAATAATAATAATATTTATTTTAAACAAATTTCTGCAATAAGTTATCATATTCAAATATAAAAAAAGGAATCTCTGCCTATGAAGTTATGTTTATCGTTTGTGATTTATTAGTATAGTAAAATATATGTGAAAACAAAATCCCACAAAAATAGTTGTTTTTTTTCTCCGTTTTTTATATAGCACTATGGTGCTCGTTATAAAGATAATAAAACGCTCGTTAATTTGGTGAAATTTTTTTCTTTGAAAAATCCCGTATATAAAAGATATTAACGTTTAAAAGTTATGGGAGGAAACATTATAAAGAAAATTTAATTTTGTTTTTAAATTCTTATCTTTTCCTAAAATAATTATAATATATATAGATTTATTAAAAAAACTCAAAAAGTAAAAAATCCTACATGATGCCATGTGGCACATTCAAAGAGGGGTTGAGGCCTCCATTGAATGCCACATCATCAAAGTTCAATTCTTTTATTTATTTATTATACGCTTGTTGTAAATGAATGCATAATTAAAGATTTATATTGAATGAGGTATCATATGCAATATTTTTATTTATTTATTTATTTTTTTAACAAAGCTGCAATCACTTTTGTTAATCACCAAAAAAACCGACATTCTAGCAAGACGCTAGAAGAAGGAAAACAACCAACTCCAAAATCCAATCACAATAAATTTATATTAAACTAGCCGATTTCCCCGGGAAGGTCCCGGGGTTGAAAAATTTAATATGATTTAATAAAAAATGATAAAAAAAAAAGAAAACTCAAATCACGAAAAGAGTAAATAACTTAAACATAATCAATCTTAGTTAAAAACATTTATTTAAAAAGTTAAAAAAATAAAAAACATAAACCATATTAAACATAATAAAGTATTAAAAGGATAACCTTCAACATATAATCATCTTCACGTAAATTAAAATATGTTACAATTTGATTAATGAATAACTGAACACTTTGTGTTTTTTTCTGTATGAATATAACCCCACAAAAATAGTCGTTTTTTTTTTTCGTTTTTATATAGCACTATGGTACTCGTTGGAAAGATAATAAAACGCTCGTTAATTTGGTGTAATTTTTTTATTTAAAAAATCTCGAATATAAAAGATATTTATGTTTAAAAATTATGGGAGGAAGATAAGAGAGAAAAATTTAAATTTGTTTTTAAATTCTTTTTTCCTAAAATAACTCAATTTAATTTTAGTAATTGAGAATTAAGAGATAGAGTGATAAATTTAGAAAAATACTCAAAAACACCAAAAACACTCAATTATTAAGCCACGTGGCACTCTCAATGGGCATATATGCTTTCTTTTATATATATATATAGATATATAGATTTCAACCAGTTTGCCCAGCAATCACTTTTATGTACCTGTTAAGTTCTTTCAATTCGCCCTGATCTTCAAGTTTAGGTAGGACGCCTCTTTATATCTTCAGTTATCTTTACCATCGCGGTCGTCTATATGTCCAAGACTATTTTAATCCTATCTCTCCAAATTGTTCAAAGAGTAGTCATATGTAATATGCCTTTCAAAAAAAAAAGTAGTCATATTCAATATGCCAAAATGACAAACAAGATTTCCATTTATAGCAAGCTCTTAATTAAAATCTTTTTAATGGTACTTGTTTATACATAGATAATAATTTTAACATAATCCAAAACATAGTTGAATATCATTTGCATAAAGTGATGAGTGTCAACATCTCAGTTAACACCATGTTCTTGAAACCAGAACCCTTAAAGAAAACAAAGTAAATCAAGCTAGAAGGAAATAGGATTGTGGTGATGGTATTTATTAAAAATGAAGGGATGTAAAATTAATAAGATTGGTACACTATTCTATGCAGTGCAGTTTCTCTCTTTTCTTTTGCGAGTCTTTGTCTCCTCCATTTCTATACACGCCAAATCAATCACCTTCCAAATTTCTATATCTCTATTCCACGTGCACACTTCCTCACTCTCTCTTTCTTCATTCCACTCAATATTTTTTAATTTTTATTTATTTATTCTTATCAAATTCTACCAATTAAAATCATCTTGATTAAATGTTTTCTAAGTCTCTATCTCTCCTTCTCTCTCTCTATATAATGTGTACATATACACACACGCCCTCTTTATATATCTCTAGATTCATATCATCTTGATTTGTGTTGTCCACCAATACCCATATCTTAAAATCTTCTTTCTTGAGGTCTCATCACCAAAAAGTATCATTTATTAACACAAGGTTGTAACACATAATTAGTCTATATGTCATTGTGCTGCCTTTCTACTAGCAAACATCTCACCTATTTTGGAGAGTTGGTGCGATTTTAACTTTCGCAAGCAATTTAATCTTGTAATTCTTATTTTGTTGGGTGTTACGCTCCTTGCTTCCCTATTTCTATAATTTTATAGAATTTTCGCCGTTGAAAATAAAAATCTCATCTTTTTGGATCTCTCTTACTTGCTCTAGCAATTCCCAACCCTAAATCTCTCTGATCTCTCTTACTTGCTCTAGCAATTCCCAACCCTAAATCTCTCTCTCTCTCCTCATACAAACATGTCAACAACAAGTGAGAGTAATGGATATCTAGAATATGAAGAAATGGATGAAGATTCAATTCTACTCTCTCTTAGTCCTCCAGGACAAACACAACACTACTATGTTCACAAACAACACTCAAATCGCAATCGTGATCGCGATAATTATCATAGTGCTAAAATCTCATCACCTTGCCCTTTTCACAAAAACCCTAATAAAGATCTTGATCTTAATCTTACTCTAGATCAGACAAGTATCATGAACAACTGCAAGGATGATGTAACAATGGCTCTTCATATAGGTCAACAACCACCATTAACTACAACTATTGTAAGGGAAGGAGGAGCAAGTAGCTTAGCTTCAAAACCTTATATGACGGTGCCATCTGATCATTTACAGTATTGGATCCCTACACCAGCACAGATTATGGTTGGTCCTACACAGTTCACTTGCACAGTTTGCAACAAAACATTCAACCGCTACAACAACATGCAGGTTTTTTTTCTCATGCTATTAAATAACTTTTGAGGAGTGTATTTAATATAACTAGTTAAAAGACTCAACCGTAGTAGTCCTTTTGTGTACTGTTAATTTATTGATGCACATGGTAAAGTGTCAAGACAACTGTGAGCTACTCGTTATATATTAAGATAGAATTTTGGAAAAATATTAAGAGTAAATTAATAAAGTATGAATGCTCCTAGGTTGTATTTTCATTGAAAACATTTCTAGTGATTTCACCATGTTTCTTTTCATATTTGTTAACTAGGAGGGCAAAAAAAGCAAAATCGGAGTTTAAAATTGCTTTTATTAAGTAGGATTAAATACGCATGACCTACTGGTCTAGTGGTATGGTGTACCCTTACAAATGTGAGGTTGTGGGTACGAATTCTTGCAAGTGCAAGGTAAAGGTGGAGTTAAGGGTGTTTGAAGAAGTTTGCCCATCAAAGAAAAATGAAGTAGGATTAAATAGTTAGCAGCTTATTAATGTTCTCATAACTACTGGTACTAAGTAGTATATAATAGTGAGTAGCTCCTTTGTTCTTATTTGATTCTATATAATCATATGTAATTTTTCATTCAGTTTTTGATTATTATTGAAAGTGAGTAGAGAACGTTTGTCCCCAAGATGTGTGTTTTTCTTGTCCCTACAAATTCATTATTATGATTAATTGATTATTATACTTAAATGGGCCTTTTGTTCTACCAAGTATGAATGTTCTCTTACTTGCCTCATATTCATAACTTCTTCAAAATATGTATACTTTTGATATGTTTTGTAGAGTCAACCATATATCATAGCTGGCATACCTAGACAAACACTCCCTAATAAGTTAATAACTGTGTTGTATTGTAGTAGATCCCTAAAACATATGTTTGATGAATAGTGTAATTAGGGTTTGTATCTTAGGGTTATGCATAGGGTGTCATCTCCATCTATCACTCCATGTATACTTATGTACATTGTTTATAATTAGAGAAATAAAAAAATATATGCAAACTGCAATGTAATGGTGTTCCTACATATGCTTACAGTCGTGTTTTATTTATGCTTCATCATTATCTTTAATTTACATATGTGATTAGGAAACATGATCTTGTTATATCTATAAATTATTTTCCTGTGTGTATTTTGTCTAGATGCATATGTGGGGGCATGGATCACAATACCGAAAAGGTCCTGAATCCTTAAGAGGCACAAAGCCGGCATCAACAATGATGCGATTACCGTGTTATTGTTGCGAAGAGGGTTGCAAAAACAACATAGACCACCCAAGGTCAAAGCCGCTGAAGGACTTCAGGACGCTTCAAACGCACTACAAAAGAAAGCACGGAGAGAAGCCTTTCGCGTGTCGAAAATGTGGGAAACCCTTTGCCGTAAGAGGGGATTGGAGGACTCATGAAAAGAATTGTGGGAAGTTATGGTATTGTGTTTGTGGGTCAGATTTTAAGCATAAAAGGTCACTTAAAGACCATATTCTTGCCTTTGGAAGTGGTCATGTTCCTCATTACACTTCTAATGATTTGATCGATGATGATCATGAAGATGACAATCTATTTGATGAAGACAAAAGAAGCTTTAGTAATGGAGGTCATAATGGTAGCTCTCTCATATGATTTAAAATACAAGTGGTGATTAGTGACCATTTGTTTCCAAAACTTTTGATAACTGCACGCATGTGTTCATCTATTATATGATATCACTGAGAATGCATGTTTGAACAGTTTTGGAAAGTTTTTGTATGGACTCATTTGTTTCATGTTAGAGACGACTAGATTCTCGCCACGACGCCTTGTCCTTTTCTTAGTCCCCACAATGTTTGCCCTGGATCCGTAGCCATTTGTTCTGATCCTTTACTTCTCATCTTACAATTATTGTACCAAACTAATATAAACAAATAATAAACTATGAAAGACATTAACCATGTATTAAGAATTTGAAAAAAAACGACATTGTGAAATGTAACACCTTAGTTAAATAATTATCAATCATCAAAATTAGTCATGTATATATTAACCATGCTAATGTAACATCAAATGTGACATCATAAAAATTTTGTGTTAAACTTTGCCATTAATTAGAAATAACTAATCACATTCTAAAAATGTCTAGGTCATAAAACATTAGACATGTTTAAACGGTATAATATTATACAAAGGGTGCATATAATGATACGATTATTAAGTAAATGTAAATATATGGCATGGTCAAATTGTGGAAAATAACAAAATTACAATCATCAACGGAATAAAAGAGGGGTTTGTTCCAAATTTGTACTAATTGAGCTATTTCATTTGGTTTTCTTTTAACTTATATTTCGTGCGAACCGCAAGAACTAGGGGTGTTCGCGGTTCAGTTTGGTTCGGTTTTATTGTAAAACCATAACCATAACCGAAGTGTTCGGTTTTCAATTTTTGAAACCGTTCATTTTCTGTTTTTTCGGATTTAGTAACAGTTTATGTTTTTGGTTATTTCGGTTTTTGGAACATAATTATGTAAAATTTAAAAATAAAACGTATAATCCGAGATTTAACAATCTTTCATAGATGTTTACATTTATTTTAATATGTTTAACCTTTTGATTTAATATACTTATCATAAACCGAACATTCTAAACTATATTTATGTTTTTTTAAAGTTTTTATTAAGATATTTTTACTTGTAATGCTTTAAAAACTAATTATTATTATTTATTTTTTTTTGCTAAATTTGGCACTTTTTGTAGTAATGGATAAATCATTTCAAAAATAAAGAAACATGTTAATCTTCTTATTCTAAATACTTAACATCTATATCTATATCTATATATATAATAAAAGAAAGCAATTTTAATGACATGGCATTTAAGGAGACATTCCCCCCATTGAGTGTGTCATATGTCATGCCATGTGGCAAATTAAAAAAAATTAATATAAAACCTAATCTACTAAAATTAAATTGAGTTATTTTAGTAAAAAATAATTTAAAAACAAATTTAATTTTTTCTCTTTTATGTTTCCTCCCATAATTTTTAAACGTTAATATCTTTTATATACGAGATTTTAAAAGAAAAAATTGCACCAAATTAACGAGCGTTTTATTATCTTTCCAACGAGTACCATAGTGCTATATAAAAAACGGAGGAAAAAAACGACTATTTTTTGTGGGGTTTCGTTCATACAGGAAAAAAAACACAAAGTGTTCAGGTTATTCATTAATCATGTTTTTTCTTTTAAACCAGGTTCATATCTACGATGTTGAAATTCAACCCAATCGTCATGCTATCATTGGCATTTTACTCTTCTAAAGATGCATAGGTATACTTTACAAGAGAACCTAGGAGAAAGAATCGCGCAACACTGCAACACATGGTGTCACCTTATAGCAAGGTTATTTTTGTTATTTATTTAATTACAAGAGTAATAATTATTACTATTAGTATTAGTATTATTAGAATTATTATATTTTTTAACCCCGGGACGCTCCCGGGATAAAAGCTAGTGTATATATATATATATATATTGCAAAGCTAGATATCCTACATGTCATAGTATTATGCAATCTCTCCTTTGAGAGATGCCACATAGGATGTGATGTAGCAGCTCTAGACCAATTAAAAAAAAAACAAATAATATATTAAAACCTAATCTACTAAATCTAAATATTAAACCTTTATTATTTTCTCTCTCATGTTTTCTTCCATAACTTTTAAAAGTTAATATCTTTTATATACGAGATTTTTTAAAGAAAAAAAAATTACACCAAATTAACGAGCGTTTTATTATCTTTCCAACGAGTACCATGGTGCTATATAAAAAACGGAGAAAAAACGACTATTTTTTGTAACCTGGCAGGTATTATGTCGGGTTTGGGATTAGTTTAAAAACAATTGTGGGTTTGGGTCAGGTCTGGGATTAGGTGATACCCGACCACATTACCCGAAACCACATACCTAAATACCCGAACTATATACCCGATCATATACCCATGAATTTTTTAACGCATGACATAACCCTTAGACTAATGCGTTCGATATTTGCAATATACGTGCACCATCATAAACTAAAAACTTCATAGTATGTAACTAAAATATATGTATGGTTATTATAATACTATTTCAATAAATAACTTTTTTTTCTTATTTCATGTTAGTTCTTTTTAGAATGATCTATTACAGTTTTCCTGCATGCAACTATAAAGCGCATCAGTTTATTCCATATGTAAAATTGATATGTTATATTAGATATTTCAACCCGGGACGTTCCCGGGATAAAAGCTAGTTCAACAATAAAACTAATATATAATTCTTAAATCAATGTATAAGAAACATTAAAAATTAATTTTTTGGGTTATTTGGTTCAGTGCTGTTTTTTTCGGTTCTTAAAGAATGCAAAACAGAACTGCTAATTTCGGTCCGTTTTTTTTTGTTTTTGTGCAGTTCGCTTTTTTATTTTGGTTTGATTCGTTTTTTTTTTTTGTTTTTTGCTCATCCCTAGCGAAAACGCCATAAAAACAAGTCAAATACAACATTAAAAAAACAATTTACAGGTAAACATTGTAGGATCGACACAAGATTTGATAATACTGTGTGCGTATGATCGAGTCAAAAGGCGGAATCAATATATTGACCGATTATTGTTAGAGATGAGATGTGCTTGAGGAAAGTAAGGATATAAAAACATACACAAACACACTCAAAATTTGGCAGCACTTCGTTATGAGCTCAAATAAAAAGCTACAAATGAATGGGTAAGGGGTCCTATTTATAGGCAAGGCCCTTATGCCTGGACCCTTTCAGGCGTAAGACCTTCCTACGCCTGACCTTGCCAGGCGTATAGACTCCATACGCTTGGTAAGGTTTGTACACTGTCCATTTTAACCCTAGGACCTCTTTTTCACCCCGTTAACGCCCAAAACATACATATGAGTTCCTATAATCATGATTACGATTATTATCGACCTATCACTAGCTAAGGACATGCACAAAGTGCACCAACAGTCTTCCCCTTGGACCTAGCTAGTGATTTGCAGACTTAACCAGTCACTGAGCAGGGGATGTATGGAAAAGGCATTCACAGACTCCCCTTAAGGTCTAGTTAATGATCTTCAGTCTTCAAGACTTCAAATTTGACAATATTTAACGTGGAAAATACACCGTAGTGCGCTGACAATCTTCCCATGAAGATTTGAGTATTTGCTGATTTGAGTTTTGTTCGTAGCTTCATGAGATCTCGTCTTGGTCTTCTATTAGCTTCAATAACTCTGGAGTAATCAAATAATCTCTGATGTTTTGATTGATGATTCAGTGACGAAGACGGAGATCAACAACATCTGCACTTTCATTTCTCGATTCTCATCTTCTTTAGCTTTGGTTGCTGGAGCTCTACCACGATCTGGTTTATCTGAAGATGGAATACTCGGGTTCTTATTGTTCAGGATGATGTTGTTGTTCAAGTTCGGGTCTAGTTCAGCTTCAAGCTTTGTCGTTTGAATCATGATAAGTGTAAGTACACCCATCGGATATGTCCATAGCTTGGATATCGGGTTAGGATCATGTATAAATCGTTTGGGTTGTTATTTAGTGTTTAGGGGTATTTTAGTCGTTTAGACAAGTTTATACGCGTATGAAGGCTCATACACGTATGATGGAACACGTATGAAGCCCATACGTGTGAATGGCCCTAGGCGTATGAAGTTAGACTATAAATACCCCATGCCTTGTAATATTTCACAACTTTTGCCATATTCAATACAAGTTCAGCCCATTTTGTGTGTGTGCTCTCATATTATCATCCTCATAAACACTCACCTATAACAACTAACCGATTGTTGATTCCGCCTTCAATCCATTACGTGCGTGATACTAATATCTTGTGTCGATACCACAATTGGGATCAGAGCCGAGCCTGATGTCATGTGTGTTATTAGAGTGGTTTGCATCATATCTGGAAGTTTTTAGGCAATTATTCGTAGAATATCGATTTTGACCCATTTGGTGCATAAACATGGTTTTTATTGATTTTGAGGTGTGTTTAATGTTTTGATTATTGATTTTATTATGGATTCATGTTTAGAAACTGTTTTTAATCAAAACCAAATCAAATTTCAATCAAAACAGACCAGATCTGAGATTTTTGGGAAAAATTTCAAGTTTATGAATATCATAGTTTTTGGCTTGAAATCACTAACATGGATTGCTTTTGATGATCTGATCGTTGTTTCATCTTAGGAAAGTGTTTTGGAAACTGATTGAATCAAAATTAGGTGTTAAACAACGTTAATTTGGATCAGATATGAGAATTTGCATAAAACCCATAAGTTTGGTGTTCATCATAGTTTTTCACAATTTTTAATTATAATTGTTGTGTTTGGATCAATTTGGGCATTAGAAACTTGTTAGATATCATTCCCCGCACAAAACCTTATCATCTGATCATCCAAATATCCAAAAATACCAAAAAAAATTTATTGCACCAAAGAACACTTATAAGTGTTATCTGCTGTTATACGCCTAGACTTGAACCCGTATGAACCCATATGTGTGACCATTGAACACGTGTCACCTCATAAGCCTTCAAACCTACATGTATCACCTCATAGGCCTTCAAACCCACACGTAACATCTCATAAGCCTTCAAAGCCACACGTATCAGACTCATAAGTGTTCCCTCATACATGTCTTGTCATCATACGTGTTCCTTCATAAGCCATACTCATACGTGTAGCTTCATAAGCCTTGGTCTCATACGCCTTCTTTCATAAGTGTTATCCCATACATGTGTTAAAAGGTTTCATACTTGTGTTAATATTCTTCATACGTGTGTTAAGCTGTTCATACGTGTTAACATCAGAGTTAGTCAAAATTTGAACTTTTTCAAGTTTGACTTTGTTCGTTTTTCTTCCCGGTCACAATTCCTTTATCTGATATTATTCTAATCATCATGAGCAAAAAGACAAGGCACGATATCAATATGGTTCCATACTCTGCCAGGCTGAAGATGCAAAAAGACGAGGCACAATATCAATATGGTAAGTTTTTAGAGTTGTTTAAGCAATTGCATATTAACATACCATTTGTGGAGGCCTTGGCTCAAATGCCTAAATATGAGAAATTTGTGAACGACGTACTCACAAACAAGCAAAAGCTTGAGAACCTGTACTGTATCTTGTTGAATGAGAACTGCTCTGCATTTTTGCAGAACCGACTGCCCACAAAAATGTGAGATCCAGGCAATTTCACACTCCCTTGTCTGATTGTCAACATGATTGTCAGTAATGCATTGGCATATTTGGGGGCGAGCATTAATCTTATGCCTTATAAGGTTGTTGCCAAGTTAGATATGGGTGAACTTTCACCCACGAGGATGAGTATTCGACTTGCTAATCGTTCGATCAAGTAACTGCGGGGGTTTGTAGAGAACATGCTTGTCAAGATTGATAAATTTGTATTTCCCATGGATTTTGTTATCCTAGATATGGATTAGGACTCAAAAGTGCCTCTGATACTCAGACGTCCTTTCCTTAACATGGCTAGAACGATTGTTGATGTGGTTGCGGGCCAAATAACACCCCGAGTGAATGATGAGCATGTGACTTTTGATATTCAGAGGTCAATGTGTCGTCTAGAGAGTCATGATGATATGCTCTACTATGTTGACATTATTGACACGTGTGTGAACAGTTAGTTATAGGCTGATTGAAGGTTAACCGAATTATAAAAGGACCGAATGAGGACAATAACCTAATGGAGACTTATAACCGATTGAATGAAGATGACATGATTGAAGGTTAACCGACTAAACCAGGTGACCGACGGAGGAACAAGTGACTAAGAGGTTAACCGACTTATAATGTAACTGATTGAAGACAACCAACTGAGGAAATGACTGAACACCAATAAACGACCGAAGGAAAGAATGGTTGAGTCGGGCCTATTGAAACACTAACTATCAAATAAACCTGTGAATCGAGTCAAAAGCTCTGACCCCATTTGTAGGTCCGTATTCTTGTCGCACAAGAACAAGATTCAATCTGTTTGATCCAAAACATAGAGGAAACACTATCTTAGATTATGGTAGTTATAAGGAAGATGATAACAAAGACAATAACACTAAGATTCAATCAAAACTTCCTTTGATTAAGCTATCGCACGGAGGCAAAATGTTACCCCACAACAACACACACTTTAATAATGACTCAAAATGACAACTCTAATATGTGTGACGAGAGACTGAGCTTATATAGTGTTACTCAGTCTCTCTAGCTTTGGGGAGATTGAGGCCTCAGTCTCCCCTGGCTTCCTCAGTCTCTTGAACTACTAATTTACCAATAAACAAACTAATACTAACAAACACTACGCTAAGGACATACTCCTTCTGTCCCATTTTAAATGTCTATTTTTCTACGTTTTATTATCCCAAATTAAATGTCTATTTCTAAAAATAAAAATGCAATTTTCAGTTTTGCTCATAAAAGACAAAAGACAATCAAAGATTTAAAATAATAACTTGAGGATATTATTGTCATTTCGCAACTTAAAGAATATACAATCAAAGATTTCTTAATCTATGTGTTTGTCGGTCCCATAACATTTAAAATATGACGGAGGGAGTATATACGAACAATTTCAAACAAACATTTAATATTTTTAATTAATTTTTGTTGAGAAAATTACTTACTTTTTAAACGGTGCATATTGCTACTATATCCTTATTTTAGTTTTCATTTTCTTATCTGAAACTTTAGTAACTTTACAATTTAATTTCTTAGAGCATTAATAAGTTTTACTTTTTTCTCTTCAAAGCATTGCTAAAAACAAATTTAACCCTGGTTTAGCTTATGATTTAGTTTGAATTTTAATAAACAAATATATTTTATAAGTTTGTTTAATATTATTATTATTATTATTATTATTATTTGAGTTAGGATTTTTTTTTAATTTTTTTAAGTTCCTTTGGTTTATTTAACTATAAAATAACCCTTGTGTTTTTTTTTTTTTTTTTTATCATTTCAACATAGTTATTATTTCTTACGAGAATATTTTGTGTTTCGATATAAAGTATGCAAGTTGACACAATGTAATGTGCATGTGTGGTTTAATGTTTTTATGTCTATTTTTCGATTTAACGGCTTTGTCGCAATGTGCATGGAGCCTAAGTCGAATTAGTTATTCTTCTATGTTTTACGTTTCAACCTAACTTTTACGAGTCAACAACATGTGGTGATTCAATATTTTTACGTCTTCATACTTTTTTGTTCAGTTTAATGGTTCTGCCGCAACACGCGGGTCACTAATAATCATTTATTTGCATTACAGTTTAATTTTTTCTTTCTTGAACAGGCAAATTTCTTACATCAATCCGCCTTTAGCGGGGCTCGAACCTTTGACCTCAAGGGAGCAACACCTCATTTTCAATGGATTTGCCACTTAGACCCAACCCCCACCCGCATAAGAGTGTCCGGAGTGGGGCGGGAAGGCGGTTCACCGGCGGGAATACCGCCTCATAGGGGCGGGGAAAGGGGGGTGGCGAGGAGAAGAAGCCGAGCGTGGGGGGAGGGGATGCCACGTGTCCTCATTTGGTTGGCCCTTTTTGCTTTTGACCGTTGATAAAAAAAAAGAAAAAAATTTAAAAATTTTGACCGTTGGGGAGGCAAGGTTTTTTTGTTTTTTTATACAAACTCACACACACACACACACACACATATATAGGCAGGTTCAAATACAAAGTAATGAAAACGTGCGAAGTGTCACTTGCACATGATAATTACGTAATGATAATTATGTAATGCCTTCATGAATATAAAAAAAATTACGTAATTATCATTACGTAATGATAATTACGTAATGTCTTTGTATGTTCATGAAAGCATTACGTAATTATCATGCACTTTGTACATGATAATTACGTAATGATAATTACGTAATGCCTTCATGAATATAAAAAAAAACATTACGTAATTATCATGTACAAAGTGCATGATAATTACGTAATGCTTTCATGAACATACAAAGACATTACATAATTATCATTACGTAATTATAATGTACAAAGTGACAATTCGCACGTTTTCATTACTTTGTACAATAACCGTCCCATATATATATATATATATATATATATATATATATAGGGGACGGTTATTGTACAAAGTAATGAAAACGTGCGAAGTGTGCGAAGGCTCACTTTGTACATGATAATTACGTAATTATCATTACGTGATTCTCATTACGTAATTATCATGTGCAAGTGAGCCTTCGCACACTTCGCACGTTTTCATTACTTTGTATTTGAACATGTCCTTATATATATATATATATATATATATATATATAGGCTAAGTATAGAGAGAAAACCCTCCAAAACGAAGAAACCCCGGTAAACTGTGACTTCCAGAACTTTTTATCATCTGAAAAAATTAGGGTATGTAATGTACATGATTTTAAGAGTTTTGAGCCAAAAAAATAAAAAAAGCGCCGAGTGGATATTTTTAAAAAAAATAAATAAGTTTTTTGTGTTATTTATGTTACATATGTAACACAAAAAACTTATTTATTTTTTTTAAAAATATCCACTCGGCGCTTTTTTTATTTTTTTGGCTCAAAACTCTTAAAATCATGTACATTACATACCCTAATTTTTTCAGATGATAAAAAGTTCTGGAAGTCACAGTTTACCGGGTTTCTTCATTTTGAGTGGGTTTTTATTTAAACCTTCCCCTATATATATATATATATATATATATATATATATATATATATATATATATACACATACACAACACAAACACATAAAACACAAACCCAAATACAAGCCAAAAGCATGGCACGGTGGACTAATCAGGATCAACTCCTTTTGGTGACGGCGTGGATCAACACTACGGAGAACCCACCAAACAATAGGGAGGATTTTTGGCACAATGTCTTGGATGGGTACAACCGGTTAGCGAAACGAACAACCGTAACGTTGATCAGATCTCCAGTAAGTGGTCTGCCATACAAAATAACTGTAGGAGATGGCACGCCGTCTATGAAGCGACGATGGAGGTGCACCCTGGCGTTAGCGAATAGATGGGAATTCAACTCACACCCGACGCTTATCGGCAGCGCTACGAAAGCGACTTCCACATCACCAATCTTTTGTCGTGGTCTATGATGCGTTTTTATTTTGTTTAATGTTTAAGGTTTTAGTGTTTTAATAATGTGTAATGTTTAATATTATGCTTTAATGTTTTATGTTTAATTATTAGTTTTAATGTTTTATACGTTTTTGGGGTTAATGTTAGTTTAGATAAACATATTATATAAAATTTAAATTTAAACCATTACATAAACACATTAATACATAAATACATAATACAATCCTAAGTTACTTATTACAAACACAGTACGTAATCCAAAACTACTTATTAAAACGTTACATAAACACATAATATAATCCTAAATTACTTATTAAAACCTAAACCCCCACTATGGGGAGTAATTGTCCTAGTCCTCCAGCATATACGCTGGAGGTGACACAGAACGGTCGCCATCGCGATTGTCGGACCTCGCATCCGAGGGGATGCGGCAATACTCAGAAGTTGATCCCGAGTAGTAGATGGAACGTTCTTCTTCCATAACATCTCTAAGTGCTTCGTACTCCTCCTCATATGGCTCCCGAGGAGGAGGGTTTGGGGTGGGGTTACGCTGGTGGTGGGGGGTGGGTGTAGCCTGGTGGTGGGGGGTGGGTGTAGCCTGGTGGTGGGGGGTGGGTGTAGCCTGGTGGTGGGGGGGTGGGTGTAGTCTGGTGGTGGGGGGTGTAGCCTGGTGGTGAGGGGTGGGTGTACTCTGGGTACACCGGGGGGTAGGTGCTGACAACCTTAGACGCTCCATTTCCATGTGACCCATGGTATAATCCAAAGCCCAGATCTTGTGGAGGAGGAGGAGATAAGATTGGTTGAGTAGCAGGAAGAGATGAAAAGGTTGATTGTGCAGGAGGAGGAAGATAGAACCTTGGTTGAAATGGAGGAGGAGGAGATGAAAAGGTTATTGTGCAGGAGGAGGGGGATAGAACCTTGGTTGTGGAGGAGGATGAGATGAAAAGGTTGGTTGTGCAGGAAGAGGATGAGATGAAAAGGTTGGTTGTGCAGGAGGAGGAGGAGATGAAAACGGTAGTCGCCGTCCCCGACGAGAGTATTGCCGGAGACCGGAAGGTCCTACAGCTTCGTGATAACCGCCACCCATATCTTTCATTGGTGTTTTGATGAGAATTGTGACTGAGAATGGTAGTATTGATGTTGTATTTATAGGCTTAGAAATTTGAAACGTTTGAAATTCAAACGTTTGAATAATATTTTTTTATTAAATATTTAAAAATAAAAATTTAACTATTTAAATATAAATTTTTAAGATTATTATAATAAATTTTTTAAATAAAATTTTTAGATTATTATAATAAATTTTATAAATATTTTTAATATATTATTTTTATTATGTTTATTAATTTATTAAACTTTTTATAAAGAAAATTAAAAAAAATGAAATTCCACATGGCACTCCCCCACCCACATAGGTCCCACAAATAGTCAAGTACCACATGACGCTTCATCCTACTCTTTCCCCTGTACTCCTTATGGTGTAAGAGTATAATTAAGAGTTTAATTAAGAAAATAAAATAGTATAAGTGGGATGATAAGGTTGACTTTCTAAAAGTAGCTAATTGACAGTTATATCACATCTAATCACAACTGATTAACCTGTTTTGGAAACATCTTTATTTATGAATGATTAGACTTGTTGTCAGAAGAGATTAAATGCCTGCATATGTTAATAGAGGGATAGCTGGCTTTGTCTGTCTTCACTCGATACCTTAACCCCGCCAAAGTAATCCTGCATCGGCATGACTCGGGTTCGGAAGTTAACGGGGGGTTAGAAGTTACCAGGTACAAGGGGTCGAAACCATATATACCAAAAAAATTCTATACGAATACTATATAATCGAAACTTCTGAGTGAAAATTTCAAGGGTGCAGCCGCCCCCTTCCGCCCCAAAGAAGCTACGCCAATGGCAGCACCTACCTCTCTTTGTCTAATTTGCTGCCCACCACTTAGAGGCGGCTTCAAGTATAGTTTGATTTCGATACTCAACTGTTGTTCAGTTGTTTAGGGCATAGTTTTCAAATGTTTAAACTAAATTATTTGATGGTGTTAACTTTTGATGAACCCCAATTTACGCCAGGGTCGTTTTTACATGAAATTAAACAAATTAAAGTATGCGAAAATATACATATATATGATCACGTGGCGTTGAAACTTTTAGGGGCGATAATGTTGCCACTAAAAGATACATAGGCCGCCGCTAATATTCCCCACTATTGGCATCGACATAGGGACCAATAGCGAGGGTGTGTTAGCGGTGACAATTGTGGCCGCTAAAGCTCTGACTTGTTGAGTTGTTGTAGTGTATATAACTAGATTCACTTCAGACTCTCGCGACATTTTGTTATTATCTTCGGCAGCTTCCCTTTAATTATTGAACAATGATATACAAAGATTTCTCAGAATACGACTAAGATTTATTATTAGAAGACAGGAAAGGTTAATCAATAGAGTTGATTGACAAAGCAATATAGAGGGAAACCTAGACTAGCTAATAAACCCAACACTTATTAGATGGAGCATTTGGATTTCTCTTCTTTGTTTTAGGCATAGAAAGCTTAGCCTGTGATTTGCAAAAGTCGTTAGACGATGCAAACTCGGTTGGTTAGGAAGTTGCGAGTACTCGTTCATAGTCGGAGGTACTCGGAGATGACCCGTCGAGTATTCGGCTTAGGCGGTGAGTACGCGGGAATTACTCGTTGAGTAATTAGCCCATAGGAGAGATTTTGACAACCACGCTAATGGAGCTGGTTAGAGCATCCACAATTATTATTGGTCAAAGTCCAAAATAGAAACCAGTCACATCAGCACACCACATCATTCTAAACCTTAACCAATCTAAACTCTCTTTTTCTTCCAATACTAAACCATTCAAACCTCCCCATGACACCCCACTATTACACAAATAACAAATTATAAAATTGTATGTGAGAGTGTGGTCCCCACAATCACATTCCGACAAGTCCGGTGTGCCAAACTCGACCACAAAAGTCAACCTCGTCTAACGCGTCATTTGTCCGTTTCATGGGGTTCAGAATTTCAGACCACCTCCACGCCACTGCGTTGGACCTAGGTGCTCTTACAGCCATGAAGTTGGTCCGGGGGATAGAGAGAGGTGCCAAGTTCGAGCCTTACAATAGGCGAACATTATTGGGAATTGAACTTCATGTGTCGGCTAGGGGTGAGCAGAATTGGCCCGGACCGAAAAAAACCGGGACCCGGCCCGAAATTTCACCTAAACCGACCCGAACCTGATATGTTGGTTCTGTGATCGGTTTTGTATATTGGCTGCAACCGGTTCTCGGGTCGGGTCAAAGAGATTCTTCTCCCATTTTGTTGTGGTAGTTAAAAAAAGGGAATAGATACCTTTTGAGTCACAAATCACATTGAATATGTAAAGCTATTATTAATATTGCATATGTCAGAATCCTATCAAAATAAGGATCTCGTAGATGTGGGGGGCTGAAGCACTCCTTTTTTTTTCTTATTAAAATGTTATCTTTAGTTATCATGGAGTTCACTTGACAACACACTCTCTGTTTTTATTATGTACTGTGATGTCCTTGGTGGTTGTAGTGTCACGAAATAAACCACTGACCCAAAAATCTATAGCTATATATTGTGTACATCTGTTAGCATCCGGATATGATTTTTAGTTACTTAAATTCCTAATGGCCTAGCGGCCTCAACATTGCTTATATCCACATAGTGCGATTCGATGTTGAGAAGAGATTCTACATGAAACCCTATGCAAAACTTTAATGAAACCGGGATTACCATAAGGATAGAAAGCACTCCATTTGAAGAAATTAGTAGTAAACTATCGTCACTTTTATAACACCACACGTCCACACACAAAAGTAACAAGTAGATGAAAGTTGTCTATCAAATATGATTTAAATTTGTTCAACCCAAGATGCATAGTGCGTGTGTTAAAATATACTAGTTTTTTGGACCTCAAAAATGCGCTAAGGCACGAGATAAACGTCGTGGCCTAGGAAATGTACCTCTCGGAAATGCATCTAGAGGAAATACTCCTAGGAAAGATATAAATGCTATAAGTTGGCCTACATAGAGTCGACCGGCTTCAAATAGTCATGACTAAGGTTCCTCTAAAGACACTTGAATTGATTGAATGTATATAGTATAAGAGAAAGGTTATTGTATTCTTGCTAAAGAATTTGGGTAGACCATCAGTCCTTCAAATTTTTATGTTCATGTGGCTAATGGTTTCTTATGATCAATAAGAGCATCCACAATGCTAAGACACGTCTAAAATTCCAAACCGCCACATCAGCATGCCACATCATTCCAAACATCCACCTCAACACCTACTTTTCATTTTATTTAATTTATACCTACACACAAAAACTTTTTTTTAATTTTATTGGAAAAATCAGACTTGGGGCCCACCATCAAGCTTCCGGGCCAGTCCACTA
Organism: Ambrosia artemisiifolia; assembly: GCA_032199755.1. Taxonomy (NCBI): domain Eukaryota; kingdom Viridiplantae; phylum Streptophyta; class Magnoliopsida; order Asterales; family Asteraceae; genus Ambrosia; species Ambrosia artemisiifolia. The sequence goes on from CM063519.1 coordinate 57,224,685, forward strand.
TAACAAACCAAACCCCAATTGGACGTCTCCTACAATGCTATGTCAAGCGAACCCGTCCGCTTGCATCTCATTGTGGGTGCTCTAACTATGTGCGGTTTTAATTCATCTTATGTCATTTACACCCTGGACTCTGAACCAGGTGAAACTTTCTTCCCCATAGATCCAGTAATCACATGATCATAGCATTAAGGGCACAAAAAAGGTATGCATGCTTGCCATGCATAAATCTGTCTATAAAACATTAATAACTGATATTTGGAAGTCAAAGTTCAGCTAGTAATTAACAATAACCCTAGCTACACACTGAGTGAATTTTAAAGTGGAGAGAGAGAGAGTGTGTGTGTGGTCAAATGAACTCCAGGATAACTGCAGATAACATTTGTAAACATATATAGCAGACTTTTCTAAAGTACTATCACATATCTTACTGTTGCTTAGCTTAGCAACTGCATCACACACACACAGACACTAAAACACAGAGAGAGACACTCATTGCAGACTAATTACTAACACTTTGATCGAGTCCTTGTCAGAAAGGTAGTCATGGACCACCGATAATCCTACTGATTTTGGGGTTTCACCCAAAGCTTTACCCTTTCTTGTCTTTAGAGAAAAATACATACGTGAATAAGTTGCAGGATATTCAGAAAAAAATAATCTGTTTATTTATTTAAACTTTAATATAACATGGGGCATGCAGTGGGGGCATGCCAAACACACAGTTTAACCTTCCTATCTCGGAATTGTGTTGCTTTATATTTCTTATCTCATCTGTTTGTTTTTATCTTTACTTTGTCTTTCTAAAATATGCTTCCAGCTTACAATATGTGTGCATAGATATTCACATGTTGTATGTATTGAACATTTGAATCTGATCATGCATTGATGCTACACATTGCCTTTGTAATTTGCCTTTACACAACTTTATATAACCATTGGTTATATTTGGAGCTTGTGATGTTATATCTTTCTTAGATTTTTTTTCAAATAATAAGAACATGTATAATCTGAATGATGCTAATGTATTTTAACATTGACCACGTAGTGCTACCGTTACACATCAACTGACTGATCGGACAAATGATAAGTAAGGGATAGATTTTGCATCAAGTTTTTCCTAGGTAACAATTTTGCATGCCAACACATATTTTAGATATCATTTCAGTCGAAGATGACTTAAATTACCTTACTATATGCATATGAGTGAATTCATGTGTTCTACTCTTGGTTTAATAGTAAATTCACTTATGGATATCGGGCATTCTAGCTAGCTTGGTTTTAGAGTTATTGTGAAAAGTGAAGACCATGATTCACACTACTATACACATTGTAGTACGTTAGTCATAAATAGAGGGTTCATTATGTATATCTACATGTATATATACCTCTTGTAATGTCATTTATAATACAATACAACCAACACGTTTTCGTACCCCAGGCATTTGATACCTTTGGCTCCTTGGCACCGGAAGCCATCAGTTTCCTGGCCAGAGTCCAACAGGTAATTCATAGCAGTGTCTCGAATCTGGGGGGCAGGGGTTCGTTTTTAGTAGGCTAGGGGTTTGCCGTCCAGAAAGGGGTGGCGGCACAGCTTGTTGCCCGCATGCCCTCTATCTTGATGTAATTTTTCGCGACTTAAAGTGAATAAATCAAATTAGCTGAAATACAATCAATCAAAATTACCGGTCACTCATTTTGTCATTTCTTAATTACCATGGACTCATGGAGGGTCAATTTGAAAGTCATAGTGAAAATCACGTGTATTAGGAGTAATTCTCACAAGGGAATTTACATTGCAGTTTAAGAAAACTCAACCCATTTTACGGTAATTTACAGGTTAATTTAAATTTCATATATATTGTCAATACTGAAATAAAAAAATAAAAAAAAAATCAACAAAAGTCTATCAATTGCTAATAAGGAAAATTTTATGTTATTACTATATTAATTGCAGTTTTAAAAGGGATATATGTTTGTGTTTGTTGACTTTGTGAGTTCGTGTACGAACTAATACGTGAACAAATTCGACCTTAGAGCATCCATAATGCTCCCTTCGTTTTAGAAATTTGGAATTCTAAACCTCAATTCCAAACCAACTGTCATTGTAGGAGGTGGTCCAAAACTTAAAAATGTGAGTTTGGTCTGGAATACCGGACTGTCCGGATTCGTATAATATTTTATTATTTGTTTTTTGTGTAAAAGTGGGGCGTGAGGCGTATTGGAACTAATCCTAAGTTTGACAAAAAGTGAAAGGAGGCAAAAGTTGAAAGGACGATTATGATAATTCTTAGTGAATTAAATTAAACATAAATGTTAGTTTAATTAAATAGTTTTGTTTTAGCCCCACCCCTTGTGATGTGGTGGTAAAAGTGGTAGTGTTTAAAGGAGAGGTTGGAGTTTAAGCCTAATAAAAGGTAAAAATGAATGTATTTAAAAGGGGGGGGGGGGGGAATTAGTCGTTCAAAAAAAAATAGTTTTGTTTTATAAGTTATCTAAGAGCATTCACATTTTGTCCACCAATTGTATCTGAGTGTGTCCCTCAAATTATATGGGGTGGGTGTAAGTGGTTATGAGTGGAGGAAAGAGAAAATATTTGGTGAAAGTACTGTTCACCCCTATAAATATTTTAATATTTTTGTAAGTAGTTGTGAGTGATGAGAGAGAAAATGTAATGATAATAGTATGAAAAAAGTATTATTTATTTATGAAGCAGAGAGAAAATTTTGGGGTAAAATAGTGATTTTTAGTATAATTTGATGGATCTGATGAGAATGCTCTAAGTATAAGTAATAGAGTTGGCATTGGTTTAGGATAGCCTGTTTAGCAAGTAATTAGTTTAGTATAAATAGATGGGTCAACTATGTAAATATTTGGATGTTTTGCTTTGTTCTTCATTAATATATAAAAGAGTCATGAGGAGTTTTCACAATATCATCGTGTGTTGCTGTGTTTTTTATCCAATTATTCCAACAACTGGTATTAGAGCGTGTGATGATCCAAGGGAGAGTAAGAAAACCAAAGCAATCAGTCTGGTATAGTCGAAACCTTTGTGGATCAACAGAGAGAAGGAAGACTCGAAAGCTAAGTAAATCGAGCAAAGGCGGTAGAAATCTAAGTGAATTAACAAAGGGAAGAACGTAGACTCGAAGTCTTAGTGAATCGAGCACAACGGTCGAAACCTGAGTGGATTGACAAGGATAAGAGCCAAGACTCAAAATCTTAGTGAATCGAGCAAAGCGGTCCAAACCTGAGTAGATCGACAAAGCTGTAAAGGTATGTTGCAATCTTAGTGAAGCAACCAAGAACGGTATTACGTGATTACAAGAAGGTGTGTAACAGGAAAAAAACAGTGAAGTATTGTTTTGCATTCCAAAGTGGTATCTAGAAAATTTAATTGGCTTAAAGATAATGGGTAAAGATCCGGTAAAAATAGCTTTTTTGGTAAGAACTGTGAGAATCAAAGGAGGGTATTTTTTTTTTTTTAAATTTTTTTCCCCATATTGTTAAACATGTATTATAGTATTGAAAACTAAAAAAAAAAAAAAAAAATTGGTGTAGAGTAATTACGTGTAGAGTAATTACATAATTACTCTAGTGTAAACTAATGTATTTACCTTAATGACGTAATTACACTAAAAAAAAAATTTTAATTTTTTTTTTTTGTATTATTCATCTAGAAAGAATGTTTAAGCACATGGGAAAAAAAAATTCTAAAAAAAAATAAATTTTTTTTACCCCCTTTGATTCTCACAGTTCTTACAAAAAAACTATATGTATTTGATCTTTACTCTAAAGATAATTTAAGTGAGCTTATAAGATGCTTTATCTAGTTGTTTATTTTATTATTTAAAATAGAGTTCGATTTGGGTTAGGACTAGGATGATGTTAATATAAATAGATGGTGAAATTTACTGTAATTAGTGTGCTTAATTTATAAATAATAAAAGGAGTCCAACAAGTTGTTCAATCGCGTATTTGTGTTATTGATCGAAGGGCTTAATTTTCCAACAATACATAAAGATTTCCCGTGATCAGAAATTCGAAAAGAAAATAAGAAGCAAGAAAGCTTCTTTAAGTTTGTAAGTTTGTAAGTTGATACGTGACATATTCTTTGTTGGAGTGGTGAAAAAATCGAAACGAAAAGCAACCAGTGAGGGTTTGTGTTGGGAGAAGTTGTGATGGAATAGAGAAACAAAAGGGAGCTTCTAAAGCACGAGGTAGAATAAAAAATGTACCACTGTGTGTGTGTGTGTGTGTGTTTTAGCAAAAGTCAAGCAACAAATAAGAACGGTTAAACACAAAGATAAATGTGACCAAGGATCAAAGTTGAAGAGTTACGGGCATTACATGGAATTCAAGATTTAGGAGGGGCACATTAGGATTAAGGGAAGGAGGGGGGAGGGGGGATATGAAGAGTTAATCCTATGGTTCGGATAAAGTTATAGTATAAGAAGAAATAAATGGTGAGGGCGTTTGTGTTTCCAACGTTACCCGAAGATATGTTACTTCAAATGACTAGGTACAAGGATGCAAAGGATGTATGGGAAGCGCTTCGTGTGAGATATTTGGGAGCTGAGAGAGTTCAAAATTTTAGGCTACAAACTCTTCGGACTGAACTTGAGATGTTGAAAAATAAGGTGAATCAATTGATTGAGTTCTCAGGCAAACTTAGTCGGATCGCTACAAAGTTCAAGAGTCTTGGGTCTAGCTTAGAAGATGAGGTGGTGGGAGAAAATTGTTAAATTCGGTCCTAAAGAAGTTTTTGCAAATTGTTGCTTCAATTGAGCAATATTCGAAGATAGAAAATATGTCTCGTGAGGAAGCCGTTGGGAGATTGAAGGCATATGAAGAGATGATTAAGGATCATGATGAGAAAGATAAAGAACAAGGTAAGTTGTTACTTACAAAGGAAGCGTGGCAAGTGTTAGTGCACGATGTCCCTAGGCTAGTATATTAGTTGTTTGGACGTAGTTCGGGGTGTTTGGAGGCGTTAATACGCGTTTTGGAGGTTTTGGGTTGCTGAGGGCGATTAGGAATACTCTGATGGCGTTTATGGCCCTACTCGCCAGTCAGGGAACACGATTAGGCATTTATCATAGGCGATTAGCCATAATCGCCTGTGTTAGCATGCCACATGACTGTGCTAATCGCCTATAGTGAGCTGGTCGTACCCGGGTGGTATAAATACCCTCATTCTCAACCCTAGACCTCAGTTCTTGCCTCACACACCCTCCAAACACCCTCCCCTGGTCATAGAACGTCTGATTTGATCTCTGTAAACACTCGTGCTCTGTTTTGGTGATTAATAGATAATCTTTTGACCCGTGTGTGTGTTGTGATTACTCGTTTCATTGTTTCAATCTTCGTATCTGTTGTTAGAACATTCTAGAGGGATTCCGCACCTCTAGGATAAAACCCGTGATTGTTGGAACACGCGTTCGACGGTCCTAACAAGTGGTATCAGAGCCGAGGCTCTTATCACGGGTGTTTTAATAACAAAAACGAGCAAAAACAGGTTGTTTTTGGTGTAAAAGTCTAGATTTTTTAATCAAAAACCTGTTGTTAGTTTGAAACTTTGAGTTTTTATCAAAAACCCATATTTTTCAAAATCTTAGTGTGTGTTTTCGGTTAAAAACGTGAGTTTTTTATCAGGTTTTGTTCTAAAACTATTTTGGTAACTTGTCTAATCATTTGGGATCAAAATACAATGTTTTAGATAAGATTTTGAGGCAAAATAGGTGATTTTTGAGCAAAAGTGCGGCTGCAGATCAGATCAGGCGATTAGCAGGGTATAATCGCCTAACCATATCACACGATTAGGGTTTCATAGCAATTAGCCTCAATCGCTAGTACTGTACTAGCGATTAGCACCATACTCGCTAGCATATTCCTGTTCCTTTACACGATTAGGTGCTACTCGCATGCTACTGTTCATGCGATTAGCCCTAATCACGTGACATACCCAATCGCCCTGAAAACTCCTAATCGCGTAACTATTCACTAGCAATTAGCCCTAATCACGTGTAAAAACCCCCAATCGCCTAAGTTAACTAGCAATTAGCCCCATAATCGCCTAAAAGGTTCTGAAACATAAAAATTGACTAAGTATTGGACTTTTAACATATGTTAACATACCTTAACATATGGCGAACCCTTGGGGACATCTGAGTCAACCGAGAACTCAGTATAACCAGCAAATGAACAACCAAATGAACAATCACGCAAACGTGCCCACGAACCCTTGGCAGTTTTCAGCTGAACGAAACGCGCAACGGATGCAACAAGCGCAAATGCAAGCGAATGTTGCCGGAATCAATCCGTGGGCGCTAGCTGCTCAACAGCAGGCAATGAATGCGAATCCTTGGGCACTCGCAGCTGCTGCTAACTCTCAGACAAACCATCTGTCGTCCGTTCTTATCAGTGACTTAGAGACGGGTAGTTCTAACCGAGCGCCGAAACTGCAATATATGGCAGACTACCATGGATGGAAGGGCAGATTTCAGTCACATGTTGAGGGTATCGATGGCTTAGTATGGTCAGCTATCGAGAATGGGTACACAAGGCCGTTGGTTGAAAATTCCACTACTCCGGTCTCAATAGAAGACATGTCTGAGGAGCAGAGGAAGAAGTATAACTATGAAAAGAAGGCGATGGCAGCATTAAAGCAGGCACTTCCCAAAGACATTCTTCATCAGTTTGCGCAGTGTACGACTTCGCAGATGCTTTGGTTAGCGTTTGCTGAGCGTAATGAGGGGAATCAGAAGACACGGAAGGTGAAAGTGGATCAGTCGAAGAAGGAGTTTGAGAACTTCAGTGCGATGGGAAATGAGTCGTTAAGAGATCTGACAGCTAGATATTATCATCTGATGTCTGAGATGTATCAGTACGGGGTTATCTACACTTCAGCAGAACTTGTGGAAAGATTTGCAGAGGCGCTCCCTTCACACTGGCATCAATGGCTGGACATTCAGAAATCCAACAATGTTTATCAGACACTCTCCATCAATGAGTTCGTGGCCGAGCTGGAGAACAAGGAGATCGAGGAGATCAGGAGAGCTAATAAGCCGCCCGTTGTTCAGAATCCCAGCATTTACTATGGGAATCCGGCTCAGGATATCAGTGTGGGTGGATCCAAACCTCAGACTGCGTTCATGGTTAATCCTGATCCAGTCTTTGCGTTTGACAACTATGGACCCCCATCTGATGTTCCTCCACCTGTCTTTCCTTGGGGTCAAGGAAATCAGTATCCTTCTAATTTTAATACTACTAACCAATTTGGTGTTAATCTGTTTGCTCATCTTGCAGCACCAGCTCAGGCAACCTCCAACTTTGGTGGACCTTCTTCATCAGGGTTTGGTGGTGCTTCATCTGCTAACTTTGGTGGATATGGAGGTGCTTCTACTTCAAATCAGGGTGCTTATCGGACCAATCCTGTTGCAGAACAGCTGAACACTTCGGGTTTTGAGAAGGTGACTGTAGAGTTAGCCCAAGAACATATGGCTCTGCTGTCAACCTTGGTCAATTCCTATAGTGGATTAGTTGCAGGACAGATCGGGAATCCTTATCTTACTTAAGAAGATTATGCCCAGATCGACAAGGATGACATGGATCTGATAGACATCCAGTGGCACTTCACTAGCGTGGTGAGACGTGCAAAGGATTATATGGATAGAACTGGAAGGAGAGATGTGCTGATCAACAACAACACTAAGTTTGGGTTTGATAAAACGAAGGTCACCTGTTACAACTGTGGCAACAGAGGACACTTTGCCAGAGAATGTGATCGACCTAGACAACAGGGAAATCAGAATCCCTTCAACAACAACTGAGGCAATCAGAATAATCAGAGGCAGCAAGCTCAGACACAACCGAACCAAAATGCTGAACGAGCTCTTGTCCCAGTTAACCATCAGAACCAGAGGCCTCAAGCAAACAACAATCAAGCCTTGGTAGTTCAAGAAGATGAAGTCTTCAACTGGAATCACCTCATCACTAGTGAACAAGCTCCTCAGGGTGGTGCAGCATGCTTTGCCCAAATTATGTCTGATACTCAAGAAGAAGTTGAAGAGAGTCCAAGTCAATCTGAAGCAGTTATTCCTGAAGTTGAAGCTTTGGATTGTGATTCGGATTGTGATTCTGATGAAGGGGTGGATCTGGAGGATTTGTTAGTTGAAGCAGACGCCTTGATTAGCAAAAGGTCAATACTTGTGGATGCTGACTGTACAAAGAACAACCTTGCTGATTTCTTCGGATCAGTGAAGACGGCTGCTCATTATGCTTTGATGGCCCTTACAGAGTCGTCTAATCAGGTATGTTCTTCCTCCAATTCAAAACCTGAATGTGTTAATTGTGGCAAGCTCAAGTACAGAATTAATGTCTTAACAGACGAAAATCTGAACTTGAAAGTTGACTTAAGTCAATGCCAAGAGAGAAATGAGGTTTTGAGAGCTAATGAGAAAGCCCTCAAAATCACCATTGATACTCTTAAGAGAGACTCCACTGAGTGTGATCAGCTTAAATTCAGAATCAAAGAATTAACTGATGAGAATCTGAATTTAAAAGCTGATGTAGGTCCATTGCAAAGGTCAAATGATTCCTTAAAACAGAAAGAGAAAAATTTTCTTAAGACTGTTGATAATTATAAAAAGGATGTTTCTGAATTGTCTAAAACCCTAGCTAACAAGCAAATTGCTATCAATAATTATATAAATGAGGTTGAAGACACTAAGAAACATTTGGCCATTGTCAATTGTGACTATGAGAATATCAAGAAGAAACTTGAGAGTTACCTGAACTGCAAGTATGTTCTTGATCATATCATCGAACACTCAGATAAGGAGGGCAATTCCACCAGTCCCATATATGCTCAGTGTCCTCCTCCGGTGAGATTCGAACATCATCACAATGATATCTTACCGAAGGAAGAGTTTATGGACTTGGCAGCAGAAGCAGCTAAAGCTGCAGAAGCGCCTAAAGTGATGAAAGCAGTTAAACCTGCCAAAGTCACCAAGGCTGCTCCTCCTGCGCCTAAAGTGACTGAAGCACCTAAACCTGCTGAAGTTACTAAGGCTGCACCCACTGCTGTTGCTGCCAAATCTGGTGAGATTGCAGATGATGCAAGTGTCTGCGAGACAGACTGTTCTGAAGATGAGCTTGATGAACCAGAGAGGTATGCACCGGTGAAGGATACGGATATTCCTGTCCAAAATCACATTCTATGTGAGCCTGAACCGAAAGTGCAAACCCCTGCTGGTAAAACAATCAAAGTGTTCTATCAACTGAAAGGGTCTGATAAAATCTATGCTGATGAGGAATTTCCTTATAAGCACCTGGCACCTGGTCTTGTTGGGAAAATCTGGCAAGAGTCTACCATTACAATTGAAAGGGAACAATGGGGACATGGGAAAAAGGGTCAGGGTAATCAGTCCAAAAGAAACAAAAGTAAAAGTCAAAAGAAGAACACTTTGAACCCTAAAAATCAAGCTCAGGAGAACTCTCCTAAGAAACATGTTACTCAGTTTGTTGGATCATCAGGCAATGAGGTTGATAATTATCCTCAGACAGACTGGCAGAAAGAATGTCTTAAGGATTTAAAACATAAAAACACTTTTGCCACGAAATCCAACAAAAGGAGTAAGGATGTCAATGCTCCACCATTTGAGGAGTATAGATCCTGTCACAAGTGCGGGGTTCATGGGCATTTAGTTGCTGCTTGCCCCGAATTGAGACGCAAGAGGATCGAAACAAATGATGCTCCTAGTTCTAGCAACTCTAAACCGCCTGTTTCTCCTAAGCTTTATGAGAAGCAACAAGGTAAACAGACAGTTTATGACACTCGTAACAAGATTGCTATGAACCAAAAGCCAGTTGATGGCAAGGGTCCGCAGTTGAGGGGGAGCCAAGTTCCCAAACAGGTACAAGCAGCGCCTAAGCCACAAGCACAGGCTGCAGCTAAACCTCAAGGCAACCCCGACACTGCTCCACGTGCAGTTAATTCTGAAGTGGATCCAAAGACTATCCCACCAAAGGAATCTGAGGCTGGACCTTCTAGCCCCAAGGCAAAGAAGAAGCCCAAGCCAAGGAGACCGGGAAAGACTTGGAGACCCAAGTCACCAACTAAAGAAGGAGGATCATCTGTTAGTGTAGAAACTGCCGGACCATCGGAAGCAACATCAACTCCTAATGGAAGGTGGGTTGACTTTCCGACTTTGGATGTAGATGGTAGACCCAAGACCGTCAAGGCTTGGGTCCCCCTTAACCACTAATTTTTGAATGTCATGCAGGGAGTTCCACAGGGCCTTATCAGCAGCCTATGGATTGTTGATAGTGGAGCTTCTGGGCACATGACAGGCGACTTATCTCTGCTATTTGACATCAAGAATATCAATGGGGGATATGTTGCTTTTGCTGGTAATAAAGGGGGATACATCACAAAAGATGGCAGTATGGGAAATGGAATCGTAAGCTTTGAGAAGATAAGCTACGTGAAACAGATAGACCACAATTTGCTGAGTGTCTCACAGATCTGTGACAAGAAATACACAGTATTCTTTGATGACAATGCTTGCTTCATTCTGAAACCTGGCTTTAAGATTCCGAAACAGTAGGTTATGATCTCAGCTCCAAGAGTCAACAATTTGTATGTTCTGGATATGAGTCAAGCTGTAACAGCAAAGGGGGAGGTCACTTGTTTTCTGTCTAAGGCTACAGAGAAGGAGTCTATTATGTGGCACAGACGAATGGGGCATATTCACTTGAGGAAGATGAATCATCTGGTTCAGAATCAGCTTGTGGAAGGTGTCTCAGTCAAAAATTTTCATCTAAATGACGTCTGTGTGTCATGTAAGAAAGGGAAGCAGAAAAAGAAATCTCACAAACCTAAGAAGGTCAACTCAGTCAGTATGCCTCTCGAGCGGTTGCACATGGATCTGTTCGGCCCAGTCAATCGTAAAAGCAAGAATGGAGATTTGTGTTGTCTGGTTGTCACTGATGACTATTCAAGGTTCTCTTGGGTTGTATGCATGCAGCATAAAAGTGAGACTTTTGAGTTTTTGAAGAATCTGTTCACCAAGCTAGAAAACATCTACGGGCTGAAGATCCGCAGGATTCGAAGCGACAATGGAACAGAATTCAAGAACAATGCTATGAAGTCACTATGTGCAGAAAAGGGTATTCATCACGAATTCACAGCGCCATACACTCCTCAGCAAAACGGGGTTGCAGAAAGAAAGAAAGAACATAACTCTTATTGAGGCAGCCAGAACAATGCTCGCAGATTCAAACTTGCCTGTCATGTTTTGGAACGAGGCAATTTACTGCGCGTGTTATACTCTAAATAGGGTTCTTACGGTTAAGAGGTTCGGCAAGACTTCTTACGAACTACTAATCCGGAGGAAGCCGAACTTAGAGTTTCTGGAACCTTTCGGTGCTCCATGCACAATGTTACATCCTGATGGGAAGTTTGGTGCAAAGGCAGATGAAGGTTTCTTTGTTGGATACAGTACTCCTAACAAGAGGGTATACAACAAAAGAACCAATAACGTTGAGGAGTGGCTTAATGTCGATGTTCAACGTTACCCTGTCAATGCACGTGGTGCTGGACCCGATTGGTTGTTCGACTATAAGAGTTTGTTCGATTCTTTCAACCTGGATAATGTTGTAGATGATGCTGTAGCGCAGATCTATTACGAGTGTGAAAACGCAGCTAGCTCACCGCTAATGCGTCCGATCGTGGTTAATGCACCTGCGCCTGCCGCATCTGATGCTTCTACATCCATGGGTCCCCCTGATAAAGCCGCAGCAGTTGAAGTTGAGGAAGTCTTTCAGGAAGCGTCAGAGGTTATGGAATCTTCTTCAGATGAGGAATATACAGAATCTCGGGAAACTCTTACTGAAGAACTGGCTAGAAATGGTGAATCTGCCAATACAGCTCCAGTTCCTCCTACAGGGAATGATCAAGCTGGTCCTTCTTCTTCAGCAGCTCCTGGAATTGGTCTACAGATCGATTTCTCCGGTTTTAATTTGCAACCCGCTGCTCCCTCTAGTTCAAGTGCCGCTGAAACGAACATCTCTCAGGGACTTGAAAATCTCAATCTGCGGTCGGATGATCCAGTGCCGGCACATCCGGAATCTCGGATTCAGGACACTCATCCACTGCAGAATGTGATTGGTGATCCGACTGGTAGAGTGATGACACGTAGTCAGCTCAGGAATGCCGGTCCAAGTGACAACTCCGCTACCCTAGCTCTTTATTCGGAGATCAGAAAAGCAGGTCATCAGAACGATTGGTCTTTTGCTCTATATGTGTCTCAGGTGGAACCGCGAACTGTCCAAGAGGCTTTGAGAGAAGAACCATGGATTGATGCAATGCAGACAGAGCTTCAGCAGTTCCAAAAGCTAGGAGTGTGGGACTTAGTTGACTTACCTCCAGGCGCAAAGAAAATTGGAACAAAGTGGGTCTACAAGTGCAAACGGGATGACCGCGGGGTAATTATTAGAAACAAGGCTCGATTAGTTGTCCTCGGCTTCCGTCAAATCGAATGGATAGATTACAACGAAGTATACGCTCCAGTTGCGCGCCTTGAAGCTATCCGGATGTTCTTAGCTTACGCTTCGTACAAACGGTTTAAGGTGTATCAAATGGACGTGAAAAGTGCTTTTCTGTATGGTGTCGTAAAGGAAGAGGTGTATGTTTCACAACCTCCGGGGTTTGAATATCCACTGCATCGTGACAAGGTTTACAAACTGAACAAAGCGTTGTATGGGCTTCATCAGGCTCCGAGAGAATGGTATCAAATGCTCAGCAGCTATTTGATCTCCAATGGGTTCAACCGTGGACTCGTGGACTGCACCTTATTCACCAAGGAAAAAGATGGTGACCGTCTGCTGGTACAGGTTTAAGTTGATGATATTATATTTGGGTCAACTAATGAGGTTTTGTGCAGGGAATTTGAAAAGTTAATGCAGGATAAGTTCGAGATGAGCTCGATGGGGGAAATGCAATTTTTCCTTGGCTTGCAAGTAGATCAACTTGAGTCGGGGATCTTCATCCACCAGACAAAATATGTTGCTGACATCTTGAGCCGGTTCCAGATGGAAGACTCTGCTGCAATAGCCACCCCTATCCAAACCAATCACGGGATTGGTCCGGATGAGAAAGGACAAGCCGTTGATTCCTTTCTTTATCGAGCAATGATTGGCTCGTTGATGTACCTCACAGCTTCAAGACCCGATATTATGTTCGCAACCTGCCTGCTGTCAAGATACCAGTCCAGGCCGAAACAGTCCCATCTGGTTGCCGTGAAGAGGATCTTACGTTATCTAAAGGGTTGTCTGACCAAAGGTCTTTGGTACCCTAATGACGATAAGTTTGACCTCGTTGCTTATAGTGATGCTGACTATGGCGGATGCAAGAAAGACGCAAAATCCACATCGGCTGGATGCCAGTTCTTAGGAGGTCGGTTAGTCTCGTGGCAGTGCAAGAAGCAAGCCTCTGTGTCCTTATCAACTTGCGAGTCGGAATACATAGCTGCGTCCAGCTGTTGCTCCCAGGTTTTATAGATACAACAACAAATGAGAGACTACGGTTTGAAATTTCTAAACACTCCTATTTACTGTGATAATGAGTCTGCTATAGCGCTTGCTAAAGACACGGTAAATCATTCCACGGCGAAGCATATCTATGTTCGGTATCATTTCATACGCGATTGCTATGAAAAGAAATTGATAGATATGATTAAAATCCACACGGATTACCAACGTGCCGATTTATACACCAAAGCTTTTGATAAACCTCGTTTCGAGTATCTTTTGGTTTTAAATGGCATTAAAGAAAAGCAGGATTAGATCCTCATTGGCAATCGTTTTTGTAAATATTTTCTTCAAAAACAGAAAAATCCAAAATTATTGTCGTTTTGCAAATTTTTAGATTTTTAGGGGGAGAAAATTCAGAAAAATACAAAAACATCAGAAAAATGCAAAAATAAAAAAAAATGATGAAAAAATGTGAGAATTCAAAAATTCAAAAAAAATGAAAAAATGAAAAAATGAGTTTCTTTGGTGGAAATAGGGAAGATGATATTAACCAATCAGTCGGACTGTCTGGACCTTTATCATCTTAAAAATATTGGATCTGATAAGTAGCCTCTACAATGATGTGTTGGTAGGCTCGAAATCATTTCCAAGTTTGGCACGGTGATATAAACCTAAATCTACTGAGAATTGTGTGGATTAACGCCGCGTTGGCATATGGTCTAAAAGCCTTAAATCTTGTTGATAGAATGCCAAAATCCGAGGTTTCTGGTCTTTAAGAGGTTGGTACATCCGGGGTGAACTGGACGTCTCTCAGAATAAAATGGGGGTGGCATAAGTGACGTACGTTGGGTTAGCAGCCAACAACTGAGACACCTCTTTGCCATACTCAGTAAAAGAAAAGAAAATCAAAAAATAGAATAAATTCTGATAAGGAGACGTCTGGGAATCCTGTAAGAGCAAAAAGATCATGAATGCCAAAACCCTATTCTCAAAGAGAATCGCTCTAAGGTATCAAATCATTATACCTAAAGCATCGTACCGTGAAAAATAAAAAATGTACGGTATTTGACTTGAACCCTGGTCTGGATCTCACTGGTCTCTCTGCTGCAGCGTTCTTGCAGACCTGATCACCACTGAGTCCATTCCTTGTAAATACGGATGACAACAGCTTATTCACCGGTTACGAGGAAGCTTTGTGCATGCCTTGATGCGGGAATATGTCGCGTGTGCGGGGAACACCTTTAATCAGCTTTAATATTACCTTAACGTATCTAAAGTGCCTAGCGATAAAACTTGATTTTGAGTTTAGGTGGACAACAATACTGACAGTTGTTGTAGGATGCTTATTGGTAATTTTAATCAAAAACTGAAAGTATAAGGGTTCTAGTATAGTCCGTACACTGATATGATTCCCTAGCTATCGAAACTCGCAAAAATATGATAGTGTACAGTTAGTTGTTCTCGCGTTTTCGCTTATTTTCTATTTTAAGTTTAGTAGAATAGCTATTCTTGATTGCCGATGATAGAAACCTAATCCATTGTAATCTTACTTCTTCAAGAATAAAACGCCGAAAAATAAAAAAAAGACAACTAATTGAAAACTTGTGTTTTTACCGGGTCAAAACCGTATGTTTTACCAAGTACAAGGGTGGAAAATGAAACATTTTCAAGTTTTTGAGTCATCATCTGAGTCGCGTGTTAAATCGGGTTGAAAAACGCATGTTTTGAACCTTAACGGGTCAAAAATGTATGTTTTGGTGCTGCAGGGGCATTTTGGTAATTTTGTGGAAAGGGTTTTAGGCAATTGTAGGCTAATCGCCTATATGTGTTACACGAGTATGGGCTAATCGTGTTAATAAACATGCGTTTATGCCTAATCGTGTAAAATTGAGAGCGATTAGCTTATTGTGTCATCTATCTAATACACTTCCCAATCGCATGAATAGTTTAAGCGATTATGTCTAATCGCGTGTTCCTTTAGACGATTGGCCCCACTCGCATAACATATCACGCGATTACCTTACCAATCGCATTACTGTAACAGACGAGTAGGTCTGGGTATATAAGAAATACTTAAGACTTTTTGTCTTCATTCATTCAAAACAACAAGAACAACAACGGTTTCCCTCTCTACTCAATCTAAACCCGATACCAACAGAACTCTTGCCCGTGTTTTTCTAATCCGTGAAACTTGTTCTACACACTAAAGGTAATCTACACCCAAAGTTTCAGATCCTAACATGTTGATTTCAAGGGTTTAATGTCAGATTTTTGGGTCGAAACCCTAAGTTTTCTTTCCTTTAATCATTAGGCCTTGAAACAAGTTTGTTGATGGAATATCTTGTTGAGGGTTTGTTAATCGGCACATAGGGATTCTTTTGGCACCAAAATTCTGATCTATAACATCTTGAATCAAAAAGCCCCAAAATTAAACCTTAAGAACCCTAAGTTACTAAACACGTTTAATTGGAACCCGTTTTGACCCTGAAACTGAAATTTTGTTTAGGAATTTTGTTGACCGGTGTATTTAGGCTAAAATGCTACCAAGATTCCAACCCATTCCGACCCATTACAGATTTGGCAAAATTGGTGAACTTGACTACTGTTCACGCGATTAGGACACCCTAATCGCATGAACAGTACACGCGAGTAAGGTTTTTATCTGCTAATCGCCTGCTGTTCATAGCGATTGAGTCCTACTCGTGTTCAGTGATAGCGATTAGCACAGCTAATCGCATAAAATCACCTGTTGACCAATCTCTTGTCAAACCTTGTCCGTTTTTTGTCGGTTTATCATATCTTGACCTGTTTTTGATAATCTTGTCGTGTGTTTGCCTTATAGAAATATGCAGTACGGTACGTCGGAGAAGCACAACTGTCTGGCATTTCTTGGACCAGTAACGAAGCCAGAATGCAAGCGGTTCGAAGGCATCATCGAGTTCTTGAAGCGCTCGAAGATCAAGTATGCTATCTCCACTGAATATGCGGCCTACAAAGACATCATTCGGGAATTCTATCGGAACGCAAAGGTCGACAACAGCACAGTTCCAGCAACTATTAAAAGTGTTGTGCAGCGAAAGGACGTTGTTATCACAGAAGACTTGATTCGTGAGATTCTGAGATTTGAAGATGACAAAGACGATCTGATCGTGTTCGATACCATTTTGATTCGTGGTGGATTTCTCAGGATGAAGTATGCAGACGACGTACGTGCACAGAAGATGTTGCAGAAGGGTTGCTTACCCCCAGAGCTGAAATATTTAACGCACGTTGTGCTAAAGTGCATCGGCCCTCGCAAAGGTACTTTTGATGCGATCTGGGACACTTTAGCATCAGCGATTGTCGCGTTAACGTTGAACAAACCGTTCAACTTTTCTGGTATGATTATGCATCATCTCAAGGAAGTGATTGTGCAGAAACCGACAAAGCACTCTTTCATTGTCTATCCTAGGTTTCTGCAAATGATCCTTGACAACCAGATTCCTAATATGGTGAAAAAGGTTGATGAGTTGCTCGAGATTAAGAAAATTGATGAAATTGAGCTGAAAAGAATGCTGCAATATAAGAAAAAGCCGAAGGCAGAACATCCACCAAGTCGGCGATTGTATGCATTTCTTGCGAAGGAAAACTATGAGGCACCACCTGGGAATAGGTGGAGACACGACGACAGTGATTCTGAAGACGATATTCATGTTCATAGACTGCTTTATCGCTATGCGCCGTGACTCCATAACTTTGTCTATTTCCATCACAAGCGCGTGGAGCGAGCTGTTCGGGCCTTTTATGTACCTCTTAATCAGAGCATGCTGACTCTCGACCCTGTTGGTCGTAGTCTGACCGAACGTAAGGTTTTTATCTGCCCATGCTTCCACAAACATTTCTTTATAATCTCGGAGCCAAACTGACTCCATGTACTCATAAACCTCTGTAAAAAACAGAATAGTGATGTCAATACAGAAAATATGTACGCTTGTAAAGCAAAATAAAGAATAAAATATATACCCGTTCGATCCTGCCCCCAAAGTCGTCTGTAGAGCGCTTCAAGATTCAATTCGTAAGCCTCTTCGTCAGGAGATTTACACAGTCGACCAAAATACTGCAAAAATATTTCCCATTCTTCTTTTGGAAATCCTGCTTTATGATATTTTGCAATATTTCGTTGAATATGATACCTGCAAAACAACAACAATAATATTAATAATAATATTAATAATAATAATATTTTGTTGAATATGACACCTGCAAAGCAATTTCGTAGCATCCGGGAAAACTATAGCACATGCACTCATCAGAGCCAGATCTCTATCTGTAACAATTACACGTGGCTCCATACTCTCCTCCAGCAAATCTTTGAGCCTCTCAAGCACCCATATGTAGTTCCTCATTTTCTCTTTAACGATAAATGCATGGGCGATACAAAACGACTGGTTTGTCGACGTCATACCCACAATTTGAACAAACGGGATTCTGTACTCGTTCGTTTTGTAGGTGGCGTCGATCAGCATCACATGTGGAAAGGCACGCCAGAGATTGTAGGAGACCCGGTGTGAAAAGAAAACATTCTCAACAGCATCTGTCTCTGGAATCTGCTTGGTGAAGTAGGTAAATTTCTTTTCAACCAGGATACTCTCGAGTATCTGCATAACAATAATAATAACAATATTTAATATTTAACAACAACATAAATTAATAATAGTCTATGACAATAATAGTAATTAATAATAATACCTGCATTGGGGTTTTATCGCCGTAAATTCTACGTTTAATCTTGCTCACTGTATTGTGTATGTCTCGTAGAATACATACATTATCCGGGTTTTGTGCTCTGATGGCCAAATGTATATTCGCCGGTTCCAGGCCTTGAAAATAAAGCGTTTCCACCATTTTTTCTTCTTGTGGTGTCAGCCGCCTAGCAAAAGCGTGACCCTCAACATGTATAAAAGGGTCGTGGTTATGATTCGCGTGTTTAACCTCCAACTTCCAACCCTCTTTGCGTAGCCTCCCTATTAACATAAACGGACAGTTAAGCTTTTTGCTACCCGTAGACCTTACTGTGGCTGTAGTATGGTATTCGCCATAACGGTCGCATCTCAGGTCTATCCTAATTTTTCTTGCATTATTTCCACTGCCTTTTGAAACAGAACGTCCTGTCACTAGGACGTAACCGCTAGCAAGGGCTCTATCGTAAGCCCATTGTTTCATCTCTTCAACAGACCCGAATACCTGAAAATTTATACAAGAGTCTAGTCTAAATTCATACTACACTAAATTATATACTACTGTAAATATATACTAGTTCAATCCAGCAAACCCTAAAACGTGTAAAGATATACTAGTGTAAATAAATAAACGCACCTGCTCGGTTTCATACGAAACATCCGGGTTAGGTTCAACTTTTATGTTAACATCTTCATAAGCGTCTTCCTGGTTGTCATCATTCGGGTTAGAGCCGTTATAATCTTCCTCTAAGTCCTTAGCACGATTCCCGCGCGAATGGTAACTCCCGTACGTGTACTGCGGGTAGCTTGGTGGCACGAAAAATGACTCCTGTTCCTCTACATATTCCTCGTTGAGATCGGGCAGCATGTTCCCGTCATTACCACGAACCCCGGATTTAACCTCCTCTTCACCAACTTGAACCCCGGGTTCATACCCTACGCTTTCAGAGACGTAAGACTCGTTCTCAGACAGGTCAACGGTTGAAAAGCTTGTTAAATATGTCATCGTGAGACCGGGAAGTCGAAATGGGTCGAGGGTTTTGGTGGTGGTGATGTTTTAAGGTTTTGTTCAAATGGGGAAGAAGCTGATCGTGTAATGGTTAAATCAGGAAATCTCAACGGGCCGTCGAGGCCTAGATGGGCCGTCGAGGGAGTAAATGCCCTAACCTAACACGTCTCTACGG
Source organism: Ambrosia artemisiifolia (assembly GCA_032199755.1). Lineage (NCBI taxonomy): Eukaryota > Viridiplantae > Streptophyta > Magnoliopsida > Asterales > Asteraceae > Ambrosia > Ambrosia artemisiifolia. The sequence continues at coordinate 57,244,120 of CM063519.1, forward strand.
GCCGTCGGGGCCCAGACGGCCCGTCCTAAAGTGCCTTTTTCAGACTGAACAGCTGTTACATCGTACTTATACGGGCCGTCTGGGCCTGGACGGCCCGTAGTTTTTGTCTTTTCTGCAAACAAACGGCCCGTCGTGGCCTGGACGGGTAGTCCTGAAACCCTAATTTCGCTTAACGGCCCATCTAGGCCTCGACGACCCGTCCTAAGGTTGTTTAGGGTTTTTTGGGGGTTGTGTAAATAATATCACCCTTTTTAGCGTTTGCAGGTGCTTTTTGACATTCTTTTCAACCTTGAGGCTTCCCTACACTAGTATAAACTAGTGTTTTTAAGCGTCGCGCGTTGCGCGAATGCAAAGGTGGTTCCATATAGCTAACCTTGTTTTACAACATTCAAACTCACGTTCTATTGATCTGCAGATGTTGGGAAGTTTTGAGTTCGGTATTAGCTATATTCTTTATGTGAAAGATGGCCATTATTTTTGGTAAAAAGTACATACCGGAGTAAAATCTTTAGCAGCAAATGCCAGATGTTGAATGCATTTTTACAGAGGTGTCCAACATCAAAGAACTAGCATGTAAATTAATAATTAATACACCCACTTAAAATGTATAATCACAAATCAGTTTTCAACATAAATCATCACTATAATGGCTTATGGAACTTCTCTAAGATTGATGCTAGCAATATAGTAAAGCGAGAAACCATAACAATAATCAAACCTCCACTTTCTACTGCAGTTCAGGTTTCTTTTTGTTTGTGTTCCCCTCCCTCAAAGCCATTTTGTAAACTGATTCCCAACGAAAAAAACCTGATGTGTTCACTACATATTTTTAAAAGCCTGAAGTTATTCCTTTCTGCACCTGTTAATTGTTCCAGGGTTTCAACCTGTTTGCTTGTCTCAAGACTCCATTTTAAGGAATGCCAATTCACATAAAGCATATATGATGCCTAGTGCAACGTTTTTTGGATTCTCGAGTCATACCTCTTGATCAACCATCACATACCCTCTCATCTTATCTAAACACTGGAATCCGCTTGCGCATTGAAATCTCGAATATTTATTGGCAGTAGTAAGATAATGAAGATGGTGGTTGTTGTAGTGACCTGCGTAAAACACCAAAAAAAATCAGGATGACAAATCAAACAATAAAATGTGTGACATCAATACCAGATATAAGTGTAAGAAACCAAAAAAATCAGGAGGGTTGATGACGATAAATTCACTATTTGAATACAAGTTTGAATTTTATATGACAATGACAACACAAATAATAGAACTTAAAATATTAAACCCCAGGAGATGAATCCCAACCACAAACCCTAAAACGTAAATTAAGCCATCAATAATAAAATAATAATCCATCCATTCAAACATCTATATTTACCAACTAATTTTATAGTTTATGATCCTAAAACAGTTTCGATTTGTCAGCATGTTCGATTCGTCTATTTAATTAATGAAAACTTAAATGAGTGAGGTTACACGGTGCTATCAATGTCAGCACAATGTATCACCCACTCCACCAGTAAACGAAATGTCGAAAGTCGAAGTTTCCAGACCACTGACATCATACATTGATTTTGATATGGAAAATCTCTAACCATAGAAACAAGAAATTTGACTTGATGTCCCATGGTCGAAACTAATTTATACTAAACAAAGTAAATATTTAGAGCAAATGACTAAAAATATAAATAGAAAAATGTATTCAGTCAGCCCAGGCCGGCTTCACCTTATAATTTCTTTTTATCTCTTAGGCCCAAACCCATTGCGACCCGCCGTTACACAACCTGCCCACAGCACGAGCCGGCTGGATTTCCACCTGTACCCATTATAGATACAAATGGATATGTAGAACATATAACTGAGTGAACATGGGTCACGTGGCAGCAAGAAATGGAAGCAGGGCAGAGCAGGCAGCTAGTGTTGGAACAACATCGAGAGCCAAAATCCCTGTCATACCCCCATCGCCAACATCTGAGACCATCGACTCGCGTCCGCTGGCCGCCAGATTCATTTGAATTCCCTATACCATATAATAATCTCATTTTAAACTATTATAAAATCATGGTGGCATAGTATTATCAGTGTTGACCAAACCACTCTCTTCTTAGTTCTTACCAAACTGAATCATCTCTTATATTCATAAGATTGTTATTGTGCTTAATAGCGGTAATAAAAGTCTTCTTTAATTTTAGTTTCTCAAGCTTCCGTTACAAATAATTCTTCATTGCTTAAAGATGTCATGGCATGGATTAAAAATTAACCCAACCCATGAACTTTGACACCATATCATTTAACTCATCCCCTCATCAATAGCCCTATTGAATGGTATAATAATTATGAGTAATAACTTTTTTTATTAAAGTATTCATTGTTTTTGAAACCTTTTAGTTGAATGAAATTGAATCATTTCTTATATTATTAAGATTGTTATTGTGCTTAATAGCAGTAATAAAAGTCTTCTTGAATTTTAGTTTCTCAAGCTTCCGTTATAAACAATAATTCATTGCTTAAAGATGTCATGGCATGGATTAATAGGCATATAACTTGAATCCATGGTGATTTCTCATTAATTTTTTTATCCATCAACTTCTATATTTGATGTTTACTACCTGAAGCAATTAGTGTTTTACGTATATTATCAATCTCTTTAGTTGAGAAAAGTGTTTATAATGTGTAGCAACTTGCAAGTGGCATATCAAGTTGGTCCATGACAAGTGGTTTAACATGTAGTCCTTACTTTGCCTTGTATCTTATATCATTTGGTTGATATGGATGAACTGTGTGTTCTGATATGTAATGATATTACTTATATGGAGTATATTAATTTAAATCACATCCAAAAATGTCTTAAGGATATGTCCCTATGACATATAGTGACTACTTTAAAATGATTTCCATGTATGCCACTAACGTCTTTGTTTTTTTTTTTTTTTTTGCAATATTTATTAGTATTTAAATTTATATTTATAAGACTTATTTTGTTAGAATTCATTTTCCTTTTTTTTTTATGATTACACAATCGTGTTGGATTTTGAGTAGCTTTTATTGAACGATAGTAGTTTGATTTTCAGTTTGATTTCGGAATTTAGATCTAATTATCTAGATTTTGAACCACAGAGTACGATGTTCCCACTATAATCAACTTCATACGTGACGATTAAGTAATTTGTTTCTTTGGTTACAAGACTAAGACAAACATTATATTTTTTTCTTCACAAAATTACAACACATGCATGGGTCTATTTGACATGCAATGTATGGTGTTATACATGTTGCAGGGATACATGATGTTTGGTAAGAAAACAAGCATTTTTGTGAAATCATGAGCAACAAGTGGATTTTTGAGAATGTACGTGAATGAAGCTTTTTTGTTTGCATCAGCTTGGGATATGATCAAGTTATTGCTAATTCCACCATGTGTGGCACTAGGAAATTAAAGCAGCTTACTTGAGACAAACTTAAAACACTGGAAGGTAAATGTGAGATTATAGAACAAACACTGATCGAGAGTAATGTCCTGCCTCCTCCAATAAGCACAAGGTGATATCAGAGTGGTGAAAAATATAGATGAGTGAAATAGTTTTAGTATTTTCTTTGAACTCGTAGAGACTTATCAATGTTTTTTTTTTTTTTTTTTTTTGTTACTTTAGTTTTAAGTATTTCAATTTCTATGGCTATGTACTTTTATTTTGTGGTTTGAATGATGATGTTTTAATTTTTTTATTATGAATGACAATTTTTCCATTTGCACCTACATATTTTGTATATGTTTTATACGATGGTTAATGTGCATACATAAATATGTTTTTATCAACAAGTTTATATTCGTTCTATATATATTGAAATCGGTACCTACACATTTACGACTTTTACCTACACATAAAAATTACCCACACAAAAAACTATGACACGTCATCGCTATAGCCCACGTCAGCTGCCATGTCATCAACCACGTCACCTTCCATGTCATTAGCCACGTCATTGTCATCCAAACAAATTGCTATACTTTTACCCACACATATACAATAGTTTTAGCCACACATATATGTGTAGATATAGTGTGTTATATACCTACACATGATTAATGTGTGGGTAATAATCTATATCAACAGTGACGAGTCTACACATTGTAACACTTAATTTATGTGTAGGTAAATGCATCTATCAACACATAATAGCCTTTTACCCACACATACTATGTGTGGATGAAGACTTAAATTTCTTGTAGTGACTACTGTTACATGAAACGAGGAAACGTCTCGGATTTGTCTATGAAGAGCACATACACCATTCGAAGCAATGGTTCAAAGAAGGAAACATCTAACATTAGGATCTAGTCTTCAATAGTCTCCCGAGACATTTAGTGTTATAACGCTTTCGTGTAATAGTTCAGTTTTTGTAATTGTTGTTGTGTTACAAATTGTAATATTATAATATTTAGATTAATAAAAACATTAATATTTATAAAAACATAAATATTAAAACGGTTCCGTGTGCAAAACTTTTAGGGTTCCCGAGACGGTTTTGGAAACCGTCGCATTAATTACCGTGTTTGGAAACCGTCGCGTCGCATTAATTACCGTGGTTAGACCGTGGCCAAAAATTGTAATATTATAATATTTAGATTAATAAAAACATTAATATTTATAAAAACATAAATATTAAAACGGTTCCGTGTGCAAAACTTTTAGGGTTCCCGAGACGGTTTTGGAAACCGTCGCATTAATTACCGTGTTTGGAAACCGTCGCGTCGCATTAATTACCGTGGTTAGACCGTGGCCAAAAATTGTATATAAATAGAAGAACTATGGTGGTTAAAACTCAAAACTCACACAACCCAAAATTCAAACAACCGATAAAAACTAAAAAAACACACACCCGCCAAAAATATGATCACATGGACCGAAGAGGACGATTATGATAATTTTTAGTGAATTAAATTAGAGATAAATGTTAGTTTAATTAAATAGTTTTGTTTTAGCCTCACCCCTTGTGATGTGGTGGTAAAAGTGGTAGTGTTTAAAGGAGATGTTGGAGTTTAAGCCTAATAAGAGGTAAAAATGAATGTATTTAAAAGGGGGGGAAATTAGTCGTTCAAAAAAATAGTTTTGTTTTATAAGTTATCTAAGAGCATTCACATTTTGTCCACCAATTGTATCTGAGTGTGTCCCTCAAATTATATGGAGTGGGTGTAAGTGGTTATGAGTAGGGGGAAAGAAAAAATATTTGGTGAAAGTACTGTTCACCCCTATAAATATTTTAATATTTTTGTAAGTGGTTGTGAGTGATGAGAGAGAAAATGTAATGATAATAGTATGAAAAAAGTACTACTCCCTCCATCTCAATTTAAATGTCCTAGTTCAAAAAACACACATTTTAAGAAATCTTTTGTTTGTATGTGCTAAAATGACAATAATATCCTTAAAAGTGGTGATTGTGTTTTGTCTTTTATGGGCAAAATTGGAAATTACATTTCTATTTTTGGAAAGGGACATTTAATTTGGGACAAACAAAAAAGGAAAGTATGACATTTAAATTGGGACGGAGTGAGTATTTATTTGTGAAGCAGAGAGAAAATTTTAGGGTGAAATAGTGATTTTTAGTGTAATTTGATGGATCTGATGAGAATGCTCTAAGTATAAGGTAGCGTTTGGTATGATGGAATAAAAGAAGGAATGGAATGGAATGAACGATTACGAGGGAATGAAAAAAAGTGTGTTTGGTTGGTCATAGGAATGGAATCACCCATTCCAAAAGGCATTCCATTCCCTCAAATCCATTCCATCCACCCCCCATGTTTTTTTTTCATTCCATCCCTCATTCACCCTTCATTAACAAAATCATAAGCCACCACCCATCACCACCACCACCAACCACCATAGTCACCACCCACCACCAACCACCATCGTCACCACCCACCACCAACCACCACCATCACCGACCACCGTCGTCACCACCCGCCACCACCACCACCCACCACCATCGTCACCACCTACCACCACCACCAACCACCATCGTCATCACCCACCACCACCGCCACCACCACCCACCACCACCGCCACCACCATCACCCACCTCCACCGCCACCACTACCCACCACCACCGCCACCACCACCACCACCGTCACCACCACCATCGTCACCACCCAACACCATCGTCACGACCCACCACCACCACCAACCACCATCGTCACCACCCACCACCGCCACCACCATCGTCACCACCTACCACCACCACCAACCACCATCGTCACCACCCACCACCGCTCACCACCACCACCACCACCACCACCGTCACCACCACCATCATCACCACCACCATCGTCACCACCCACCACCATCGTCACAACCCACCACCACCACCACTCACTATCGTCTTCCACCACCAACATCGTCGCCTACCCTCGATGCCACTACCGCCGTCACCACCCACCACCGCCGCCACCACCTACGACTGTCGCTACCACCACATATCACCACTCACTATTACCGCCACTAACTACCACCCACCACTGCCACTCACCACCGATTTTATTCCTACGCCTTTTCCTGCCTATCCAACAATACAAAGTAATGTTTTGTTTCATTCCCACATGGCAACCAAACAAGACATGGAATGGTAATGATCCATTCCATTACCTTGTCCATTCCATTACCTCGTCCATTCTATTCCCTCATTTATTCCATTACCCCATACCAAACAGACCCTAAGTAATAGAGTTGGTATTGGTTTAGGATAGCCTGTTTAGCAAGTAATTAGTTTAGTATAAATAGATGGGTTGACTATGTAAATATTTGGATGTTTTGCTTTGTTCTTCATTGATATATAAAAGAGTCATGAGGAGTTCTCACAATATCATCGTGTGTTGCTGTGTTTTTTATCCAATTATTCCAAAAACTGGTATTAGAGCGTGTAATGATCCATGTAAGAGTAAGAAAACCAAAGCAATTAGTCTGGTATACTCGAAACCTTTGTGGATCAACAGAGAGAAGGAAGACTCGAAAGCTAAGTAAATCGAGCAAAGGCGGTAGAAATCTAAGTGAATTAACAAAGGGAAGAACGAAGACTCAAAGTCTTAGTGAATCGAGCACAACGGTCGAAACCTGAGTGGATTGACAAGGATAAGAGCAAAGAATCAAAATCTTAGTGAATCGAGCAAAGCAGTCCAAACCTGAGTAAATCGACAAAGTTGTAAAGGTATGTTGCAATCTTAGTGAAGCAACCAAGAACGGTATTACGTGATTACAAGAAGGTGTGTAACAGGAAAAAAACAGTGAAGTATTGTTTTGCATTCCAAATTGGTATCTAGAAAATTTAATTGGCTTAAAGATAATTTAAGTGAGCTTATAAGATGCTTTATCTAGTTGTTTATTTTATTATTTAAAATAGAGTTCGATTTGGGTTAGGACTAGGATGATGTTAATATAAATAGATGGTGAAATTTACTGTAATTAGTGTGCTTAATTTATAAATAATAAAAGGAGTCCAACAAGTTGTTCAATCGCGTATTTGTGTTATAGATCGAAGGGCCTAATTTTCCAACAATACATAACGATTTCCCGTGATTAGACATTCGAAAAGAAAATAAGAAGCAAGAAAGCTTCTTTAAGTTTGTAAGTTGATACGTGAGATATTCTTTGTTGGAGTGGTGAAAAAGTCGAAACGAAAAGCAACCAGTGAGGGTTTGTGTTGGGAGAAGTTGTGAAGGAATAGAGAAACAAAAGGGAGCTTCTGAAGCACGAGGTAGAATAAAAAAATTTACCAGTGTGTGTGTGTGTGTTTTAGCAAAAGTCAAGCAACAATTAAGAACGGTTAAACACAAAGATAAATGTGACATAGGATCAAAGTTGGAGAGTTACTGGCATTACATGGAATTCAAGATTTAGGAGGGGCACATTAGGATTAAGGGAAGGAGGGGGGAGGGGGGATATGAAGAGTTAATCCTATGGTTCGGATAAAGTTATATTATAAGAAGAAATAAATGGTGAGGGTGTTTGTGTTTCAAACGTTACCCGAAGATGTGTTACTTCAAATGGCTAGGTACAAGGATGCAAAGGATGTATGGGAAGCGCTTCGTGTGAGATATTTGGGAGCTGAGAGAGTTCAAAATTTTAGGCTACAAACTCTTCGGACTGAACTTGAGATGTTGAAAAATAAGGTGAATCAATTGATTGAGTTCTCAGGCAAACTTAGTCGGATCGCTACAAAGTTCAAGAGTCTTGGGTCTAGCTTAGAAGATGAGGTGGTGGGAGAAAAATGTTAAATTCGGTCCCAAAGAAGTTTTTGCAAATTGTTGCTTCAATTGAGCAATATTCGAAGATAGAAAATATGTTTATTGAGGAAGCCGTTGGGAGATTGAAGGCATATGAAGAGATGATTAAGGATCATGATGAGAAAGATAAAGAACAAGGTAAGTTGTTACTTACAAAGGAAGCGTGGCAAGAAAGATAAAAATAGGGCAAGTTTGAAGATCAAGGTGGATACAAATGACGTCACGGTCAAGGAAGAGGTCGTGGTAATGGTAGAGGACGAGAAGGTCGATTCCAATCCAATGAAGATCGAGAGGATAAAGGTACAGATAGGGTAAGAGACATATTAAGTGTTACAATTGCGGAGAGTATGGTCATTATGCGTGGGAGTGCCCTAAGCAGGAACTGGAGGATGAAATGGCTCAGTTTGCTCCAGTTGATGAACCAGTGTCGTTGATGTGAGGAGCAAACGGATCAAACTAGGATTAACGGGGTGAATGTTGGAATTAATCATATGTTTGACTAAAAGTGAAAAGAGGCAAAAGTTGAAAGGGCGTTTATGATAATTCTTAGTGAAGTAAATTAGAGATAAATAGTTTTATTTTGTAGTTACTCACAATATCTTTGTGTGTTGTTGCGTTCTTTTATCCAACTATTCCAACAAGGCGGAGGTTTGGAATGGTTTGTGGTTATAGTAAAAAGTGAGTTTAGAATGGCTGTGATTTAGAATGATGTGGCAGTTAGGATTTTGGACCTGACTTAACATTGTGGATGAAAGAGTCCTTTAAAGCAGTCACAATACAAACCGTCAAAATACAAACAAACCGTCACATCAGATTTACAAACCTCTTTTATAAACCTTCACTTTTCCTACAATTTATACAAACCTCATTAAAATATTATTATAGATATTATATATTTTTATATTTTATATATATATTTGTGTGTGAGAGAGAGAGAGAGATAGAGAGAGAGAGAGTAGGGCTCAAGAAGTCTGTTTAGAGGTCTGGGAGTCCAAACTTGGCAAGAATCGGACAAGGGCTACAATGTTACTAGACAAGCAAGGTGGTCTGCAGACAAAAACACGTTTCGTTCTAATTTTTCTATAGTTTTTCAAAGAAATATAACTTTAACATCATAAGTATATTAGTTCCCTTCGTGTCACGAACCAATGCCGATATAAGTATTATCAAAATTGATACTGGTATTCGTTTTATGGCTTTTTTTATCAATGTAAAACATATATCGATTTTTTTTACATATCATGACTTTATTTTTAAGACATTTTCTTTGGGTTGCCATATAAAGTGTTGATACCATACCGCTAACATAATGAACCGAACCAATACCGACTAAATTCTTCATGCGTAATGAGGCGAACCGATGACAACCGAATTTCTGCCACATTGAGTGAGGGAATCTAATGTTTTCGAAGTTCATAAAAAACCAAATACAGATACTACAAAAATTAGACACATACTATAAAAATTAAAAATTAAACACATACTGGGCCAATTGAAATACAGACCAGCCATAACAGACGTCCTGCAGAGTACAGATCATGAAGCTAATTGGACGTATGGCCCAGTACTATTTATATAACATTTACCAAAGGATGTCACACATGATATTAAAAGTTGATAAATGTTAAATATTGTTAATAGTGTGTGTATATATAAGAGGAGAAATTACAAATGAATATCTAATCAACTAAAGTATACAGAATTTATTAAGTGTTTTTTAGCGTTTGCAGGTGCTTTTTGACATTCTTTTCAACCTTGAGGCTTCCCTACACTAGTATAAATAGGTTGGGGTATTTTTGGTTGAATTACTATTACAACAATTAGAAAAGCTCTCCACTCACCAAAAAATGATAAACAAACGCTTACATTCTCAAATGGTTTAATCTAGTACTCAATCTTCAGTTAGTTGAGAGGCAACTTCAAACCAAGGTAAGCCACGTAATACCCATCAAATGTCAACTACTTTCTCAAATCATTTAAAAGAAAAAAAAATACTAAACGGGTGACGAAGAGTAAAGAAATGGAAGCGGTGAAGGAAGTCGAGGGGGCGATTATTAAAGAGCTCACGGAGGTTAAGATTAAAGAAATCGAGGAGTTGAGGATTAAAGAAATCGAGACATATCAAAAAATAACATTCTTGACAAATACTAAAAACTTGTTTACTTTTCCATTGTACTTGAGAATTGAAGTTCTTTCTTATTTAGTTTGTATTTGAAATTTCAGTGGTTAAACTAAAAGAAAAAAAAGTAAGTTTATATTTATTTGAATTATTGAAAAAGACCCTGGTTTTTATTATCTCAGGTGTTCTCGTTTGGACCGAAGACGAGGAGTGCGCATTGGGCATTGCTTTTGTACACGTAAGGATCGTAGAGTTATACGTGGAGAGTACAAGGATAGATTTGGTACTACTCATTGGGATCACATTAAGAATAGATTTGAAGAGGAAATGGGCTTCACAACCGAGCGCACAAAGGACCAAATATTGTCAAAGATGACGAAGAAGGACAAGTTGAGAAATGATCAAAACGATGAAACTATTATTGAAGAATCGTGTACCGAACATGAATGAGTTAATAGAAGACGTTTATTAAGTTAGAAATTTGGGAGCTTATAGTTGACGTGAGTTTTAATTAATTTGTAATATTTATCTAAGTGTGTAAGTGTTAATAAATATGATTTTCATTTAAGTTATTTGGATTTTTTTAAGCTTTTAGGTAATAATCATGAATTGTTTTTGTTTATTTATATTTTTCTAAATTAAATGACTTAGTTAAAAAAAACAGTTTTGAAACCGATTTGGCCCAAACTTCGGGCTCGACCATAATCGATTCGAATAGGGTTGGGGGTTTACTGGTGAAACCGGTTCCTAATCCAAGCCGGTTTGAGCCAAACTGGTTTAAGGCCAGAAATAAAACAGCGGGTCGGTTTTAAACTCAAACCAGTTTGGGCTTTAATCGGTATTTGGACACCTCTACCAGATATAATCATCTGAGCCAGCCAGCGACAGACATCTGTTTTTACCCTCTAGCCCAATCGTCTTAGGCCCAAATTAATTGCTATAAATTACCAGCCCATGTTCAATCATATACATATTCTTATATTCAACTGCAAATTCGGCTTTGATTAGATATTTTCCGATTATAACATGATGTTATTCATTTTACCTAACTAGTATTAAGCCCTCTGCGTTGCTGCGGAAGGCATAAAACCATATCAAATAGCATCAATGACACATTGTCACTAGCGACCAACAACACCGAAAAACTCATAAGGAAATAAAAAAAAATTGAGTGAAATGTAGACGTAGAACGGTGAACCATGCATGCCCGTTGCGGCACGATAATACGAAAAAATTAGGTTGAAACTTAAAACATAGTGTGACCGTTTGACTAAGAAAAATATAGGTAAAAATGTTGAACTACATACGCACGTTGTGGCGTGTCAACTCGGAAAACTTAGATTGAAACGTAAAGCTAAAAATCTTTTTAAGATACATGGCATAAAGTTCAAAGTACAAAAGTGTAGGGGTTAATTGTAAAAGATAAAAACTATTAGGGTTAAAAGTAAAAAAGAAAAGAAAAAACAGAGTAGAGTACAACCTACAAAGCATGTTGTACAACCCATTAATGCAAAAAACACTTGTTAAGCATTATGTACAATATCATGAAGCACAAAGCATTTGTAAATTAATGCTACATATAATAACGAACATGTTAACTATTAAGCCTTTAAATATAACAAAATGGTTAATATCAGCAACTTCATATTATTAGTTAAATTTATCTATATTACCTTATTAAAGAACTCGATAGATAGATAGGTAATTTTACATAAACTTTAAGATGGCATACCAAGAGCAATAGTGTAAATCCCTATTTTTTTACTAAATTCTTCCCTTTATAGCCTTGTTATACAACTTTTGAGTCCAATGGTATAAACCACTAATGCAATAGGAAAATTAACCTAATCTATGGACTTTAAAACCATAGCATTCAACTCATCCCTCATCAATGGTCCTATTGAATGGTATAATAATTGTGAGTAATATCTTTTTTGATTAAAGCATTCATTGTTTTTTAAACTTTTGAGTTGAATGAAACTGAATCATCTCTTATATTCATAAGATTGTTATTGTGCTTAATAGCGGTAATAAAAGTCTTCTTTAATTTTAGTTTCTCAAGCTTCCGTTACAAACAATTCTTCATTGCTTAAAGATGTCATGGCATGGACTAAAAATTAACCCAACCCATGGACTTTGACACCATATCATTTAACTCATCCCCTCATCAATGGCCCTCTTGAATGGTATAATAATTGTGAGTAATAACTTTTTTTATTAAAGTATTCATTGTTTGAAATTGAATCATTTCTTATATTCATAAGATTGTTATTGTGCTTAATAGCAGTAATAAAAGTCTTCTTGAATTTTAGTTTCTCAAGCTTCCGTTATAAACAATAATTCATTGCTTAAAGATGTCATGGCATGGATTAATAGGCATATAACTTGAATCCATGGTGATTTCTCATTATTTTTTTTATCCATCAACTTCTATATTTGATCTTTACTACCTGGAGCAATTAGTGTTTTACGTATATTATCAATCTCTTTAGTTGAGAAAAGTGTTTATAATGTGTAGCAACTTGCAAGTGGCATATCAAGTTGGTCCATGACAAGTGGTTTAACATGTAGTCCTTACTTTGCCTTGTATCTTATATCATTTGGTTGAAATGGATGAACTGTGTGTTCTGATATTTAATGATATTACTTATATAGAGTATATCAATTTAAATCACATCCAAAAATGTCTTAAGGATATGTCCCTATGACATATAGTGACTACTTTAAAATGATTTCCATGTATGCCACTAACGTCTTTGTTTGTTTGTTTGTTTTTTTTTTTTTTGCAATATTTATTAGTATTTAAATTTATATTCATAAGACTTATTTTGTTAGAATTCATTTTCTTTTTTTTCTTTTTTTTTTTTGATGATTACACAATCGTGTTGGATTTTGAGTAGCTTTTATTGAACGATAGTAGTTTGATTTTCATTTTGATTTCGGAATTTAGATCTAATTATCTGGATTTTGAACCACAGAGTACGATGTTCCCACTATAATCAACTTCATACGTGACGATTAAGTAATTTGTTTCTTTGGTTACAAGACTAAGACAAACATTATATTTTTTTTCTTCACAAAATTACAACACATGCATGGGTCTATTTGACATGCAATATATGGTGTTATACATGTTGCAGGGATACATGATGTTTGGGAATCAACAGCAAACTTATAGTTCAATCTTAACTTGTTAACGAATTTACTTGCCTCCAAAATTGTTGTGTACATTAAATTTCACACTCCCTTTCAACAGATTCGAATGTGTTACGATGTATGATACGCTATGAGGTCTCAGTAAGGTATTAAAAATGATTGTTTTTTGTTTTCTTTTTAAATCCTTAGTTTTTATTGATTTATGACCATAGTCATTTACCATGTATTATATTTTTTCTTTATATCAACTTTTTTTTGTTTATATTCACTTGCTCTTCGTGAATTGATATCTTAATTGTATTGCCAAATTAATTCCGTAACTAAAATACGTAATACCCAACACACAACATGCGGCAAACAAATAATAAAACATGCGACAACGCGCGAGCATTCCTACTAGTATATCTTGTAAAAACTTAGACTATACTTAGACTGTGTCTTGTTGATCATGGAAGATAGGACAGAGAGTAGCCACGTCCTATAGTGGGGGCGTGGCACACCACGATGACATGGATGCGGGGCGTGGAGGTGGAAACGACAAAGGGCGTTTGAAGATTTTATTTCTTTACTGTTATTAAATATTACAAATACAGAAGAACATACACACATATCAACCCAATACCACATTCACATTTTAAATTTCACCTTTTTACAACACATGTTTATGGATGTGAAATGTGAAACCCTCCATCTCTACATGACACCCCTTTTTTTTTCACATTAACCATTAACCATGAAAGGCTATGTGTTATAATTTGATGTTTTTTTCACTCTACGTCACTGTCATGTATGCATGAGCTCTCACTCGCTTTTTTCACATTTGGTGTGTAATCGTTTCACGAATTTTCTCTACTGATACGCAAGAAAATAATATTTAAATTATATAAAAAACTTTTACAAAAGAAGAAAAAAATGGCAAAGGAGGTGATGTAATTTTTTTTATTGGAGCACACAATTAATCCAAGCATGAGAAGGTGGGTATGCAGACATCGTGGGCATGAGTAGCCTCACTGAGGCAAATTTCAAGGGGTACTAATTCCCCTTGGTGTGGTATACGTTGGCATCAAAGAGTAGGGTGGCATGAGAGCGTGAGACTATAACACATAGCTTAAACAAATAAATACTCCTACACATAAATTCATATCAAATCTAGCACAAATCTGAATGATGATCACACTCAAAATCTACAAATTTTGTTAAAGGAACGATAAATACTAAATATTTAATTCAACATCAACCCGCATTCAATCTTAACGAAATATAAATCAATACATCAATCTAATGTTGAATATTGGTTCAATGGTAACCCCGTGTAAGCCGATAACTCCACGCTTACGGGTAACCCCGCTTGTCAGTGACTCCCTACGCATTGGTAAACCTGCGCTCGTCGGTAATCCCACTTGTTGGTAACTCCGTGCAAGCCAGTAACTCCACGCTTACAGGTAACCCTGCTTGTCGGTAACTCCCAACGCAATGGTAACCCCGCGCAAGCCGGTAACTCCACGCTTACGGGTAACCCCGCTTGTCAGTAACTCCTTAGGCAAAGCCGGTAACTCTACGCTTACGGGTAACCCCGCTTGTTGGTGACTCCCTACGCATTGGTAAACCGCGCTCATCGGTAACCCCACTTATTGCTAACTTCGTACAAGCCGGTAACTCCGCGCACATTGGTAAACCTGCGCTTATTGGTAATCCCACTTGTTGGTAACTCCACGCACATTGGAAAACTCTCGCTCATCGGTAACCCCGCGTTTACTAGTAACCACACTTGTTGGTAACTCTGTACAAGGCGGTAACTCCGCACTCATTGGTAACGTCGCGCTCATCGGTAACCCTACTTTTTACAGCATGTTATTCAACAACCTGTGCAACAAGGTTTTCACCTTCTAACAAGGCTCTTCGCGCATCCCGTGGAGCATTGCTACCACCTGATATAGAACTTTAAAACACGTCACCCGCAGACCAGGCTTTCATCAACCAACAAAGCCCTTCACACATCCGTGGTGCAGGTCTTCATCAGCGTCGGTAAGCCATTTTCGCTTCTGCGTGGTGCATTACTTTCGCATGACGTAAAACTTAAAAAGACGTCACCCGCGGTTGTATTCTATTCATATGCAATTACCTATCATCTCGATTGGTAGCATCACTTACAAAAAAAAAGCATAGTCATGATGTTTTCAATGTCGATCACATACGCATATCTGCTTGGCGTTTATATAATCACATCATATTCGCAGCTCGTGCGTACGTCATAGACGTTCCACAACTCGCGCGTTCGTCAAACGCATTTCGCAGCTTGCGCATACAATATCAATGCACCAATGACACGTCGCCACCCCGCGTTGGGTTGACGTAAAATTTTAAAGGACGTTCCCCGCATGCCTTCTTCTCAGGACCATTCTTGACACGTCACCACCCAGTGTTGGGTTGACGTAAAATTTTAAAGGAAGTTCCACGGATGTCTCCTTCTCAGGAACATGCTGCCACATCACCACCCGGCGTTGGGTTGACGTAAAGTTTTAAAGGACGTTCTCCGCACGTCTCCATCTTAGAAACACGCTTGCCACGTCACCAACCCGCGTTGAGTTGACACAAAGCTCTACGCACGTCCGGTGATCATGTCTTCATCTGCGTCAGCAAAACTCTTCGCGCATCCACGAAGCATGGCCCTCACTAGACAACAAAGCTCTTCGCGCATCCGCTAAGCAGGTCTTCACCCGCATCAGCAAAGCTTTTCGCCTGCCCCGCAGAGCATTGTTTCCGCCTAACAAAAAAACTCATCACTCGCAGGTAGCATGCTTTCGTCCGCCAACACCAAGCTCTTTGCACAGTCATGGCTATCATCCGCCACCGCAGAGCACTTCACGCACACCGTGGAGCATGGCTTTCGATTGACGTACGGCCTAAAAAGACCTCCTACGCCGAGCATGGTCTTGTATACAAACTCAAAGCACTCCGCGTACACTTCGCTGAGCATAACTCCCGCGCGTCGCGCAATCCACTGCGCAAAGGTTTTAACGAAAGCATAATTATTTCGAGGGGCCAAATGATACTGCATCAGAAGCGTACGATACTCTTATCGAGGGACACTCTTATTACAAGTTCAATGCTCCTAAACATTAAGTGACACCCGCTAGATTTACAGGTCAAGATCCGTACACACTATCACTATCATATCATTTTCAGTTGTGCATTAGACATTTTACAATAAATGTGTCTCCCTGAGTCTAGCAGCCCAATATAGTTCAGGAATTCATCACATTTTCCATTCATGCTTGCAATGCCTGACAAATTATAGAACAATTGAAAATGACAGTCGAGACAATCATACACTCAACAGATAGCAATTGAACTTTCAATTTTGACATGCAAAACAAAACATAATCCCACATGGCTATACCTAACTTGGGAGTTACTCTATCCCACAATCAATCCGAGCAATTCCTAAGTCATTCTATGGATATCTTACATAAAATCAATGGAACAATCTCACATATCCAAATCAAGGTAACAAATTATATAAAGATGAGTTCAAAACCCTCCAACAACATATGTCACACATATGTATAATTATATGTTTTAAACAAGAAATCATATGTATGTATAGTTATATATGATCAAAGATACAAGACTATGTTATCTTGTACACACACACGATTACATATATATATATATATATACACACACACACACCTATGTATGTGTTAAAGATTAAATAACAAACCAATATACACATACACGGCTACATATATGGATTGGACATGGATACATGTAGGATCTACACACTAAACACTGATGTATACACACACAC
Organism: Ambrosia artemisiifolia; assembly: GCA_032199755.1. Taxonomy (NCBI): domain Eukaryota; kingdom Viridiplantae; phylum Streptophyta; class Magnoliopsida; order Asterales; family Asteraceae; genus Ambrosia; species Ambrosia artemisiifolia. Next base: position 57,261,484 of record CM063519.1, read on the forward strand.
GGTTCACCTCCACACACCCACAAATCGATTGGCTCAACTAAACAAGTGTACACATCCATCAAACTCACATCAATTCCATCCATAACTAAGACATTACACTAACATAGAAACAAGTCCCTCATACACTTCATCTTACACATGTTTGATTGTCCAAAACAAACCATTTCCTTCCAAAAACTCTCGGCTATGGCCGACCTACACAAACCAACACCACCATATTCACCCATGCTAACAAACATCTATGAAACACACAAACATGGCACCTTGTTTTTCTTGTCTCATTGATCGAAAGAACTTTGACTTCCTAAACTTCCATTCAACTCACAAAAAGCGGCCCTTATGTTCCCAACACAAACTACATATGTTTCTTTGTCAACTCTTTACACACTATTATAAATCACCTTTTCATCATCACAACACATGTGTTTTGACTTACCACAAATAACCATGACCACCTACTCTCTCTCCCTCTCTCTCTCTCTCTCTCTCTCTATCGGCACCTATAAAACCAACCCAAGGGGTTCCAAGTTGATACACAACACAACACAACACAAAACAAAGCAAAACACTTGTACCTTGAACTCTACCCATGGGCCGAACCTGTGTTTTAAAAAGCGCGCCTAGAGCGCGCTTAAGCGCGAGGCGCACCTAGGCGCAGATCATGGCGCCTTATGTAACCCTAGGCGCACTTCGTACAAAAAGCGCAAGAAAAGCGCAAAAAGAGCCCTAAAAGCGCAAAAAGCGCAACAAAAAAGCGCACTAAAAGCGCGCTTTTTGTACACATGATGTGTTTGTGCTTAAAATTGTTATACATGTAGCTAAAAAGGTTGTACATTTAAGTTAAATTATATATATACCTTATTTGTATCTATATTTTGAGTAAATAATGTTAAAAACCTATAGCATACATAAAAAAAATTATATAATCGTCTTGCGCTTCGCGTACGAAAAGCCCACCGCTTTTGCGCTTCGCGCTTTGCGCCTTGGTTTTAGACCTCGTCGCTTTTGTGCGCTTCGCGCTTTTTAAAACCAAGGGCCGAACCATAACACACCTAAGCTGACTAGTTTTTTATTGTGTTTCACTTCAGCCGACTCCCATCTAGCTTGGATCGAACCTAGGGGTCGTGGAGTGAAAGGAAGCAGCTGGAACACTTCTATTTTCTCTCGGTTTCTCTCTATTGTCACACCCTCAAATTCCACATGCGGGGTTTTACCGCGAGGCGCGTCACACTAGGATCCAAGTCAACGGTCACAATAAAAGACAACTATATGATATGAAAATGACGTAAACCATTCATTAAGTTCTCAAATTGTAACCACAACAGCGGAAGCATAAAACGTCTTTACAAAACGAAAGGTGAAAGTTATTAGTCTAATAACATTCAAAACCATGCAAGTGAAATCCTAGACGCCGTGCGACATCGTGCGCCTATTAGTAGCTGCTACCTTAGTGACCTGAGAAAACACGCTAAAAACGTCAGTACAAAATACTGGTGAGTTCACAGGTTTTTGGGTAAAGCGTTTCCAAAAATTTCCAAAAGTTTCCAAAGGTTTAAAAGTTCCATCCAAAAGTTTCCAAGAGTTTCTAAATGTTACTAAAGGTTACCAAGAGTTTCCAAAGTTACCAAGAGTTTCCAAAGTTACCAACAGTTTCCAAACTTACCAAAAGTTACCAAGAGTTTCCAAAGTTACCAAAAGTTACCAAATGTTCCAAAAATGTTACCAAGTGATATCAAGTTCAACCTGTCAATACTATGTCAAGATTAAGCCAAAGTACGCTAGCTAGGCGTATGTTTTGTTACTACTACGATTGGAAAACCATTACTGGACACGTTTAGGCAAATTCAGCATGTTACAAGTTCAAGCCGCCCGAATAATGTTACAAGTTACAAGGTCGAGACAATATGCACCCGCCCGGCTCCCAGCCGACGAGTGGGGCAGGTCACGCCCAATAGATCTATCCACATTCCCCCGCTGTGCTACCCCGCACATTCATGGTTTCCCCGGGACTTCCAAAGATCGTATAGTAACCCAAAAGTAACGCATAGTATGACACAAGTTCTCAAAACACAAGTTTAGCGCATGTTTTCTAGTGAAAGTGGGGCCGTGAACTCACCTTAGGTTGCGTCTTCAAATAAAAGAGTAATCCGGCACGTGTTCGATAGCCTCAACTAGTGGCGACCTATCAATAAGTTTGCATAAATGTTTTGACTACTAACCCGAGGGTTAACTAGTCCCCGATTGTCCAGATCTTGACTACGCGTGTTTAAAAGTGTGTTTGAACGTTAACCGGACAGACCCGACATCTCGTTGGTGACCCATTACATCAACTAATCAAGTACATAAGGTTAACACACAGGTTTCAAGCATAACACACTTAGTTTGCATCAAAAATCGCATATACGAAGTCGTAAGGTCGAACCGGAAGATTTCTGGGTTTGGTTCGACCCCAAGGGCTTCTGGTTCGATCCATGGTCCCTTGGTTCGACCCTTATGATGTTCATTCAACCTATTCAAAAGTTCATTCGACCTAACACATGTTTATTCATCCCTAACGTATGTTAATTCGACCCTAACACATGTTAATTCAACCCCAGGCATGCTCATTCAACCCCAGGCATGCTCATTCGACCTATTTGAGCTTCATTCGACCCCGCACGTTCGACTCTTTTGCTGCAAAAACTTCATAAAACGCACCAAAACGCATCTAAACAGTCCGAAAATATCACGAAACATCACCAATCACAGCAGTCAACTATCATTAACATATTCCCACAAAACCCTACCAATTTTATCTCGAAATCCGTCCGTTTTACAAGTTACCTAAAATAGCAATTTATGGAAATGTCACATCATACGCATCCAATCTTTACCCGATATGGAAACTTATCGAAATCATCTATCAATTAGTTCAACATACTCAGATTATCATGTGTAAGAAAACCCCTAATCATTTCATCAACAATAACAATAACAACATGAATCAAACCCTAGATCTAACACAAAAACTCCCAGAATGAGCAAAACATCATTATTAACCAATTGTAACCCATCTTAATCACAAATCATCATCAACAACATCCCTAGATCATTGTTATAACATCTACACAGCAGCAAATCATCAATCAATTCCATACAAGTTCATAACACATCAATTAACACCATTAACACATGTATTTTGCATGAAAACTCATTGTTTATGAAAAGGTTTTGTTTAGAAAGATGTTAGAAAGGTTTTTGTCCATGAAAACATGTTTGAATCAGATCTGGACACTTAGGGTTTGATAAAAACGAATCAAAATGAATGAAAATGGTTTTAGATCAAGAACACACCTTGAATCTTCTCTTGTTTTGTGATATGGAAGATGATTGTAGGTTAGATTATGCAAAACAAGTTCAAAAACTCCTTCCTCAGTGATTAAAGTTGAGAGAGAGTGTTTGGAGGCGATTAGGGTTTGTGAAATGATGAAAAATTGCAAAGTGTGGTATTTATACATACTGTTCATTCGACCCATTGTATGGTTCGAATGGGACTTATGGTGGTCGAATGAGGTTCTTCAATGACTCATTCCTTTGGTTCGACCCCCCTTATGGTCTAACCAGAGTTCATGGTTTCCAGATTTTCCAGTTTTGTCGTTTAAACGCATTTTAACACATCCTAACACATGAACATGAAATCCTAACATATGATAAGCATATAAAATCATGTAGAACCATATAAGAATCACTTAAACACGTATTCACACGTTACTCATCATACACGAAGCGGTTCAAGTTTATCATCCGATCCAATTATGTAAGTTCACCAATAATGGGACTCAAGACTCGTGTGTGTGCAAAAGGGGGACCCCAATGATCCTCCGGATCATTGAACCCTGGACAATACATAACGTAACCCCACTTAGCTGACCCCGTTAAGTATGTTAAATGAATGTTTTCACTAAGTTCGACTCATATGTTAGAAAAATGTTACCCTGAGGTTGCCGGGTGTAACATCTATACAAGTCGTGGTATGGAATCTAAATCTCATTTATCTCTACCTATTATTTTCGGAGTTAATAGCCAAAATCGTCCTTGAGGTTTGGTCACTTTTGCCACATCAGTCCAAAACCCAAACCTATTACATCTGGGTTCTTCTGTTTTACTTTTTTTGCCGACTTCGTTCCTGACACTAACCCAGTTAAATTATCTCGTCAAGTTGGGGGGCATTTATGTCTTTTTGCCTAGGAAATTGAGGGCATTTTAGACATTTGGTATACTTTATTTATTATTTCTTAGCCTTTCAATGCAAAAAAACACACCGTTTTCTTATAAACACACACACACATAACTCTGGAGAGAGAGAGAGAGAACCTGAGATAGAGAGAGAAAGTGCAGAGAGGAAACCGGCCACCTGCAAGGCGGCGTACGACGGAACCGACAGCGGCACCACCACGACCATATCTTCTGTCCACGACACACATCACATGCAACCTTCACCTGAAGCGCTCGCACCATTGATTAAAATTGCTCCATCATCACCTTCAACCACTAATTCCTCCATCCACCTCTGTCGCAACCATCACCACTTTCTTTCTTGTCGTTGTGGTTACAACAACACCTGTTAGATCATCGCTAATGGGTAGAAATGGTGGTGGGATCGATTGTACTAGTCTGATTTGGGGGGTTTTCGGGTCGGTTCCTGTATCCATTTGGAATTTATGTGATAAACTTGTGTCTTTTCGGGTTCATGGTAACTTGTTATCCGGGTCTATTCCTAAACCCGGGTTACCTAATGCTAGTTGGGATAGTTTAACTGTTCTTGATTTTGGTAGGAATTTATTTACTGGGAATGTTCCTGATTTTGTTATTGGGTTTAGTGGGTTGAAAGATTTTGATGTTAGTGATAATAAGTTGTTTGGGTTGGTTCCTGAAGGGTTGAGTAGGTTAAGGTTGGAAAAATTGAATATTAGTTATAATAATTTTACTAGGATTTTATTGGTTTTGGTGGGTCATTATTTGGATTGGATGTGTTAAAGGGAATAATGATGGGTTATGTGGGCCACCTTTGAAGAGGTGTGGAAGAAGGTCTGGTTTGAGGGGTGGTTTGGTTGCTGGTTTTGTGATTAGTTTAATGACTGGAGTTATGGTGGTTGCTTCGTTGTTGATCGGGTATTATCAAGGGAAGAAAAAGAGCGAATTCAAGGAGGGGTGTGAGGAGTTTGAAGACGTCGAGGATGGGGACAATGGTGGTGGTGGTGTCTTAGACAGGTGTCTATCACATAGAGGTGGGTCCCACTTGTAAAAAAATATCAAAAATAAATGGGTAGGCAAAAAGACATAAATACCCCTCAACTTAACGAGATAATTTAACTGAGTTAGTGTTAGGGACGAAGTTGGCAAAAAAAAAGATAAAACAGAAGGACCCAGATGTAGAAGGTTTGGGTTTTGGACTGATGTGGCAAAAGTGACCAAACCTCAGGGACGATTTTGGCTATTAACTCATTATTTTCGGCTAACACTTGGTCACCCGATCCCTCTAACCTCAATCACACACACATATACATTGATAATCATAGATACAATCGGTTAAACACTTACAAAATGTCGAAATGTTCATCACGTATATACATACACGCCATCTATATGATTTCACACTTGTTTGCATGATCAAACCTACGAACACGCTCATTCATCCACCTAGGGGTATACGCGAGTATGATTTGGGCCGAATACGAACCATACATGTCATGTTGGACTCAAATCATAAGCATATGCGAAGTGGTGTTTTTGTAAACATGTGTTAGAAACCTAAAAACATATGTTAAATAGTCTTAAACACAAAGCTTTTGGGAAAACATTGTTAATAACCAAGGAACGTGTGTTAGCAATGGTAAAACATGTGCACATAACATTTTCACATGAAAAGGACCAAAACATATGATAATATGCCATAATTTATGCAAATATTTCACCTACGTATCATAAGGTAACATATAGAGAAACCAAGACACCAATTTTGTCACAAATGGTTAATCACAGTCACAAATATCGAAAATAACAAGGTTTTCCAACATATACAGTGTGTGCCACATATGGATAGCCGTACATAAACACACAGTCCATAAAAGTACAAGTCGGGTGAGCAATTGCATGGTAAATAGTACAATATATAGACTTAAAGTTGTCCTTATGTGAATCTAGGGCACTTTTGTTCAGATGCTTCACGTCGAATTCAGTCAGTAGTTAGCACTCAGACATTAGGTGAGTTCTCACAACCCCATTTTACTGTTTTTCATACTTTTGGGGGAAAAACATGCGTACAAAGTGCAGTTACATTTTGACTATTATGTGAACATAAGATAAAAAGGTTCAGAGCACCCATAAGCCCTCGTGTCATAAATTTTACTTTAACCATTAGCTATGGACTTAACCATGAAACACCCGAATAGATCTATTGGGTTAACACCCCCACTCTTAGTTAGTCGCTCTAACCGGATGATAGATATCAAAAGAGTGCTTGTATTTCACTTTGCATTCATTGTCGTTAGTATACAGTGGGCGAGGCACAACATTCGTCAAGGTTTGGTTACGGGCTCATGACAGTCACATAATGATTATTGTCTTACCTAGGCAATGATCCAGTCACCCATGGTTTACATAGAACTCAAAACCCGTGACCTCACCAACTTAATTGTTGACATATTTTAATTGCATGTTTTTCAGGTAATTAAATGAGCATTGTGGAACTTGGATTCGCGCACGAGCATCTCGGGGATATCATGAACCTTGTTTTGAATAAATGATTTTAGACAATATTATTTTAACTATGGTTCTTAAGACCATATTTTAGTTGTTTTTGTTGAACAATGTCGTCTTTTAATATATCTCTAATTTGATGAAGTTGATGCTTGCGTGACTTGTGTGCTTGAAAACCTTTCAAAGTTACATCTCGCGTTTCCGCCTTGGTGGGGTGTGGCACATTACACTTAGCAGCAACGAACTGGGGGAATGGCATGGTATTATACATGGTTCTCATATCACGATACGCCATATGAATTCATCTCCCAGGAGGGGGATTTTGGCACAATCTTTTTATATTTAGCGTTATTTATTATCTTGTCAACTTATCAGAAGTCCAAGATATACTAACGCAACGTTGGGTACCTCATAACACACGCATATTATATGATTGAGATACTTGCAGGTTTTGGCAACACGCCACATCAATACCTGTAACGAATCATTACTGGATGCTCGCGCACCAAATACAATTAGCCTAGAATGTGACATTTAGCTAATAACAAGCGTAACGAGCAAACCTCCCGCGCGTCGGTGACATTTAGCCTAGAAAGTGACACTTAGTTGGTAACAGGCGCAACGAGCAACCTACCACACATCGAAACAAGAAGATGAAACACTCGAGTCATTAGTCCACCGAGAAAATAAAAGGCTTTAATCTTCATTCCCGAGCACTCCTTGTTAGTCTAGCGCTCCACCCAACACTTGCACGTGGGAGCAACACTAGACTAGGGGGACTTGTAAAGGTATCATGCCTGACCCGACATACTGTGTTCATTACTTTATTACTTTATTACTTGTTATATTATTTACTAATATTGGGGTGTGGAGGTAACCCCCTAACTGGGCTATGTGCCCATATAGTTAGGGGTCAATGGTGTTTGGCCCATTAAGGCCCATAGAAACCCTATATAAGAGATGTTCACCTCTCATTAGGGCACAAGTTATCACACGCAAGATTACCCCTGATAACATATGGCAGCCGCCATCACTTTTTGTGTCTGTATATGGACCTTATTTGTAGTTTCCTAGCAGTCACTTCCACCCTACACTTTTTCTTTCCTTCTTGCAGATCTGGATCCAAACGGAGAAGAAGAACGAGGGTGGTTCTTCTATTCAACACCGTCAAGGTATGACCCGGATAGCCGTTTCGGTAAATGTTTCTTCAATCGCTCTAAAAACTTATTTTACTATGATCTCTCTTACTTCATTGTTAATGTAGTTTAAATCTTATTTGAACCTCTTTATGGCGGCATATGTTTTGAACAATATTAGACATACTTCTTAGACCTTAATAGAACTTAGTGTACCCATATTGAGTTGTCTACTTGTCTTTGATCGTTTACTTTCACTTGACCCCGAGTGAAGCTTTTGTAGGCATGTGATCATAGGTTTGGTGACGTGACAATGACCATAGCTTCCATAGCGATAAGATCGGTCCCCCACACATTTGAGTATGTAGGTCTACTGCATATACAATTGTGAATTAAATATGTAACTTATATATTTTGTGTTTTCATAATACAATACTAAAATGCAATGTGATGTATTTGAACTTTCTTTATTTTTTGTAACTATAAATTATTAGTTGTAGAACTCATAAAAAAATATAGGTCGCTTTATCTATGTAGTTTGATGAAAATTGTCAGTTCAGTCCATAAAAAAAATTTCATGCCATTTGCCTCCCTGGCGTTTCCAAATCATGTCAATTTAATACAAAAACTTAACAGCATGTAACATGATGTTTTTACCCATCTTTTAACAACTATTTTTAACGGCGATTAACTTTTTAGCTTAAGTTAACGTGTTTTGAAAATATCAAGAACAAAAATGACACAATAAAAATGATTTTGACTAAAATGATAATTTTTGTCAAATCACATAGATGAAAATGGCACTTTACTTATGTCACTATAACAAAAAAATTTAGATGACATAATAAATATAATTAACCAGGTTAAAGTGTGAGAAATTTATGTTGTACTAGTGTGATTTCTAGCGCGATGCGGCATGAATCTAGTTTTGGTCAGTATCGATTCGGTTTATTACGTTACTGGTATAGTACATATACTTCTGTATAATTAGTGATACCAAATTCGAAAGGTATCGGCACATGTTTTACATGGATTGAAAACCATAAAAACGAATACATGTACCGGTTCTAATAATATTGATACCAATCCTGATGTTGATATTAGTTTGGTTCATCGCAATATCTATATGTTACTTGAAATTGCTATAGTGTACGATACTAAAAAATACTTCGTTTTGAATATCACTACATGTTCAACAGAATGTTTGAATATATACATCAATATCAAGGAAAATTTAAATACACCTATGAAGAGATCCTACCTTAGAACTTGAATCAAACAAATTCAAGCCTGATAAAGAACCCAATCCCCCCCCCCTCCCAAGACATCCCCATCATAAGGGATCTAAGTCTTTTCAAGGTTAGACCAGTGATGGTCCAGCCCTTCACTTAAATTGACTCCTGAAACTCCTAACTAACTAACATAGCGACATGTCCGACTGGGACCACTTCATAACGTCATGCCCCCAAAATGTTATACTTATCTCAGCAGAACTCGGGATCAAGGCACACAATCACGCTAAACTATTTATAGCCCGTATCACCATTCTTTACCATTTACTTTCGAAATCCCTAAATACTTACTTTCACGTTGAATGGTGGTCATAAAGAGATCCCTCTCTCTATGACAAGTCTAACCGGCATCTGTTTGCAGGTCTTAGAGGTTTCCATGCTTTTACTGTTGCTCTAATCCCTGTCTTTCACCTTTTCTATAGATTCAATTACTTGCAACCTTGATGCCGGGTTTTTTTTTATCGGCGTAGTTCACCCGGGTAAGTCGCTTGCCAACGAACCTACCCACCCCAGTTCGATCCCCCGTGCATACAGGCTTTTTAACCCCTCACCTGAAGACTTCTCATATTTTGCATACCCTGTGGATCGAACTTGAGACCTCCCGGGCAGGAACCCCACTATTGTGGGTAAATCTTTCCACCTCCGTTGCAACCACTATGCTACAACATCATTGGCTTGATGCCGGTTTTTTGAGTCTTCAACCTACGCATTCAGCTCATTCAAATAAGTTGATGAACACAAACTACTAGTATTAGAATCAAATTAAATGTAAATTAAATTGGTCTAAAATGATTATTTTCAAAATTAGGATCGTATGAATTAGTAACTATCGAGATTTTATACTCTGCCACTTGAATTTAACGGATGTTGTGGAAATAACGGAAAAAGAACGGCAACATGCTTTATGCTTCCAAAGTTGGTTCCAGAATATTTTTTGTTTTCGTAATCATGGAATAAGGATATAAAGTGCAAGGGGTGCCCCAACCCACACACACATTTTTTTTGCATAGCATAGCATAGCAGTATAAATTTATGTGTTTTCGTCTGAAAATTGAATATGCATTGAGTATTAGCCCTCTGAATTAGGTACTGTGACTTTCAGCCCCCTCTGTATTTTTTTTTCAAGTTTCGCCACCATTCATAATACATTACTAAAATATAATGTGATGTATTTAAACCTTCTTTATATTTGTAACTATAGATTATTAGCTGTCGAACGTATAAAAAATTATATTATATCACTATAACTAAAAATTTTAGATGACATAATAAATATCATTAACCAGGTTAACATGTGAGAAATTTATGTAGCATTAACGTGATTTCTTGCGCGATGTGGCAGAAATCTGTTTTCCATCAATATCGGTTCGGTTTATTACAATACTGCTACAATACATATTCTTTGTATAATTCATGATGCAAAATTAGAAAGGTACCGACACATGTTTTACACGGATTGAAAACCATTAAAACGAATGCATGGACTGGTTATGATAATATTGATACCAATCCCCATGTCGGTACTAGTTTGGTTTGTCGCATAATCTATACGGTACCTGAAATTGCTATAGTGTACGATAGTAAAATATACTTCGTTTTGAATATAACTACATGTTCACCAGAATGTCGAAATACACCTATGAAAATGGTCCTACCTCCGAGCTCGAATCAAACAAATCCGAGCCTACTACAACCCCCCCCCCCCCCCCCCCCGCAAAACATATCCTCCATCCCCATCATAAGGGATCTAACCCTTCTTCAGGTCGGACCAACGATGGTCCGATCTTTCACTTAGATCGACTCCTAAAATCACCCAAGATCAGCATTCTCTAACCGAACGAGACCCGCCTCCTAACTAACTAAGATAGTGACATGTCCGACAGCGGCCACTTGATGACATCATACCCTCAAAAGGTTATAATTACCTCCACAAACCTCGGGATTAAGGCACACAATCATGCTAAACTATCTCTACATCATATCCTTATTATTTACCATTTACTCTCGAAATCCTAGATGCTTATTCTTACGCTGAATGATGATCACAAAGAGACCCTCTCTATGAGACGAGTCTAATTGACATTTGTTTGCAGGTCTTAGAGGTTTCCAAGCTATTACAATAGCTCTGACCCTGTTTCTTTCACCTTCCCCAAAGATTTAATTACTTGCAACTTTGGTGCCGGTTTTTTGATTTATTTGATTTACACAAACTATTATATATATATATATATATATATATATATATATATATATATATATATATATATATATATATTAATTAAAACCCATCATGAATAGTACAATTCCAAGGCTATTTCTGTAATTTAGTACCAAAGTTATTTCTATAATTTCAAGTTTAACGCACGTGTCTTTCTTTATGAGTAACAGGGATACGTGTTAAGGCATGACATTATGTACAGAAAAGAAACAATAACACTCTTGGTATTGTAAGCCACGTATCATAGTTATGCTACGTGGAGACTTTGCAAATGTTTTATATTTATTGTATAAATGAGAGAATCATATAACCAAATGTAATGTAATCATGTAGAGGTGAAAATCGGCGCCTGCTCCGCATTGCCAGGTCGGACATCAACATAAAGAAGATCATAGCAACACTGCAAGAAAATGGTACTTCGTTTCTTCTGTCGGTGAAACCCGCCATCTCCGGCCAGTCGACCACCACAAGAAGAGAAAGATACAGATTCAACATCGATCGCCAAACAAAGTTACGGTGACTGGTGAAGACTGACAGCAGTTGATTTCAACTTTCCGGTGGCGGCAGTGGGTTCTTAAGCAAAGACGATGGTTTTCTTGAGCGCCGATGGTGGCGATTTGGTCTGAAAGAGGTGGATCTGGAGTCATGAAAGTCGTCGCTGTTGCCTTTCCCAGTTGCCGTCATTTTCTGGAGATAGAAAGAGAACGCTGTAGAAGAGAGTGAGGGGAATACAAACGAAATCTCAGTTTTGTCTCTGTTGAGTTCATTGCTTTGAATGCTTACCAATTTTTTTTAATTTCATTTGTAAAAGTTATTTCCCTAAGAAAGAGAACAACCATCACTTTCTAGAGAACAGAGGAGAAAAAAATTGAGTTTACATCTTTTTAATTCCTTTTTACTTATGCCTATTATTACTATCATGACATTTAAATAATTTGTTAATGTTAATTAAGTCCAAGTGTGTGATCTCTCTCATGAACCACAAAATTTCATTATAATTTCTTTATGATACTCGCCTTCTAAGTGGTTTGTGTATGAGGCTATAAGTAAATTTTGTTATACATTTTCCTTATAATGCTTACCTTTTTGTAAATGACTTGGTACCACAACCAGTAACTGTATAAATATCATTTTATGCATATATTTTTTTATGGATAGGTCACACAAATGATTAATAATAAAAATAACATTACATGAATGAGAACCAATAAATCAAAAAACAAAAACAAGAAACAGGGACCAACGCCATGCAGAATAAAATATTTCATCTTGGTATTTTACACCCTTATTTTTTTAGTGTCTTTCACACACATATAACATATACAAATATGGTATATTTTTCGTATCGTAGGCTATGGCACGGGCATTATTATTGGAACCGATTTCAATACTTGCATTTATAGTTTCCGATGAGTCAAACTGATAAACAACAAAAGGTACGCAATATAGCACGAGAAAAAACGACCAAACTCCCGCCGCGTAGCGCGGGGAGAAAATCTAGTTAGTATTAGAATCAAATTAAATGTAAAAAAATTTTAAGCACAAGAGATATTTCATTCCATAAGTGTAAAAATTACATCAAGATGTAAATCATAATTATGGGATCTCAGCCAAGAAGGAGGCCCCTGTAAACTTCCTCTCGGATCCCGCAGAAGAGAGATCCACCCTACGACCAGCAGATCTCCTTGTCTTTGGGTGGGCCGGGGGGAAGCATGCTTGTGTTGACCTGACGGGTGTATCTCCCCTAGTTGGGTTGAGGGACAGTGGCTTTGTAGCAGATCAAGCGGTTCGGAAAGCAGAGGCAAAGAAGGTAGAAAAACATGCTAAAGCCTGCGAGGAGAACCAACACGTTTTTGTACCTTTGGCTTTTGATACCTTTGGCTCATTGGCACCGGAGGCTACCCGTTTCCTGACCAGGGTCCAGCGGGTTATTTATAGTAGTGTCTCGGCTCCGGGTGGACAGGGTTACGTTTTTAGTAGATTAGGATTTGCTATTCAGAAAGGGGTGGCGGCGCAGCTTGTTGCCCGCCTGCCCCCTATCTTAATGTAATTTTTCTTTCTCCTGGAATAAAAAATGAAAGCATCTAATTATATTTAAAAAATCAAATCAAATGTTTTTTTGAACGGATATTTAAAAAATCAAATCAAATGTAAATTAAATTAGTCTAAAATGATTATTTTAAAAGTTAGGTTGGTATGAACTAATAACTATTTATATTCTGCCGTTTGAAGTTAAGGCAACATGCTTTATGCTTCCAAAGTGATTCCAGAATATTCCATTGGATATCCACCGATAGATCCAACAAGAATCCCAGAAAAGCAGCCGCGCGTAGAACCACGCGCAAGGTTAGGAGGTGAAAAAGTAAGCCGGTGGAGAAATAAAAACGTGAAAAAAAAAAAGCAACGTCGTATAGAGACGGTCCTTTGAGATCTCGAAAAGGCAAACAAAATTTGATAGGGACCTAACGATATTTAAACGCGTTGTTGGGGCACGTGTCGGACCACGCGGCTCATTTCATTAAACAAATGAAGAATCTCTACTATTTTTTATTTATTTATTTATTTATTTTTTAGTTGTTCATCTCTCGTGATTCTTCGTTTAACCCACTTTAAAAGGATATTCCAATATCTCGTTGGAATCTCTATAGTTTTTCGTGTAAAGCGTAGTTTTTTTTAACTGTCAACAAATTAATCCTGATCACTTACGAAGTACTCACTGGACAAAGGAGTAATTGGAGAGTAACTCAGGTCCACCATTCATTTCACAGCAGTTTCCCTGGAAACCCGCCGCCCGAAAGCCCACTGCTGTAAAACCCGGCCCACCAACAGCATTTTGGTGCTGGTATGACTAGAACTCCCCACATTCCATAAGAAAAGCAAAGATGGTGTCACTCCACCATAAAAGGATTGACTAGTGTAAAGCTTAGTGAGTAGTCTTATGTAGAAAAAAAACGTAAACTCTTTTGATGCACCAAAGATGTAGAATTTAAAAAGAAAAAAAGTTTAAATTTTGATCATTTATTATTATAAGCAAGAGCAGCTTTCATATTTTTTACATACGACATTGACTAAATTTTTTTTATTTAATCGTATATTTATCTCCGTGGTCAAGATTGGGCAAAAGGATGTCAAATAACTTGGATTACATGACCTATAATAACATTTGTTGTGAACGATTCAACATCTTTTTATGATAAAAAAAAAACATTTAAGATTAGATGAAAACTCGACATGTTTCTTTTTTGCATATTGAATCAATCACAGCCATGACGCTTTCTTTGATAGAGATCGGTTTCCTCTTGAGGTAGATGACTAAGTGGGAAATGTTGTAAAGACATACATAAGAAAACATTAGAGGGTGTCCAAAACCGAAAATAACCTGACGCATTAGGTACTCATTGCTTCAAGAAATGCTTATTCGGTTCTATATACCGGACCTTCATATAAATGAAAGTGGAGGAATACGACATATCTATACTATATTATAATGCATGAGGCGATGGTAGTTTAAGATACACAAAAATTAAAAACTTTATTTTCATTAATCACCCTAAAATGAGGGTAAAATAGTCATTTAAACATTTTTACACTTTGATCCCTCATCTTAGTTACATTTTAATCCCTTAAACTTTACTCAACTTTTGCTTATTTAAATTGTAGTTAAACTTTTTTTTTCTTATTTTAAGCAAATTATCCTCCATGATTTATAAATTTTCATATTCATATTCATATTCATATATTTTTAGCTTTGATATCTAGACCTGTAAACGAACCGAACAAACACGGTGTTCGTGTTTGTTCATTTAATTTTAACCAAACACGAACATATAATCGAACACGTTTTTGTGTTCGTGTTCGTTCAATAAGAAATTTGTCATGTTCGTGTTCGTTTATGTTCGTTCATTTAAACTCTAAACGAACAGTTCATGAACGAACATAAACGGACGTTCATGCACATAATAAACGTGAATGATTTTGTATTACTAAAACCCAATTACTAAATTGTTATATATTTATACAAGTAGCTAAAGCCCAATTTATGTTTATATTTATGTAATTAATTAACTTAAACGAACATAAATAACCGAACATAAACGGACGTTCACGAATATAAATGAATGAACACAACGTTTGTTCATGTTCGTTCATTTAGCTAAACGAACTTCCGCCGAACAAGTTTACGAACAGTTCATGAATGTTAAGTTCGTTTACAGGCCTATTTATATCTTTATTTCATGCATTTATACCTCCATTTCATGTAAGGCAAAAAAATTTAGCAAAAGTTTGGTTTTTGTTTTTCACCAAAATTAACTAAACCGGACTAAAAACTGATAATCTAACCATACTAACTGAACCAAGGAATCGATTGTTTAATAAGATTGATAAACTGATGACTTTGATTTAAGTTTCGGTTGAGGCTAATAATCGAACTGAACCGAACCATACACAGTTACACACCCGTAGAGGTTATTGTGTTCCCCGCTGCATCGCGCGGGCACCTTACTAGTATATATATATATATACACACACACACACATACACACAGGGTAGAGATCTTAAGAGAAATATCCTATTTAAAAGCTGAGATAACCATTTTTAACCACACATTTCTTAAAGGCAAAACATTTTTTTGTTTAATCGTTGGTTTTTATAAAAAAATATTTTTTTTATTTTTATTTTCAATTATACAAACATATATATTACATTTTCATTGTATACTTCAGTTATACATGTGTATATTGAAAAAAATAAAAAAAATATTCTTGTATAAAAACCATCGATTAAACAAAAAAAATATATATATTTTTTTGCCTTAGAGAAATGTGTGGTCCAAAATGATTCTCTCAGTTCTCAATTTGACTAAAGGTTTTCATTTGAACCAATTCCTATATATATGTGTGTGAATGCTTAAAGAAAAAGTAAATTTATGCGGGAAAAAAACATAAAAGAATAAGTCACATAACATGACACTATAGAAGAGGTTGGTATCGGTAGAGTCAAGCTTCCATCATTCAGTCTCATCTAGATACATATAACACGTTCGATCAAACCAATTTAAAAACTCTGGGGTTTGATGTCCGAGATTCCCCCGAAGAGGTTGTTCCTTGTGGTAACAAATGTGAATTATAGGTCTACTGGGCCATTCCATGTGGTTAGCTAACTCTTTCAAAAACTTTCTATGCATATACTTGACCTTAGACATTTTATAAGGTCATATGTTGGTGTTGAATGTAAAATGTAAGAAAAAAGAGTGCAACACGTAAACAAACAATGGAAGTTTTTACAATTCACACCAAAAATATTTGTTGTGTGTGAAATATAGTGATAGGTTAAAGTGACTATGACCTATTGTGTTTTAAAATAAAAAACGTTGCCTTGATTTCAAAGGTGACCTCCCATACCCTAAGAGCATTCACAATAGATGATACATAATAGTGTTAGGGGGACCTCTATATTATATAAAGTGGGTATAAGTGGTTGTGAGTAGAGGAGAGAGAAAATATATAGATGAGACACTGTTCATCAGTAAATTTGGAGGAGATACTGTTCACCCTCCATAATTTTTTAATATTTTTAAAAGTGATTGTGAGTAGAGGAGAGAAAAAATGTAATGATAAAAGTATAGAATAAATATTATTAAATAGAAAATGAGAGAGAAATGTAGTGATTTTTAGTGTAATTATAGAGATGAAGCTGGAGGATTTACTGTGAATGCTCTAAGACTATCCCCATTCACAACCAACCCAATCCAACCTTTTAATAAAAAACTAATTTCTCTCTTTTCAATCTACACAACCCAACCTTTACACACATTCACAATCCAACTCAACCTAAATTTTTTTTAAAGAACTCGATTTTTAATAAAATTTTTATCGGTTCACACAAAAAAGTTAAGAAATACAGTGTATTTAGTTTTTTTTTAAACTTAAATATTATAAAATATTTAAGTAATTAAGTTAGCGGGGGGGGGGGGGGGGGGGGTTAAACCCGGTTGCAAACAAGGTTGCTGGAACAAACGAATTGGGGGTTTGTTTGCAAACATTTGAATTTTTTAATATTATTTCCATAAACAATCAAGAGATTGTTCACCGTTGTGGATGGTCTAACAACATGTAAGAGCATTCACGGTTTGAGCTCCATCTCTATAATTACACTAAAAATTGTTACATTTTTCTTCCATTTTTGATTAAATAATATTTTTTTATGCTTTTTTCAATTACATTTTCTATCACCTTCACTCACAACCACTACAAAAAAGTATTAAAAGATTGTAAAGGTGAATAGTGTCTCCTCCAAATTTACTGACGAACAGTAACGTTTTCTCTTTCCTCCACTTACAACCACTTTATATAATATAAAGATCCTACTCACATTAAAATGCAGGTCCTAACATGAATCCTCTAAATGGGAAAGGGCACTCAATGGTAGGTACCGTAGCCCAAACCACCTCGCCACGCAATGTCAAAATGAACTCAAAGTACCAAAGTAACACAAAACCACTTGTGGCACTCTAAATAAAGTATCCTAGTGGTTTCAAATGAATCTAAATGTTTTAATTGGAGAAATTGTAACTGGTCAAAGCATTAAATGGGCATAGCCGCATAATAAACAAAACCACAATTCCTTCTCGACAACATGTTGTCATGATAAACAAATATGTAACCTTGCCTACGTGTGACAGCAATGCTACCGTGGGACAACTATAACCGAGAAACCCTACCCGCGAAATGAGACGCCCCCATAAATCAAATAACATAAACATATCATACCCGTAGTTTTTTTAACGACCAACAAATCAATCTCGAGCATTCTCGAAGTATCCACTAGACAAAGGAGTACTCTGAGAGTAACCCGAGTCTACCAGTAATTTCACACCAGTTCCCGAGGAAAACTCACCGCCTGATGGCCCACTATGGTAAAACCCGACCCGCCAACAGCATTTTGGTGACAGTAGGACTCAAACTCTCCACCTCACATAAGGAAAGCAAAAATGGTGTCACCCCACCTTTAGCGGACAGACATAATTTGGTAAAAATAAGGCCCTGTCTATTGGCACCCTCACCTTGTCTATCTGCACCCCCACCTTGTCTTTCTGCACCCCCCAGCCGCCTTCAAAGCGCTGAGCTTTGGGCAAAGCTCAGTGCTTTGAAGCCCAAAAGCTGACAGCATCAGGTGGTATCAGGCGGGGGTCTTGGGATTGGTGTTAAGCGCTGAGCTTTCGGCAAAGCTCAGTGATTTGAAACCCAAAAGCTGACAACAACAGATGGGGTCTTGGGATTGGTGTTATAGGGTGTTGGGTTGGGTTTTTTTGGGGTGTTTTGGGTGGGATTTTGGTTGTTTTTTGTGGGGTTTTTTTTTGGTGTTTGTTTTTTTTAAGATTTTTTTAAAGTTTGTAAATAATAATAATAAGGTAATACTAATAATAATAAATAATAACTTCTAACATTTCATTCATTTAAACGTCTAATTATAAAATAAAGTTTTGAACGAACGATCTTGTTGTTTATTGCTCTATTTATTACGTTAAGTGTTAACGTATTAATCACTCGAAACAAACGTCATATAAACAAACAAATAGATATAAGCATTCGTTAACAAATAAAAACAAACAAAAGATCGGCTGCATTAACATATAATAACCAGTTCGATGATACAAAATATAAAATAAACTGAAATCTAATACAAACAAAGATAAACTACTGGTCATCAGCTTGCTGTGGCGTGACTGTGGCAATGGTAGCTCATCTAACCCCACAACCTCACGCACCTCCATCAACGTCTTGAGTTTTGGCCAAAGTTCAGCGCTTTGAAGTACGATGTTTCAGTTATGTGACTTAAAGTTCGTGAATAGCAAGGGCCAAAAATAAAGATATGATCTTATCTTCAAACCGTGGGTGACGTCACTGCCAGGAATCACTCTGGAATATTCAACCACTTCTCCCAACTTTCTTTCTTTATTACATCTATCTCTTTTCTCTCTTCCACTCTTTATATTCATAAATCCAGACAACTGTACAACTTTCTCTCCACAAATTACAAGTACCTAATTCCTATTCCAAAACAAATTATAAAATCCTACTCTGGAAAAAGACTTACCAATAAAACCCTTTGATAAGATTCTTTTCGTTCGCGACGACACGACTTCGTCAGCTTCTCCTTTACACCTTCTCTCTCACTAAAAATAAATTAAAAAAAAAAACAAAGACTTTCTCTCTCTATAGTCTATACACTATATGTATACAGTATACGTCTCTCTCTCTCTCTAGAATTATCTTGTAGACCAAGTTTATTCTCTTTTCTGATTCTCCTTTGGATCCTTTTATTATTCTCCTCCAACCCATATCTCTCTATGCAAACGACCCATCAAACTTTAAAGGGATTCCATGGTTCTTAATAATAATAACAATAACAATAATAATAATAATAATAATCCAAATAATTTTAAGGAGAAAATGAAAAGATGTCAAGAATATATGAAAGCTTTGGAATCAGAAAGAAGAAAGATTCAAGTGTTTGAACGGGAGCTTCCTCTTTGTCTTGAGTTGGTTACTCAAGGTGTGTGTGAAAATACACGTTCACTGTGTGTAATATTTTTCTTTTTTTTTTTTAATATTTTGTTTTGTTTTATTTTGTGTTTGCAGCGATTGAAGGATGCAGACAGCAAATGTGTGGGACGACGACGGATTACTTAAGTAACGGTCCTGTTTTGGAGGAATTTATTCCAGTGAAAAGAAATATATCTGCAGATGAAGATGATCATGATGGTCAAGAACAATCACAGTTATTTGATAAACCAAATATTGTGTCTAGTAAATTGGATAAATCATCATCTTTTAAGAAAGAAGATTGGCTTAGATCTGCTCAACTCTCTATTCAAGCACCAGATCCAGTGGTATTTTTTTTTTCAGTTTATTAATTAATTTGTTTTAGATTTATTAAAGACCATAACAAATTATAAGAGGATGACAGATAAACGGGTAAGAAGCTCTGCTATAACTCCCTTTTTAAAACGGCAAACTCACACATCTTATAAATCTATACGGATATCTAATGTGGGAATCGAACCCTCAATCAAAAGATGTAGCCTAGCCTATTCTAGTGGTATTAAGGTGTGAGAAAAAATAATGTGAGAGTTGAAATCACAAACAAATACTCTCCCATTTTAAATTTTTATTTTCTATTTTTTGTTGTCCCAAATTAAATGTCCATTTTTAAAAATACAAATGTATTTTGCTCATAAAAGACAAAACACAATCAAAGATTTAAAATACTAATTTGAGGATATTATTATCATTTTACGACTCAGAGAATATACAATAAAAAAATTCTTAATCTATGTGTTTGTGGGTCCAATGGGACGGAGAGGATATATTATTTCTAGGAATATGATTAATTGTCGTTTTAGTTAGCCAATTAAAAAGAGAAACTGACTTTTCTACGCATCTATTACCATTTTGGAAGAGTCAATTAAATATGATCTGAACTGTTAATGGGTTAGCAGTGGACAAATAATTAATAAATTGAAATAATAAAAAAACCACATAAATAATTAGTAGTGGACCATAAATTGAACTGTCATGGTAAGTGCAATGTTTAATGGTATTATGTGTAAAAGATTATTGTAAAAAATAAAGTCCAGTGGTTAAACAATTTAATTAATTGTTAAATTAAAATTTTGATTTGTGTTTTTTCTTTGTTTTTTGGTTAAAGATTGGATTTTACACAAATTTCAGGATTTATCACCGAAAAGAGTTCCGGTGGTGGAGGTAAAGAGAAATGGGTGTGGGGCTTTTCATCCATTCAAGAAAGAAAAATGCTCAGTGGCAGCTCCGGCGACCGGAACAGCTAAATTATCAGTAGATCCCACGGCTGATGCTAGTTCCACGGCGGAGACAGGTAGTGGTGGCGATTGTGGAAGCAAGAGTGAAGATAAAGGGCAGTCGAATAGGAAAGCGCGGAGGTGTTGGTCGCCTGAGTTGCATCGCCGGTTTCTTGAGGCTCTTCAACAACTCGGAGGCGCCCATGGTCGGTATTTGGCCGTTTTATTTTGTTACTAGGTTTGAAACGAAATATTAAATAGTTAGTAATGTAGATTTAAGAGATATCTTATAATTGGTATTTTAAATTAAGAAATAGAATATGAAAAAAAACGGGAAATAAGGGAAGAATGAAAAGAATTTTGGTCTTACTAATAGTAATTGTGTCACGTGTCCTAACTCATTGCTTATGTGTAGATTTGATTTTGATAGTAATTATTTTTGCTAATAATTGAGTTTTGATTTTTAATTTAAATTTTTTTTTTTTTTGAACGGCAATTTAATTTAATTTAATTTAATTTAATTTTGTAGTTGCTACACCTAAACAAATTCGGGAATTAATGAAGGTTGATGGGCTCACAAATGATGAAGTAAAAAGCCATTTACAGGTTTGCAATTTTAATTTTATTATGACGTAAATATATTTAAATACACACTCTAAAATTATACTTTTTATTTGACAGAAATATCGTTTGCATACAAATACAAGAAGGCCAAGTTCTACAATCCATAACAACTCACAAACGCCTCAATTTGTGGTGGTCGGAGGATTATGGGTGCCGCCACCGGAATACGCCACCATGGCAGCCAACTCGACCCCAACCTCCGGCGACACCAACAATTCGAATGGTGTATATGCCCCGATTGCTTCTCATCCGCAACCAATGGTGGAGACATCCATGTCACCAAACAAAAGCGGTTCTTGTGAAAAAGATGGTGGCCGTAGCCACGATAATTCACCATCAACTTCCTCATCCACGCACACCACCACGGCATCAACGGAGTTTTGACACTCCGGTGAGGTGATATGGCTCTAATCTGTGTGTGCGACTTTTTTCACAAGGAGAGCATTTTGTATGTTTGATGTCCCTAGCCTTTTTTCGTTGGTTGAATATTGTAGAGCTGTAGGAAAATGTAGAGTTACGATTAATGGTTACATATGACTTGTTTAAGCTATAGGAAAACGTATAACGACCATGTTGTATTAGCGGGTGTGAACGAGCAAAATTATGTATGATGTTTAAAATACTAAATTACTAATGACTTTAACTTTAACTTAGTTGTTCTCTAACTTAAATAATTAAATTAACTCATTCAAAAAAGTAGTTTGAGCTTGAGTTTTATATGCTGAACTCATTTATACAATATATATATACACACACAAACATATACATAAAAAACTAATGATAATAGATCATTTTATATAATTATGTACATATGAAAATTGACTGAATAATTACTAAATATTAAAACTGGTGAATTAAAAAAAAACTAGAGTTTGATTTATAGAAAGATTTGAACATGGGTTTAGCTCCAACTTAAACTTTCTTTAATCAAACAAGCTCAACTCTAAACTTGGCTACGTATAAGAGTGTCCGATGTCGCTCGTGAGCCACCTGCCGCGAGCCACAACTTTGTCCACGTGGCTAGTTAGTACCACAACACACCCACGTGAAAGCATGCGCGAGCGACCGTACGTGAGCCAGCTCGTGTCCGTTAGCAGGCGGTTCAAATTTTAAAATTTAAAAAAAAATTAATTTTTCACCTAAATAAAATTTATTACCCAACAAATATTTACCTATTTATATTAACTTCTTCATCACAAACTTCTTCTTCTTCACAATTCTAAAACCCTAAACCCTCAATCTTCAAAACCAACTTCAATCATGGTGCAGTGGACTGAGGAGGAAGAACTAGCACTGATCATCACGTACAACCAAGTGTACGGTGACGGTGCTTCATCAAGCCGGGGATCACCTCGTGGCCGCGGACCACAGTGGCACAGGGTCCTAGCCGAGTTTGGAACCCTTGTCGGGGGTACCAACCGTACAAATGACTCCATCTCTTACAAGTACGCGGATTTGAAATCGAAGTGTAAAAACTTCGAAATCGCGTAGAGAAAGGTGAAGAGAGATCTCTCCGGGGAAAAATAAGACGTGCTTCTAGCCTTTACCCATGTGGAGTACATTTCGAAGGTTGGGCATAACTTTCACCACGTTTCGGCGTGACAAATGTTACGCTCGGGCTCAACCTTATGTTAAGTTTTTTTTTAGTGTAATGGTTTTTTTTTTTAGTGTGTAATATTCCTTTTTTTTTTTATTTTTTAATGTAATGTTTTTTTAGTATCTTCTTTTTTTTAGTGTAATGTTTTATAAAAAAAATGTATGGTAAATATTTAATATATTTGGTAAAAAAAACACCCACTCACCTTGACCCACAACGGAATAAACCGATAAACCCGCGACCGCGAGCCATGCTATGTAAGCATCGATGTGGCAAAATGTTATTCATTAAAGTTGTGGCTCACCTCTAGCCACAACACATAGTCTAATCACTTTTTTCAAGTTGTTCGCCATTTGAAAGAATAATATTATATAAGCAAACAAATCATTATAAATATAAATGGGTTATTATTTTTATTTAAGATAAGTTAATAACATCTATACCTATACTTACTGTATTATATCTGAAAAGAAAACGTCATTCTATGGACTGATCTCCATAGGGTTTTCCTACCTTTATAAGATCATATTTATGTGAATTCGGAAAATTAAATGTAGATAACATACGTGTGTGTATAGGAGTTTTATAAAAGAGAATGTGCCTCCGAAAATTGGGCCTTAGCCGTGGGTCCTCCCTCGCCGTCACAAGAACCTCCCATTCTTAATGGCTTGTCTAGAATTAATAATGAGTAGCTGAATGAACTTAATCCAAGGTAATATGCTAGTTTAACTAAGACATAATACTATGACTAATAACAAAGAAAAACGACTTGGACGCTTTTAAAAGGCTCAAATAGATCACAACTCCCACCTAAAGATGTTTTTCGGCGTGAAGGGTAAATTCATGCTTTGGAGATAAAGTCGGCACTTTGTGGGCCTGATAGTGTTATCCTTAATTGTTGGTTACCACGACCATACTTATATGTTTCATAAATGAAGTGCAAACTACCTGATTGACCTACACAAATCAAACCGTAATCGAAAACATGTGCATGACGTGGTTGGCACATGTTTTATACTACCACTAACCATCATCATCATCAAAGAAATCATTCAGATGCTATAATGCCCCTTCTTTTCACTACAACGGGGGCATATTTCAGATGCTATAATGTCCCTTCTTATCCATTGCTTTAACTCTAATTCACCTTCTCTCATTTCATGTGTTGAAATCTTATTCTCATTCCAAAAGTGAACCACAAGCCAAGCGTTTTAATTGTGTCCCACTTGACTAGTGTCTTCAGTTGTTTTGACAAGTAGCATTCGTTTCCCTAGTCGATCTCCACCCATTTTCCTATACCCTAACCCTCAAAGATCCATCAATTATGTTTTTTTTAAGTCCAAACAATCAAACAATGCACGCCTTCGTTCCCTGGCTTTTGATACCTTTTGGTCTTTGGCACCGGAAGGTATCCGTTTTTTTGACCAGGGTCCAACGGGTTATCCATAGCAATGTTTCGACCCCGAGGGGCAAGGATTTGTTTTCAGTAGAATAGGTTTCGCCATACAAAAAGGGTGACAGCGCAACTTATTGCCCGTCTGCATACTGTTTTGATGTAATTTTCGCTTTTATGAAATAAAATTATGAATTAAGGAATAAAAAAATAACTTATTCTCTGTTCATTTGTAGTTATAAAACATGGTTCAATCATAAATTAACAGGTAATTCACTTTACAATTAATAAGTAGCAAGTTAGCCAAACCAAACAGTTTACAACGCTTGCAAAGATATCACTAGATATCTTCGGAACAATTTCATTTCATAGAAAATGGAAGGCTTTGGCTTTAGAATACTCTAACAAAGGGCCGTGGTGGATGGGTGATTGACTAATTGACTTCTCAAGTCTTAAACCAATTAAACCTTGGCTGGGTGTGTGTGGGTGGGTTGGGATTCAACATTCCAACCTCCACTTACAAGAACAATAAGTGAGGACAAGATGGAGAATCTTGACTATAGGGTAACCTATACTACCAGCATAGCTATGTTCTCGCATATTCTCTTTACCACGTAA
Source organism: Ambrosia artemisiifolia (assembly GCA_032199755.1). NCBI lineage: Eukaryota > Viridiplantae > Streptophyta > Magnoliopsida > Asterales > Asteraceae > Ambrosia > Ambrosia artemisiifolia. The sequence continues at coordinate 57,286,920 of CM063519.1, forward strand.
TATCACTCATGCTGCTACAACATAAGACCATCCACAGTAGGACTTGAATTGGGTGTGAATCACCCCCAAAACGCCCCACCACGCTGCTCACCACCGTCAGTGGCGGATCTAGAAATTTTTTTCACTGGGTTCCCATTTTTGGTGTTTCATAATAATACATATAATATAATATAATTATCTTAAAAGCATTTAAGATACGATAGCATTAAAGAATATTTGGTATCTGAAGTATATTCGCAAACATTTATTACGACCCTTGGATGAATGAATAGTCACTTGCCTCTTTCTAAATAACAAGGATGGTCAGATGCTAGAGCCAACATTTGCTAGTTGAGTTGGTAATTGCTAGTCATGACTCATGACCTCAGGGTGAGGTACCGAGTTCGAGTCATGCTTGTACGCACTTCCATATAAGTATTACCATTACACATCTAGACCCCACAATCGACATAGATACGAGTCAATATGTAAACTATTGTATACCCGTTTATCATACATTTTACTTTGAACCACAATACTCAAGATAGAAGGGAGACTAGAGCTTACATATACAAGTAACCAACTACTGACTATCTAAGGTTTTGTATACACTACTATACATAACAAAAACATAACTGGAATAAGTATTACTGTAACAATATTTTTGTACACCAGTAAAAAAAAAATCAAGGTATATGGAGGGGAACACCTGGGATAGGATCTAGAGTCTTTACATCCGGTAATTCCTTTGATAAAAGCGCCTGTGCATTATAAACGGGTCAAACAAGTTGTTAACCGGCTGTAATAAATAGTTTAACGGGTCATAAGCGAGTTGGTGGGTTGGAATTACTAAACATATATATGTTTTATTTTATTCTAAATTTAAACAGCTTGATGGGTCAGCTTATTCAATTATTTTGGTTAAACAAGTCAACCCGACAGAACCTATTTATTAAAAAAGTTACGACATGATAACCCAAAGCCTGGTTATTTCGTGTAGGGTTCTTTTTGTGTTTCGGGTTGTGAAAGGAATTGGCACCCTGGCGTATACGTATTATAGAATTCAAGAACAGAATCTATACCTTAAACGATTCTACGGTTCCATCAGACTTTACCAGACTTGCAAGAACGCCTTTGCTGTCAAGATCTCCATTGTTCAACGGCACCACAAATCTATACAATAATAAACAAAAAGAGGGTAACATTATATCGATTTCCACATAATATAAACACTACTTACTTCAAATTCCATAAAGGGGTGGCGGCGCAGCTTGTTGCCCGCCTACCTACTGTAATTTATCCTTTTTTTAATGAAAAAAAAAAAATTCATGAAAGTACTTGGAATTTAGCAGCTTTGCAAGCTTAACCGCGTCTTCTTGGCCTGACACCAATGTAAAGCTCGGTAAAAGCTGCTTGATAACAGGTGTAATGACGATATCGGCCCTTTCGTTTCCAACTTTCTCCTTGTCATACACACAATGTGGCTCATAGTATAAACTTAACTCTCCTTGTGGAGAAGTGACAATGTACCTAAATCATGGAAAACAAATTTAGCTTAAAATAAGATTTTTTTCTCGGTTTTTGTTTGTCTTTCTGAAAATAATAATCATAATAACGATATGTACCCGTTTTCAGGTCGTTGCCAAGGAGGACCAAGAACTGGCCCGGCTGTAGCCCGTATTTTGACATAAGAACCGTCGCTTGTTTGAATTTCCGAGTTTTGACCAGGTTCTAAGTATATGACCTTAAAAAGAGGGATTAAATGGACCAAATATGAGATCTAAACATAAAAATTGTACATGACACTTAACTTCTAGAACTTATAAAAGTGTAGCATTGAACTTACATTGGTGAAGAGAGGATCCAAGAGAGGTTTTGCGTTCGGAGTGGATATTACTTTAAGATTTGGTAACTTCTGAGAAAGTGGTGTTAATGTCTTTAAATGGCAATGATCATCAAGGCTTTGTGTAATTAACACACAATCGATTTCAGGAAGATCGGTAAGCTGCAATAATGAGACAGATCGTTAGAGCGTTACGCCACTTTAAGAACCAAAATGAACATGACGATAAGTATAATAAGTAGCTGATCCAAGAGCTAGCGAATTCGTTTTTGGAGCAACAATATAAAAGCAAGTGAGGTATAAAAGGTCTCAACTTAAAACGGGCATAAATGTCTCAAATGACCGGGCAAGAAAATGTGGACAAAAACAGCGTAAAAGGCTAGGAGTTGTGCCAAGTCGTTACGTTACAGACCCAAATTGTTCATCTGGAGCCACGGTTTTGACTTTGTTAGATATAGACATTAATCACATTATGATTGAGTTCGTATCCTTAATAAAACGCATATATATTATGTAATCATTTTATTCAGAAATTTGTTAACTTTTCCCTTAAGGAGTGCTCTAGATCAAACTATCTCTCAAGCAAAGTGATCGGGCCAAATCTGGTTTCATATAAAGACGCTTACAAGCTATAATTGAACTAGATATGCTTACTACTATAAACATAATAAAACATAACCATTACATTGCATTGAAGAAAAGAGTAGTTCAAGGCCTTGACAAATTTACCTGGAAATTCTTCAAATATTTCTTGCTAGCATCATAAAGCAAAGGTATTCCAAAATCCAAGTTACCCACCAATATTGGGTCAACCAAAATGTTCAACCCACCCACTTCCCATAACCAACTATTGCCCTATATCAAAAGAAATACACAAGTTAGCAGAAAGCCGAATAACTGAACCATAACTGAAAACAGTGAACCAAAGCCGGTGGTTCAGTTAAGGTTATTTTATCACTGATTTTTATGTTCTAGTTAAGGCTATATGTACGAGGGCGTTTGGGATTAAGTTTGGAAATGTCTTACTGACTTATTAGCTTTTTGAAAAAGTCAATAAGTCATCAAAAAGCCACGTTCTTGTGGCTTTTGGAAATGGCTTAAATCAACAAGCCGTTTCGAAACACAATCCCAAACACCCTATAACCGAATTTACCGAACCGACATCAAAACCAACCTTTGTGTTTACATATGTCTAAAAAGTTTTGTAATTTTTTTTTATAAAAAACACATTACTCTCTTTTATGAATCAAAAGGGCTGCTAATATAGTATTAGATCAAAGATATAACTGGATTTATCAACTGAAATTAGCTTGAACCCACCCACATCAAATTCAGACTCAGACTGAATTAACCAAACCATATTAATCAAAAACCAAATTAACTTAACCATTTATAACGGAAACTGATCGACTATGAGTCTATGAAAATCTTTAACCAAAAAAATAGGTTATAGGTTCGCTTTTATTCCATAACCAACCCGACCGATGTTCACAGCTCACCCTGCACAAGTTTTCAAGTAAAATAAAGAAACTAAACAAACAACCATCAAGATCAAAACTTTAACAAAGCCAGACCTCTAAGTAAGTTAGCTTGAATGCATCAGTGCCTGAAGCGCTCGGTTCGGCAACTTTCTCTTCAGAAACTAAAGCAGAAACAATCCTACACAGCCACAAAGTTTAAAGCTTTAAACTTCCAAATTTCACTACTAAAATCAACTTTAGTACCAACTCAACAAGGGGTGCAAACGAGCAGGTTGATCAGGCTCAAGCTCGGCTCGGTTCACGCTTCGTTTTCATAGCTCGAGCACAGCTCGTTGGTAGTTTCTAAAAGCTCAAGCTCCGCTCATGTATTATCAGTTAACATATTAAGGTCTTGAGCTCAAGCTTATTTTTTGGTTCGGGCTCGGCTCATTTACTAAACAACTTTAAAACTTAGGGTAATATTATTAAATATTAATATATTAATAAAACTAACATTACACTAAGCTCTAAGGTTGATAAAACCAGCTTCACATGCTACGCATGAACTCGGGCCTAATAAATAAATGAGCTATTTTTTAGCTCTGGCTCGTTAAGAGTGGGCTCGTTTTGAGCAAGCCAATCTAGAGTAGCTCGCGAGCCGCTCGACTCATTTGCACCCCATCAACCCATAATCTAAATCATCATAAACACTTCACTATTTGCACCAGTACTTAATTACAAAACCATAAATTAACAATATAGTCACATAAATTTAGAATTAACAGTACCTTCTGTTCAGTAGCTTGTGAGATTTGGATATGGTAACAGATGGATACTTTTTAGTGGAGGGCAAATGGGTGTTGGAGATTAATGGTGTAAATTGTTGGGTTGATGTTGGTTTGGTTAATTTATGAGGGAATTGAGGAAGATGGATACAGTGGACAGCCATCATAATAATAATAATAATAATCTTGATGAATGTAGAAACAGAGTAACTGAATTGGTTAATGAATTTTAAAAAACAGGGGAAACGATGAATTTTGTTGGTGGGTATGCGTGGATTGTTGAGAACCACCACCTCTGTGATTGTGTGGCTCGTATTCAGGGGCGGATTTATAGCCATGGGATCGGGTTCCCAGGAACCCAGTGGGTTCGTAAATTATAGTGTTAATATATATAGAAAACTGGGTAGGAACCCATAAGATTTTACTTGAGGAACCCATTACCAAAAGTCAAGAGTGCTCTAGTGGTTGAAACCCCTCCTTAAGACAAACAACATCCAGGTTCGAATCTTGATTCCAGCGAGTTTTTTTTTCCTTTTTTTTTGTTTTTCTTTTTTTTTTTGGTCAAAGATAGGGTTATACCCAAACCTACTCCTCTTCTTCTATTTTTCACATCCGCCCCCATTCACCTTTCTTTCAACATTTGAAGTGTAAAACCTAAACAATGAAACACAAAAACAAAAGAAATCGGCCTTCTCCTTCAACAGCAACCATCCCTTCCTCCGCCCCTGCCGCCTCCTCCGCCCCTGCTCCGCCTATACTCCGACCAGGTACTTTTTTTCGCTTTTTTTTGGTTTGATGTTCAGTGTTTGGATTTAGAGAAAATTAAGAATTGTGAATCAGCTTGAATGGATTTGAACATTTGACTTTTGAGGCCTATTGTCCAGTTAAGTATTTCGACTTTTGATACTTACAAACGAAAAGGATTTTGGTCATTTTACAATTAATTAAAACTAGTCTAAGTCCTTTTCATTGAACATTTGAGACTTACAATTACATCACTGTTTCTTCACTAGTTAATTAATTTATGATGAAATGAGTGAAGAATTGTTATAATTACGCCACTGTTTCTTCACTAGTTAATATATAGGAAAGGTAATTAGTTTATGTTATTTGTTATTGAAAGGTAATTAGATCGTTTTAATGAGGTAACCACTGAACTGCTAACGTGTATGAGTTCTTTGAGCCCGTGTCATAATTTTAGTGCCTTCAATAAACTGAACTTGCTAAAGTTGGCTGAGATGTATCCGTCTGATTTTACTTTGGATGAAAAAGACAAGCTTATGTATGAACTTAGCCACTACATTATTAATTTGAAAGAGGATAGTCGGTTTGACAACCTGGACGGGGTAAGTGATCTTGCCAAAATGATGGTAGAAACAAGAAAACATATTGATTATCAGTTGGTCTATCGTTTAATAAAATTGTCACTAGTTTTACCAGTTGCAACGGCTAGTGTTGAAAGATGTTTTTCTTCAATGAAGTATGTGAAGACGGAATTGCGTAATAAGATGGGTGATGGATACTTGAACGACACTTGCATTTGTTACGTTGAAAGAGAGTTACTACAACAAGTTACGATCGAGAATGTAATGCAACGCTTTCAAAAGATGAAAACTCGTAGGGAACAACTATAGGTATGTTTTTTTATCCTTAAAGACAGTCGTATTTATATTATGTGCTTTAAATTTCTAATGCCAATGTTTTTTTCATTATTACATCGTATTTTTTTATGTGATGAACCTTATCCGACCCGAACCAGAAAACCGACCCGAACCCTTGAACCGAGCCGAAATTTTTATGTTTAGTCATATGAAATTGAAACACCTAAAAAAAGGAACCCAGTGAAAAAAATTCCTGGATCCGCCACTGCTCGTATTGGTACAATTGTTCGAACATGGTAACAAATTTATTTTCTGTTTTCTCACTTGAAATATTTATTAATTAAACAAACAGGTGTTAGTTGGCCTGCACTTCGGTACAGGCGTGATTGTTGTGCATGCATGTTTAGTAGTATGCTTTATTTGAAGTCAAAGTTAGAAAAAATGTGTCAATACTTAGCTAAAAGATGTTGCGGCGGTTGTGGCGGCAATGCAACTTTAAAAAAGTTGGGTGGTCAAAGTTTAAAATCCTAAAAGCTAAAAGTTTGGTGGTCAAAGTTTGAAATCCTAAAAGCTAAAAGTTTGGTGGTCAAATTGGAAGAAAATAAAGTACATAAGTTAGTGGTCAAAGTGCAATGTACGTTTAAAAAAGTTGGGTGATCAAAGTTTGAAATCTTAAAAGCTAAAAGTTTGGTGGTCAAAGTTTGAAATCCTAAAAGCTAAAAGTTTTGTGGTCAAATTAAAGTTAGTAAGAAAGTTAGTGGCTAATATATATATATAGGTAGAGGATCCGGTAGGAAAATTATTTTGTTTAGGAAGTGTAGGAAGTATTTTCAACCATTAGATCAAATCTAATTAAATCTTTAGATGAAGGGCATTATAGACTTTTTGTTTATTTTTTTATTTATTACAAACCCACTAAATTAGCAACTAACATCTAGATATTTATGAAGATTAATCATCCTAAATTAACTAATTATTCATTATTTTTCATAAGAATCATAAGATATCCATATCAAATAAGTTGATGAATACCCAAAAACTTGTTCGATTCTTCAAACATATAACCGTCTCTATCACTTGTTCGATTATTCAAGCCATGACAGAAGGTTAACATCAGGAGTGTTTTATAATGAAAGAGAAACTAGTATGCATTAATAAGGAGTGTTTTATAATATCATCGGGAGTGTTTTATAATAACATCAAGAGTGTTTTATAACGAATCAGTAGTGCTTTATACGAATCAGTAGTGTTTTAAAAACGAATCATGAGTGTTTTTTAACAGATATGAATCATGTTTAGTAAAAAAAAACACTATTATTCGGTTAGATCAACAAAAAAAAAAAACTATTACTTTAAACCCACTATTATAAAAGATGAAGAATAACCGGTGCAAAGAAGGTTTTGTGGTTCTATTTGTTTTTTTTTTCTTTTTGGAAGATGAACAAGTTTGAATGTATGAGAGAAATTATAATCATTAATAAAATTAAGATTAAAATTAAGATGAGAGAGAGGAGCATGATTTAAGGGTGAGAGTCAAATGGTTTCTTTATTAAAATACAAGAAAATGGCATTACTACCCTCATTTAAAACACTTATTGGACCATCCTACCCTTAATTATTAAAATATAATTAGTAGAATCTTAACAAACCCAAACTTCTAATCTTAACCATCTATTTCTAGATCCAATGGTTGAAAACACTTCCTACACTTCTTACACAAATCAATTTTCCTACAGGAACCTTACCCTATATATATATATATATATATATATATATATATATATATATATTAAAACGACACTGCTACAGTGTCGTTGTTTTAATATATATGTATGTATATTTATTAGTGGAAAATAGTTTTTAAAATAATATAATACTAGTTTATTCCACCGGGATAGACAATTTAACATTAAGAGATAAAATGTGTATACTTCAAAAGGAATAGGCCGTTACTTCGCATTTTTTTTATTTTTTTTTGTAAAGGATCAACACTTAATAACTTATTTAACCCACATCTAATTCTACATGTGCACCTTTCACTCGAGTGAAATCTTTGTACAACTATGTCACTTCCTCAAGACATTCTAAAGTTGCTATGTAAAACTGAAATAAAAAACAACCAAATTGATATCAAATGATATGTCATTAGAGGTGTCAATCGTGTTGAGTTGATGGGTTGACAGGTTTACGGGTTGCAGGTTAGCAGGTTGATGGGTTGAAATGTGCAACTCGAACCCGACCCATATTACTATTCTTGTAAAAGATTTCATTCCTAACTCGACCTACATAAATCCGGGTCAAACCGAACACAACCCGTTTAACATATTTCTATTATTATTATTATTATTATTATTATTATTATTATTATTATTATCTATACTACATTATAAAGGAGGATGCATGGACAAATATGTCTAAATTGTCCAAAGTTAACATGATATACCAATGATTTCTTTACAATTTTCTAAATTTGACCACTTTTCTTCCCTAAATGTCTCTAGAAGATAATCAATGGATATTTAATGCATAAAACCTTCTAATTATTATATTCAAACAACTTTATTGTTATTAACATAACATAATCTTCATAAACATATTTGGCACCTTCATGATTTAATAATAAATTTCAATCATAGACAAAAAGTGAGTTGTGCCAAAGCAGACCGCACGACCCACATCACTAAGTTACTCGTCTTTACCTCATACTGAACCACACGAAAGACCCATTTTGCCATCAATTAGCACATTACGGTGATAGCTCGTCAGCAATGCATCTTGCAACTTCAAAACCCTGCTTATGTGATTTTAAAGCATTTGAGAAGGGTATCAAACAAAATTAAGTAATTACTACATTTTATTAAAAAAATTGCAATTTTATATAAAAAAATTATATATAACAAAATTATATAAAAAAGTATCTACACATACAAATATATATCTGAAGAAACAATAAGCGTATCAGGGGCTAAGACTAATCCCCGAGTGGTTAACACCTTTGTTTTCCAAGAGTTATCCTTTACCCAAACTGTTAGTTAAGAAAGTAAGTGTGTGTGTGTGTGTGTTGAAAGTAAGAACACGAGAATGTAAGTGGTTCGGTCGTTAATGACCTAAGTCCACTGTCAAGAGTCGAGAGTCTATTACTTTGGAGAATACAAAGTGTTTACAAGAATATTGCTAATCTAGCTCTTGAGTACAAGTGATGATTTTCGGATCCTTTGTAAAGGAGTTGAGGTCTTCTATTTATAGGAGACGTCGTGGGCCTAGTGAAACGGCCCATGAGAAGCACTTCTGATCTGGACTTGGTGTGACCGGCCCAGTAAAATGGCGGGAAACAATGGACCATGCTTGCTGACGTCACGAGTGGTTGACCAGCTCTGCAAAGATGACACATGGCACCCTCTGATAGGGCGCCGGCGGCATGCTGATCTGACACGGTATGGTTGACTTACCTGCTGGCATCTGACGTGACGTCTTACAGCAGGTAAGCATGTCTTATGAGTACTGTAAACGGCAGCATGGTGGAAGCATGGGGGCAGTCAAGTCGTTGTGCATGTCAGCGGTGGTTGGACTGACTTTAACATGTGTCGCCATATGGTTGGCGCGTACTATGGCCCGTATCTGAGTGAATCTTCTTAATCCTTGATCTTCCGTACCTCATACCAAAAGCTGGTGATGAATGAATATTCTGCGCGTGCGCACACGCGCTTCTACTCTCTTAAAGTGTTGATGTGGATAAGGTTGGACCACATGCAGATTAACCCCTCACGCGGAGTAAGTTCCGTCAGAAGGTTCCGCGGACTGGGATGTTCCTTGGCGCTGGCATCAGTTTGCACCAGGATTGCTGTTAAGAGGGATAGGGATGCCGCCTCCGCGAGGATTTGGCTCCCTATCCCTTCAATATCTATACACCTTAAAAAGATTGTAAGAATCAATAAGTCGAACTTTACGTAAAAAAATAATTGTCATAAAAAAAGTGTGTGCATGTTTCTGCTGCAATTAAAAGAGGCGTATTTATTTTAAACACCCTACATTTGTATTCGTTCCAATTCAATTTGTATCTGAACTCTTGGTGGGTGATCTAAAGTTTGTTTGGATCGGTTCGTACACACGTTTCTGCTGCAATTAAAACTTTAAGTATAGGTGCACGAAACCCCAACGACCTATATAACATTATAAAACCAACATATATAGGTCCTCAAACAACAACGAATCCTGGAGCACACCCGAGTTTTCTATTACAGTGTGGTTACTCCGGCTTTGGTGCGGAGGCCACAACGGAATGCTCCTTAGGGACTAGCTTTCGGCTGGAAATTTTCTCGGGGAGCGCCTGGCCCCTTTCGGATGCCTCGCCCAAGGGGGGCTGATGGGCCCGCCAGTCCTACTCCGGACTTCGTGGGTGCGATCCTCTCGCCTGTTGGAGTCAATCACCGTTCAAAAAAAAAAAAAACAACATATAGACATGAATAAATGAAAACAATGACATGCAAAGACCAAGAAAATATAGGCCCTTAAACACGACTCACTACATATTTAATTATTTATCATCCCAAAAAGTCCTTAACATCAATTCTACGTCTCTACTAACTCTTATCATGGTTACTTTCAGAGGCGGAGCCAGGATTTCATGATAAGGGGGGCTTAGATTATTGGAGTGAGCATTAAGGGGGGCTTGATACAATTTTATTGAATTTTAACCTTAAAAACAGAGGGGCTTGATACAATTTTCTCGAATTTTTACCTTAAAAACTTAACAAATTTGGGCCATTGGGGGGGGCTTGATACCCCGCAGTCCCCCCCTAACTCCGCCTCTGGTTACTTTCCAGAGGTGTAATTCTTGGAATTATGTTTAATCGCTCATTCCAAGTCAAATTGGACTTGCCTCTACCCCTCACCCCCTCTGCAATGAAGGGTTCAACTACTCTAACTGGTGTTAACGTTGACCTCCTCGTCGCATGCACAAACCATCTTAATATTCTCTCGTTTATCTTTTCCTATATACTAACCACTCTAACATTTTCCTAAAATCCTCATTTCTTATCCGATCTAACCTTTTGTGCCCACATCCTAAGAGTTGAGGTATATACAATCATAAAAAACCAGATAGAAGGTCAAGTCAGCGAGTGTGATCAACCAGTGGATTTCATGCATAAGCATGTATGGATGTATGAACAATGTGTAGTTTGTAAGAGAGAAATAGATAACAAACAATGTAAAAGAAAGAAAAAAACTCTAAATATAATATGACAATTGGTGAAAGCTACAATAGAAACAAACCAGCTCAACCTCTCGCCACCACAACACTACCCTTTACCATCCACCAACCACCACCATATCAACCATCGCTGCTTCATCGTCGTCTGAAACCCGAGCATCCTAGTGAAGGAACAAGATAACACAAACGAATTTGCAAGGTCAAAAAGCGCGTAAACAATGACTGCTTTGCCACTATGAAAATCTATATCTTCAGTTTAAGACTTCTTTCCCTTCTTGCAGGACAATAAGGTATGCAAGTTGCTATCTTTTTCCCTTGTAGCAACGGCAAATGATCATCACATGGTACTTTTTCACTCCACACAAAATCATTTTCATGCTCATATTTTCTTAGTTGCTCGGTCAAAGCATTGATATCTTGTTTAATAACCGTTCGCCATGATTCCAAGCCTCCCACATTCTTCTGTAGTTTACTATTTAAAGCGCGTTTAAGGAGCCCTATTGCAGTTCCAATTTGCCCGTCGGTTTTTACACCTTGTGCCATGTACTTGTAACTTCTTAACATGTTTAGAGCTTTAAAACATGAGATGTAATCCTACACAAATAATATAACCAATGAGACCCACAAAATGTTTAATAAAAAAAATATCAATCATACAAACCATCAAGCTAGGTGAGATATCTTTGCATTCTTTGGCTGCTGTTGAATAAAAACTCGCGGCCTCGTCGAGTAACTCCACAACACCATAATGCAGCTTTGATATAAGCCCATCAGCGGTTCTTTTCTCTTCAGCCTTCTTTATAGTTACCACCTACATTTTTTAAAATTCTTTTAGTTACTATCATATGAAAAACTTAAGAAACGATTTAAAAGCGCATAAAGATGAATCTTGAACCCTGACCTGAGCCTCGGCCAAGCAAATCAAGCTCATAACCGATGAAATCGACGATGTGGCTTCTGGTGGTCCATGGGAAACTTTTAAAAAGTGGAGAACATCATGACCCAGATAGTGATAAACCCCTGCCGCTTTTCTAAACAGAGTCGCTGATTGTACTAAATCTGTAACAATTTAGAAAAGATCAAACATATTAACTTATTGATATTAATAACAATATATGGGCAAGTTGTTTAAAAAGTAAGGAACTTTGATCTAATTTCTGTTTTGAGTAACACTCTTTATTTAGAAAAGATCAAACAAAACTTTCGCATTTTGTTTTAATATAATAAAATTACAAGAAAAAAAAAACTAAAACTTCAAGAGAAAATTACCAAAATAAACATTTGACCAACAAAAATTACCAAAATAAACATCTACTGCGTCTAAACAACAGGGACGTCCTACTTGTTGCGTCTACCAATCAGACGATTACACGTGTAAAGTCTCGAGACGCTTTAATTTTTAAGGTCTCTGCGTCTAACCTTTAGACGCGAGGCTGTTGTTTAGACGCAAAAAGGATCACTAAACAAAGTTTTCGCGTCTAAAGAATAGGTGCTCATTTTTGCGTCTAAACAACAGCCTCACGTCTAAAGGTTAGACGCAGAGACCTTAAAAATTGAAGCGTCTGGAGACTTTACACGTGTAATCGTCTGATTGGTAGACGCAAAAAGTAGCTCGTCGCTGTTGTTTAGACGCAGTAGATGTTTATTTTGGTAATTTTTGTTGGTCAAATGTTTATTTTGGTAATTTTCTCAAACTTCAAAACTTTCAAAAAGTTTTCTCTAAGGTAAATAAATAATCTTCTACGTTAACTGGTTTTATACAATTTGGCTAATGAAGAATTAAAAGAACGAGTCTTTTCAAGAAATTATTTTCTACCTGTGACTAGAACCTGGGAAGCCCATTCTCGAAGCAACGAGCCATAAAAGAACAAGACGAATCCAAGCTCAAACCGTAGGTTATCAATCTGAAAGAACTTTGGGCCCATGATGTTCAATGAGCATGAAGAACTGAGAGGACTAGTCCACCTTATTTTAAGATTTGAAGTCCATCGAATCACCCGTGGATCGTTACCAAGTAAATCAATATGTTGAATCAGGTTCTCCAGTAATGGCAAATATAGTTCTAGCTTTTGGATATCCTGAAAATATATACATATATCATGTCACGAATTTATTAAAAACTATAAAACTAATTTCCAAAATATATATTACCTGTTCACATTCAGAATTCGGTCTTGAAATGGAGTTGTTTTTATTAATTGATTCAACATTCACACGCTTAGAACTTAATTCTTTTAGCTGTTCAAGAGTGGCCGAATCCTCAGCACAGAATACTGCTTCAAACACAATCTGTAAGAATCGAGCTTGTGTTAATTAACCAATTCTTCAACGGTTTTCAAAATGAGAGTTTGGTGCACAAGAACAAGACACATAAAAGGTCAGGTTTAGGGTTGTCATATCTAACTTGTTCAGTTGACTTTTTAAACCTATTAACTAAACATGCAATTTCTGTGTCTACCCGCCAAACAGGCCAAAACGTCAACCCATTTTGCCCATACATACGTATGGTGTTAGCGTTCAACGATTCAACCCACCATCCTGACACAATTTACACCGTTGCAACAAATTCCACGAAGCATAAAACTTAAAGCACTCAAAAGATGAATAAAAACTAATCATGTGGCTTAATAATAACAATGCATGTAAATCATAATAAAACACATTTTCTTAAAGTATTGTGCAATCAGATATGACCCACGTAAATTATTTAAAAAGATTACCTTTTTGGTTCTAAGCTTTGTAGGATCTTTGAATGGCAGCATTCTGGACTGGAACCAACAATAGGTTCAGTAAGTATTTGGTGATTAGATGAGGTGGGCATTGATTAAATTAGAGTTTGTTGATAAATTATTGTTTCTTTATGATTCACGTGATCAGAAGGCTGGGTTCCCGCGAATTATTAGGGAAGATTAGATCACTTTTTAAATTTTAATTTAAAAAAAGTTGATTCTTTATGATAGATAAAATGATATAACTACATCCTTTATTTAAGGGATAATCACCAAAGTAGAGAATTGACCAACCAAATTTATCAAAATAAAAATCTGATGCGTCTAAACATTAGAGACCGGCCACTTTTTTGCGTCTACCAATCAGATGATTACACGTGTAAAGTCTTCAGACGCTTTAATTTTTAAGGTCCTTTCGTTTAAACTTTAGACGCGAGACTGTTATTTAGATGCAAAAGGGCTAACATAGTCTTTAGAAGCGAAGAACTTTGTGAATTTTTTGCATAAATGGGTGATTTACAATGGGGTAGAGTGTTTCTAGGTGGCTAAGTAGGAAAAAAGTGTAAATAGGTATGTCGTTGAACCATATAGCGACCTTGAACAATCTTAAATCAAGGTCGTTGAACCAATGAGCGACCTTCAAAGAATGTTGTAGACTCGATGCGCGACCTTGAATGAAGATCATATATCAAATCAGCGACCTTCATAGGTCGCTGATTCAATCCTTGATCTTCTTTCAAGGTCACTAACCGATACCATGACCTTCAATTATCGGTCGTGTGTGTGTGTATATATATATATGGTAAATGTCCGATGAATGTTGCCATTCACACAAAAAAAAAATGCTCCCAATAAAAAAATGAGTGTTTACAAGTTAGGAGTGTTACGAATACGTGGTTTTGATATTATACGGGTGTATATGAGGAAAAAATTCGTGGCGTTTCATAAGTTTGAAATGAAAATCGTGTTGGAGGGTATGTTACACCTGCACGTGGAGTAACATTTGTAGAATGCAACGCAGGTCAAGTAGTTTATAATATGGAAGTGGTGGTTTGCTTAGGTGATCAGCCTCATTCATGTTTCGCACCTTCGATCTACCGTTTTGTTGAAGAATGGTAATCGACATGGGTAGGGCTGGTACCTATGCCTGCCGAGGAGGGCGGCGTGATCAATGTAGGCGTGTATGGCTAGCTTTTGTTGGCGGAGATATCATGCGTGAGGATTGCCTCCCATCGCTAGCCATAGAGAGTTAATTAACGAAGCCTGGAGATATTGGTTGAGGATGCCCTTGGTGTGCAAGGAATGCTAATACCTCATCAACATCCGCTTATAAAGTTGAAAATGGTGTTCTCGGAAAAAGCGTCATTGGATCGATGTTACATCTGCATGGAAAGTTAATGATTCTTGAGAGGCGATGTGTCTCCGGGATCAATTGCATGGAGAACTAATTAATGTAGCCTGCAATTCTAAATGTTGCACGCGATAGTTTTATCAAAGCTAGTTTTTTAAGATGAAACTTGACCAATGCATTTGGAAATGCTGCATGTTGTTACCCTGTTGCTACTGCTACCAGGGTAACCATAGATATGGAAGTCATGCCAAAGAACACTTTGATTCTAGGGAGGATGCATGATCCTGCATCATCTCGAATGGTTGCAGGTGTGGTAGTATATGACTTTCCGTCAAACACAAACACATCCTTCCCAAACGAGACAATTTTCCTGATCACACGAACTGGTTATTTTCGTCAACTTTGCCGGTTAATCCTCCCTGTTATTTTGGATCGATGTTACATCTGCTACTCACACTCGTGTGTAAGGAAGACCGGACTCCATTATTAAAAATGGTGTCCGAAATAACATTAACACATGCGCTTTCACCTGGAGAGACTGCAGGTTTTGTACAGTTGCTGGCGGCGGTTGGAGTTGGAATGGGTATTGTTCTTGGAAAAATCTTAAGTTCAAGTGGTTTAAAACCGTCTCACCTAAATATTCAAGCCATTCATACGGCAAATAATCATCTGCTTTGCCGGTTAGTAAGACCGGACTCACACTCTCCCCTTTCTTTTGGATCGATGTTACATCTACTACTTACACTCGCGTGTTAGGAAGACCGGACTCCATTAAAAATGGTGTTCTGAATAGTATTGGAGGGGTGATGTTCCCAACAAGTCGCTCTCCCATAAGCAATGCGATGTGCTGCAATGTTGAAATGCTGCACGGATCGATGTTACATCTGCTACTCACAAATGGTGTTATAAATAGTATGGTGTTCTAAATATACATACAACTCAAATAAAATCCAAATATTAATATTACATCAAACTCTCATTTTTTTATTAAATACAAAGATTACATTAAAGTGTCTTCCCTACGTCGCTGACGACGCGAGTTTAAGTAGCAGATGTAATATCGATCCAAAAGATCAAAGTAAAGTGAACAACTGTGGGGTGTTTCTTCCAAAGATAAAAGACGTTGACGACTGTGTAAATTCCTGAATGATTTCCCTAAACCGTTGACAACGTTGTTGAAAATAGAAGATAAAAAATAACAGCGGGTCCCATTCCTATCCATGGCTTCAGAATGCGAAGGACAGGTTTGTATCTCTCCATTAACTATCCATGACATAGACCTTAGAAGGCACGCCACAGGTCCAATATTATTAAATCTCTTAGCAGATGTAACATCGATCAAATGATCACAACAGTGTGCTTTTTCCGAGAACACCAATTCGAAGTTTCTACAGGTTGACTCGAAGTTGTTCGGTGATGTTGAAGATTTCACGGAAGAAACATCACTTGGTTCCAACCGGGGATGACGTGGCATGGTGAACAGGTTTTGTGTGAGAGCACTATCAAATACAGCCAAGTGCTTCTTTATACAGAATCCGAAGGACAAATGGAGTGAAGAGAGCACTTTCCCTAACATGGATTCAGAATCCGACGGAAAATTTTGTTATCTCCATGCAGATGTAACAACGATTCAACGAGCACCACTGACGTTGCACAATCATTTGAAGGTCGAAGCTGCAGAATTTTCCCTTCAACAAGAGCAATGGGATGACCCAAATGGTAGCCAAAGGGACTTTTCTCCAACCTTGGGGCACTACAGCAATAATATATTTCAAATCACTTGACCTGCGTTGCATTCTACACGTGTTACTCCATGTGCAGATGTAATATCGATCCAAGTGATTTCATGCAGATGTAACACCGATCCAACAACACTAAAAAACCATAGCCTGCATACAACCTTTTTTAAGTTGTCAAACGCCACCATTTTTTCTTCTTCTTCTTCTTCTTCATATACTAGGTACAAGAACACGTTGTATACAAAACAATCAAAAAGCATTATATTAGGATGTATATTTAGAGCATGTATGGGAAAATTATGTACATGTGAGGGGCAAGTCGATCGATATATGTTGCTAATATATATAGATGAAAGATAAATCAAGATCGCTGATCGTATTATAGAATTCATATGAAGGTCGTTGATTGAGATCAAGAGCTTAATCCAAGGTAACACAATGAATCAACAACCTTGAAAGAAGATCAAGGATTGAATTAGCGACCTATGAAGGTCGCTCATTTGATCTATGATCTTCATTCAAGGTCGCACATCGGGTCTACAACATTCTTTGAAGGTCACTCATCGGTTCAGCGACCTTGATTTAAGATTGTTCAAGGTCGCTATATTGTTCAGCGACATACCTATTTGCACTTTTTTCCTACTTAGCCACCTAGAAACACTATATCTCATTGTAAATCACTCATTCATGCAAAAAATTCAAACTTTGTTTAGACGCATCCTTCCACAGCCTCGCGTCTAAATTTGATTAGTAGACACAAAGGAGCAGCTGGTCCCTAATGTTTAGACGAATCAGGTGTTTATTTTAGTAAATTTGATTGTTCAACTATCTATTTTGGTGATTATCCCTTTTATTTTTTATCAGAGTTTATCATAAGCACAGAACATATCATATATATTTCATCACAGCTTTATATACAAAAAGAATTTATCAATCAAATTTATAACTTTATATTCATCCCTGAATCCTAATTCCTCCATAATTAACAGTGTTCTTCCTAGGTTTATTCCGTCGTCGTCTTCTCGACTTGCCGGCTGCAGCCGCCACTCGAGGTATAAACACCCCTGTCCCAGAACCACCGTTACTCGCCCACAACCTCTCCATCCAACCAGGCACCTCCACACCCTTCCAACTCTCCGACCAGCTATAAGAAACTACACCAATATTATGGCGAACCACCGATCTCTTTTGAAACTCTGACGCACCCTTTACGTCTTTCCTTGCATGCGTTTCATCCTCATCGTCCATGAGCATCAATATCTGCCGTGTAAGCTCCACGTAAAACGCGGTATCTTCAACGTCGGGTGAGTACTCTATGTTCATGATTGTTGGATTTAGATTGAGAAAATGATATGAATAATATTAGATGGTAAATCTGTGTGTGTGTGTGTGTGTGTGTATATATATATATATATATATATATATATTAGTGATGGCATGGAATCATAGAAATGAATAAATCTTGATTGGGGACAAGGTCAACGAACGCAAGGATAATATCCAGGAATATGTCTGTATTCGATCTTGCATGGAATCCACTTGAAAGGATCAAAAGAAAGGGAGTAGAAACAAATCATCGGTCAAAGATGACAAGTGCATAGGTGTGAGTCAAAGGTGTGAACCGCACAGACCGCACACCGCATACGAGGATAGGTGGAAGTCGGCCCGCATGGAAACTACTTAAAAAAAATGGATCATTCAAACAATTTTTTTTTTCTTTACACATTTGATCATGTATGCATACCAAATTTAATACACAAATTTACATCTAGTGTGTATATATATAGGATTATGAATTCTTTGGAAATCCTACTTTCCATGTAATTTTTTTAACCATTTTTTTAAAAAACAACATAGATGAATATCTAAGGGGGACGGGGCGCTACCAGGATTGGTCACGGGTACCCCACTATCAGCACGGTAACACCGTCGCCACCTGACGAGGTAGGGCCCAGTTTAACCAAGCTGGCCCATACCTACAACACGTCATATGGCCCAATGGGTAAGGCCCAATGGCCACACGCAATCCGGCATTGATTAATAACGAACATTTTCTAGAAGGAAGTAAAGGGGTAAAGCATAACTGCCAGCCCGATAAATATGAATATAAGCGATATGGCTTATCTCCAAGAAAAGTGGAGCAACCAAAGAGAAGAGGGCGGTTACGCATCATAGGAGGTTAAGAACTCCTCTATTATAAATAGGGACGCAGGTAGATTTTATAATTCATTCACAAATACTTCATACTTTTTACAATCGCTTAAAAGCCATACTTATTCTCACGCCGGAGGGTGGTCACTGGAAAACCCCCAATCCTGTGACGAGTCCTAACGGTGTTCTGTTTTGTAGCTAAACAGGTCCCGTTCAATCAGGTCAGAAGAAGTTCTTTGTCTCATCCCGAAGACCAGTTCCCCACAGGTACTTGTTTCTTCATTGGCGCCATCCGTGGGACGGAAACTAGACAAAGGATCATTCTTTTTCACCTGACAGAATGGCATCGCAGTCGAATCCTCAGTTCACAGCACAAACCAACATGTCCCAAAACCCACCGGTAACTACTGAAGAAGAAGATCACATCTCTGAGGAATCGGTGGATGAAGAGATAGAGATGGAGCCTCCGGGTTTCCCTCCTAGAGAGCAACATAACGAAAGCGCGGCAGCCCAAGAAAGACCTTCAGGGAATCCGACGGCGAGGTTAAACCCTACGGCGCCACCTTTCCCGTCACCAATCCCTACGGCAACTTATACCAGCCCCATTGTGCATACCACGATGGGTGGAAGGTCACGCCCTCCCACGTCCTCCATGCCTTGGACGACGGCTGCGGCCACACTCCCGCTATTCTCGGCGGCCATGACAGCGTCGATGATGTCATCACCAAGGGCGACCATCATGAACCCAGCATATGCACCTTATACTCCCGTGACGCCAGGGAACCAACCATATATGCCATATTACCCCATGCACCCCTACGGTTACATGTATCAACCGACAGGCGCTAGTCCATACTCTTACCCCTATCCATATATGTATCCTCCGGTGGCACCCATGACAGGATGGGGAGGACTAGCCCCTTCAGCTACTCAGGCCCCGGGGACGCGCCTGGATGAGGTTCGAACCAGGCTAACTTATGATGCAACATCCGCGGACCCGTTGGCACTCCCGGCAGAAATTGGTCAGGTACAGCAGCACGCGAACAGTCAACGCCCGGTACGACCCGTTCAGTTGGAAAGACGGGAAGAAAGGAATGAAAGAGAAAGTCCCGGTGATGAAGAAGAAGATGATCTCACTAAACCATACCGTCCACCGGCTATGGTCACTTATTAAAAGCTGGCACCAAGAATCGCCAATGCACCGCTCCCGAAGAATCTGAAGCTGTCCTCTACTGTGGGAAAGTACGACGGGACAGGGGATCCGGATGACCATCTGAGCATCTTTGAAGCTGCAGGACGTTCCAAGGATTGGCCCATGCAAGCGTTCTGCCATATGTTCATACAAACTTTGGTCGGGGCAGCCAGAGTCTGGTGGGACAGTTTACCCCCCGGATCCATTGCGAATTGGAGAGAAATCGTGCAAGGATTCTCCCAGCAATTCAGTCAGCAGAAGAGACATACAAAATACAGAGACGAAGTTATGCATATTCGACAACGAGATAATGAAACGGTAGAAAGCTTTATCGTAAGGTTCAATAGAGAGAGATTGCAGATCCCGGGTCTCACCGAAGAATTGGCATGCACGGCATTCACCATGGGAGTAAACGACGACGGCCTGTTAAGAAAACTACACGGCCCGAAAGGATACCCCCAGACTATGGATGAAATGATGACCATAGCAAAGGCATATGTGAAACAAGAAAAATCTATAGCCATGAACCATGCAGTACGAAAGAAGCAAGAAGCCGCTAAAGTTTCTGATTCCCACGATAACAAGGACCACCGAGGTGGTCGAAATCGAGGAAGAACCGAGTCGTCTAGCCAACCTTATTCCAGGAACGACAGGAAAGAGGACAGGCGGGATGATCGCCGGAGATCTGACAGGCCTCGCGACACCTTCACAGGTAAAGGGGAGAGCCAATCAAGGCCCAGGCAAGAATACCCTGATCTGACAAAAACGCCGTCCCAAATTCTAGAGTCTGAAGATTTGAGGCTCAATGCCCCGAAGCCACTCAAAGACTCACCGTCACAGGACAAGTCCAAGTACTGTTCCTACCATAAAGGCGCCGGGCATGACACGGACGATTGTTTCCAATTGAGAAGACAAATTGAGTACTTCGTCAAATCTGGAAAACTGGCTCACCTACTGAAGGACGTAAAGCCAGGACCCTCATCCGGAGGTGGCGACAAGGCCTCAGGTAAAAAACCGTGGGAAATCAACATGGTCCGAGTAGAATCCAGGTTCAGCAAGAAACGAACGTTTGAGCGCTTCGAGCCGTGGATGGAAGCGGTCATGACGGTTTCGCCGCATTACAAAGTGTTAAGTATGGAAGCCCTGGTAATAGCTGCCGCCGTCGGCGACTACAGCATGAGAAGAATACTCGTAGATACTGGAAGCTCCGAAGATTTAATATACGAGCCCTGTTTTCGAAGAATGCGGCCAGAGGACCAGAAAATGTTAGAACCAGCTCGCGGCCCGGTAAGAGGATTCACATGTGAAAGTGTAGAGCCCTTGGGACAGCTCACGTTCCCGGTCACCATAGGGGACGGCCGCAGAGAAAGAACCATACTTGTTACCTTCCTGGTGATTCCAGCAAATTCGCAGTACAATATGATCATCGGCCGCTACACATTGGGCCGAATAGACGCTTTGGTCTCAACGGCTAGAGGGTTTCTGATGTTCCCGACCCCCCAAGGGGTAGCAACCGTGTCAGGCGACAAAGTTTGTTCAACAATCGAGCAGATGCCGTGCCACCAAGCTCCCTCGGGTCTCAGGGATCCGGAAAGATGGGTGCTGAATGCCAAACACCCAGAACAGACAGTGTTGATTGGCGACACCTTGTCGCCATCAGCCGCGGAGAAACTGAAGCAAGTGTTGAAGAAAAACCTGGATGTTTTTGCATTCAAACACGCAGACATGACAGGAATCTCCAGATCAAAGGCAGAACACAAGCTGTCCACCTTCCCGTCAGTCAAGCCAATAGCACAAAAAAGAAGAAGCATGGCCCCGGACAGAAGAGCCGCGGTGGTTCAAGAGGTAAAGAAACTAGAAGAGGCAGGCATTTTGCGGAAAACCAAATATCACACCTGGGTGGCAAACCCAGTGATGGTGCGGAAGCATGATGGAACATGGCGCATGTGCGTCGATTATAAAGACCTCAATAAGGCTTGCCCGAAAGATGCATACCCACTGCCCGAGATTGACCTCAAGGTGGACTCCCTTTCGCCATTTAAGTTCAAATGTTTCTTGGACGCGTATAAAGGTTACCACCAAATCAAGATGGCCAGGGAAGATGAAGACAAAACAGCCTTTCACACCGACGCGGGCATCTACTGTTACACTAAGATGCCCTTCGGGTTGAAAAATGCTGGAGCAACGTATCAGAGGTTGATGGACCAAGCGTTTGAAGGCCAGATCGGAAGGAATCTGGAGGTTTATGTCGACGACTTAGTCATCAAAAGCAGCAATGAAAGTAATATGATCGCGGACATCGAGGAAACTTTCAAGAAGCTCCGCGAGTACAACATTAAACTGAATCCGGGAAAGTGTTCGTTTGGGGTCGAAGAGGGGAAGTTTCTGGGAGTAGTAGTCACTAAAGACGGCTTCCGGGTTAACCCAGAGAAGGTGTCAGCAATTGTCAACATGCCATCACCTAAAACACTGAAAGAAGCACAGACCTTGAATGGACGACTGACAGCCATAAATCGTTTCTTAGCGCGGCACGCGGAGCGATCCCTGCCGTTCATATCCACACTGAAAGACTGCCTCAACAAAAATAAGTTCAAATGGACGGCAGAAGCAGAGAAAGCTTTCCAAGAGATGAAGACGTTCGTGAGCAACTTACCCACGCTCACGGCTCCCAAGGAAGATGAGGTGCTGAAGATGTATCTGGCCGCAGGCATTCACGCGGTTAGCGCCGTCCTCCTTGTAGAAAGAAGCGGGGTCCAAACCCCCATTTATTACATCAGCCGGGTACTCGCAGATCCAGAAACCAGGTACCCAATGTTGGAAAAATTGGTCCTGGCCCTGGTTCACGCATCCCGCCGGCTACGCCGCTACTTCCAGGCACACAAAGTCGAAGTGCTAACCAATTTTCAGATAGCACAAGTAATAAACAGACCGGAAGTGTCAGGAAGACTCGCCAAATGGGCAATCGAATTGGGAGCACTGGACATAGTCTTTAAAAAACGAACCTCGGTGAAGGGGCAAGTCATCGCTGATTTCATAACAGAAATCCCTGCAGGACAGGAGATACCGGAAATAAGCAGCGAGTCGCCCCAGGGGGAAGAAGCGGATGAGCCAGCATGGCAACTGTACACTGACGGCTCATCAAATAGTAAGGGAGCAGGAGCCGGCCTTTTACTAGTCAGTCCAGATGGGGCCAGATTCCTGTATGCCTTACGGTTCGAATTTGAGTGCTCCAATAACCAGTCCGAGTACGAAGCACTCTTGGCAGGTATGAGGATGGCTCTATCGCTCGGGGCAAAGAAAGTAGATGCCCACGTCGACTCTCTCTTGGTGAATAACCAGGTTAATGAATCATATGAAGTCCGGGACGACACACTGTCAAAATACTTAGAGAAGACGAAAGATCTGATTTCAAAGTTCCAGAAGATAACATTGATACATGTCCGGCGGCACCGAAACGACATAGCGAACGCCCTCAGCAAGTTGGCATCATCAGGTACTAAGGAAGACGTTCACATCGAGACCCTCAAGCACCCGTCCACCCAGGAGGCAACAATGCATAGCGTACACGCAGCGGAAGTCTGTTGGATGACACCGATACAGCAATACCTGGAACACAGCATACTACCTGAAAGTAAAGGGGAAGCCCTGAAAATCCGCACCAAAGCCGTACAATATGAAATGCAAAACGGTGTCTTATACAGGAAGTCCTACCTGGGTCCGTCTTTGCGGTGTGTGTCCCCTTCAGAAGCAAAGTTCCTGATCGAAGAGATCCACGCGGGCACCTGCGGTATACACGCCGGACCAAGAGCAGTGGTAGCCAAGCTGACAAATGCAGGATACTATTGGCCGGGTATGCATAACATGGCAGTAGAAGTATTACAGAAGTGCATCAGTTGTCAGAGGTACGCCCCACATACTCTCAGGCCTAAAAATGACTTGATTCCAATGACGGCGGCCTGGCCGTTTCAAAAGTGGGGGGTAGACTTGGTGGGACCATTTCCCCCGGCACCGGGAAAGTTAAAATACCTGGTGGTTGCTATTGACTACTTCACAAAATGGGTCGAAGCAAAGCCGTTATCCAAGATCGAAGCAGTAAACATCAAGAAGTTCCTATGGGAGCACATCGTGTGCAGGTTTGGGGTCCCACTATACTTAGTCAGCGACAACGGGACCCAATTCGCAGAGAGGTCACTGCAAGAATGGTGCAAAGAGCTCCAAATCCAGCAAGTTTTCACATCCGTTGCCCACCCGCAAGGAAACGGGCAGGTGGAGAGGGCGAATAGAAGCATACTTGATGGGATCAAGAGAAGACTGGACGCCGAAGGCAAGTCCTGGGTCGACCAATTGCCACACGTCCTGTGGGCCCACCGGACCATGCCGAAAACAAGTACCGGTGAAACACCGTTCAGTTTAACATACGGGTCAGAAGCAATGATACCAGTAGAAGCCATGGTCCCGTCACAACGAAGAAGCAACGGCGGCGAAGACAACGAGCAGCTGCTACGTGAGAACCTCGAACGGCTTGAAGAACGCCGCGATACGGCCTGCATCAATGAAGCCAGGTACAAGAGACTGTTGGAAAAGTACTACAACAAACGGGTGCTTGAAAGATCCTTCAAGGTTGGAGAACTGGTGATGCGAGACAACGAAGCAAGCAGATCTCAACCCCAGGGCAAGTTGGGTCCAAACTGGGAGGGGCCGTATGAAATAGCAGAAGTGCTGGGAAAAGGGGCCTACTCCCTGAAACAACTCATAGGGGAACCCATCCCGCGCACTTGGAACGCCGCCCAGCTCAAAAAATGTTATGTTTAGTTCAAACTAAGAACATTTTTTCTCCAGTACATTTAGTGTTAACTGTGTCATAGTCGGCCTGTTGGTCCACACAGCCTATTTGTATTTTTCGTTTTCTAGTACATTTAGCGTTAACTGTGTAATAGTCGACCTGTTGGTCCCCACAGCCTATTTGTATTTTTTATTTAATAAGACGCCTATCACGGCCATTTTTCATTAGCAAACAGTTGCATTAATTAACATATTACGGGGATTGACACTACAAAAAACGAAACTCCCCCACGGTAGGTGGCAGGACTAAAATCCTTGGCCATAACATAAACAGCCTACCATCAAAAGCGCTATACAAAAATAAGCAAACAAAAAGCCACATACGGCCTAATTGCTACTACTAAGACCGGCCCGTGTCATATACGGCCGTCCAGCATGGCTACTACCTCTGCAGGGGTATGTAGCAGATCACCGTCTGGAGCATAATCAGGAAGTATCAAGTACTGATTAAAGTGCACGACACCCCTTTCCTCACCAGGGTTCTCCGGGAATGCTTCTGCCATCAACGGAGCCTCACCTACGGCTGGCACATCTGGAACAGGGTCCTCACCACCCACAACTTCCAGATCGTCATCAGGACCTGGTATATGCTCAGGAGAGTTCACCAATGGAACCGGAGCATTGAACAAGCTCCTTGGGCCCCTGGAGTATGTCAATCCATACTTATTTGGAGGAACGAAGCCAGCAGTTCTGGCATTATACTCCTCCATAGCTGCACGTCTCTCATCCATCTCGTCGGCCCACCTTCTAAGCATCTTAAGACCTTCAGCAGCGTCTAGCTCACGAAGGAGCTCAATCAGAGAAACTTGGTGGGAAGCCATAAATAGACACAGTAAAAGTATACCTTTTTTGGAAAAAAATTTCGAGTGGAAAATTTGATAAGGAACCTGACTTATATACATGGGTCCAGAAGATCAAAGGTCAGTGTCAGTAAATATCGTTATTAATTCACTGACACACGCCGTCAAATCTATGACACATGGCAGACGTGACGTCACGCAATGATGACTCTCAATTAATAGACGTCTAATGATGGCTGTCCAATCAACATTAATGAAGCACACAGACCAGCTGGAAAACACTACGGGAAACCAAAAGTTTTTTCATTAATACGATGACTACATAGTCTTAATTACATCATAATATCACTTAAACACAAATTACGATTACATTAATTAGAGGTGACATCATCCCCATCAGAAGAATCACTCAAGTATGGTTCCAACTCCACCCGGAGGGATGACACTCCCTCGTCACCTACCTTGCTACTCAAACGACCCAAAGCCTCCAAAGAGTCTGAGCTCAGGGCTTGTAGACTATCAGCAACCCGGGTGGGCAAAGCTTTTTCCTGAGCAGTAGGGGGGGGGGAAGTTTCTTTCCAGCCAGACCCACTTGATTACCATAGGCCAACCCGTCATGATAGCCGGCCTCCATGGCCACGTCATAGAAGGCGTTCAATCTGTCCTGATACTCAGTGCTGCCCCGGACATACCGCCACGAAGCAGGGATGCCCCGGCTTATCAACCAATCCCTCTCTTGACTCATCGCATCCAACTTCAATTGAAGGTTGTCTACCTGGGACCGTAGTGAGTCCGCAGCATTCACGGCTTGATCTGAGCGATCATTGGCGGCAGTCAATTGTTTGTGACAGTCAGCTAAACTTTTGAGGGTTTCGTCCCTCTGCTCCTCAGCACGGCGAATCCGGGACTCATATGTCTCAATCTCAGCAGCCATCAAGTTATATCTTTCCAAATTGGCCTGGTTACTGGCTATGGTGTTCCTAGCAGCCTCCAAATCCTTCTCCAGAGTCTTGATGCTGGCTTCATAGCGAAACAAATGCTGATTCAATTTATCCTCCCGGCGACGCCAGTCAAGCTTCTCATCAGTATGGTTCGTCACCATCCGTTCGCGGTCGCCCTCAGCCTTTTCAACGGCTATCTGCTGGGCGACCACCTCCACCTCTTTATCAGCAATAAGCTTCAACAGCCGTTCATTCTCCAATACCAGTAACCTCTGTTTCTCCCGGAGATCGACAAGGTATACTAAATCTGCACGCCACCGGCGAAGCACTTCGTATACTGATGACGTTGTACCGACACCAGACACCATGGCGTTTTCAGCAAGCTGAGCGTTGTCTAACCCCTGTAGATAATACCTCTCAGCTGGGGGGAAAGCAAACTCGGCCCAATGCCTTACCACGTCCGGATGAATGAGCCGGGTGGTGTCAGCAACATTCCACCCGGGCATATATTTGACCGGCTTCAAGGACGGCCGCCAGTTTATGCCTCGCAAATACGTGTTCGGTGGCATGGGCCCGGGACAAGAGGAAGATTCTTCACCATGCTGGACGCCTGTCCGAAAGCCCCCTGGGAACTTAATAGGATGTTGTTGAACATCCTTCAGGAGTTGGGAAAAACTCTGATGGGGGAGGCCGCTGGGCGCCGCAATAGTATTTGCTACAGAGTATACAGGCTTTGTAGACGGCGGAATCGACACAGTAGGCATTGCAACAGTAAGGCTCACAGGTATGGTGGGGGGAGGACTTGTAGATGCAGCAGCAGACGCGACAGTCGTCGCGACAGTAAACGATGGGGTCGTCATCATAGATGTGGAAACAATGACGTCACTACCATCCTTGACGGTAGCCTGACCAGTAGAAACAGGCGGAGACTCCACCTGGGTGTCCCCGGACTCAAGCCTTTCACCTACACATAAACAAACAGACATGACTACCCGCATGAATGCACGAGGCAAACGGTACAAGGACAGATAGGCAGGGACACTTACCCAAGGTTTTCTCTTTAGCTTCCCTCAGCTGCTGCCTCTTGGCCAGTAATCCCTCAGCATCAAGACCAGCGGTAGCTTTCCGTTTCTTATGTTTCTTTCCGGCCACATCTGTCAAAGGCGGCGCAACGTTCAACGGATCTGGGTCTATGGGAGCTTCTTTGTCACCGCCCAGCCCAGAAGTTCTTGCAACATCGGTTGACGCGACCGCCGTTGGGACATAGAACTTGGCCACAGTTTGGCTCAAAACGTCCAACTCTTGTGCGCCAAGGGGACGGTCATATTCTATAAGTAACGGAGCAGCAGCAGGATCAAGCACATCGAAATATTGCCAACCTTCCTGGTCCTCACGACGATACTCAGGAAATACCGTATCATCCAACCATAGTCGGCTCATGCCCACAGCCACCATGGCTCGTTCCGGTATATGAGTACACTCGGTTGGATTATTAGTCAGGGCAACATACAAGGGATCTTTCTCGTATACCGCCGAAGTAGGGCACAAATCTGCGAGCTTGGTTTTGCCCTCAGGATACCTAATCGGGGCGTTCTCCGGAAAGACACGGGCATCAATATAGAAAAATTTCCTCCTCCACTCTTTATCCCTCACACTCTGCGGGAAGTTCTCTATACAGGATAAGACCCCGGGTCGACGATCAAAGGTAAAGTACTCTCCTTTGAACTTCAGAACGTACAACGCACGGAAAATTTCCAGTTTGGGCGGCATACCCAAACCTAGAGCACAAAATTCAAAGTGACGGATCTTGATCATCCCCAGCGGATGAAGTTGAGAAATATTGACCTCATAATATGAGAGTAAGTCACAAAGAAACTTCGTGGCAGGAAGACGGAAATGGGAAAAGGTGAAAAACTCGGCATACAGAGTTAGTTTCCCTTCCTTCAATGGGAAAGCAATGTCGTCCTTACCCGGAAGTACAGGATTCCATTCAGACGGAATTTTGTAGTCGTTTAAGAATGATTCAAGTACCGTTAACGACCACATGCAGTGAATCTCGGCAACACTCGTGACTGTGCGTGTAGAACCGGTCTTGGGAGCCATTTCAGGGGTAATAATCTATTGAGGGAAAAGCAGGAACTTGCTAAGTACTATGGATTGTTAACCTTGAAGTGGCGAATTTATAGCATAAATTACCAACGGTTGAAATTCAAAATTGAACCGCCAAACATCATTTCCCCTGACAATCGGACTGTTCATAAACGGCTGATAGGACGTTTGAAATGACGCCTTGGCACGTGCACAAGTCATGCGGTACCAATCCCAATAAAGATTTTTTAAGTCACATTTATTCTTTATACATATGTTTGTTGATTTTTTATTTTTTACTATAAGTCTAGTAACGTTCACACGTTCACCCTACTAGACTGGGGGGACATGACGAGGTAGGGCCCAGTTTAACCAAGCTGGCCCATACCTACAACACGTCATATGGCCCAATGGGTAAGGCCCAATGGCCACACGCAATCCGGCATTGATTAATAACGAACATTTTCTAGAAGGAAGTAAAGGGGTAAAGCATAACTGCCAGCCCGATAAATATGAATATAAGCGATATGGCTTATCTCCAAGAAAAGTGGAGCAACCAAAGAGAAGAGGGCGGTTACGCATCATAGGAGGTTAAGAACTCCTCTATTATAAATAGGGACGCAGGTAGAACTTATAATTCATTCACAAATACTTCATACTTTTTACAATCGCTTAAAAGCCATACTTATTCTCACGCCGGAGGGTGGTCACAGCAGGAAAACCCCCAATCCTGTGACGAGTCCTAACGGTGTTCTGTTTTGTAGCTAAACAGGTCCCGTTCAATCAGGTCAGAAGAAGTTCTTTGTCTCATCCCGAAGACCAGTTCCCCTCAGGTACTTGTTTCTTCACCACCCATGCTTGTCATGGTCCCGTGAACCAAATTCTGGTTCTAGTTAACGGGCTGGTACCCGTGATTTCTCTCTCTTTGTCTCTATCTCTCTCTTATTGATTATGGTTAAAATAATCAGTAAAATGTTGCCTCCAAAAAAATGTTTCGGTGAAGGAAATCAGTGAAGTAATGTGACGGTGTAGGATTTGTTGAAATCAGTGAAGTTAAAAAAACTCACGGGTAGTGCCCCGTCCCTCCTAACTAACAAATCTGGCAAAAAATATTCTAATTTTTTTTTGCGTTTGTGCATTTACATAGATATAAGTAAAATGATGTTACGCCACGTTTACACCACTTTTGTATATTGTAATTTTTTTACACTGGTGTAATTTTTCGTATAGGTTTTTAGTTTTTTATTTATCTATAACTATAAGATAAATTTAAGATATTTAAGAAAAATAAAAAAAAATCGTACAGGAAGTCGGAGTTCTCCGAGTTTTCGCAATAAGAGAGACATCTCGTTTTATCCAATTCCTATATATTGGAGGATTGGTTGAGAAAACTTTTAATGTGAGAAAAAGAAAGAAAAATTATATAATGGTAAAACATTAATTTTTTTTTTTTTTTAACTATTTTGACTCATGGCATACTATCTAGGCCACCCAACATGCAGGGAAAGCCATGTATCGAGCCATGCCAATTGTACAACTGCTACGTGTTGCCGGTAGTAGGTTAGCATAAATATTTTCGCCTGTTTGATTATGGCTTTACAAAATGTGTAGACACAAAGATAGATTGTTTTCTTAATCACCTTTATGTATTCATCTAAGGGAATGTGTAGTGGTGGGGGTTATGTGGGGGGTGTGGTATTAAAATATTAAAAAGTAATAGAAGTGGGATTATGGAAAAAGAGGGTGTAGTGGGAAGGGGGGTTATTAGGGGGGTTATAAATGATTGGTAATGATTGGTTAATTATTGTTTTTTATTTAAATAAGAATATTAAATACTTAATAATATTTCATTAAATAAAAAAAATTACAAATACTAAAACCAAAGATTACAAATACTAAAACAAAAAAAATACAAATACTAAAAAAAAAAATACAAACCCTAAATAAAAGATAAAAATACTCAAAGGTTATATTTTTCCTCGATTTTTTTCTTTCGTTTCAAGCACATTTCCAACGCTTTGCCCTCTAGGTCGTCGTGCTTTGCCGTGTAAAAAGCAAAGTCGCGTTCAAACTGTCGATCCCTCATGATGTCAACCACCTCTCGGTTTTCTTGAATACGCTGAGCCCCAATATCGCGTAAGTCTTGGAGCCGCTGGTTCATTTAAGCAAATGCAGGGATTAACTGGTTCACTCCGACGAAGACTCCGCCCGTGCGACTCGAGCAGCCCGTCGACCGGGCGGACGAGGTATCTCCTCCGCCCCCTCCTCCCCTGCAAAATAGGGATTTTCTTCTGGTGAGTTGAGGTCGACATAACGCGCGTCAGACGTAGGCGTTTCGGGATCAACCGAGTCAGAGGTCCTCGACTTTTTTGAAGGCCTCGTATTTTGGGCCCTAGATGAAGAAGTTCCAACCGTTGGGCGGACGGTGTGCCATTTGGTGCAGTCTTTCAGCACGCGCCAACATTTCAACTACGGGAAATTCCCGTACTCCTGATTGTATTCTTCCAAAGCCGCCGTCAAAATATCCTCGTCGCTTTGCCCACTTTTCCACCCGTGCCGGGTGCGCTGATAAATGGGTTGAAAGTTTGTGCATTTTTGGTTGATATCGGTCCACTTGCCCGATATCGAATCGTTCTCCCGGTAGCCCTCTCCTTTACCAGACAGATCAAAAAATATTGCCCGGACTCTTTTCCAAAAATCGGCTTTGCTTTGGTTGTTGGCTGACAAAACAAACCAAAAAAAATATAACATAACCAAAAAAATATAACAAACCAAAAAAATATAACAAACTAAAAAAATATAACATAACCAAAAAATATAACAAACCAAAAAAATATAACAAACTAAAAAAATATAACAAACCAAAAAATATATATCTTACCGATTATAGGATCCTCAGACACGTCAACCCACGCTCGGGTTAACAAGTACAACTCGTGGTCGGTCCATGGTTGAACCTTTTTCTTGGCACGACCGACCGTCTCTTTTCTTTTGTGAGCCCGGCTTCCTTGTGCGATTGCCTTGCCTCGCACGGGCTCTTCCTCTGCGACCGGCTGTTGTGTCTCCGGAACCGACTCTTGCCAAGCATTTGAAGAGCCGAACATTTGGGATGTCCCAAACACTTGTGTTTGCCTAAACCCACCTCCCATGGTCATCCCAAAACTCCCTGCCATGTTAAAGTTACACATGTTCGGGTCCCAAGTATAGGGTTGGTTTAACAGGTTCGTGAAACTTTGCGGGTTTGAACCTGAAACTGGAGCAATAGGTCGGGTGTTGTCGCCACTGGTTTGGAAACCAAAACCAAAACCGAAACCTCTACCGAAAGGATTCATCTCTTCCCTTCTCTTGTGTGTAGAAATTACAAAGTGTGTGTTGGTGTTTTATGCTCTCA
The DNA here is from genome assembly GCA_032199755.1 of Ambrosia artemisiifolia. Classification (NCBI taxonomy): domain Eukaryota; kingdom Viridiplantae; phylum Streptophyta; class Magnoliopsida; order Asterales; family Asteraceae; genus Ambrosia; species Ambrosia artemisiifolia. The sequence goes on from CM063519.1 coordinate 57,319,024, forward strand.
ACAGATCAAGAAATTACAAGAGTGTGTGTGTTTGTGTTTCTATGTGATGTATGTATGTATATAAATAAGCCAAAGTTTTTGTTTTTTTTTTAATTGTTTGCAACGGTCAAAAAGACCATTAAAGCTTCCACCCGTCCCAGACACAAAGCGCTGTTATGCATACAACGAGTTTGCCCTATAGCGCCCCGGGGGGCGGTGTTCCCGGGCGCTATAGGGGTGATAACGGGGCGCTACCATTGCCACTACACACAACCTAATGACTCGGGTGTGGTGTAAAAAAAGGATGATCTTTTGTAATGTACTAAATCCTTTTTTTACCTTTAGCATCATTATAACATCTGTAAAAATTTGTGCCCAATTTGAGCAAATATAGAGTCAAGGGATTGAGTTGTAATAACTCAAAGTTAAACTCCACGGTTTGAAGTAAAAATATGAAAAACTATATGTGCGAGGTAACTAATCGTGAGTTTTGATACGTACATCGTGACTATGGACGGGACCACTACCAATCTCTTAATTAGCGGTCTACCACCCGCAATTTCTTTTAAATCAATCAGAGTTTGCATTGTGTCTTTCGATCTATCCTCATTAGGTGGAATCAAACTGCCACCACTTTCTCTAGCGGTCAACCACTGACCATCGACTAGTCAAAGTCTATAAATAGAAGGCCAAGGCTTTCAAATAAACCATTCACACAATCTCGTTCTCTTAGCTCATATACCCCACACACACACACTCGTACCCCAACATGTATGTTTAATTTTTCTTCAACATTTTATTATAGATTTTGTTGAACACGGAGTTTGGTTCAAAATGAGCCGATTCTGTACGGTAGCTTGATGGATTGAACCCATATCAATATCATTGATGATATCAGTATTATATGAACCGATACCGTTATTCGTTATTATGTTTTTTGTTCAATATAACACACATGTTGATATCCTTTTAGGTATATCACGATTTTAATTTATTTTATTTTTTGTTTCCTCTTTTAGTTGCTACACCTAATTTCGGTACCGTACATATATATGTTGTAACGAACCAAACCTGTACTAGCCGAATCCCCACATTATAACGCGGGGGAATCTCGCCAGTTAACCTACAAAATGTAGGTGTGGAAGGTCTTAAAAGTTTTGCTTAATTTATCCATTAAGTTCATGAAAAACCAATCAAGGGTTAGGATCAAATACACAGTGAAAGAAAAATAGTAAGTCGTAGAAAGGGTATCAAACGGAGTCCAATTGAACTCATTCAAGCGGCATTGGAACCGTCTCATCGAACTCTACGATCTTAGTTTTTTGGTTTTTGATTTTTGGATTTTTAGCTTGTAGTTTTTCGAATTTGTGTTACATCATTGTGTCTTTTGTGTTGCATTGTGTCTTTTCTTTATTTTCATCATTGTGTCATTTCTGCGATTCATGTGTCTTTTTTCTTCGAAATTGTGTTATGTTTATTGGTATTGTGTTATATTTTGTGACTCATTGTGTTATATTTGATGATTCATTGTGTTTTTTGTATCATTCTCACCATTTCTCATTTTTATTACACTGTGTAGAATAACTTAACTCACCCAATCAAACACATAAACTTTGACGTTTGACAAATCATTATTAATCGATCACAATGGGTTGTATTATTTAAACCCCCCACCCTTCTATTTTAACCCCCTCAAAGCGCCTCGCTTAGGCCTAAGCGAGGCGCTTTGAGCTAAATTCGAGACGGTCAGTACGAAAATCAGAAAAAGCTGATTTTTAAATTCGAAGCGCCTCGCTTAGGCCTAAGCGAGGCGCTTCAAGGGGGTAATTTATTTGGGTAGTTGTTTTGATATTTTGAGTTGGTTTTTTTATTTTTTTTAATTTAATAATGATAAAAAGTTAAAAAAATTTAAAAAACAAAGTAATAACCCTAATCATTGTCAATGACTTAAACTTGACATCATCAACCAACTTCAAAATTTCAACTTCCCGTTCGGGTGCTTAATACCAGATTGATGATACCTTGTTCCACCCAAATCAAGGGATCCGCTTGGAGTCTAAAGCTTCGTGTGTCATCTTGGTCGAACTCATGTTGCAACAGTCGACGAACATCATTCAAAATTTCAACTTCCCGTTCAGGTGCTTAAGTCCACCTTGAAGACTGGATTCGGTGCAATCAGACTCCGAATGCGGTATGCGCGTTAAATTTCATTAAATGCGGCTCGCTCAAGGTGCAGTCGACGAACATCATTCAAAATTTCAACTTCCCTTTCAGGTGCTTAAGTCCACCTTGAAGACTGGATTCGGTGCAATCAGACTCCGAATGCGGTATGCGCGTTAAATTTCATTAAATGCGGCAATCAAGGGATCCGCTTGGAGTCTAAAGCTTCGTGTGTCATCCTTGTGTTTTCAAGACACAGGCAAGTCCTCGTCTGATCCACAAAACAAAACAATAATCTTGAAGTTTTTTAATATAGCCATTTTCCCCTGGGTTTACCAGGAATGGGTTGAAGGTGTGTGTTGCACCGGCTTGAGATATGAGTTTGATTAGCTTAAATCTCTCTGATCCATGGTATCCACTATCAGGTTGAAGGTGTGTGTTGCACTGGCTTGAGATATGAGTTTGATTAGCTTAAATCTCTTTGCATCGTGAACCGGTTTTATATGAGTGTAGAAGAGTTGCAATGCCGTTGACGGAGAGATATCACGACGTTAGTGTATTAGAGACTGTTCCGTTACAGTGGCGTCCTCCGTCTCCTAATATCAAAACGTTGACTGTTAATTGGTCAAAGTCTGTTAGCACTGATAACGAAATGATCGGTTTGGTGAGTATTATTTTTTTTTATCTTTGATCCTTTTGTGTCTTCATCGTTGACCGCTATCTCTCGGATAACAACTGAAAAAGTTGTAATTACAAGAAGATGATCAAAGATGCTACAACATAACTTGCACCGGCTTGAGATATGAGTTTGATTAGCTTGAATCTCTCTGATCCATGGTATCCACTTTCAGGTTGTCTTCATCGTTGACCGCTATCTCTCGGATAACAACTGAAAAAGTTGTAATTACAAGAAGATGATCAAGGATGCTACAACATAACTTGCACCGGCTTGAGATATGAGTTTGATTAGCTTCAATCTCTCTGATTCATGGTATCCACTATCAGGTTGTCTTCATCGTTGACCGCTATCTCTCAGATAACAACTGAAAAGTTGTCTTCAATGATTCTAAGAAACTTGAAAGTAATTACAAGAAGATGATTTTACTGTCTAGTCAATGAATGTTATATTACAATAATATTTACGTTGAGCAAAAAGTTGTGTTTGAAGTCTAGTTCTTTTGGCCACAGGTACAGAAAGGTTATAGTGGTTGAGTATCATCAATCTGGTATTAGTGGTTGGAACAAGGTATGGATATGGAGAACATGGAATGAGATGGTTTCGATTTTCGTACAAAGATTCCATAAGTAAAAGTCAGTTGTTATCGGAGAGATATCTTCATCAACGATTCCATAAGTAAAAAAAGTTGTTATCGGTATATGTACAAGGTGCTATGAAAACCACCAACGATCAATTATAATATAGTCCGGAAGTCAAACATATCAATTAAACATGCAAAAATTATGTTCTGAAAAAATATGGGTATCGAATGTATAGTCGGAGGACCACTTACAATGATTCATCAAAGTTGTACAAAGCTAGATGTTTTTACTGGAAAACCAAAACGAGCAATAAACGAAGCGAAACGGAGAGATATAATTTTCTTGGCTTGGAAACAACTTAAAAGAAGCAAAAATGAATTAAAATTATTTTTTGGTGATTAACAGATAATTTTAAAGAATTAAAAGAAATTCAAGTTTTTTAAAAAAAAGGCCAAAGCGCCTAGCTTTGGTCAAAGCGAGGCGCTTCAGTGCCTAGCTTTGGCCAAAGCTAGGCGCTTGACTGGTTTGATTAGACCACAAGCTCCTCGCTTTGACCAAAGCGAGGCGCTTTGGCCTTTTTTTTAAAACTTGAATTTTCTTTTAATTCTTTAAAATTATCTGTTAATCACCAAAAAATAATTTTAATTCATTTTTGCTTCTTTTAAGTTGTTTCCAAGCCAAGAAAATTATATCTCTCCGTTTCGCTTCGTTTATTGCTCGTTTTGGTTTTCCAGTAAAAACATCCAGCTTTGTACAACTTTGATGAATCATTGTAAGTGGTCCTCCGACTAAACCTAACTCGCAACAATTGTTTTTAATTCATTTTTAAGTGTTTTTAATTACTTTTCGAGAAATGATAATTTTCAAATATTACAGAGGTGTTACCAAGCATGTTAAGAAATGATAATTTTTAAATATTGCAAGTCCAAATCATTGTACGATGTCTTTTTTCAGAGGACCTCGACTCTTGAGATGTTGCAGGTGTTTGAAAAGTTTGAACTAAAATTGAATTGTTATTTGGAATGTTCCTGTTTTCATATATTGCAGATCAAGGTGTTACCAAGCATGTCAAGAAATGATAATTTTCAAATATTGCAAGCCAAATCATTATACGATGTCTTTTTCAGAGGACCTCGACTCTTGAGATGTTGCAGGTGTTTGAAAAGTTTGAACTGACATAACTTTTCATGCAAGCAAGTAAAATTCAGTTGTTTTACTAATTTCATAGTCTTGATACTTTAAACAATCGGATCGGCACTAACGCGGAAACCTTCCTTCCTTATTATTATTTTTATTTACATTATTATCGTAAAGCAAAATACGATAATAATGTAAATAATAATAATAATAATAATAACAATAATAATAATAATAATAATAATAATAATAATGTAAAGGTAGATCAAACCGATGAATAGTGAATAGTGACCCTCTGGCAAACTGGACAGGTAAGCCAGGTGTTTGTCAAAAAGGTAGAGCACACAACTAGAGCAAAAAGTTGTGTGTATGAATAGTGACCCTCTGGCAAACCTGCGTAAAGGACTAAACCCAGTGAGATTGATAACTGGACAGGTTAGCCAGGTGTTTGTCAAAAAGGTAGACCACACCACTAGAGCAAAAGGTTGTGTGTATGAATAGTGACCATCTGGCAAACCTGCGTATGAATAGTGACCCTCTGGCACACCACTAGAACATTAATCGGTTTCATCTTTGTTTTCTTGAGTTGAACTTTCCATGATCTACCTTTATCATCTTAGAGAGATACCTGTCAACGATGAAAGGAAACCCGAAACAATAGAAGTCCACCACTAGGGCAAAAAGTTGTGTGTAAGTTTTATTTAGCGTAAAAAGTTCATTGTACATATACCTCCTTATCTAGAAGTCCACTCTGTTACTTCAAGTAGAAAAAGATGAAGAAGAATAAATGAAGTCTATTATAGAGGTTAGTAGGTTACTCATTACCGTTGAAGGTAAACATGGACAGTGAGAAGTGAGATTGATAATTTCTCTATGGAAGTTGCTAAAATAGTTAAACAAAAGCTGAAATTGAACAATTATTTGGAATGTTCCTGATATTTACAGTTTTGCTTTTTTTGGTGAAAATGAACTTGAAGAAATGATTTGGTTGAAGAAATTCAGTTTGTTGGACAGTGAGTAATATAACTGGACAGTAAGATTGATAACTTCTTTATGGAAGTTGCTAAAATAGTTAAACAAAAGCTGAAATTGAACAGTTATTTGGAATGTTTCTGATCATTACAGTAAAATTCATTAGCCAGGCGTTTGTCAAAACGAACAATTAAAATAAACTTTTCATGCAAGCAAGTAAAATTCAGTTGTTGGACAGTGAGATTGATAACTGGACAGGTTAGCCAGACGTTTGTCAAAACGAACAATTAAAATATACTTTTCATGCAAGCAAGTAAAATTCAGTTGTTCGGACAGTGAGATTGATAGGTGGCAGGAAAAAGCTGACATTTTGTTCCTTGTTGCAGAAAGAAATCAACAGTCGGATCGACGATTTTGTTTACCCTCCCATTGACATAAAAAATGTTTTTTTGAAAAACGTCTGACTGAAAAAAAAAAAAAAAAACTAACTCAAAAGAAAAAAAAAGGAAAAAAAAAGTGTTAAACCTTAAAATCAAAAGACCAAAAAAAAAAAAAATTTATCCGAAGCGCCTCGCTTAGGCCTAAGCGAGGCGCTTCGAGTCAAAAATCAGCTTTTTCTGACCTCGTACCGAGGTAGTTAAAAAGCAAGGAAAGCGCCTCGCTTAGGCCTAAGCGAGACACTTTCAAGGGGTGAAAATAGAAGTGCAGGGGTTGAAATAGACCATGCCATCACAATATCTAACCCAAACTCCTTTCTTTGGCATACAGCCAAAAGTCTTCTATGATTATTGATTAAGAGTTTCACTTTCGAAGTTTGAATTGCTTACGATTTCTTTCTCATTCTTAGCACTTAATAGTGGGAGTATCCTCACTTCGATTTGTGTATTGCTCGGATGTATTTCACAATTACTTTGCTCTGTATGTTCCAGAGTATTCTAGGAACATTATGTAACTATTTTTAACACAATTGAAACTATAATTCCTTAAAGAAATGAATAACTTTTTTATTTGTATATCTGAGTTTATAACGTGCACAAAAACTCATATTTCATCATAACTTTATCTACAAAAGAATAAATCAATCCAACTAATTATAAGTAAACAATCAAGCATGTATCCTAATTCCTCCATTGTTAACGCTATTCTTCCTAGCCTTATTACGTCTTCTTCTTCTCGTCTTTCCTGCTGTTGCGACCGCCACCACGCGAGGTATAAACACCCCTGTCCCAGAACCACCGTTACTCGCCCACAACCTTTCCATCCAACTGGGCACCTCCACACCCATACCACTCTCTGACCAGTTAAAGTAGCCACCAGACGTCCCCAACACACCACCACCCGAGCCATGGCCAACCACTGATCCCCTCCAAACCTCCGAACCACTCTTCACATCTCTCCTTGCACGCGTCTCATCCTCGTCGTCCATGATCATCAATATTTGTCTTGTAAGCTCAGCATAAAACGCGCTATCTTCAACGTCTGGCGAGTAGTACTCCATGTTCGTGTTAATAAGTTTTATAAGATATGAATACTATTTGATATATGAAAGTTATAATGAATTTTGATGGTTATGGTTTGAGTGGTTTGTGGTATATATATAACATTTGGAGAAAATGAATAATATTTTTATTAGAGAAAAGGTCAACGAACGCAAGTGTTAATTGGAGGGTCCAAATGGAACTAAGTAATATCCAAGAACATGTCTATATTGTGGATGGAATCCACTTGAAAGGATCAAAGAAAATGAATGGAAACAAGTAAGTGGTCAAAAGATGACAAAGTGTACAGTTAGATATATAATAATAACCTTTGCAAGTGCTGCATACGTACGTTGATGTTTTCAGTTGTAATGAGTCAAAAGTGTGAACTACACGGTCCACACACTACATGTGGCAACAAATGGATGTCGGCCTGCTTGGAAACTACATAAAAAGGACACGGACTAAATTTCTAGAAACGTTTAAATATAAATTTACATGGACCGGTGTACCATTTTATTTATTTATTTTATTTATTTATTTATTTTTTTGTTAAATTATGAACTATGGATGTTTGTATCCTAGCAACACCAATAAAAAAATGGTAATTAGGATTCATACACCCCCTATTTAGGATTCATACACCCTGGCCCACGTCACATACCATTAGGAGGCTGCCACATACTCTAGAATGTGATGTCACACCACTAGAATGTGACGTCACAGGGTGTATGAATCCCATAACCCAAAAAAAATATATGTGGTTTGTTTATTAGACCATGTGTAGTGGGGGGCTTTATATATAAAGCCCCCCTTTCTGATTGGTCCATGTGGCTGCTGAGTCAATATGGAGAGTTAAAGTGAAAAAGGGGTGTAGTGGTGGGGCTTTATTTATAAAGCCCCTATTTAATAATAAAAATAAAAGGGGTGTAAAATTTTTAGAGATGTAAGAATCTAATTGGTTGGAAAGAAAGTCCCTGCACATTTTTTGAAGCTTTTTGGGTGGTGCCTCCACGTGTATGATTTTTATGGGATAACACAATTCATTTCAGGCGTTATTGATATAGAGCCCGAACCTCAATTTGAAACATAGCGCCTGGGTGTTCCGGGCGCTATTTTTTGTTTTCCCTGGCATATAACGCCCCACTACAGGGGGTCTTAGGTTAGGGTTTGCCATCCAAAAAGGGGTGGCGGCGCAGCTTGTTGCCCGCCTGCCCGCTATCTTGATGTAATTAGCCGCGTTTATGTGTTGTTGAATTTTATAAAAAATATATATTTCATTTTAATTCGTAAAAAAAAATTTATTATTTGAATTTTAAATTCCCCTTGTTATGTTTACATTAGCGGGTTTGAATAATAAAACATAGCGTACCGTCTACACAGGCTAATCGGGCATCACATTCGGAAAAAAAAATTTGTTCTGCGACAAACTCTTCATGATCTAAAAGATGAGTTTAATAGTTGATTCAATCTTGTAATTGTGTAAACCAAATCGCTCATCTGTTCACGCGATCTAAAAGGATCGAGTACAATAACTCTTCGATCGTGTAGTTGTGTAAACCAAACTGTTCACTTAACATGTCTTATAATGTCTCTTTTATGAGTAAGGATTTATATAGTCTAATTTCATGAAACATATGGCAAAATTAAAAAAAAAAATTTGTTTGTACTTGTTTGATCTAAAAGTTATTGTACCATCTAGATAAAAGAAAAATGACTAAAATGAGCCAAACTTTTCTTTTCTTTTCTTCTTTTTTTTTTTTTTTTGACATAACTTGCGTTAGAATTAGAGTTATAGGCCCCATTATCGAAGTCGGTTTCCTACATATTTGGTTTTAATTTAAGAGTTAATGTTCACGTAGTATTTAAACAATTTGATTAACCTATCAAATTATAAGACCATTAGAAAGGAACACCTCAAGCATTTAGAGCATTCACATTAGCTCATCCGTAATGGTGTGAGTGTGATTTTGATATTATATAGAGTGGGTATAAGTGGTTATTTGGAGAAGACACTGTTCACCAGTAACTTTGGAGGAGACACTGTTCATCCTTCATAATTTTTTACTAACTTTTAAAAGTGGTTGTGAGTAGAGAAGAGATAAAAAGTAATGATAAAAGTATAGAATAAGTATTAATAAATAGAAAATGAGAGAGAAAGACAATGATTTTTAGTAAAATTAAAAAGATGGAAATAAAGCAGCTAATGTGAATGCTCTCATAGTTGGATCTTTATCTCAATCTCTATAATTATACTAAAAATTATTATTTTCTCTCATTTTTAATTAAATAGTATTTTTATAACTTTATCATTATCTTTTCTCCCTCATTCACTCACAACCACTTTAAAAAATATTAATAAATTATAGAGGTAGACAGTATCTCCTCCAAATTTACTGATAAATAGTAAAAAAAAATTTCTCTCTCCTCCACTTACAACCATTTATACTCACTCTGTATAATATAAAAAACATAATCACATTAAAAATAAGATGCTAAGGTGAATGCTCTTACATAGTTTATCATCTAGTTTTTAACAAAAAAAAATGTGGAGAATTTTATCTAGAGTAAACTGCATGAATGGTCCCTATGGTTTGCACGAATTGCACATATGCCCCCATCTATTTTCAATGGTCCCCAACGTTGACGTTTTATAATACTTTGGTCCTTACCAGCTAACTTCGTTAAAATTTTTCAGTTAAGTCATGTAAAATGACCAAACTACCCACATGGACCATTCGAGCAATTTAATCTTATATATATATATTCCTATACCACCACTACTACCTCCTCAAACAACCAACACCACCTCCTCCTCCAACCACCACATCCGGCATCCCTCAAACAATAATTCCCTTTCTCTCTCTCTCTCTCATATATATATAAATATATTAACAATATTCCATAAATAACCCCTTCTCTTTCTTTCTTTCTTTGTCTCTCCCCCTCTTTCTCTTAGTAACTTGTAACCTTCTCTCTCTCTCTCTCTCTATTTTTTTAAACAGACAGGGAATTGTTGGGTTTTGGTCAGAGATGGTGTGGGTGAGGGTTTAAATTTCACCGGTGACGGGAGTTGAAGGGTGAGGGTGAGGGTTTCAGGCCGGGGGTGTTGAGCGGTGAGGTGAAGGTGATGGGGTTTTTGGTCGGAGGGAGAAAGTTGTCAGTGGCGGGGATGGGTTTGGTCAATATGGTTATGAATGGGGATTGGTTTGGTCGGATATGTTTATGAACGTATGGCGTTGGTGGCAGTTTTGGGAGTGGGTGGTGGAGGGGTGGACAATCGGGTGTTGTTCAGAGTGGTTGGTTGGGTGGAGATGTTGTCGAGTCTCGTGAGTTCTGGCGGGATGGTTGATGGTGGTAGATGGTTGATGATGGTAGATGGTTGGTGGTAGTGGACAATCGGGTGTTGAGAGAGATAGAGAGAGAGTTTATAATATTTTTTTAAAGAGGGTTAATTTAGTAATTTTACATAGACGTAACTGAAAAAGTTAACCTCTATCCAAGTCAGGGACTACTAATGCAATAAAATCCAAACCAGAAATCCTATTGAGGTAATTTTGAAAAACTAAGGAGCATACTTTAAATTTGAGGAAACCACATGGACCATCCGTTAGGGGCTTAGGGCTGTTCAAATCGCTCGTCGTTCAAGGATCGCTCGTCGCTCGTTCGGAAAATGCTCGAAAAATGCTCGCTCGATCTTCCGCTCGGTTGTATATGAGCCGATCGGCTCGGTTCGGTTTGTAAATGAGCCAAGCACGAGCAAAGGTATGCTCGGCTCGGTTCGGCTCGAATAATTTTTATTTATTTAATAATAAATATACACACAATTTACAGATAAATTTATGACTCAGTATATGCAAACAAAATATAAACAGCCCACTTAACACAATAAAATAATTAACACTAGATTTAATAGTAAAACAATAAGTTATGAGGTGACAGTCTTGACTTATTTATGTTAATAGTCGTCCATCGCTAATTGTCGCTTGATATCACACCTACATCACAATGCAACAACTGTTGTCTGACGTATGCTCATCACCTCACCAGCCTTAATCTATGCCTCATCCTTGGACATTGGGATCTCAATATTAGTGTTATCATCGGACATTTTGACCTTAGTTGTCACCCGATAATGAAAACATCAAAGGAAACATTCCAATTTTATACTCGTCCATATTATTCTTCGCTCGATTCTCGCTCGGCGCTCGCTCAGAAAGTTTGAGCTCGAAGAATGCTCGTTCGGTTTTCGGCTCGATTGTAAATGAGCTGCTCCGCTCGGTTCGGTTTGTAAACGAGCCAAGCACGAGCAAAGCTCCGTTCAGATCGGCTCGGCTCGTGAACAGCCCTACCATCCGTGCCGTTTACTCTTTTATTTTGTATTTAATTTTGTTTTCACTATGCTCAAATCTTCACTGAAAATGCATAATAAAATTGTATAAATTAAGTTTGGAGTGAGCACGAATTGACTGTAAAATATTAAATAAATATTTATTTTATACTATTCATTATTTCATACAAGAGTATAGCTAGGTGTTTCTTTACAAATCAAAGAACTTTCACTAATGCATGCCTGCATGGCCGGCTCGATATTTTTGGTTTTAAAGTATGAGCCTAGTGCCCCAATTAAAGAAGTTATACATAATAGTCCAATCCAAGTTTTTCTTAGTCTAAAATATGTCTAATCTTACTCCAATGCTACTTTAACACACACGCCAAATGGTTTAGCCACCTATGCACCATTGAAGAGAACCACGTTGAGGGTGGCACCACTCGGTAATCAGTCAGTAATAGTTCATGAGTAAACGGGCATGGGTAAAGACATACTTGAGAGATCAACGACCGATATTGTCACCGGACTAATGACGAATATTATGTGACATATTATCGTTGCGATATAACATTGATCAGTGATCGATGTCGCTGACAAAGACATCCATGGATGATCTTCTGATTGGTGGAAGTCGGTTTTTCTAGTAGTGGACTCTTAAAGTTTCAGTTAACTCTTGAGGTTAACCAAATACTATACTTAAAAGTCAAATACTTTAAAGTTTTAGTCATACTTCTACCGAGTTACTACTGTCCAAACTTAAGTGGTAACTCAACTGTCAACCAAAATAATCTACAAAATAATGCTCAAATACCAAATAAATACACAAACGACGTGGTTTTCACGTATCTGTTTTGGTTACAAACCGAATAAAGTTTCAACAAAATCTATTAGAAGCTGTATATATTATAAATCAAACCTTATAGTATGTTAATTGTGTCCTCCTTTGGTAACTTTCGTACAGGGAATAAAAACACCAGTTCCACTGCTCGTATTCCTCCAAACATTCATTATTAAAGTTTAAACAAAATATAACTTGATGCCGTTCAAAATTGTAAGAGTTTAGATACAATATAACTATTTCAAGATCTTCAATATATTATGAAGTTAAAAAAATGGGTCACTTGGGCCAACAACCCACTTAAACATGATGTCGTTAAAAAAATGGGTCACTTGGGCCAACAACCCACATAAACATAAACAAAATTGGGCCATATTATGGGTTCTATGTGATCTCTAGGGTGGGCACTGGCCCATCCTCCATGTGAAGTAAATCCGCCTCAGGGTCCTGAGGTGGTGCGGCATCTGATTATTGTTGCCGCAACACTTCTTTTACGCTGTGTTCCCGAGTTAACTTAAGAGGAGAAAAGAAAAGAAAAGGTATGATTGATCAAAGCGAGGGCATCATTTTTAATGGCGCATGCACCTCTGCCTCCGTGTCGCATTCCACTACAAGGAAGAATGAAGCACACATGAGAAACCATCTCTTGGTGTGATTTTCTCCACATTCCAACAAATCTGCTAGCACCGTATCAACTTAGATAACAAACTCAACATCACAATTGCCATACATACCACGTCAGAATGTTGATTTACTACTAGTCATGGTGATCTGTTCGTTAGTATATATGAAAAACATAGAGGTTGTCATCTATAGGTTTAAAAGACATTATATATGATCGGTTACCATTTGTAGCTAGCTTGTATAATTATATATAAAAACTTTTACAAACAGGTTTTACGATGCAAGTTCCCATCGTAAACTGCCCTAACTAACAATTGACTAAAAAGTCTTTAAAAAATTCTAATCCGAATTATATCTTCAAAGTAGTGACAACGCACCAACAAAACTACATGTCACAAACTGCCCCACTTACAAACGACTACAAAATAGGACCAAGATTTAGTTCTCATTTTTTCGATTAACCCTTGGGTTTTTAGTTGTTTTGTTTTTCATTAAAAATCAAATAAGAAGTTCGTCCTTTGGATTAAAATGCAATGTATAAAAACTCTTATGATAAGGTTTCAAATGAAGTTTTTTTCTCAAAAAAAAAAGGACTTGTTACGGGCCAACATAGTTTGCTTTCACATATTATGTTATTTTTTAGATTACCATTGTCGAGACCTATTTATTAGGGTTTTACTACTGAACATTTTTTTTATGAAATCTACATCTAAAACGATCAATAATAAAACTATCCTTTGGAAAAACAAAATGCTTTTGTTAAAGGGCTTGGATTCTAACGGTATCAAGGTATGTCTCAAAGTGAATGAGCGTTTTAGTCCCGTGGTAGAATTGATATAGACTAGATCTTTGCCCGCGTTAACACGCGGTTCACCAACGTACAATTATTTTGAGCGGTAAAACATATAAAAAATGTAGTAGAAATATTTTATTAAGATTTAAAATAAACCAATACACGTTCTATTCAAATATCACTAAATATTTCTTTATACACGACATTTTTTGTTTTAGTCTTGACCTTCCCATCATCATCAAGTATAAGTAACTTCACGCCTGCCATGCTTTTAACTCTTGACAATGCGACATAAAGCTGGCCATGAATGAGCCTCCAAAGCAGAAAATTGACTTTAATAATCTTTCGATTAATCACCTAAATTTGTTATCACATGGTATCATAGTTATTCTAGGTGCATACCCGTGTGAAAACACGAGAAGACTATAATTTAAGACGCATGACCTATTACACTTTTCATTAGATTCATCATATGCTAAACTCATGGTTAAGTATGATTAGTTTCTTGCTCTTGAAAATTATTCACTAATAGAGTGAACTATCTCTCCAACTTCATTTTGCTATATTGTAATGGAGAATTACCACCATAAATATAAAACACCAAATGAATGATCAACCTTAAAGCTGCAAATAAAAAAATATAGAACACCAAGTCGATGATAGTGCCGAAAAATACCACACGCTAATGAATCGCAGTGTGTACATAGAGCATGATTATATATAATATACAACCTAAAAATCAAACACCGTATTTTGACTTCTAAATCATTTGTGCTTACAAGTGTGACTCAAAAACCCCACTTTGTGATTCAACAAAAATTTGTCATGCTTCTTGGTGCGTAAGTAGATAACAAATCAAAAAAGATTTGTGTTATGGTATTTTTACCTTCAAATTTTAAAGCAGTTAATGGCTTTAGTGGTCCATAGCAAACTGTAAAACAATGTTACAAGAATTAAAGAGTACACTGAACCCAAAAGAAGAAACCTATAGGAAGAACAATAATAATATTAATCAAAAAATTATTTTGCCAATATTGTAGCTACCCAAAAGAAACAACCAGAACCTTATAAAAAAAACTATAACTGCCTTCTGCACCTTCGCAAGATCGCCTCCAGGAACAACTTCGCTCGCGCCTGGTAGTTTATACCACATTTGAACGCTGTCGAACACCAGTCCACATTTGAACGCTGCAGCGTTCACATCCTTTGGTGCAATGTCTCCTCTGTACATCAAGAGAACGTCTACAAATATCATAAATCGCCTCATTGTCAAGCAGTACAGACACATCAGTATGCTCCAAAAGCGAATGTGTCAAAAGCACACTATTATAAGGCTCAACAACCGAAGTGGATACTTGGAGCGACGAATAAACCGTAAACCCAAGCTTCGACTTCTTCCTATAATCAACCGACAAACGCTTAAACAAAAGCGACCCACTACCCGAACCAGTCCCACCACCAACGGCATTAAACACTAAAAACCTGAAGACCAGTACAATTATCCGCAAGCTTACGGTTACGGTTAAGGCACAAATCAACAATCTCTTTACCAGTGGTATAGTGGCCGCGAGCGAAGTTATTCGCAGTGTCTTCTTTGCTACTAATAAAACATAGAAAACAGTTAAGATAAAATCATGAAGTAAATCTATATGGGTCAAAACCAAATAATGTAAAGATGCTTCGTCTTTTCCTATTACAACTGCTGCCTTCCACTTCTGTTATTCGGGTTTGCGGCTGCGACCAGCTGCACTAACTTGCCTTTTATTGGTTTCTAGATTATGTTATTCAGCAAAAATGACTACTATAATCGTACCAAGAGGCGATCAGCAACAAACTTATTACTAATCACTAAGTTTATTAAACAGTCAACTAAGAACCCCCATGTATCCTTCATAACTCAAGTCCATATTGTGTCATTCACTTAAGTGACATTTAACAACACAATTGTGATAAAAAGGCAATTTAATAGATAACCTTTTGTCGGACTCTTCTAATTCTTTGCTTGACATCATCAGCAGACTTTGAAACCACTTTGCATACAGCCTGAAGCATAAGGCATTAACCTCTATATACATTTATACACAAATTGCTAAAAGAATTTTTAGAAAATAGCATTGCTATGGAAAACAAACTCACCTGCATATGCTCTTTGGTCATGCTGTATCTTGCAAAGATACTCAAATTGATTCATAAAAACCAATTCAGAATCAGTTATCTTCCAATTCAGATCAAACGCATCCAATTTTTTGTTTACAAAAATAAAAAATTATGGAGAAAAAACATACAAGAAATCCCCGAAAAGTCGTTTGAATCTTGATCGCCGCACCAAAACACTACAGATCATAAAAGAATCAGTATTACGCCACATAAAATTAGCTTTTAAAGTAAAATAAAAAAACATAACCGAAATAGAATTCTGAGGACCAATGCCAAGCATAAGACGAAAAGAACTTACCAAAACAGAAAGTCCCGGTTGCAATTGTCATTTCCTTTTCCTCCTCCTCCTCCTCCCCTCTCTCTCTCTCTCTATATATATATATATATATATATATATATATATATATATATATATATATATATATATATATATATATATATATATAGGGGAAGGTTTAAATAAAAACCCACTCAAAACGAAGAAACCCGGTAAACTTAATCTAGACCATTGATCTAAAGTGATCAATGGCCTAGATTGATTATACATTATTTTATTACATTTAATTGAGTAGATGACAAAAAAAGGGCAAAAGGGTCAAATGCCATTTTTCTGAAAAAGCAGATATGACAAGTGGACCCCACACATGTCACATCATCTCTCTCATACTTTTGTGACCATGGTCCTAAATCTGCCAGATGCCCGTGTTACATATGTAACGGGTGTTGTGTTACGTAGGTTAAAACTGAGTTGCCAGTTTATATTATTTAAAAAATGCTGATTTATTATTTTTTTATTAGACCATATTTTTTTCGTTTTATTGTACCAGCACCAGAATTGTTGCATACGTAACGAGAAATGATATGGTTATATGCCTTTTGTTACTTACAAAAGTGCTAAAAACAAACAAAATGGTTGTTTATAAGTGTATCAACAACATAATATTGTTCATCTGCCTACAACATACTACTGAAGAAAATATATTACACTAAAACTGTATCAACAACAAAACATATAATAAAAGATTCATACCCCCCCCCACCCTTCCTGCATGCAATAACCCCGACATCCCGCGCTGCAACCAACAGTAACTGACGGCATCCGATAACCATACTTTGCATAAAAAGCCCACTGTGCCTCAGTATAACCTATACCCTCCCATTCAGCCCTAATCCGCCGACCTTCTGGATAGGTGAACGGCAACACGGGTTTGTTAAGTTTGGGTTCATATGGTTCTTCATATTCAGCCCCTGGGTCTGATTCGTAACCAACCGCCCATTCAGGTGTGTGCTTTACATCATACACGTCATCCTCCGGTGTCATATAGTCTTCTGGTGGCGGATATTCTTCAGGGAAGACATAATCATAGGCCGCATTCCAATCGAAATCTTCATCACTTTCAAAACCACCGTCCGCCTGGACTACGGGGATAACCGGTGGGGCTGGTTCAGGGACAAATTGCGGGATGTCCGGGGCAACGGGGGCAGCGGGTTCATGATCGGCTCCAACAGGAGGGATGTCCAGTCCAACCGGTGGGGCTGGTTCAGGGACAAATGCAATGTCCGGTTCATTTTGAGGTGGCTCGTGTACAATTGGGATGACATGGTGACGCTCCTCAAAAACCTCCGAAGGCGGAGTGGTGGGGTTGGAATTCATGGTTTGACTAAAAACAGGACCTGTAACATATGTTATAGCAGAGTAAGTGTTGACATTGGAAAATATGAAACAGGGGGAAAAAACTATTCTCTGTTAAAAACATATAGGTAACAGAAAAAAACTCATACATGCAAAAACCAAAAAAAAAAAAAAATCTATAACGAAAGGTGCAAAAAAGAGGAGTGTTACATGTGTAACATGGTTTATACCAACTTAGTTCTGTTGTTACATACATTCCACACATTATAATACTCATACAACCATGCACATACTGGTAAAAAAACAAATCACCAATTTTGATTAAAATTGTTGCATATGTTAAGGCACATTAAAAATCACCAAATGTTATTAAAAAAAACATATTAGTAACAATAACATATAAACCTACGTGTTAACGTATGCTACTTACGTGAAAAGTTGATTAGTTGTGGTGTTACGTACGAAACATATCCAAACATACATTTTCAAAACCATCACAAAAAACTTCTTATTACCAAACACTAATTCGCTCAAATTCAAACTCTAACCACTAATTGTTTACTAAACCCTTTAAAAATTCTGCTATAAAAATGTTTTCTGCTGTTACATACGCAACATAGAACAGAGGAAGTTCAAAATTTCAGGTCAACAAAAAAAATTTAAAAAAACCCTATTACTTCAAAACGATAAAAAGCCCAGTATCTCAACAAAACCATCACAAAAAACTTCTTATTATCAAATTCAAACTCTAACCACTAATTGTTTTCTAAACCCTTTAAAAATTCTGATATAAAAATGTTTTCTGCTGTTACATACGCAACATAGAACAGAGGAAGTTCAAAATTTCAGGTCAACAAAAAAAATTTAAAAAAACCCTATTACTTCAAAACGATAAAAAGCCCAGTATCTCAACAAAATACCCTTAGACCCAAAAAACTGTCTAATATTTTTAACCCATCCCAACATTTTAAATGACCTAACTTTTTTTAGGATTACCAAAACAAACTACTTTTTCTAATAATAAAACATCTAATTTTGAACATAATCAAATGTTGTTACTAAACAACTTATTTTTTAAAACAAACTAATTTTTAAAACAATCAAATGTTGGTTTTATTAGTTAAAGAAAAAATCCGATATACATTGTGCTTCCAAAAATCCTTTTCTGTTTTATTTAATTTCGTGCTTCCAAAATCCCACGAGCCCATTTACCGACCACTTCCCACTTCTGTTGCCCCACATATCCCTAATAATCTCCCACTGCTCATATTTAAAAATACAAAAAAAAAACCTCAGGAGAGAGAGACTTGGAGAAGAAAGAACCTCTGTTTTGGGCTTGGTAGAACAGAGACTTGATGGAATCTTCTTTGTCTGCTACAAACCCTCTAAAACGATGGAATCTTCTTTTGGGACGACAGATGGTGGCTGATTGTTGTTAACAGTGACGGCAGGTGATGAACAGGGGCGAGGGGTGGAAACAGGGGTGGAAACAGGGACGACGACGGTGATGAACAGGGACGGTGGTGGCTGTTGTGTATGGTGGTGGTGGTGGTAGTGATTAATATGTAAGAGAGAGAGTGTATGTATGTGTTTATATAGGTGGGAGAAAAGAAATTCAAATTGAATCAATGAGAGGGAAATGTCAAAAGACAAAAATAACCTTTAAGAATTAAAATAATAGATTCTTTAATGGCCTATGTGGATTAATATTGTCCACTCATTAGGTTTCCATTAGTTTTTTC
This sequence comes from Ambrosia artemisiifolia, assembly GCA_032199755.1. Classification (NCBI taxonomy): domain Eukaryota; kingdom Viridiplantae; phylum Streptophyta; class Magnoliopsida; order Asterales; family Asteraceae; genus Ambrosia; species Ambrosia artemisiifolia. Next base: position 57,338,130 of record CM063519.1, read on the forward strand.
ATTTTAGAGGGTTTTGTGTGTATACTTAGCCTATATATATATATATATATATATATATATATATATATATATATATATATATTCTCCCAAGATCCAGCAAGGCTGACATCGTCATCATTACCTTCTTCTGAAACTGATGCCACGCTTGGTGGACTGGTTTTCAGCTGAGAGTTTGACTGCAGTTGACCTTCCCAACTCTGAAGTTTGCTAACTGTTTTCGCACAGATGCTTCGAGAAGCTTGAAGTTCGGTATTTCTTTTAGCCAAAGCTTCTTTTAACGTCTTTGTGTCTTCTTCCATTGCCAATAAACGCTCTGTCAGCAAATCATTTTCCTCTTGTTTCACCTGTAATTCAACTTATCACAACAAAAAAAATCCGAGTATTATTGAGTTTATTCCGAGAAGGTGAATGAACAAACCTTGTTACCCTGAGAACCCTCAATTATAGCAACCGCCTTGTCAGGACATGACTTATCAGATGATTTCTTCTTCCAGGGCCAACTCTGGCGATCCATGATCCACTATTCTACTGTCAGTTTTTACATAACAATTAAATTATTAAAAAAACAAACTACCATTCCATAATAGATCAAACCAAAATAATAGACTTAAATGGCTCATATTAATTCAACAACAAATTATTTTGATATCAACACTTAGATAATAATGTTCTTACCCATCATAAGAACTCAAATTATCAAGTTACAGACTTTAAAAAACATTTAGTGGGCTTCATAAAAGCATTTACTATCAGCTTAAAGGTCTTCAGTGGCTGTGAACTGTTTCATTCAACAGCTAATGAATGAAACAACTGATGATTATCCACTGACGAAGCAAGCAACAGCTGATGAAACAAACTTCTGATAACAGATGTTATCCGAATTTTTTTCATCAGTTGTTGCTTCCTTTATGAGTGGATAATCATCCAGTGTATGGCCATTTAAATTCTAGAGTACAAAGCTCATGAAAACAAAACAACAATCCCGATTATATTTATATATGTAGATCTATAATAATAACACTAACCATTGGTGGTGAATGTTCTTACGAATCAAAGAGTAGAGATCACCTAGAGTTAAAAGCTCACTTCTAATCCTAACATGTCCATTTCCATCCTCATACCACTCTATTTCCCTAATAATCTCTTTAACCTAATCTCCACTTAACCTTTTTCCATCATTGTCTAGTAACCACACCAAACTAATAATAACAAATCTCATAACCAAGATAACACCAAATTTTAACAGAATAATAATTCATTTCAGAAAAACAAATATAACAACAACATATAGGAAGGACTCAAACAAATTTCTTGCACTTACATGTTTCACCCTCTGAAGTAACACCACATACATTCCTTGCAACAAATCTAATCAAACACATCAATTTAAGATCCTACAGTCACCAATCAACATACCCTAATCACCAAACAACAATCAATAGACATAAAACACATACATGTGAAGGGAAATTACAAACTTCATTTAGATAACATGAATGAATAGATAAATGTTTCAAGAAACAAACCTTGTTCTCCACAATTGGTATACTTTGTTCTTGATTCACAGGTTTATATTCATCTCTTTGAACCTGCATAATATGAGTAGGAATGGGACCCACAAAAACCAAACAAACAGAAGATATAATTCCAACAATTTCAGTATAAAAAACTCTAAAATTATGATCAATGAAATTACAAACTTTATTTAGATAACATGAATAAATAGATAAATGTTGGGTACCCCTAATAGTTATTTAATCCTCAAACATAAGATAAGAAGAATCATACAATAAAATCCACTTCCAAAAAGCACATGATTGACTTTGTTATTCTATTAAAAAAGTGATCTTAGAGTAATACTGGAATCCTATAAACCAGATCATACAGTTTCGGACAAAATTCAGAGCAAGTAAATCATTGTTACAGTAGTAACAAAAGATTCCAGAACCCTTTTTATAACCCTCCAATACTTTCTGCCAAAAGTGGGAAAAAATAGAAACCTAAATCATAAGAATCCATCGATTTGAAACCTAAATCATAAGAATCCATCCTTTTTATAACCCTCCAATACTTTTTATAACCCTAATAGAAACCTAAATCATAAGAATCCATCGATTTGAGCTTTCTTAAAACATCAATTGAACCGTAAATCGAAACCTAAAACATTTTTCCTAAATACAAACCTAAATCATAAAGCCAGAATCATTCTCAATAATAATAAACGAAAAAAATAAAGAACAATCAATGAAACCTTATAACATCAGTTGAACCCTAAAAACCCCTAAATCGATACCTAAAACATAAACCCCTAATCGAAACCTAAATCATAACAATCCATTCGTAGCTTTCTTAAAACATCAATTGAACCGTAAATCAAAACCTAAAACATTTTTCATAAATACAAACCTAAAACATAAACACCTAATAATTCTGAATAATAATAAACGAAAAATAAAGAACAATCAGTCAAACCTTAAAACATCAATTGAACCCTAAAAACCCCTAAATCGAAACCTAAAACATAAACCCCTAAAATCGAAACCTAAAACATAAATCCATTCGTAGCTTTCTTAAAACATCAAATCAACCCTAAATCGAAACCTAAAACATAAACCCTAAATCGAAAACTAAAAAATAAACCCCTCATGAGTCTTAATAATAATAATAATAAACGAAAAATAAAGAACAATCAGTGAAACAGAAGACAAAAAAAGATAGATGAAGATCGATTTATTGAAATAAGAATCTTAGAGAGATTATCTTGGATTGGAGATGAAGGAAAGGCTTGAATCGCCTGATTAGGGTTGAGGTTGAAGGAGGCGATGAAGATTATGTTGTGTAGGTTATGTCCGTTTTTTAATAGGGTTTTATATTTACTCGGATTTTTGATTTAAAAAAAAAGAAAATTTTATAAAATCTCACAAAGTGCCATGTGGTTTAACAATGGGAGGAGAGATAATTGCTAGGGGGGTAAATGAATGCCATGTGTCAAAAATTGCTTCTAAATATTATATGTATAGATTGATAAATAAGTTTAAAGAGTGTGTTAGAATTAGCCATAAGGCCAGCTCATAAAGAACGTGATTATAATGATACTACGATAGCATTGTTTATAAACCTGGCGCTAATTATCTATAATACATTATAAAGGAGGAGTGATGTACCATATTGGAATTTTGACATGGGTACAATTTTTAAAGCAACAAGTATAAGAGAATAAAGCTTATTTCATAAGAGTATTATAGGAATGTTAGGGACAATTAAGACACTTACAAGGGTAAAATAGACATTTCACCATCCTCCTCCTTTACAATATCAAAGTAATTTTACAATACTACCCTCATTTCCCATCCATGCCCTCCTAATGATGCTTTGCCTTCTTCCATCTTTACTCCCTCAATCAATTACCAACGTTTCAGCGACCATAACTGAACCCTGATAATGAATTCCATCATTTCCCCTTTCTCTTCTATCGATTCTCATGAAAGCTTGCATCGTTGTCCGTTTTGCATTTGTCGGGTAGTTTGGGGAAATTCAAGTATCAAGTTTACAGCTCTCAGGTGATTAATTTTTTGTTTTCTATGATTTGGTTATTTTGAATATTACCGGATGAAGTTAGGATTATTAATATTTTTACAATTTTGTTTAACCTTAAAAGGTCATAGTTGAGTGTTAATCAAGTATCTAAACGGCACCTAAATAGCTTTCTGATGACTTCATTGTGTGCAAGATCTGAGTATCAGAACTCATAACTGTATTATTCAATCTTTTTAATTGATTTAATCATTTGATTATGATGCAGACATAGATACTGTCACACATGTTGAGGCGAGCTGGTGCTTGACTTCGTTTTTAATATTATTTTTTTTTGTCCATTTCATAATATCAGCCATGTTAGGGTACTTTCAAATGGTGCTAATCTTAAAACACACATCTGACCCGTTCATGTGTCAGGCTTCCATGTAAGTTTTGTTCACTTACGTCTTCATCTTTTGTTTTTAGTGCTTAGTTAAATCATCAATGGGTGTTTAGATGTGTGCCCTTGGTTAATGGTTATGTAGCATTGATTAATTATGTGGAACAAGAAATAGTGTTTAGATGCAGAATGTGGGTTATACTTCTTAGAGCACATGGCAGTGTTTTTTTCACATGTGGGGAAACACATGTTTGTATTCCAAATGCTAAGATTAGCTTTATTTATTTGACTTTAGATACTTGATAATAAACACTTTAGGTTAAAGTATATATATGCAGAGGCGAAAGAACATAAAAAATAGAATGTGTTACAGTCGTTGGCTGAAGTTAGCATTGGTGATAATTAGATGGCACAAAGAATAGATAACATTGCTGGTGTAGTAGGTGTGAAAAGGGTTATATCTTTAGGTATGATTATATTTTTAGATAGATGATTGTGTAAAGATAGGTTTTCAAAATCTTCCATCTGAAAACATTTGAAATTTGAATAACCTAAAAGGCAGGGTGGATCTACATTACCATAAAATTAGGTTTTCAAAATCTTCCATCTGAAAACGTCACCGGCCTTCTATACTTCAATCACTCGGTTCTTTCTTGAAATAGCCTCCAATTATGGAGACGGAACGTGCTACGGCTTACGAAGTTTCCAATAAGTCAACCGGATCATAGGCCGAGAAATCGGCGGCGATTGGGCTGAGGGTATGTAGCTTGTTTATTTTACTTTTATATGCCTAAATCTTTTGTTGTTTTGATATCTCTGTTTCCGGATGTTATTGACATTGTTTCCTCTCTTTCACTTCATGACCAAATGACCAATAGAAGGTCTACTACACCTTCATTCCTTCCTTCCTTCATCTCTTCCTTCTGAGACCCTGATGATTCCATCTGTACTTCAATCGGTTCATTCTCTCATTCACAATTGGCCTCCATCAGTTCCTCTCTTTAGTTGATTTATGTTTAGACATGTTTATTATTTCTGTGTCATGTATTTACAATGATGGGATGTTTAGCTTGGTCTGGTAATATAGTTGGTAATCTGTTTGATCAAATAGCTACATAACAATGACTTTTATAATGTTTTTTATTGTGACGTCAAACAAATCTTATGTTACACTTCGATTATCTATCACTTGTTGCTGAATTTGTGTCTACGGCTGCAATTTTTTGTTGTTGTTGATTTCTCTAATTTTTGTTGAATTTCTTGGGGTGAATTATGAGTTCATTACAAAAAAAAGGAACTGATAAAGGGGGCATAATGGTTCAAAGTTGTTAGTACTTAGTATATTAATAATCAACGCACCCAACTAAAGAACATTGCAATGATCTCTAATATTAGTTTTTTTTATTATAAAAGGTATTCTCGTCGGGTAGGCGTTAATTTTCCCTTCACCTCATGAGTTGTAACTTGTAAGCCTCGAGGCGAACCAAGGCGTAAGCCTGAGGTGGAATTAAAAAACAATATAAAAAGTATATATCTTATAAAAATTTAAATACTAACTAATTTCATCACCGGATTCATCAAAAACATAAAAAAAACACACATAAAAAAGACACATAATGTTTGAAATAGACACAAAAAATCTAAAACCCCCTGAGGCGCACGTACAATAATACCCCATGAAGCGCCACCTCAAACTCGTTTTCTGACCGTTTCGCCTTGAGGCGCGCGCCTTGGCTGTTTTTTAAACCATCTCATTTTGTTCTTTGATTGATATAGACCATGTTATATTGCAGCCCACTAAACTATTGCATTCTTAGACATGACTGTTTGCTTATGAACCTTGAACTAAATAACATCTTATTTGTCCACTGCTTATAAAAATGAAGTGATCAGAAATACTTTGGGTCAACTAACTTTTCCAACTCGTACAAAATTTACCCATTTGACCTGCTTCGTAAGGATCCTTGCCTGTTGATCTAATCTTGATTTCATTTGTTTCTAAGATGAATTCTGCAAGTGGGTATGAAATTTGTAGATGTTATAAAGCAATATTGTGTGTGTATGCCTTGATAAACAACCCAAAAAAGTTGACACAAACTTGGTATCGTGGCCATGATGTATTTTGGTAAAACAATTGTAAATACGGCCATGACTCATGAAACCAATGTAAAACAAACAACAAATAGATGTAAGCTTTATAAAACAGATAGATGTATATTTGCCATGATTTATATTGTTGAACTCATTCTTCACTTTAAATACTTACATCTGGTCATGATCGTAGTCACAGAATTCGCTTCAGGAAGCACGATTTTCGTATTGGTACGAAATGTACCCAATCGCAATTCGTTGGCGTAGCATTCGATGATGGTTCATCGATCCGGGTTTTGGTGGTAGGTCGATCCCATCTGAACCGGTAAGAAATTAGATTACAAAAAATAGGTTTACATAGCGAATTATGTGAGTTTGCATGTTACCAGTTGTTGGTTGTTTTTTGTATTTCGATTTGGCGCAGAGGGAGTACTTTAAACAAGGAAAGATCGAACCGTTCCGCCAAATTCTGGAAGTAGGATACAGTCCTGGTATGTAATGTTACATTATTGATCTATTACTATAAACACTAATATGATTTTTTTTGTTCATTCCTTTTCTTGTCAATCTTTGGAATGGAGTCATTCTGACCTTGGTGTTAGCAGACTGTAGTGCATATAGAAAGTGATACCAGTGCCATAAGGTGTTTGAAACCCATTCCAAGAGACCACAAGTTTCAATCAACGACCAAATCCTACAATTCTGCCAGCAATGTAGTCAGTTCCATTCGTTAGAGGAATTTGCTGAAGGAAAAAGTAGTTGCAAAAAGAATCTTGATGGGCACAATAGAAGAAGAAAGCCTCGACATGAGCATTTTTTTTACCATAGACCAAGGTTTGGTTTTTATATGTTTCTATGTTTTAAAATGTAAAGTGCACCCTCACCCAACCATGGATCTTACCAACCCTGTATGCAGTAGGGTTGTTGAGGCTCCAGCTTGGGTGGACCACTCAAACTATGCTCCCCCTCTTTTTTCATCTTCGTTTGCACCAACACATGCATCTATTTCAACCGTGAGTCATATGATTGTAATGCACCCCACCTTTGATTTTGGTTTAGGCTCTTTAATAACTAGCCTACCGGATCAAGGACTAATTTCTTATGCTTTAGAAAATTAATTGAGACGTGGGTTAGGGTGGTATGACCAATATAGATCCTCATTATCATGAATCTCATTACCACACCAAAGCTTCAAGAATCGATATTCATGCGCCTTTTACTTGGATTGACAAAGGTAACATGAAAAGCTTCTTCTGGCTTAGGTCATCTTAAGTAGACCATTAGGAGAGTTCAAAATTTTAACTGGTGTGAACTTACGGAAGAAACATAAGATTTTATAAGATGCATCTAGGAATAATGTCCTAGATCGATCTTATTTTTTTTTAACATACCAACAACGTTCATGTATATGCATTGGGCCCATAAAACTGTAGTTATCATATACGTGTTACGATTCAACTTACTATCAAAGAGGGATGTGGTCATGTGGATCAGCTTTTGCTACATTCAAGACTGTCTTAGCAAATTGGAATTAAAAATAAGTTACATAAACCCCTCATCACGTCCGCCAAAAAAAAAAATTAGTACCCGCAGCAACGCGCGGGCATTCCCATTAGTTTCAAATGACGAACAAGCATAATTTATTTATTAGTCATAAACAATGTCGCTTTAGCTTTATTAGATCATATGGTTATACCAATTGAGTTTCAACAAAACCCCTACAAATTGATCCCATAACTTGCATTGTATACAAATTAATCAACTAATCATTTATACATTCTTCCTTTTTCCTTTGCATCTTCTACCTGTAAAATCACCATCCCATAAACCAATGTCATATTACTAATTTTCATAAAAACAAATACTAGTTTAGAAAAAAAAAAATAAGAGAATGACATACTTGGTTTAGATCCCCCTCCAATAACAGTCGTACGAGGAAAGAAAACGCCGGTTCCACTGCTCGTATTCCTCCACACATTCATGAGCCAAACGGGTACTGAGCTTATAGAACTCTCAAAATCATGTTTCCAACAAAAATAGCTTTCGGTTTGTTGCTCCAAGATGAATCGTTGTCTATTGGTAGACGCAGGAGTTGGGCGTTTGAGGATCAGACTCCCAACACAATCTTTATTCTCATCGTCGTCTATTAACTTCAATATTTGCCTTTCAAGCTCATAATAGAAAGAATCAAAGTCATTTGTTGGGTCAATATCCGAGGTTCGCGTTGTTATCATGTTTGTCTCCATTTCTTCTTGAGTGTGAGATTGTTGGACATCATGATTTGTAGTTTAAATAGTTGTTAGTGTGAACAAAAAGAAGGTTAATTTGGAACTTAACTGGTTGAATTGAATTCAAGATTAATTATAGATTGACCTTTTATTGGAGATTTGATGATTTGGAATTTAGTGTTTGATGTATTTATTACATGTAATTAAATCAATAAACATTAAGTAGTGGCATCGTTCACACTTGAATACATGTGGAGATTGATCGAACATGTCCAAAAAGAAGTCATATCATGTCTACATTACAAGAATCCAAAAGCCCAAAAGGGGTAAGAAATCGTGTAAGGTTGGTTTGAATTCTAGTTTTTTATGCTATGTAACGTTTTACATGGACCCGCATCTATAATAAGTTACTAGTGGGAATGCCCGCGCGTTGCTGCGGGTAGTTATGTCTCTTTGGCGTATGTTGCCCGTGCATTTCAAGTAAATTATTTTTTATACCAATTTGCTAAGCACTCAAGAATCTTTGTATATTTGCTAAGAAAACTAATATATCAATCCACCAAGAGCAAGAGGGTATAAAGCAAAGAATTGGCATTAAAATCAATGTCAAAAATGTGTACGAGATTATGGACAAATGAACCCAAATATAACTCCTGGGACCTGAATTGCAGGTTGCTACCTCTATCAAAATCCATATCTCATGTACAACTGTTTAGAACCCAATGTCAAGAGGAAATGCTAAGTGATATATCTAACTCGCACAATCACAAATCACATAATATACACACAAAAGTAGAATCGAATCTTGATGAAACCTTATTAAATTACACCCGCGTGCGTTGTGGCGCATTTAGATATGGGGTAACGGAAGTTCGACTGATACCAACATTCATATTAAAGTCGTGACATGTTAGCATACTAAAGTCACTTGTATATAAGCCAAAACATGTCGGAAAGTGTGTCATGTAGCAACCAAACGATCGGCTAGTAAAACATTAAGCATTACATCAAACATTACCATGATTCACTTACAGAGCATCAACAACATACCTTAACTCCGCTTGTGTTCCAAAAATGTCAGTGAACTTTGTTGTTAAGTCCGCATTTTTTTTCGTGATGATGCAACATCTTGATTCAATTAGTATTCTACGTTGGTGTTATGTAAACAATAAGCGTAAGTAAAACCAAGATACCAGATCGAAAGACTTATAGTTACGTTTTTTTCCATACCTGTTGACCACCAAAAATATTAACCACCACTACATATCAAATTCTTAGTTGATTGCTTGACTAGTAAATGATTAGTCACCATCAAAGAACTTTGCCACCACAACTAATAATTTGAATGGTAGCAATAAAAAAACTTGAAACCCGGTAGTCACCACTCACACCACTCACCATCAGAGAACTTCGTCACCACAACTAAAAATTTGAATGGTAGCAATAAAGAACTTGCAACGGAATGCATTTTGCATTATGCAGTATATAGGACATATTTTACTAACCTTTGCATCAGTCTCCATCTAAGTAGTATTAGTTCCTGTATCTGGAACACCATTATCAGCCCCATAAGTATCTTGCATGTTTGCAATGTTTTCATTTGTTGTAGGCACATCAGCTTGAGTCTTATCTAAATCAATCCTTGTTACAATTCAAGCACGAATGACCAACAAAATTAAAAAATGTAATAGTCTGTAACTCTAAAATATCTCACCTGTGCAAATTCAAGAGGGCTTTAACTTTCACCTTGGCACGCTAACCTTTTGTTGTTACATCGAACAACGTTTAATGAAGAGTATCATATTCGAGTTTGGGGTGGTGGGAATATAATGAACTTGAATCTGTGAATGAATATTGAAAATTAAATGTGGGTTCAAATATTTAGAACTTTAACATTATATAATTTGATAGCATAAGAACAAACGTTTTAATCATTTCACTATAAAAGAACACCTTAGATTCGTAAAAGAAGTTGTTCCAAGAGCACGAACCTGGTGACATTAGGCTTCTCAATAGATTTAACAGCAGTGGCTGCAAAGCCACTAACACCACCTCTATAGGCAGCACTTACCATAGATAAGGGTAAATGTAATGGTTCTCTTCATCTTCATCAATTCACCTAAAGGTATAAACAACATCATGAGCCGACATTACAGCTAAAAAAGAAGCCGAATTGAACCACATAAATGCCAATCAAGCAATTTGACAGTTACTAAAAATATTGACACGAACCAAGTAATTATTATTTATTATAAACTTCACTTTTTCAACTAATAATCTATTCCAAAATTAAAACCTTAAACTCAAAATAATCCAAGAAATGAATCAAATAAATGGGGATATAACAAAGACCTAAGTGAACTTTCTATTGGATATAACAGAGACCTTAAAGGTACATTAATTATTATGTATATGTGTAGCTGTTTAGTTTTGTATACTTGAATTTATTTAATTTATTTTATGTCCATGACCATTTCACCTATTTACTACAACTCTTATATCATGTCTACAATTTGGTTAAAACCCATTTACAATTCATCCTCGTTTATGAAAATCAATCACACAACTTGTGTTTGCATTACACCTATTTTTATTGTGACGTGATTTAAAATTGTGCATTTAATAGGAATTGTTTATAGGTTTATAAATTCAGCACAATTGTTGAGAAAGATTGACATATGGTGATTTGACTTAATATGATTTTTTTTAGAAAAAAGAATATAGTGTTTGTGATGAAAGCTCAACAACAAACTGGTTGACAATAATGGGTTTGTTCAATTATGCATGTCGAAAGCTTTTTCCATTTTTTTATCCATATTGTTCAACGTGTCCACTATTTGAAACGACCCCTAATAAAAATGTAGCACATTATCATATATACTCAATCAACATGAAATTTAATCACCAGTTCAAGCAAAAAAGCATAAACAAATACTAAAAAACAGAAGCATTATTAACTTGGTGATGTTCATCTATTGAAAGCCAATTTTATGAAAAACATTTATTGTTATTTAGTAAACATATCCTCAGTTTAGTTATACACTTATAACCAATCAGTGAGTGATGGGTTTATTACCTGCAACGTATACATTCGTACCGCATAATAAAGTTCTCTAATCACACATCCGCGTTCCTGATGTGCGCACGAAGCTAAAGCTTTGCGAGGTAAAATTATTGGCACACGCACAGTGATAAACTTGAAAAGTGTGCAAGTATTTCCTGCACAAAAGATGAATCAAAATCCATTCAACTTATATTTTCTTTTTGTTAAGATTCATTTTTAAGGTCTTATTTTATATAAGGCGTGGTCTTTGATCTTGTTCTTTACATTTAAAATGGTGTGATAGAGAAAGATATCCAGAAGTGCACCTTACAGAACCTTGCAGACATACTTAGCCTCCCAATTTCCATGAATAAATCTAATGCTTTCTCGAGGTAAGAAATGCGCTCTGCAAAGTATTCGACAACACAATGATAAACTTTCTTAAAGTAGACAAGTGCAAAATACGATTATATTCACATAAAAATTTGTAGTGGAGAGAACAAAACATTTCATTAGGCTACCTAAATTTTCAAAGTAATGAAATTGGGTATGCTATAAATATAGATATCGAAACATGCAACAAAGCATGCCTTAGGCATGAGGCGATTGAGGTCATACATATGTGAGGTTAGCACAATAGCGCCTTCACCTTACGCCTCAGCTTTGAGGGCAATAAAAGTTCCTTATAACACGTCACCGTTTTAAAAACCAAAAATGTATTGATTGCTTACACTTCCCTAAAAGGTTTCATAAGTGCAACATGAATGCTAGGACATGGACAGTTTAATTGTAGGGAAATCATGAATGGAAGTAAAAAATGTAGAAACCTATAGTGTTTGTTGCAGCTGCAAATTATTTTATGATGGGCTATAGGTTTCCCTATAATTTCTAGAATCAAGCTATCATCAAACGGTTTCTTTTCAACTTTGGCACCTCCAATTTTTGCAAGGAAAATAGCATCTGAATCATATTTTCATGTTCAATTTCTCAACATCTGCATAAAAAAGGCAGCACATGAGTTAGAGCCTCACATAAATATTAAGGCAAACTAAATATGCAAAGAATAACAATAGTACCTTAATTTCTTGTCTTGGATTTTGAATATCCTTATGCCTTTTAACATGCTAAAGTGTGAAGTTTTATTGCAACAGTCTATTACAAATACACAAAATATAATGAAAAGATCATAGCAGCAAAAGGCGGGGTTGAGTGAGTATGGAAGAGTGGGACTGGAAAGGAAGCGGCATATTCAATTTGCGTATCCAATTGCCCCCACCATTCTATGTTTACTAAACAACAAACACAAACAAAACTACTACAATCACAACCAGATTGTAAAACACTCAATCATCACAAATACGTATAAACAAAACAGTAAACAACAAAAACAAACAAATCCATACCTCAAAATACGGTGGATGCAACGACGGACTTCTATCTAGGCTTTCCTTTCACCGGAGCTTTCCTCCAGCGTGACATCAGCAGCAACAATCAACGGCCCAGTTAGAACCCACAAACTAATTCGAACTAAACCATAACCAATCAAATGACAACCAATAACACTTATAAAAGGAAACCCAAAACCAATCAAGCATTTCCAATAAAATTCGCAATTAGAAAGCAAATGAAAGGAAAGTTACCGGAAGAAGATACGTGTACAGAACGCTAATACCGAAAGTTACCACCAACACCTAATACAAAGAGACAAAAAAACCTAAGAAATCGCTACATATAACAAAAAATTTAGAGGAAGGCATAAGCAAAGAGACGATCATAACCGTTTTGATATCCGGTGGTGACACAATCACAGAAACAAAGAAGCTTACGTTCATAGGGAGGGCTTAAAGGTGAAGATTACAATTGAAAATGGGGAATTTAATGGTTGATTAATTTGGTGGAAATGTGTAACCCACTGTCATCAAATTTAAGGAATACGTTTGTAGTGTATTGGCATTGATTTGGAAGACCTCTTGGTATGGTCCAACAGGGTAACCGCCATTTCATTTGGTGTGTGTGGGGGCAGAGAGGGAACATAAGGGGCATGGATGGAAATCTTTATTAATATTGTAAAGGATGAGGTGTGTAAAATGTCTATATTACCCTTCTAAGTGTCTTAATTGTCCCTAATATTCCTATAATACTCTTATGAAATAAGCTTTATTTTCTTATACTTGTTGCTTTAAAAATTGTACCCATGTCAAAATTCCAATATGGTACATCACTCCTCCTTTATAATGTATTATAGATTATAGATAATTTAATAAAAAATGATTTATCTGACTGAAAAAACCTCAATGTATAGGAATGATATGTCATGTGTAAAACATGATTAAATGAGTGAGATTGATTTGCAAGGGTTTTTTTTTTTATATTGTTAATGCTGCTTATGGTTTCGGTTTGCTTATATATCTATACTAGTGGGCATGCCCGCGCGTTGCCGCGGCTAAGTTTTGGCTAGATTTTTAGTGAAAAAGATATTCAAATTTGATGTTCAATGTGTCTTGTTAGCATAACAAAGTTCAATGGAAACAACTATAGCAAAAAAAGTTACGAACATAAGGGACTGAACGTTGCATTTTAGTTGATTTTATACAACATTGAAGAAATAGCCAACTAAGGGTCATTAACAAATAGAAAACAAATCTTTTGGCGCTTATAGACAACTTACTCCAGCTTTGGGTTCCCATGTAAGAACGTATTCAGTTGAAAAACCTATTTGTTTAAAAAAATACAAGAAACGTCTTTTTAAAAAAAATGTCAACAAAGAGTCCACAATTCCGACATATACATAAGCTCAGTATGGGTGGTTCGCTCGTTTTTAACGGATTTTGAACATAATTAATATAAACAACTATTTTTAACCATATTATGTAACAAACTTTTATTTAGATACCAGCTAGTGTTATCAATCTGCTATAAGCAGATAAAAGAAAGGTGTTGTGTCACTTCCTTTTACCTACTAAACTTAACAGGTAAAAAAATAATGAATTCAAAGTTTGTAACATTAAAAAAAAAGTAGCAGTTCATTAAGACCAAAAATTAAAGGTTGTTACAGTTTGGTGCACAAACCTCACTTCCAATGCATATACCACTTCATAATAAAATCATATTTATTGTTATAGTAATATAGTTATTCAGGTTAAACTTCACCCATTATTTATTTCATAAAGAAAAAAAATATATTATGTTGGACCCGTTTGAGCCAATGCTAATTACTCGTTTTGCATCTTGCCCAACCCGCTACACATGTCCAATTTGCCTTGGTTTTAAAATAGAAAAGATTATACGACCGGTGATAAGCGTTGCAATGTACAAACCAAGAATCATTGATTAATAGGAATATTCTATGAAGATCAAAACCAAGAAACCATACAAATAGGGAAAAGATGAAGGTAAAAAAACTTTCAAGATTCACATACTCGATTACCAGTTCTACGTAGACAAATTTTCATAAACACGATATCTTCATCAAAATGGTTTCGCAAGTTCTCCATTAACAATTTCTTCAAATACAATAAAACATGTAGCTAATTCAATAAACTATTATGAGATGTTGATAATAAGAGATTGCAATTGTGTATAACCTTGACTGCTGATATGTGCCTCTTACTATGTTTGCCACTTTTCTCACTTGTGAACAAAAAAAATGTAGAGAGTAAGCTGGAAAACCTTGCAACCACTAAACCATATTAAAAAAGAATATGTCACCGCTCTTGCCACAATGCGTGGCGGAAACAACAAACACCAACCTGCTGGGAATTGTAGACCATGAAGAAACATGTGCAGACTCAGAATCAGAATATAAACAAAATTTTCAGGAATTTGAACATAAAGGTAATCTAGATAAAAAAAACACAAAATATCAACCGCTGTTCAATTATATGCATATCCATTTGCTTGACAATTTCTTTTATCTCCAAAGCAATTTTATGTAATCCAATTTTTCGAGATTGAATTTACCAATTAGGTCCTACTGGGTGGAAAAATCTAGATTATTAATAATGCTAGGATCGTTGTCCGGTATGATTTCTAATTAAATTGGCTTCACTTGTCAATCTTTGGCAATAGGTACTATAAATTTCATAGATCAACAAAATGGAAAGTAAGTAAGAGAATGAATTTAAATTGAGAGAGTGTTTGAGAAAGACAACATACATCATTAGCTTCGTTGATTTGGTGAAACTGGACTCCGCAATTGCTTCCTATTCACACAACCAGATGAAACATTTTTCAATGCTGTAATTAAGTTGTTGAAATTGCTTCAATAATGAGATATGGTAAGTGTACTACAGTCTCTAATTGATCAATCAAGTGCAGATGATAATGAACATATGTGAATTACATCAAGGCATAAGTACCGTATTCAAAGTGCTACCTAGACTTTAGCTGGAGGTCCATAGGTGGTGGAAGGTTGGTACGGACCAAAGGGGTTAGCCGCCAATATGTTGATGGAATTGATATTGAACAAATAGCCCAACATAGAAAATGGGTCAGCTACTTCAAACGGGTTATGTATTGGTGATCCAAACACGGGTGACCGGTGAGTCTATATATTCCATGATACAAACTGTTGAGTGAGAGCAGGCCCATTTGGGTTATGTAATACAAAATAAAAATCATGCAGGCAAATGAGTTGATGCCAACCTAACAACACATTAACCAAATAAAACAACACCTACCAGCATGTAATTGAACAACATTAATAACTAATGGTAAAATGAAATTACCATGGAAAATCCTCATGCATGTTCCAGATGAAACATCTCATACGAAAATTGTTTTGTCACTGGATCCAGTCGCTAGGTAATTGCAGTTCCCATGCTATTGTACATATTGCCAAAAAAAGTACCACATTACAACATTTAAAAAAACAAAAGTAATGTTACAGATGCTATTATTACTCACATCAACATCAGATAGATGTCATGCCAGTATCCTTAAGGTTGTTACAAAGGTTGAATTGCTCAATTCTACATGATTACAAAGGTCTTCAAGTATGGAAACAAATATGTTATGATAAAACTTAATATAATTAGTAGTTAACAATGTAACGATGTTTGACTATAGAAACAAATATGCTATGATAAAACTTAATTGGCGTGGAAAAAATGTGAGTCGAACAAAAATATTGATTTTTAAAACCGACACCAAATAAGAAGACAGAGTCGTGCAAAGTCCAAAAATGATTAAGGTAAAATATAGACTCAAAATCTCAAATGCTTGAATCTGATATAAAAAATGATACTTGTTTTTCAATAACTCTTATATATAGCAATTGAATAAAGATTATCTTTGTTTAAATCAAACTAAACATAACCAAATAAGAAAAAAACAAAGATTATATTTTCAAACACAACCAACGTTGCCATCTTGATTATAAGTAAAAAACCTGAAAAGCTATTGTGAAGATGATATTGTTGATGTGATTCTTTCAACGCCTTCTATTTCGCATATGCTTCAAAGTCTCAACAGAATAACAACTACAATGCTAATTGCATTATAAGACGATGAGAAAATAAATTGCATTTGTTGTTGGGAGGTGTAGGTGATGCACACTTCCGGGTAAGATGTAAACGAAGTCGTAATGTTTAAAAACCATGTAGAAGTTTGACATTAACATGAGTTCCAAAAAGAATATGGAACCTAAGAATGATATATATATGATGCTGTAACTATTACGGAGTAAATAATAACCTGTAGTTCCAGCAGCCAACAACCTGTACACCATCATTAAAAATATAAATATTACACAAACCATAAAATCTAAATCCTAAAAAACTAAAAACTAAAATTTGAAATCAAACTCACAGGGACCTTCTTCTGTGTCACCACACACAACAAGTCTTAGCCTTGGAACACCATTGAGGAGACTCCATCTACTTTAACATCTTCAAAAGCATACTCTGTTTCATCCACGAAATCAAACTTAGTCATAGCAAAAAATTGGAACCGAGATTGTATTAAACAAACCTGAGTACAAAGACTTTCGGAGATCTTGAGGGACTTGGAAGTTTGTAGAGGGATTGAATGGCTAATTAAATGGGTAATTGGTTTGTAACGGTTGGGATATTGCTTGGGATTTATCATTGAATGAAGGATTGATTACGAATAAAGGATGATTGATTAGGAATGAAGCGTGGTTTGTAACTGATTACTCTGGCTCTTATGTATCAAAAGAGGTATTTACGCACAAAGAAGGTGGGGTGAAGAAAGGGTTGTACGAGTTGTATTAGTGACTTGTACTTAAGGGCATAGATGGAAGAAAATGACAAAAGTTAGGGATTTACACTTGTGACCCTTTATATGTCATCTTAAAAAGATAGTAAAATTACCATTAAGGACATCTCTCCTTCTTAATAAGGTAACATAGATAAGAGTATATGATTAGTCATAGAATTTGTAAACATAAAATAAGAGATTTTTGGGAGGACGTACATATCTGCGTGGTTGTCATGGTTTTTCATACCCTAATATTATTGGATGTATTCCCTTATCTCTGATTATTTGCACAACTAGGTTTTATTTGCACACCTTAAATGGTCCATTAAGGCCTCCACGGTCTATCGAGGCACCACCTGACAAAAATGACGGCCCATCAAAGCCTCTACGACCCGTCATCAAGCTCTAATCCATTTCCAATCATTGGTAATCATTAGCAATGATTGAGTAATGATTGTTTGGTTTTTTATAAGTGTAGTGTGAGTGTTTAAGATAGGTTAGAGATGTGAATATAAATGTTGGTTAACAGTCCGGTTGGTTAACAGGCCGGTCGAGTCGGAACAGTCCGGTGGGCTAACGGGCCGGTCGGGTCGGAACAGTCCGGTTGGCTAACGGGCCGGTCGGGTCAAAGCAGTCCGGTTGGCTAACGGGCTGGTCGGGTCGGAACAGTCCGGTTCGTTAACGTGCCGGTCGGGTCGGAAAAGTCCGGCTCGTTGACGGGCCGGTCAAGTCGGAACAGTCCGGTTCGTTGACGGGCCGGTCGGGTCGGAACAGTCCGATTGGTTAACGGGCCGGTCGGGTCGGAACAGCCCGGTTCGTTAACGGGCCGGTCGGGTCGGAACAGTCCGGTTCGTTAACGGGCCGGTCGGGTCAGAGCAGTCCGGTTCATT
The DNA here is from genome assembly GCA_032199755.1 of Ambrosia artemisiifolia. Lineage (NCBI taxonomy): Eukaryota > Viridiplantae > Streptophyta > Magnoliopsida > Asterales > Asteraceae > Ambrosia > Ambrosia artemisiifolia. Next base: position 57,356,517 of record CM063519.1, read on the forward strand.
AACGGGCCAGTCGGTTCGGAACAGTCCGGCTCGTTGACGGGCCGGTCGGGTCGGAACAGTCCGGCTCGTTGACGGGCCGGTCGGGTCGGAACAGTCCGGTTCGTTAACGGGCCGGTCGGGTCGGAACAGTCCGCTTGGTTAACAGGCCGGTCGGGTCGGAACAGTCCGGTTCGTTAACGGGCCGGTCGGGTCAGAACAGTCCGGTTGGTTAACAGGCCGGTCCGGTCAGAGCATTCCAATTCGTTAACGGGCCGGTCGGGTCGGAACAGTCCGGTTCGTTGACGGGCCGGTTGGGTCGGAACAGTCCGGTTGGTTGACGGGTCGGTCGGGTCGGAACAGTCCGGTTGGTTAACGGGCCGCTCGGGTCGGAACAGTCCGATTGGTTAACAGGCTGGTCGGGTCGGAACAGTCCAGTTCGTTAACGAGCCAGTCGGGTCAGAACAGTCCGGTTGGTTAACAGGCCGGTTGGGTCGGAACAGTCCGGTTCGTTAACGGGTCGTAACAGTCCGGTTTGTTAACGGGCCGGTCGGGTCGGAACAGTCCGATTGGTTAACTGGTCAGTAGGGTCGGAACAGTCCGGTTGGTAAACGGGCCGGTCGGGTCGGAACAGTCCGGGTCGTTAACGGGCCGGTCGGGTCAGAACAATCCGGTTCTTTAACAGGCCGGTCGGTTCGGAACAATTCGGTTCGTTAACGGGCCGGTAGGGTCAGAATAGTCCGGTTCGTTCACGGGCCGATCGGGTAACTGTGGGTTTAAGGAATGGCTTCCATCTCATTATCATGAATACATTACAAACATTCAAAACGTCCGTGGAGACGGTAACTGTGGGTTTCGATCCGTAGCTGTGGGTTTAGGGTGGAAAGAGGATATGTGGCACTTAATCCGCACACAGCTTAAGGAGGAGATGCACGATAACGTAGACCTGTGGGTTTCGATCCGTAGCATGCGTTCGTATCATTTGCTTTTGTTAACAAAGATCATTTCATCAAGATTGAGTTAGGAGTAAACGCCCCAATGCCAAAACTGAATAGCACATGGTGTGAGTTTCGATATGAAGAGGCAAGTGAGTAGGAGACGATATATGACGACCGTATACAAAGGGTTAATGTTCCACCACCTCAATACTTCGACTTAACCTAGCTTATCGTATGTTACTGTTTTCATCATGTATACCAAAATATTTAATGGAAAAAAATTATTGTGTACACTAATTTATGATTATGAGAAGAAATTACTTTTTATTTCTTATAAAAAAACACAAATATTAAGCTTAGAATACAAAAAACGTGCTAAAAAAAATTAAGGTTCTCAAGGGCCGTGGAGGCCTCCACGACCCATCCCAAAAACCTATCCACGGACCGTCGAGGCTTCCACGGCCCGTAGAACCACCAAACTTCCCCAAGAAGCTTCGTGTTTTTTATAATATATATATATATATATATATATATATAGGGGAAGTATTGGGAGAAAACCCTCTAAATTGAGTAAACTCTGGAAACTCTGACTTCCCGAGCTTTTTTTTTTTTGAAAAAATTAGGGCATGTAATATACATGTTTTTAAGAGTTTTGAGCCAAAAAAATCAAAAAAGCGCCGAAGGGTTTTTTTTAAAAAATAAAACAAGTTGTGCATCATAACATATGTTAGCTTATTTTTTCCTGGTAACATATGTTATGATGAAAATTTATTTTTTTTTTAAAAAAAAACCCTTCGGCGCTTTTTTGATTTTTTTGGCCCAAAACTCTTAAAAACATGTATATTACATGCCCTAATTTTTTCAAAAAAAAAAAAAAGCTCGGGAAGTCAGAGTTTCCAGAGTTTACTCAAATATTTAGGGTTTTCTACCAATCCTTACCCTATATATATATATATATATATATATATATATATATATATAGGGAAATTATCAACTGAAAACTCACTCGAGTTAAGAAAACTATGAAAACCCTTGTAAAAACCATCTAACTTTTTTTATTATTTTTTTGAAAAAAATACACAATGTAACATACATGTATTAAAGCGTTTTGGGCCAAAAAAATAAAAAAAGCGCCGATTGGATATTTTTAAACAAAATAAACAAAATTTGCACTGTTACATATGTAACAACTGATGTTACATATGTAACAGAGCTGTTACATATGTAACAACACAAACTTTGTTTATTTTTTTTTAAATATTCTATCGGCGCTTTTTTATTTTTTTTGCCCAAAACGCTTTAATACATGTATGTTACCTTGTGTATTTTTTTCAAAAAACAATAAAAAATTTTAGATGGTTTTTACAAGGGTTTTCATTGTTTTCTTAACTCGAGTGGGTTTTCAATTTATCCTCCCCCTATATATATAACTTTTCAGACTTTTTCAGTCTGAACACCCTGCTTTTGCAGGGAGTTCAGACTAACACTGTCGTTTTTCACTTTTCAGATTACGACGGGCCGTGGAGGCCTCCACGGCCCATCGTTTTTCCCTGATTTGGCTAGAACGGCCCATCAAGGCCTCCATGGTTCGCATAAAGGTTGTTTAGGGTTTTTTTAGGTTGTGTAGATAGTATCACACTATCACCCCTTCCTTTTTGTTAGTGCTGGCTATTTTCTAGGTGTTTCATTACCATTACTTTATCATCCTTTCTCTTCTACTACTACTACGATTACTATTAGGGGACGAGGCGCTCCACTAAACATGTCATCACTTCACTGATTTCTACCAATCCTGCACTGCCACATTACTTCACTGATTCCTTCACTGAAACACTTTTTTGGAGACAACACTCCACTGATTCTTTACCCAACTATTAATTATTTTCACAAATAATAATAATAAAGCAATAATAATAATAATAATATAACGAACTAGTTGGTTCATGAATATTCTGAATAATAAAAAAAACAAAAATAAAAATAATAAAAGTAATAGAATCAAACCACTCAATATTTCACTATAAACTTTCCGTCTCTTTTTCCTCTCTCTAAAAGTTACCATCTCAAACACCCTGCAACTACTCACCACAATTGAAGCCATCACCCCTGTACCTGTTGAGCCACACCAAACCAAACTTATATAAAGATGATGGATCCATACTCATGTTAAGGTAAATAAAGACTTGATTCCTCGTCTATTCCATTTATTTGTCGTTTCTCGCAGATCCATCTTCTTCCCCATATTTTCGGCTACCGGTTCGACCATCGAAGGTGGTTGTTCATACAAAAAACATTGAAGGTGATGTTGATTTATTGAAGTAAAAGAAAAAAAACTGATAGTTTGTGTGAAAGTTTGTGCCACAATCCGTGAACCAGCACGGTAACTGGAACCCGAATTTGGTTCACGGGACCACTACCAGCATGGGTGGCGGCGGTGTTACCGTGCTGGTAATAGAGTACCCGTGACCAATTCTTGTAGCGCCCCGTCCACCCTTAATTCTAGTTGTCAATATATACCTTTTGCTATAGGTGCTTCATCACTACTATTAGTATTTGTTAACACGAGTCGAATGTTTCATTAGAATTTAGAAGTAACATGTTTATCTTATAAAATATAGGAAATGATCGATCTCATTTCACCCTGCTAACACCTTACTCTATAAGTGGAATATTGTTGGGTACATTTGTTTAATGGCCGCGAGTATTTATATATGTATAAGGTTTTTTTTTTACATATCATTAATATGGTTTTGGGTTTAATACACACTTGTATGTGAATGTTCATATACATACATGGATATATATAACATGTGTATATTATTAATGGATGATTAGGTTCACAATACTTGGGAGTCGATCGGTTGATGATAATGGAATTGAAATCCGATTTTCGTGCTTTAGAAAAAATAGTTATTTGAATTTGGTCATGATAATATATCAAGGTCAACACATGCTCGTTTATTTGTCACAAAACGAGATAAAAGGTGTCACTTTTTGGGCACCTATCGACATATGAAATGTAAATCATATCCGTATATATAAAGAAGTTGTTAATCAAGCAGCAAAATTTATACTTCATGAAAGAAATTATACTCCATACGATGAGAATTGTACATTTGATTTTACCCAAAGGTTTGTTTATTCCTCAAAAAACACCAATAACATTGCAATCTTGATTCAACATAATCATGACTATTAAAAAATCTAATGACGTAAAATTATATAGCCAGCCATAGCTAGTATTGTTTTGATTTTATATACATGACCCATATATAGAAGAGAAAAAACGTGACTAATAATTATATTAGCAGGTTTCATGCAAGTTTCCTCAAATAAACCAGCAAGCAAACAATATGACTGTGTAGTGGGGCGTTTTCCCCGTAGAAAACGCCATTTCACGCCACTTAAACCATCCACGGTGTTTTGCTTGGCGTTTTTGTGCCAGACGTTTGCAGCAGAAACATGCCCAAAAAGGCAAGAGAAAATAGAGAGAGTTAAAATAGGCATAGGCTATCGGAGATTTTTCGACCGTGGTGTATGGCAATCGTGCTTAAAGTACAAATGAAAGGAGTGAAACAAAGTGTCACTTCAGGAAACATGGGTATTGAAAATCTTAAAAAGCCGGAGACACAGCGCCGTCTTCTACTGCTAACCTTTTTTTGCTTTGATGAAGAAATAATAAAGGAAGAAGATGAAAAATAGTGCGAGTTATGCTTTACAAAAATATCGGTAAATGAAATTTGTTTTTACTGTTTGATAATACATGGCAAGACTTTTGATTTATAACTATACTCTAGTTTTTTTATTAATTGTTTACTCATTTGTTATTAATTATAATTTAAAAGTTGTATGTTCTTATGGATGACGTAGCTTACGCATGGTAAAAACGCCCATAAGAAGCTTGAATCATTACACATAAGGGGCAATCCATCCGAATTCCAGGTCCAATCAATTTGGCGTCAACTGTTTCACTAATATTGGAATATTGTATGTGTAACAATTTTAAAAAATAATAATAATTTAAATAGTATTAATTTACAAGTTGTTCATGCTTAATGATGTTGTACCTTTAACTTTTTGTCTTTAACAAATTTTTAGTTTACGTTTCGCTCTAAATTTTTCAAGTTAACACCCCACAATATGCGCATGTGGTTCTATGCTTTTACCTCTATTTTTTCCTATCTAGCGAACCCATTGAGTTTTACGCTTTGCTCTAATATTTGTGCATCAATATGGTCATGTATTATTCAACATTTTATGGCATTTTACTCTTTCTTTTATTTTATGAGCTATCGGTGTTGTTGATTGCTGACGACAGTGTGACAATTATACTAGTTGGCATTGTTTTACGCCCACGTCGCAACGTGATGGGCATAATACTAGCTATATGCTAATTTGCAGCTAGGGGTGAGCATTCCGTGGTTCTGACCCACAGGAACCTTGGACCCGACCCACGAGAACCTTGAACCCGAACCTTTTTAAATATATGGGTCGGTTTCTGGTTCTATATTTATATGAATTATCGGTTCCGGGTCGGGTCGGTTCCAAACCCACGGTTCTAATATAAGAACCACAAGAACCATTTGTATTTATATATTATGTCCAACTTTGAAGTAAATATTTATGTATGTCGCTCTAATGTGTGTGTGTATGTGTGTGTGTATTTATGATGTATACATAACAGATTTAGATAATGCTTCGAGTGATGAGAATGACAAAACTGTTACGAAAACATAAGTCAATAAAGGAAAAGTGATTTAAAAGGTTCTAGTCGGTCAGACCCTTTACCCGACCCATCAGAACCTTTAGGTTAAGGTTCGGTTTGTGGTTCCTAATTTCCACAATAAAAGGGTATGCGGTTCTCGTGGGTCCGGGTCGGGTCGGGTCGGTTCGGTTCCAGACCCTTTGCACAGCCCTATTTGCAACTTAGGTTTGGATCAGGAGTTTGTACCCATCTTTTAGTTTTTTATATTTAAATTTTATAATTTTAAAGCATTACTTTTTCCTCTTTTACAATTTAACCCCAAAACATATTCACTTTTAACTTTAGTTTTATATACTTTTTATCTTCTACATTTTTCGTTTTACATTTCTGTCTAAATTTTGCGAGTTAGTACATCAAAGCATGTGTGTGTGGGGTTCAATTGTTTTATGCCTATTTTTCCTTTTAATGGCTATGTCACAATGTGTTGTTCCTAGATCAACTAAGTTATTGTATTCTATATTTTACGTTTCGCTTGCGTGTTCAACGTTTTTACGCCTACTTTTCGTTCGGATTCATTTTTTGTTGTTTTTTGTATCTTTTTAGGATGAGTTTTTTCAATGTTAGTGGTCGATGCTGGTTATATGCTATTGGTACTACAAGATACAATATTTTGCCCCTACAGCATCGAGGAAGGCTTAATACTAGTTATATTTAACGGTAATCTATATATAATAAACGAAAAGGGATATGTCACATGGCACTATGTGAGGTCTTCACCCCTTGATTTTTGTCTAAAAGTCTTTTTTTTTCTCTCATGTGCATGACACATACACTTCCCCCATAATTTTTAAACCATAGTAACTTTTATATACGACATTTGTTTTTTTTAATACACTTAATTAACGAGTTTCTTATTATCTTTCCAACGAGCATCATGGTGCTATACAAAAAAATGAAAAAAAAATGATTGGATTTTGTTCATGCAGAAAAGAATAACAGAATGTGTTCATTTAATTCATTAATCATGTTAAGATAGTATATATGCTTTTGAACATACTATAACATACAAGAACCCGCTAACTATATATATATTCACAGATATAGTCAGTTTTTACACCAAATTAAAGAGTGTTTTATTATTTTTCCAACGATCACCATAGTGCTATACAAAAATTGAAAAACAAATGTTTTTAGTGGGTTTTTGTTCATGCAGAAAAGAAAAACAGAATGTGTTCATGTAATTCACTAATCATGTTAAGATATTATATATGCCTTTGATCATACTATAACATATAAGAAACCGCTAATTACATATATATTCACAGATATAGTCGGTTTGGTAGGAATCTTTTTTTTTGTATTTTGGTTAGTTTTGCTAGGAACATTGATTACAAAGATTGCTAAGCCAGTTAGATGTAGCCTACGATTTTAAGACACCAGGTAAATCTCTAGCTGATAGGTGATAATTAATCAACACACCATGCATGCTTCTTAAATCAATTATCATCATGACATATCTTTTGATACCAATTTGGTTGTTTTTTCCAAGTTTACTCAAGCAAGATGTGCACTCGTAGAATTAGAAGTAGGTTTTATGAGTTAGCGAGTGTTAATTCTTTAAAAAAAATCCTGAAAAAACGACATATTCTGTTTCGGTATACATATTTTATCACTTCATATTAGATTTATTTGTCCTGGTAAGCACCCTGAAGATAAACTAATAATACAATAATTGGAAATTGAAAATATATTTAGATAACGATTTGAGTTAAATGCCAAAATGGCCCTTATGGTTTGACCCAAATTGCCACTTTGGTCACTTTTTTGAATTTTTTGTCAAAACCACCCCTCAAGTATCGAAAAGTGCCAAAATGGTCCATATTTAACTGAGTTTTTAACTGAGTATGCAAAGTCAGTTAAGTCTGAGGGGTAATTTCATCTTTTCAACTCACTCCTTCTCAAAACCCATCTTCCTCATCTGATTTCAAGAACCCAAACCACCCCCCTGCCCATTCACTGTCAAGAACCCAAACCACCCCCCTGCCCATTCACTGTAGATTCAGAACCGAATAGGGTTTCAAACCAACGCACAAAACACTCCAATCGGATCCAAATTAATCACACACAAAACAAACTGCAATTAATTAATTATATACACACACACATTTACCCCTAAACTGTTGTAATTGAAGATTCACGAAGGAATAAAATAATGCCAAATTCATCCACCAACAAAAAGAGGCGAAACAGAGGTGGAGGCCAACAACAACAACAACACCGGCAGCAGCCGGTTGCTGTTGCAGAGGGTACCCGTATTCATATTCGTCGAACCCTTGAAGAGTTTAGGGCTTCCAATGAAGATGGTATTATTATTATTATTATCCCTACTTTTTTTTTCCATCAACACTCTCTTTTTACTCATTTCAATTATTAAGCCGTATTGTTTCATTTGGTTGTTAATTAAGTGATTTGATTATAAATATTTATGGGTCACATGTATCTTCCTGTTGTTGTTTTGAATTTACTTAAAAGTTTGTTGCTTGATTACTGATGTTAACATTGTTTCAAGTTTCTAGTTATTATCCTGATTGTCGACTGTCGAGTGGAGGGTGAAGGGTGGTGGTGGTGGTGGGTGAAGGGTAGTGGTGGTGGTGGTGGTGGCTGGTGAAGGTTGTGGAGATGGGTGGTGCTTGTATTTGTAGAAGAAGAAGAAGAGGCGGGGTTGGGATGAAATGACGAAAATGCCCCTGATACTTAACTGACTTTCCATCCTCAGTTAAAAACTCAGTTAAATATGGACCATTTTGGCACTTTTCGATACTTGAGGGGTGGTTTTGGCAAAAAATTCAAAAAAATGACCAAAGTGGCAATTTGGGTCAAACCACAGGGGCCATTTTGGCATTTAACTCTAACGATTTTATAACTTAAAATTTTACACTTAAAACTTAACCTTTTTGTTTTTATATCTAACTTATAGCATTTTTAATTTTGGATCGTTTAAATATAATTTAACTTCTTCTTTTAGATAAAGCTTTGATTATATACTAGTCAAATTGTTTAGATTTTGTTCTTTGTATCCGTCATGTATTCTAACTAGATTATACCCGGGAACGTCCCGGGATTGAGAAATCTATTATGACATATTAATTTTACATATGAAATAGAATGATGCGTTTTACAGTTACATGCAGGAAAGCTTCGGATAACACCTAAACAATTAACAATGTCCTTCTAATGTTAACGCTTAACCTTAAACAATGTATAACTCTAATATTAATACCTAACCTAAAACAATGTACAACTCCAATGCAAACACATGTTGAAAATAGAAATCATATTTACTGATTTGAACATAATTAGTGACTTGCCTATACATGATTAATGAATTATCTGAAAACTGTGTTTTTTTTTTCTATATGAACAAAACCTTACAAAATGTATAACTCTAATATTAATACCTAACCTAAAATGTACAACTCCAGTGCTAACACCTAACCTAAAACGATGTATAACTCTAATGTAACTCTAATATTAACATATATATTCTAAAGGCTAAAAAAATGTACAGCTCTAACATACTAATATTGATATATAACATAAAACAATGTATAACTCTAGTATTAACACCTATCATAAAGGCTTAAAACTGTATAACTCTAATATCAATATTTAATACCTAACCTAAAATAATGTATAACTCTAATATTAACACCTATCATAAAGGCTAAAAAATGCATAACTCTAATATCAATATTCAATACCTAACCTAAAACAACATATAAATCCAATGCTAACACCTAATACTTCAAACAAAAAATAGTCATTTTTTCCCGTTTTTTATATAGCATTATGGTACTCGTTAGAAAGATAATAAAACGCTCATTAATTTGGTGTAATTTTTTTCTTTAAAAAATCTCGTATATAAAAGATATTAACGTTTAAAAATTATAGGAGAAAACATAAAGGAGAAAAATCTAATTTTGTTTTTAAATATTTGTTTTCCTAAAATCATTTAATCTAATTTTGTTTTTGAATATTTGTTTTCCTAAAATCACTTAATGCCACATAGGCATGCCACATGTCACACTCAAGAAGGAGAATGCCTCTTTGAATGCCATGTCATTAAAATGGCTTTGGTTTATTATACATATAGATATTCTCCGCGTGCTTTCTTTTTTTGGAAACAACTAAATTAAACGATAGGATTATGTTCAAGAACAAAGTGTAAAGCATAAAAAATGGTTGATAACAAGGAATAACTTTCCCCGATCTCGACAAATCAATGTCAATTCAAAACATCTTTACAACACTTGATATCAAGTTCTATATTTGATGACACATCGTTTATTTTTACACCACATAGTCCAAACATAGTCTCATAGACCATATACGCAACATGATCATATGGGATAGATGCATAAGAATGAATCTGGTTCATATAGTAAACATGTTTCACACTAGGAAAAGACCGATAATGTTAGCAACAGTGAGAGGAGCGATAGGGCGTTGCAACAAAAAAAATAAGAGTTAAGTTACCTATATTTTTATAAGTGAATCCCCAATATTTTAGGATAAGGTTGTGAGTAGAAGAAATGGAGAACCAACTGTTCAACGGTATGGTATATTTCAGGGAACACAATTTTCCTACATTTATTTTTTGAAAGTGGTTGTGAGTGGGGAGAGAGAAAAAGTAACTATAATAATTATAAAAGGTATTATTTAAATAAAAATGAGAGAGAAACTATAATAATTTTTAGTGTCATACATGAATGAGGATGGGAACCTATTGCGAATGCTCTAAAGCTCGTGACAAAAAATAGATCCTAGTAGATAGATTATAGCATAATGTCTATTTGTATTTTATTAGTACCACCATCTACTTGATTGAATTAGTGAGTTTCAATCAGTGTAAGGCTGGTGATATGGAATGGAGCTTTTAGACTATCCTTATTGGTGTGTAAATGGGATGGTTATTCACCGAAAAAAGCCAAAAAATAATAATAATACTAAAAACCTCACAACCCGGTTGATGCACCAACCAAGGGTTGCAACCGAACTTCACCCCCACTAATTTAATTACTCAAATAACTTGTTATAATTAAACTTAAAAATAAAACTAAATACGCGGTTTTTCTAAACTTTTTTTCGTGAACATCCTGATATAAATTTTATTAAAAACCGATTTCATATAACAAATATTTTTAGGATGATTTAGGTTGTGAATGTGTGTTAAATTTTGAGTAAGGTTGGATTGTGTAAGTGTACGAGATAGAAATTAGTTTTTTATTTAAAAGTTGGGTTGTGTTTGTTGTGAATGAGGATAATCTTAGGGGCTTCATTGTGTCACGTCAGTGTCATGTACGTACGGGGTTCCATTATCTTATTTCAATACCACTCAAACAATGAAATAAAGCTCCCCATCATTTTTCAACCGTTTCTTTATTTTTATATTGTTTTTTCTTTTTAAAATCAATAATATAAATACCATTTTAACTAATAAAAAATAAACATAGGAAATTACAAACCAAGTTTAAAAAAACCCATAACATTTAAACTAATAAAAAAACAAACATAGAAAAATACAAACCTATTTAAAAAAAACATAACATTTAAACATATAAAAAAAATACTAGTCGTTGAGATATTTAGCTCGAATTTGTGTCTCAGTTTCATAAATCACACGATTCTCCTCCTCAAGATGCGAGAGGTCTTTCTCTAGGAACTTAAAATAATGTGCCATTTTCCTATCCATTTGCAATTGGTGTTCTTGTTGCTTAGTCGAGAGAAGTTGAAAAGGTTTGTCGTTCAATTGCAGAAGTTTGATCCACACTCCGTATTCGTAGTTGTTGTAGACGTGGATTTGCCCCGGACTCTTGTAGCTGCTTGGCTTTTATCTCTACTGGGCAGGCACTGCAACTGTACTGGTTCCTCAAACTCAAGGTAGTCGGCGTTGTTATTTAAGTTAAAAAAGGAACAAGCATCTGGTCCATTTATTGACGAGTTCAACACTAGGGTACCTCAAGTACCCTTGGATCGCTTAGACGATCGACACGTGTTGATTGGTGGCACAAGATGCCACTATGGAGATTTTCAATGTAGCTGTCAAGATTTTTCATGTTAAACCCATAGCCGTATTGCAATCTAAATTCATCGTGGGCAACCGTCATGATGTCCACATCGTTCAGACTGCATGCTCTTTGATGATTGTTAGTAAGGCGGTTGACAATGTTATTGAAGTTGCTAATTTTTGTTTGTGTTGTTGTCCATTTTCCCGAGAATGAATCATTACTACGGAGTCTACGGTTCGGATCACGGTTCATTGCGGTGAATATTTTTTCACAAATGCGCTTCGAAACACGAGTAACTCTTGATATCACATACGTAAACAATTTAAACAATTAAGTAAACAAATAAGATTATTTTTAAATAAATAAATAAATTAGATATAATTTTAATTGATGAAAAAAGCATACCAACAATGGGGTTTTTAGAAACGTCGTGCCACGCTCGGGCCAAAGCTAACTACTCCTTCATTGACCACTTCTTGTGTGACTTTAAAACACGTTCTTTATCCGGTTACTTTCTACGATGTCTCCATGTGGATGAATTCGAGCAACTTTCGGATGCGGGTTGGGTTTCGGTTAAAGGATGGGTTGGGTTGGGTTTCGGGTATAGGTTGAGACATAGGGTGTGAGACATATATTGGCTAAATAGGGTTTGTGATGTATAACAATAAACACGAAGCATTTGTATAGCTGTGGATATTGGTCAACATTGTGGGGATGGTATATACCATTGTGGTGAATTTTTCGTTTGTTCACCTAGGTCGGTATTGGCATTAGCCACCCACGAGTTGTCTTGAGTGTTTGCGTAACGCGGATGGTTCGGATTGGACACGTTTGGGTTGTTGTTAAATAGAAACATGGTGAATGAGTAGTGAAATGAGATATGTTTTTACTGAGACGAGTGTTGAGTATTGTGGGTAAAAAAAAGTGAAATGGTATAAATATATGAATATTTGTTTCTTTTTATATATATTAGACCGTTGGCCAACAGTCAAAAGAAGGGGGCCCCATAACAAAGCTGTAGAGCTTCGTTATTTGGGTGGCGAGTGACGCAATAGTGACCCCCCCCCCCCCCCTCCCCAAATAGCACTCAAGCAATGAGGAAGGAAGCACTATTCCTTGTTAATGGGCTGAGATGAAGGGAGACTTTACCCAATAACTACCCAACCTAAGAAAAATGCTATGTAGATGTCATTATAATAAGTTTTAGTCATAAAATTTCTTACCCTTTACCTGTTTTTTTTTTCTAAAAAAAGAGAGTAAAAGTATTAATTTGAAAATCCAAAATTATTTAAAACGATGTTAATTAATTCTGATAAAAATGGATTATTTTGTGATTAAAGTTAAGATTTATTTATGTTTATATGTTATTAATTACATTACCACAAATTAATAAACACATGCATAAGAGTGAAGGGGGATAACCCAATTTACTCGATGAACTCAAATCAACCAACTGATCCGAAGTGACACCTCACCACATTCACTGAACCTGAATAAGTGTTTCCAATGAACACAGTAAACCAGGACCCAATTCAAACCTTTTTCCAACATGCTTCTTTGGTATCACTCTCATTCTCATCATGAAACATTTTCATCCCAAATCCCATCTCATGCCATTGCAACGCCCATCCCTAAGGTGCCTCTTCAGTCTTCACCCTAATAACATTTATTTTTAACTTTTAATAAAAGATCCTCAAATGTCCAAAAACTTGCTTCTATTGGCATCTTTTTCGGATATGGGATAAAGATATGTATAAATATTCCAAAAGGGAGCATTTTACATGGATGTCCTAAAACCAAGGAAACTAGTCAAACATACACACACATAATCATTATATCTTTGAAATAAAAAGAAAATTGATTCATAGAGAATGGTACATGTTATTTGTGGTCGTATATGAAAATATTGTTTACTTTATTCCAAAATAAAAGTAAAAGTATAATTTATGTGCTTATCCTTATTCTTACGTGTGATAAAAGGAAAAAGACGGTGGACATGGTTCATTGAATGTGTGTGAAAATTTAATTAGAATTATTCTTTGCCGTTATGCTGTTTAAATTGTAACTCTTTAATCTTTTCATACCTTTTGAATATCTTTATACTTATAGTCATTCTTATAAATATTTCATTGTAAGCAAAACAAAAATATATCAATCTTTATAATACTTTTAATACATAAACCCTTTTATAGACAACTTAATTAAATTGAACATTTATTTTAATACTTTTAGTTCATCATCTTAACTTTTACACATTGTGGTGATAGTCTAAACTAAGTAAATGTTCACTAATAGTCCCAACTTTTAACTTATTTTCTTTTAGCATTTCTATACTATCTGAAAGTTAACCAAGTTATGGCAAACTTTTTTCAACATTTTCAATTTAACCTTTACCTTCTACTTGCAAGAATTTGAACGCACAAGTACACAACCTCATGTTTGTAAAGGAACACCATATTAGTAGACCAATAGGTCATGGGTATTATATATATACTAATTTACAAGTTGTATGTGCTTTAGGGTATTGTACTTTGTGCTTAACAAGTGTATCATGCATTAAAAGGTTGTACTCATAGCTTTAGGGGTTGTACACACTTTTAAATTTGTCTTTCCCATATCACTTTCTCGCAGTCTCTTTACTCTCCTCTCTCTGTGAACGTTGGGAAACAACCACGGTTACCGTTCAGCTCTACCGCCAGTCGCCGCTTCCGGAGTGATGGCAGCGGCTGGTGAAGCCATCGGGTGGTTGTCATGAATCCGGTGAGTGGTGATGATGTTTGGTAGTTGTCGGTGGCAACGTTTAGAGAGGTTGTTTGTTGGTGGCGGTGTTGGTATTGGTGTTGGTGGTGGGGTTGTTGGTGGCGGTGTTGAAGATTGGGTTGCTATCAGTGGTGGTGTATTAGGTGGTGGGTTTTGTAGAGCTCCGATCTAAGGTGTTTGTTGTAGTTATTGTTGTTGAGAGAGAGAGAGAAGAGATAGGAAGTTGGGTGCTTCAATGGTGAATTCCGATTTCCGACAGGTGAGTTATATAATATAATAATACTACTGATAATGGAAATAGGACTTATAATTTGATTTTATTTTTCCTTTGATTTTATATTTACCGAAACTAAACAATTATATAGATTCCAATTTAATAGAATGAAGGTGTTTGAAAAAAAAAACAAACTAAAATTAACTATAATACCATGCATTGGGGTTATCATAACGCTCTGTTACGTGACTATCACGTATTTGATGGGCTTTAACTATCACATTTCGTTTTAACTACTAATTAAATAAAAAAATTGTGATTGGTACAAGACCACATGGGTCCCATCCCAACTCTTCCTCGCCCTTTACCCAGGATCACGCTTCATTCGGTTTTTTTTTTCTTTTTATTGTTTTTTATACGAGCTAATCTGTTGTTAGTGATCGTTTACGGTAATATAACATTGATTTTACTCGACACGGTTTTACAAACCTCGCTGCAACGCGCGAGGCTTTATTCTAGTTATATATTAAAATTAAATAAACCCTCTTTTAATACACTTTCAATTGGAATTTCAAATTCCTATAAACTCATTAAAGGTTGAATCCCTTTAAGGAAATATAAAAATAAATTGTTTTCATAAACCCATCTCGAAAGCTAATTTGAATCTTTATGAAGATGATGTTATCGAGATTCGAATATTCATTGATACATTAGAATTACACTCAAATATTAAAAGATTAAATAAGTAACTCCGGGTCGGGTGATGGACTGTAGACGGCGGGTAATGCTGCATTTGTTAAAAGATTACTAATGCACTAGTGCCCTCGTGGTGGTGTGGTAGTGTAAGGTATGTTTGTATTTGTTCTTCTCATTTGTTAAATGAATGCTATTAGACCAAGTGTAATGGTCCGTCAATTGGGCGTGAAAGAGCCCTTTTGGCGCCCCATTAACCCACGCACACCGCCCCCTTCATGTTAAATGGGCGCTAAAGGGTCCTGAGCGAAAATTTTCGCGTGGGTTAATTTTGTTCTAGCCAATCAGATGCTTCCATTTGTTTTTTATTTTTTTTATTTTTTTTCATTCAAATATAATACCATTATATATTCACCCCCTTTCACCCACTAAATTTCACACACCATTACACCCCTTGCCCATTTCAAGCCCCTTTCACCCAGCAAGTGGCCCCGCATTGCCACATGTCGAAAAACGCCCCTTTCACCCACCATTACACCTGGCCTTAAGCAAAACTTTTTATAGTTTCAATATTGTTAGCCTACCGACTTAATCTGAACACGTCCTACATATTTATATTTTAAAGACGTTAGCCTTAATCCAGCTTAAAATAAAGTAATGTATAGCCCAAACATAACCTTTGTAAGTTGTAACCTATTCATATACATAAATGAGTCAAATGGGTTGTAAACAGGTTCCAAGCTATAGTGAATTGTAACAAAGTAGTAAGCAGATTAAACTGATCACAAACAGATTGATCGGTTGTAATAAATAAGTTTAACTCGTTGTAAATGGTATAATTTTGTTCATTATGTTATTCTAACTTTAAAGAGGTTGATATGCATAATTAAACAAGATAACAATTCAAGATCAACACTTGTTATCACAGGCGTAGCGACATGGTATTCTATTATAATTTTTCAGCAAAAAATACAATTGACTCCGAAAAGAAAAGAAATAAAAAATTATGTATGAAATATCGAGCATAATGTTTATATAAATTATAAATTTATAATTGTTTTGATGCTTATATAAAAGTAATAATAAGTTGGTAACAAAAACAAATCAAACTAAGATAAAGCAAAACGAATGCTTATGAGTTGTGACTTGTTACAATATAGTCCACATATGATGAGACGTAGAAAACAAGAGAGACTTCCACTAATGGAGTTAGGGTTTTTAAAAGTTGATGTAGATATGTTATTGGGGGACAACCTGAAATTAGGCCTCTTTGGTTTTTGACACTTTGCCACATTTTCAATAATGTCAACTCTCTTTGTCTTTTTGGTTCCCTTGTGTCAACGATGCATACCCCACTAGTTTCTCATACATTAGTTGTGCATAACTTCATGGGGGAGCATCCAAATTTAACATATAAAAATATACTAGGGTGTTAACTAATTGTACCGCATTTATCAGGTTAGCGAATGTGTTTGGATTAGCAAGTTAAAATTGATGAACTTGACAAAACCATATATCATCTTTGTCAAAGACATCATCTCTAAATGGGCACATTTAAAACCACTTAACCAAAACACAACAAGTTTTTAACCGATTTATGTCAACGAGTGAATCAAGTTGAAAAGTCACAGAGGCCGGGATGATGATTTTTAAACAGGCAATGTTGCAAAGAAATAAAAAATGAACTTGCGGGCTACAAAAATATTGTAATAACGTTGTAAACGGTGTACAAGCTATAAACGCGTTAACCAATTGGATTTATAAATATAAAATTTCTAGTTTTTGGTTAGAAAACGAGTCGACCCATTTAACTGTGGTGCAACCCGAATACTAACAATTTATTTTAAAAAAAAAATCATTAGCCAATACAAACCTAAATCTATAATCTATAATCTATAATCTATCTATAACACTTATAATAAAAGAATTGAACTTTGATGATGTGGCATTCAATGGAGGCCTTAACCCCTTCTTGAATTTGCCATGTGGCATCATGTACGATTTTTTAATAAATCTATATATATTATAGTTATTTTAGGAAAATATAAGAATTTAAAAACAAAATTAAATTTTCTCTCTAATGTTTCCTCCCATAACTTTTAAACGTTAATATCTTTTATATACGAGATTTTTAAAAGAAAAAAAATTACACCAAATTAACGAGCGTTTTATTATCTTTCCAACGAGTACCATAGTGCTATATAAAAACGGAGAAAAAACAACTATTTTTGTGGGGTTTTGTTTTCATAGGCAGAGTTTTTTTTATATTTGAATATGATAACTTATGACAGAAATTTGTTTAAAATAAATATTATTATTATTATTATTATTATTATTATTATTATTATTATTATTATTATTATTATTATTATTATTATTATTATTATTATTATTATTCATTTCGGGACACTCCCGGGATAAAAGTTACTAATATTCATATTTGGTTGGAATCATGAAATTTCGCCCCTATTTAAAGCATATATAATATGGAGTCAACAAAAATTTAGGCCAAATTTTGTGTGACTAAGATTAAAGTTATATATTTATGTGCATTCTTATAACTTGAATTAAATATTCAGAATGTGTTAAATGTTGTATGCTTCAATAATATTCTTTAACCACATCAAAGTTGACTCCTTGAAGAAACTTGGCAACTTCCTATTCGTTTGGCATCCAAATGTTTGCTTTCTCATAATTGTTAATTCCAGTAATGCCCTCATAAGGGGTAGATATTTCCTATATATAGATGATGCATGCAATGGGCAAAAGCAATGCAAGTTGCTCTCTTCATTTAATAAAATCATATCAAAGCTATGGGAAGAAAAGGAACATCCATCATAAGCTTAGATTCTACTCTAAGCCTTCCAATAGTTACAAAAAATCCTCAAAATCCTGGAATTGTAGTCGAAGAAATTCGCGGTCTTATTAGGGTTTATAAAGATGGGCATGTGGAAAGACCTCAGATTGTTCCACGTGCCAAGTGCACGTTACCCCTTGAATATGGGGTAACATGCACAGATCAGGTGATTGACATGTTCACAAATATTTGGGCACGCTTTTATGTCCCAAAACGCAACGATAAGGTCCCTTTGCTTGTTTATTTCCATGGAGGAGGGTTTTGTGTTGGTTCGGCTGCATGGAGTTGTTACCATGAATTTCTTGCACATTTAGCTAGAGAAGTTGGTTGCGTGATCATGTCGGTAGATTACCGTTTAGCCCCTGAAAACCCTCTTCCGGCTGCGTATGAGGACGGACAGAAGGCACTTATGTGGGTGAAAAAACAAGCTCTAAGTGGTTCCAATAAATGGTGGTTAAAGCAATGTGATTTCTCCAACGTGTATTTAGCAGGCGATAGTGCTGGTGGCAATATAGCACATAATGTGGCGTTAAGTTTTAGTGCGAATCGGGCACATCTAAAACCATTAATCTTTAAAGGTAACATTCTAATCCAACCCTTTTTTGGTGGTGAATTAAGAACGGCTTCAGAATCTCTCATGGTCCAACCACCGGGCTCTACGCTCAATTTAAGAGCCTCGGACACATATTGGAGACTCTCATTGCCAAAAGGGGCAAACTGTGACCATCCATGGTGCAACCCAATGGCAGATAGGTCGATCAAGTTAGAAAACAAGGCATATTTGCCCACCATGGTATGTATATCAGAATTGGATATTTTAAAAGACAGAAATATGGAATTTTGTAAGGTTTTGAAAAACTCAGGGATAGAAGTTAATCATGTGGTGTATAAAGGTGTTGGTCATGCATTCCAAATCCTTGACAAATCTCCACGTTCACAAGTGCAAACTCAAGCCATGATTTCACATATCCAGGCCTTTATTAACAAGAAGAATCATAGATGACATGAACTGGCTATCATGACATGTATACGTAACAAGTGTGTTCACTTTGTATGAGTATATAATTATATATAGTTCATATTACATATGATGATATCAAACTATAATACCAGGTATTTAAATACAGTGGTTTAGAATATTATATGCGTTGAAATTCAAACATTTACTTTGTTTTCTTTAAGCTAGATTTCGTTATAGATATGTTGATTGTCATATCTATTCAATACTGTTGATCATTGTGAGAAATAAATGTCTTTGGCATAGTAACAATTTCTTAGCCCATATGGCCATAACAGGAGCAAGTAAAGAAATTGCACTAAGGCTACATGGTAGCTCCATTCTGCCATCTAGGCGCCACGTCAAAAGGTATTACAATAAACCCCCCTCCTCCAATAACTACCACGAAATTAAATAAAGCCCCTCAGTCATTACCTAATCATTTCTTTATTTTTTATTTTATTTTCATTTTGTATTTAATTTTAATAAAAAAATACATAAAACAAATAAATTACATAACATTTAAAAAAATACAAACAGACCTACTTTAATACAAATATTTTACAAGAAAACGCTCTCGGTATGTCTGGCCGGAAGCCAAAAATTCCGGCGCACATTCAACAAAGACTAACTAAGGTATTTATCACTAATTTGCCAGAGAAGTGTAGCGGCAGGGATTTATCGGAGTTCATTCGTCCGTTCGGAGATATTTACGATCTCTACATTGCACGCAAGAGAGATAAAGCTGGCAACAGATTCGGTTTTGTATCGTTCTTGGACGTTAAAGATGCTAAGGACCTCTTGAGACAGATTGGGAATACGAGGATAGGCGATTGCTGGCTCAAGCCGAATATCGCTCGTTTTACTTTTGAAGAAGGAGAAATCCCCCCTGAGAGACCGTCTAAACCTATCCCTCCAAGATCTGAAGCCAAGGCTCCTCCACCAACGTCCTCTTTTGTGAACGGTCAGCAATCGTTTGTGGAAAAACTCACAGGAAGATCAGCGTGTAAGTCTATCATAATCGGGGACCATATCAATGCCTTCAAGGGGCTGCATGGGAAGGCGGTGGTGGCCAGGTTGATTGATTTAGAGGCACTTAAGAGCATTCACGTGATCTTGCATGAGATTTGTCCAGGTTTGGGGAAGATTCAATACATTGGAGGCCTTTCAGTTCTGATATCGTTTGATGATAATGTTCACGCTGTTAAATTTCTAAACGATGCTAGAGAAGTGTTAGGGAGGTTTGCTTCCTTGGATCTATGGGAAGGTCAAATCTTCGGGTTTGATCGTCTTGCATGGATCAAAATGGTTGGCATTCCTCTCCATCTCATCTCTTCCGAGGTGATAGAGGTTATTGGTAGTCGTTTTGGTAAAATTGTCCACAGGCCTGCTAGATCAAATGACGATGATAATCTATCGTACGATTGTGTTGGTTTGTTGGTCGGAGACGGGAGGAGAATTGAAGAGGAAGTTAAATTGGTTTGGAGGGACAGGAAATTCTCAGTTTGGATTTACGAAGACCCGGAGGGTTGGCTTCCGGAATTCTATAAGCCACCGCCTCCTACTACTTCCCCGATGAACGATTCTGACGTGGGTGCAGTCTCACCGACTCCGGCAGCTGACATGGAAGACGACGATCCCGTTATTTTGGTAACTCCTTCCAATAATAATGGGGTCATTGATGAGGCATTTAATGACGTTTTAAACAAGGAGGTAAATATGGTAAACGATTTTTGTAATGAGGAGTTTATTCCGGGTCAAGATTTTGATTTTGATCAAGGCATTAATTTGGAAACCGATTCGATTGATGGGCCAAGGGATGTGATCAATAAACGAAAAAAGAAGTCTCTATTGGGCCAGAATACTCGTACTAACCCGGCTTACTCGAGCAGCCTCGAAAAGACGAAGGTAGGTAAAAAGCCCAAGTGCACCGAAGATTTATTTGGGCTCGATCCGTTATTGGGCTTAAATGTTGATGTCGGGCCGGAGACAACTTGTGAAAGGGATAGTGGTCAGGAGTTAAGCGACACTGAAGTGGATCATTTGGGCCGAGAAGCTGAGGTAGAGCTGGTTCCCTGCCCTGATGATAGAAACATTATTGGGCCTGTTCCTGTTTCCAGACCTTCTCCAAATGACGGGTCGATTAGCCACAACTTAGAAGAGGAGATTGAAGCCACAGTTGCCTTGGGAGGTAAATTGGGTACTGATCTTTCTAAAGAAAAGGTATTAATTCAAAAGACTATTATTGATGAAGGGGTACAAGGGGGTTACAAATGAATTGTTTGTCTCTAAACGTGCGTGGGGTTGGTGTCTCAGGTAAACAGGGCTGGGTTTCTAAATTAAAACGCGATTACGGGATTTCTTTTATTGGCTTGCAAGAGACTCTTGATTCGGACCTTCAGCAGGCTGTGGTTTCTAGTTGTTGGGGAGGTCCTGGATTTGAATATGATTATGTGAACGCTTTTGGTAACTCGGGAGGTTTGGCTTGTATTTGGGACCCCAAGGTGTTCTCGAAAGATACATCGAACAAGGATAGACATTTTTTACATGTTGCAGGCACTATCTTGGCGGGTTCTGTGAGAATCAACTTTGTTAACGTTTATGCTCCTCAATCGAAACCGGATAAGAGAGAGCTGTGGTCCAAAATTCTGAGATTGGTTAATGGTAATACGGGTTGGTGGATTATATGTGGCGATTTTAACGCGGTTCGGAATCGAGATGATAGAAAGAACTCCAGGTTCGATTCGGTTTCTACCAATGACTTTAATAATTTTATAGAAGACGCGGGATTGAGAGAGTACGATATGAAAGGGATGAAGTATACTTACATGTCGTGTAGAAAAGGTGTATATACGTGGAGTAGGATTGACAGATTTTTGGTTTGTGATAATTTTTTCAACAAATGGCCGAATGCTTGTGTGCGCGCACTGAAAAGAGATAAATCCGATCACTCCCCTCTAGTTCTTTCTATTATTGATACGAATTTTGGTCCCAAACCGTTTAGAATGTTTGATTCATGGTTGGACCGGAAGGGTTGCATTGAAGTGGTTAACTCGGTTTGCACTAACTGGATCAACCAAGGGGCCGCAGATTCTAACCTCCTCTTGAAACTTCAAAAGTTAAGATCGGCGCTTCGTGAATGGTTTGATAGTTACAAAGCTGAAGAGATGGAGGATGAAACTCGCTTGCGTAAAGAAAAAGAGGATTTAGAAGTGCAAATGGAACTTAATGAGCTCGAAGAAGAGGATTTATGGATTTGGTCTGAGTGCAAGAAATCGCTTGAAGATATTGAGCTCCATAAGACGCGTGACCTCAAGCAAAAATCTCGCGTTCAATGGGCCTCTTTAGGTGACGAAAATTCGAGTTTTTTTCATAGTATTATTAATGGCAGAAAGGTGAGAAATTTTATTCCGGGTCTTATGATTGATGGCGAATGGGTGACAAAACCTACTCTTATAAAGCGAGAGGTGCTGCGGTTTTTTCGCAACCATTTTAGAGAGGCCGTCCCACAAAGGCCGAATCTTAATTGCACAGGTATGAAATCCTTGTCTAGCCAAGATAGTATTGAGATGATTGCTTTATTTTCTAGACAGGAGATCAAAGAAGCAGTGTTCGATTGCGGGTCCAACAAGGCGCCAGGGCCGGATGGTTTTAATTTCCGGTTCCTCAAGCGTTTTTGGAACCTTTTTGAAGATGACTTTTACGGCATTTTAAGCGATTTTCACTCCTCGGGTGTTATTAACTGTGGCTGCGGTTCTTCTTTCATTACCTTAATTCCCAAGGTTCGTGCGCCGGTAGGCCTTAAAGACTATAGGCCTATTACTTTGATTGGGATGGTTAGTAAGGTCATTTCTAAGATCCTTGCGAATCGCCTCAAAAAAGTGATAGGTAATGTTATTTCAGATAATCAATCGGCTTTCTTATCGAATCGTTTTATTCTTGATGGGCCCCTTATGCTTAATGAGATCTTGGAATGGCTGAAAAAAAAAGAAACAAAAAGGCCTTTATGCTCAAAATCGATTTCGAAAAGGCGTATGACAACGTCAATTGGAATTTTCTGGTCTCTATTTTACTTCAGATGGGTTTTCAACCGACTTGGTGTTCCTGGATTAAAGGTATTCTTCTTTCTTCGAGAGCCGCTGTTTTGGTAAATGGCTCTCCCACGTTCGAGTTCGGTTGTGATAAAGGTCTTCGTCAAGGAGACCCGTTATCCCCTTTTTTGTTTCTTATTGTGATGGAAGCCTTGTCTTGGCTTTTAAATAAAGCGAAGAGTATTGAGGTTTTCAAAGGGGTTAACATTGCCGAGGGTGGAGACGATCTTACCCATCTTTTTTACGCTGACGATGCGTTGATTCTTGGGGAGTGGTCTAGAGACAATGTCACGAGTATTGCTAGGGTCCTTCGTATCTTCTATTTGTGTTCGGGGTTGAGGATTAACCTACACAAGTCTAATATTTTCGGTGTGGGGGTTGAAGACGCCGAGGTGGATAGTATGATAGACCTATTGGGGTGCAAGAGGGGTGATTTTCCTTTCACTTATCTTGGCATCCAAGTAGGGGCTAAGATGACTCGCATAAAAAGTTGGGACCCGGTGTTAGAGGTTATTCGTAATCGGCTATGCTCTTGGAAGACGAGACACTTGTCGATTGGTGGGCGCCTCACTCTTATACGTTCGGTGCTTGAAAGCTTGCCAGTGTACTATTTATCCCTATATAAAGCTCCGAAATCTGTGACCGATTCCATAGAAACCATTATGAGACGATTTCTTTGGGCGGGTACGAGTGGTGACTATAAAATTCCATGGGTAGCTTGGGACATTGTGACTACCCCGAAAAATAAAGGGGGCCTTGGAGTTTCTAAACTACAAGAGGTAAATGATGCCCTTCTATTAAAATGGTCGTGGCGTTTTAAACAAGAGGGTTCTAGTTTGTGGAAGAAGATCATCATGGGTTGTCACGGGGCGGGTAGGCCTTGGGCTAATCTTCCTTGCAAAGCCTCGTCGAACGGTTGTTGGAAATACATTGTCAAAGCGGGAGAAAAAACGCTCCATGGAGGTATGACCCTTAACTCTTTTTTCGTTGGTGAAGTGGGGGATGGCGCTACTATTAAATTCTGGTCTGACACATGGTTAAGAGATGCTCCTCTTAGACATGTGTACCCAGCACTCTTTCGCTTGGAGAAAAACAAATGGGTGTCGATTTCGAACCGGATCAAATGGGTTGATAATGAAAAGGTTTTGCATTGGGAGTGGCTTGGTACTCCTTCTTCTTTTGATGAGGTGTCCGAGTTATTCAGCCTTTTGAGCGACATTCACGAGTTCTCTTGGAAAGGAGGTAGGGATCGTTGGAAGTGGAGCCTCGCTAAAGATGGCCGGTTCTCTGTTGCTGCGGTTAAAAGGTTTTTCGCTAGTTTAGTTATGGTTGATTCTGCGCCAATGATAAACTGGAAGGTTTGGGTGCCCCTCAAATGTAAAGTCATGGTTTGGAGGGCGGCTCGCAATCGCTTGCCTACCATTGCCGAGTTAATTAAGCGAGGAGTTCCTATTCAACAGTCGATGTGCGTGTTTTGCCAAGGGGATTGGGAGACATCTTTACACCTCTTTACCGGATGCATTATTACTCAAGAAGTTTGGTTTAGAATCGAGTCTTGGTGCCGGCTTAGCCATGGTTTTGTCTTCGACATTCGTGATCTTCTTCATCTCCCGGATAGTCAACAAATCCCGAAGGAGAACAAGCATGTTTTAAGAGGTATAGTTTACACTACAAAGTGGGTTATTTGGAGCGAACGAAACAACCGTATTTTCAACAACAAACAAAGAAGACCGGCCGAGATAGTTGAGCACATCAAATCTACGACGTTTTTTTGGTTTCGCCATAGAACTAGATGTAAAGATGTAGATTGGAAAAAGTGGTGTATATGTCCTATGGATTGATGTATTCTCTTTCGTTTGTTTGCGCTCGTAGGTCCTTGCTTTGAGGGCTCTTCGGGTGGCGTTTAATGAAGGTTAATTTTCAAAAAAAAAAAACATTTAAAAAAATACATAGCATTAAACAAATACATAACATAAAAAACATAACATAAAATACTAAAAACCACAAATACATAACATTAAAAAGCATCACATAAAAAAATAGCATTAAGTATTAAAAACCACAAATAAATATTAAAGACCCGACTATTGTTCAAAGCGGGGTCTCATAACTCTCCAAACCGCAACGCTCGGCTAGTTATCATTATGCACGATACGATACTCGTTAAGGGCCTCCTCAATCGCCTTGTCCCCGTTTAAACCCGTATTGCGGTTCAACGCATTTCTAAATAACCTGCCAAATATTGTGAACTTTGTCCGGAGAATGATAAATTTTCTTGTTATGGCATCCCTAGTACGATGGGTGTTACCCGTTGTTGACAAAATCTAGTCACAACCTTATTCCAAAACTATGCCGAATCGTCATGTCCAGTTTCCTCAAATGTGGTAATATAACTGTTGGCTAATGCAATTTCTTCCTCCTTGGTCCAACGTCGGACTAGGTTTAGGTTTTGTGAGGGCGGGATTGGGTTTGGATTTGGGTTTTGGTTTGCCATCTGAAGATTTTATAAAAAGAATGAAAGTATAATATGAATGTATGTGGAGTAGGTTTGGTTTAAAAAAATGAAGTGGGTGAGAATGATATACATAGAGGGTTTCTTAAAATTATGACTGTTTGAAACAGTCAAATAATTTAAAATATATTAAATTCTACCAAACTAGGCCTTTTACCTTAGTTATTGCGCTAGCGGACGAACAATAGCCCCCCCACGCCCCACCCCCAAATGGCACTCAGGAAGCATGTGGGTGGCGCTATTGAGGAGAAAATGCTGAAGAGGAGGGGGTATTGCACCGTGTAGCCTAAGAATCGTCATCGACTAATATATATTTATATTCCGTTTAATCTTAACAAATTTTAAAAAACGGACATTGACTTCAGAAAAATGATATCATATAATTAAATAAGCCCGTAGAGTAGTGAGACTTACGATATAAGTGTTTTTACAATTAAAAAGAAAATATTGAAATTCAACATCGAAGCTCTAAGAAGAAATTTGGGCCCCGAAGTGATAAGCCACCTATGAGCCACGTAACTTCAAACAAAACGAATGTTATGTTTAAGTTGGACCTTTTAGCCAACTTTTATATGCAACAAGTCCATGTCTTTCACATACATTTCTTCAACATTTCAAAGGGGTAGCAACACATGGGCCTATAACTTTCTTCTTTGTAATGAGGCTTTTAATGTTTCAAACTGGACTATAGTCACTACTCACTATTAGACGTGAGCAAACCGGTTTTTTTTGCCGAACCGGTTTCGGTTCCAAACCGGTTTGGTTTTGGACCGGTTTTGTCGATTCGTAAGACCGGTTTCGGAGACCGGTTTTGGTTCGGTTTCGGTTCGTTTCGGTTTCGGTTCTTAATCGGTTCTTTCGCGCACAATTTGAAAAAAAAAATGGCGATATGAAAAAATATAAACATAAAAATTCGACTTTTATTTTTTTTTTCGGTTTTCGAAATAAGAAACTAGGAAAATGAAATACATAAAAACATAATTTAAAATACTACAATCATTTTTTTTAAGCTTCGTCCGAACTACTTTGGCGCAACGAAGCATCGTATGCGAGTTCCTCGTCCGATAGGGGTTCACTTATTCCTTCTTCGACCTCTTCGTCATGTATTCTTCGTTCAAGTTCGGTTTGGTCTTCAAGAGAAGTTATATGTTGTACTCGATCCACTGCGTCCAAGTGATCCTTTAAGCATATGCACATCTCCAACGATTCGGGATTTAATTTTGTTCTTCGTATCGATAGCACCCTGCCACTAAGAGAAAAAGCCGATTCCGAAGCTACCGTAGAAGCTTGGACACTTAGTAGATCACGGGCTATAGCGGAAAGGATAGGAAATTCGGTTTGTTTTCCTTTCCACCAAGCCAAGATATCAAAATTTTCAAATTCGGTGGCGGTGAAAGTCGCCGTAAAATTCGAGCCTTTATACCTTGCAAGCTCGCTATTTGGGGCCTCACCCCTTTGTCTTTTAGCCGATTGGTCTTTGACAATTTTAAACAAATTAATTTTAAGGTTACCCCGGCTCGAGCTAGCACGACTTCCTTCCCCTCCCATTGATCCCATTTGCATTTGCAAGTTGGGACCATATTTTTCTAAATAAGTATCATACAACGCTTGAAAATCTTTATCAAAAGTATTTTTCATGACTTGTGACCAATTTGGTTTTGAAATATAAAAACGTAAAGCCATATTTATTTCATCGATTATAGTATAAACCCCCGTAGCATTTAAGCACGGATTTAAAGCCAATGCACACATAAAAACATGTGGGATTTCTTCAAAATATTTAAGAAATTTTTCAACCATTGGTGGTATAATTTTCTCAAACAACTCATTTTTTTCATCAAAATCATATATTGTTTGAACCATTAAATATAATTCTTGCAATGCTTCATTACTAGTTGGATAATAAACCCCCGATAATTTTGTAGTAGCGTTTTTAAAAACCTCAAGAAATTCCCTAAGTTGTTCAATACAATCCCAACCCTCATTAGGAAATTCCGTTACTTTACCATGCCTAGCAAGCCTATTATGAAAATATTGTAAAGTTTCTCTTTGTTTCAAGGCACTTTCGAACATTGTAAAAGTTGAATTCCACCTAGTCGGCACGTCCCAATTCGGACCTAAAAAGGGACGGTTCGTATCGTTACAATATTTTTTATATTTTCTAAATCTTTCGCGACTTGTTTTAAAAACTTCATGTAACATAAATCGAAATTTTTTTTTGAAATCTTCAACAATGGGAATTCTAAGCCCATCTTGCACACATAAGTTAATAATGTGTGCAACACATCGAGTATGAAAAAAATTACCATTGCAAATCGGATTATATTTTAATTTTAATTTTTCAACCGCGGCATTATTGTTTGACGCGTTGTCGAACGACATTGAAAATATTTTGTTTTCTAAGTGAAAAGTTTGTATTACATGGTCTAAAACATAAAATATATTTTCGCCGGTGTGTGGATACTCAAATAATTCAAATGCAATCGTACGTTTCATCATTTGCCATGTACCGGAATCGATCCAATGAGCGGTGACGCAAATGTACGATTCCGGTAAACCGTGAGGTGCCGACCAAACATCGGTGGTTAAGTTCACACCGGTTTGTAAGTTTGAAAAAAATACAATTAAATCTTTTCTTGCTTGTTTCCATAATTTCAAACAATAGCGTTTTAGAGTAAATCGACTTACGTGTTTATATCGAGGTTGGAGCGTGTCACGAATCAAGCTTGTCAACTCGGGATCGTCGAAGTGGTTGAAAGGTAAAGCTTTTTGAATAACAAACTTTGCCATTCGGTCTTGAACCTTGTTAAAGTCGTAAAGAAAAATCCCACCTTGAGTATCAATAGTCGTTTGAGAACTTTCGAGCGGATTTTCTTTAACAATCTTGCAATACTTAGCTTTATGATTTCTCAAGGTAGAGTTTGCGTTTGGTTGGAGAAAGATACCACACTTACTACAACGCGCCTTTTTTTCTCCATTCGACCAAAGACACAAGTCGAAAAAACCGGTTTCTTGTCCAAATAGTTCGGCGTTTTGTGTCGTTTCAAGAATATTAACAATGGTGGGTTGGTTTGAGGAACCGGTTTGAGATGGGTTTGATGACGAAGCCATGGAATGATCAAAAAAGCAAAGCGAAAAAATAAACGAGCTAATGCTATTGCGTTTTTTCGGTTTTTGGGTTCGTTTTTTGCGTTTTTGAGTGTTGTGATCAACCCAAAACATCTAAACTATTTATACTAACTTGGGGTGGCAAAATGGTGATTTTTTGTGTCAAAAAACGGTCACAAAAGCTCCAACGGTCGTTTTCCAACGTTCAGAATTTTCAAATGTTCAAAACCGGTTCCAAACCGGTTTCTATAATCGGTTCCTGAACCGGTTCGTGCAGGAACCGGTTCGGTTCGGTTTTTCTGGAAAATAGGAGGGATCGATGCTGAACCCACCGGTTTGTATATGAACCCGGTAGAGGAACCGGTTTTTGTACGAACCGGTTCGGGCCGGTTTTACCGGTTCCGGTCCCGAAACCGGTTTTTTTTGCTCACGCCTACTCACTATACACAACACAAGAACCGGGGGCAGCAATCTTGCATTAGCCCTCATTCCTAACGTAATAAGACATTGGTCAAGTTCAATACATCTCTTCAAACCTACTTTTAAGTTTTAACTACTAGTGGGGACTGGGGAGCCCGCGTGATGCGATAGGGTGAACGATTTACATGCATAAATATAATGTTAATTCGGTCAGATGTACGAATAACTATTTTTATGCAATAGACAATTTAAAAGTTAAACTAAGCATGTTTCCTCAAGTGAGTAAAAGTGACCAAACATCATGTAACTATAGTTAGAATGTAATTGGTTAAACCACAAAATGGAATCATTACGTTGTCACTCACAAGCATTTCATCAATCACGTAATACACCTCTCTATAGATACCATTTAAGATGTATACTCCGTGTCATCTAAAATATTGTTCATGTATATTAGTTATTGAAAACTTAACATTTGGTATGGCAAAGTCACACATTGATACATGTAATGAAGTACTGGTATAAATTGTATTAGCTTTTTCTAAAAGATTTAATTTCTTCAGCTTTTAGCTACAAATTGAAATGGCAAAGTGGCAATGATGAGGGAGTGAACAATTTATTATTTTCTTATTTGTTATGAAAGGGGTGGCAAATTTAAGAGAGGAATCGAACTCGGAAATTCAATAAAAAAATTATGGAGATTAAACGCTATAGATTTTTATTAACTTGTTTATTCTAACTAGTGGGATTCTGAGTTGCGCGATGCGCAACCTTTTAATATGTTTGTGAACGAATTGAGAAATACGTTACTAACTCGGCGAGCGGCGGGCAAGTTCGTCATACAGTCAAGGGGCGTGCAACACAAAGTTGTCAAAAACTGTTCGGTTTGCTACACAAAACAAAGCCTTCGTATGTCGTGTTAATGTAGTGTAGGTATAAAAAAAGTTACATGGCAAGAAACAATTGGGGGTGTATATATAGTATTTGTAAGTTAAAACCATGAAGATCTCCTGTAGTAAATTTTAGGGTCGCTTACACATCATAGTTATTGTACAAAGTTATACCTCTCCATAGTTATTGTACCTATGAAGTCCAGCTTTTTCAAATGAAATTGGCCCAACAACAAATATGCAAAACTACATAAGAAGCGACGCACAACGAATGAAGGGAAGACATAGAAAGTTAAAACAATTACCTTTAAGGTTGAGAGATTAGGCATTGGAGTCCATGCTTATTGTAGTTAGGCTCTACACGTTTGCGGTTGAAAGAGCAGCAAGGGCAAATAACCTCATAACCATCAGCCACTAACCCGTTTAGTGATTCCGCAGTCAAGTAGCTTGCCATCCCGTTAAATAGGTTCATACCATATTTTTGTTTCCAACTCAACTTTTTATGTTCCCTCTAGATTGATGAGATAGTTAACAACCTCCACATTGTTACAGCCAGCAGAAACTTTTTAGCAGCCAAGTGTAATGGGCTTTCTCAAAACTACAAAAGCAACACGATGACCAGAGTAAGGCGTGTATGTTTAATGTTTGTTAAATAATAAGTAACTTGAACAAAACAATAGGTGAAACTAATTTGAGGCATACCATATTTTTTCCCTCCAACTCAACTTTTTCTGGTCCTTTAAAATCGAAGATAAATTTAACAACCTTAACACTATCGTGGCTAGCAGAAAAATGAAGGACATGTGTTTCCCGTCTCAAAAATTAAAAAAATCGTGTCGTTTTAATATTCTTTAGAGATCCTAATCTCCCCTTAAGCCCTAAAGTTGAACACAGTTTCTCTTATACTTCCATTATGGGAATGTTTAGATATGCGTATAAGAAGATGAGCTATTTTGTTGGTTCTTGGATAAAAACATATTGCCTCTACCAATCAACCTAGTTTAAGGTTTAAAGAGCTATTTCAAATTCCAACAGAGACCGATGCTTGAAACTTACAAAATAAACTCAAATGATTCACATCATCTTCATAAACCGCCAACCGGTACCTAAATCACGTGCCTAGTTCCCGTACAAAAAACAACAAAAATCCATATAAATCACAAACCATAACAGTAAAAGGAGAAATGAAACAATAATTCATACCCAGTTAGCATATATATATAAATATATATATATATATATATATATAAATAAATATATATATATATATATATATATACTAGTGGGAATGCCCGCGCGTTGCAGCGGGTGTCCCGACTAATATCAGATTCAATTATGATGTCAGCGAGGCTCCTTTTTGCATTTCTAGAACATCGACATTATAATAAAATAGTCCAATTTCATAAACAACTTCGTTTTCAACAAGACTAATACCCTAACGTCAACAAACAAAATTAAACACAAGTGCGTGTTCGGTTTTTAAAATTATCTAATGAATACAAGTTGTAAAAGAAAAATCAACCCAAGGCCGGGATCATGTACAAATGCAGTAGTCGAAGGGAGTTTCAAATGTGCGTTGGGCATCATAACAAGAAGGTTGAAAATGGTTGTTGCACACATGTTTGTTCAACGCCCCTTTAGCATGAAACTGAAGTAAAGCTAGAACTATAAGTGTTGCGGTGAAAGAATAGTAGTGCATGAGAACATGCATTGTTTAAAGATGGGAGAATGTGATACGGTAAATGTTTGAATAACGTATCTAATAAAAAGCGTGCTTAAATGTGTGGGTTATTGTTCATGCATATATTTTGGGAGTGTAACTAAAGGTGTGGCAGAGCCATAGAGGTGACTACCCTACTTCTAGGTACCCCATTGGTTAAGCGTTTGGACCAATCGATAAGTTAGGTAAGATGAAGCTAGTAACCCATAATCAAAAACAGGACAAAATGGTTAGCTTATGGATGTGAGTGTGCCGTGGGGAGCTCGACAATTCTTGACATATGGCTAACTTCAATTAGTGTGCAAAGTTATGGCTTAGTAAATGGGGTCACTAATCGAGCATTCTGGTTTAGGCACATTATGTACACGTGGCATAGA
Source organism: Ambrosia artemisiifolia (assembly GCA_032199755.1). Classification (NCBI taxonomy): domain Eukaryota; kingdom Viridiplantae; phylum Streptophyta; class Magnoliopsida; order Asterales; family Asteraceae; genus Ambrosia; species Ambrosia artemisiifolia. The sequence continues at coordinate 57,388,843 of CM063519.1, forward strand.
TACGTAATGTTTTAGGGGTGGCCTCGGCTAGCTTTTTAGCATCTCACTGGATAACACAACTGAATCGACCCATAAGTGAAAGGGACCAAAAACTGAGAACCTCTAGTCTTGATGAACAAGACGAACATGCGGTTAACCTGGAGGAGGGTTCAGTTAAGTACCTCAATAGCGCCTTCCATAATCCATTCTAACATTTTAAATTTGAACCCCAAGTCTACTGTGGAGATATAAGCATATGATAAAAAAAACATCTAAACAAGTAAAAGAGTAGCAAAACAATTACAAGAGTTAACATTGGACTTTTAAATTTCATAATTGGTGAAAAATTAGCTTAAAACTCTACATTTAAGGTGGTTGATAAAAAAAGGAGCATATTACTTCAATGATAGAATGCTTTTAGGAGTAAACCCAAATAAAAATTTGGCTTTTTAAGTTTTAAACCACAAAATTTGACTTTGTAAGTCATGTCTCTTTCGTGATAGTTTTAACATTTAAACCAATCAAGAGAGGAGCCTGCAATGACTCGAGAGCGTTAGTTTAAACAGCACAAAACTCATGTGTCTAACAAAAATATAGTTAATTGAGAGTGCTTTTGAAATAGCCCATATGCTAAAATGGACAATGTATTCGTCTTTTGTCAGCCCTTCATTTCCATGTCTCCCCTATCCCACGATATTTAAAAAATATAGTTTAATAACATGCAACATCAACTATAACTCTATAAATGGTTGAAAAAGTGAAATCATTTCACCATTCACACAATGAGAAAAAGATAGGCCGACGTATGTTCCTGAGTGCCCTAGTCAATACCAGGTATCTGCATTGGTTAAAACTAGACCTGGCAATTTCAACCCATTTGGTTGAGTTTGGGTTATTTTGGGTTTAAAATTTGACTTTGTGGGTTGAAATGGGTTTAGTATATTTTTCAAGGGGGTTAGGATGGGTAATTTTAATTGTAGGATATAAGTAAGTAGGTCAGGATGAGTAAATTAAAAAAAACAAATGGGTCAGGATGGGTATTTTTAGATAACCATATACAAATCTGAATAAAAACTCACCAAACACCAAAAGCGTTAATGCCTCATAGAAATAAATGTCATTAAAAACAAAAAATTATATCTTTTGCATTTGTTGATAACCCCGGTCGGTTCGAAACCGTTCAGGTCGTTAACGGACGACCAAGTCGAAACAACACGGGTCGTTAACGAGACCGATCTCATCCAAATGGTTCGAGTCGTTAGCGGGCTTGAACGAGTCGAAACAGTCTGAGTTGTTGACCGGCCAGTTCGGGTCGAAATGGTCAGGTCGTTGGCGGGCCCGGTCGGGTCGAAACGGTCCGGGTTGTTACAGAGTCCGGTCGGGTCGAAACCGTCCGGGTCAAAACGGTCCGGGTCGTTACCAGGCCCGGTCGGGTAGAAACGGTCCGGGTTGCAACCGGGCCCGGCTGGGTCGAAACAGTCCGGGTCGCTACGTGACGGGTCAGGTTGAAACGCTCTGGGTCGTTACCGGGCCCGGTCGGGTCTAAACGGTCCGGGTCGCTACCGGGCCCGGTCCGGTCGAAATGGTCCGGGTCACTACGGGACGAGTCAGGTTGAAACGGTCTGGGTCGTTACCGGGCCCGATCGGGTCAAAACGGTCCGGGTCGTTACCGGGCCCGGTCGGGTAGAAACGGTCCGGGTCGCAACCGGGCCCGGCTGGGTCGAAACAGTCCGGGTCGCTACGTGACGGGTCAGGTTGAAACGCTCTGGGTCGTTATCGGGCCCGGTCGGGTCTAAACGGTCCGGGTCGCTACCGGGCCCGGTCCGGTCGAAATGGTCCGGGTCACTACGGGACGAGTCAGGTTGAAACAGTCTGGGTCGTTACCGGGCCCGGTCGGGTAGAAACAGTCCGGGTTGCTACCGGGCCCGGCTGGGTCGAAACAGTCCGGTCTGGGTCTTTACCGGGACCGGTCGGGTCTAAACGGTCCGGGTCGCTACCGGGCCCGGTCCGGTCGAAATGGTCCGAGTCACTACGGGACGAGTCAGGTTGAAACGGTCTGGGTCGTTACCAGGCCCGATCGGGTCAAAACGGTCCGGGTCGTTACCAGGCCCGGTCGGGTAGAAACGGTCCGGGTTGCAACCGGGCCCGGCTGGGTCGAAACAGTCCGGGTCGCTACGGGACGGGTCAGGTTGAAACGGTCTGGGTCGTTACCGGGCCCGGTCGGGTTTAAACGGTCCGGGTCGCTACCGGGCCCGGTCCGGTTGAAATGGTCCGGGTCACTACAGGACGAGTCAGGTTGAAACGGTCTGGGTCGTTACCGGGCCCGATCGGGACAAAACGGTCCGGGTCGCTACCGGGCCCGGTCGGGTAGAACCGGTCCGGGTCGCTACCCGGCCCGGCTGGGTCGAAACAGTCCGGGTCGCTACGGGACGGGTCAGGTTGAAACGGTCTGGGTCGTTACCGGGCCCGATCGGGTCCAAACGGTCCAGGTCGCTACCAGGCCCAACTGGAACGAAACAGTCCGGGTCGCTACGGGACTGGTCAGGTTGAAATGGTTTGGGTCGTTTCCGGGCCCGGTCTGGTCGAAATAGGCCTTGTCGCTACCTGGCCCGGCTGGGTCGAAACGGTCCGGGTCACTACCGGGCCCGGCCGGTTCGAAATGTCCGGGTCGCTAACGGACACGGTCGTCGACGAGCCAGATCGGGCCGAAACGGTCTGGATCGCAAACGGGCCCTGCCTGGTCGAAGCGATTCCGGTCACTAACGTGCCTGACCGGGTCGAAACGGTTCTAGTCGCTAACGGATACGGTCAGGTCGAAACGGTTTGGGTCGCTAACGGGTCCGGTCGGGTCGAAATAGTCTGGGTCGTTAACGGCCACGGTCCAGATCGATAACGGGTCAGTCGAGTCAAAACAGTCCGGGTTGTTAACCGGCCCGCTTCGAAATGAAATATTTTGCATCCCTTAAGATTTTATTTTTAAATTTACTTTTGTTTTTTATTTTAATTTTTTTTTACTTTTTAAATTTTTAATTTTTTATTGTTATTTTAATCTATTTTGATGTGAGCTTATCTTAATCCAAACCATCCAGGCCCAAACCCATCCAGACCCAACCCATCCTAACCTATTTTTTTAATTTACCCATCCTAACCCATACCCATCGTAACCCAAACCCATCCTAACCCAACACCAAACCAACCCAACCCACCCATTTTGCCACCTCTAGTTAAAACAGAACATAATGTCATTAAAAGATATAGAAAACTAAGTTCAGGATGTTAGAACATTGAAGTCATGGTGAATTACTGAACAGTTGGTTTTGTCCCTTCATTGTTACAGTTATCATACTTCAAGAAGTTTTTTTTTGAACGGTAACTTTCATTCACAACGCCAAAACCCCAAGACGGGGCGGCAACCAACAAACAACAAACTTACAAGAGACTCATAAAATCAAACTTACACCAATCGACCCACTTTAAGGAAGACATTCTAGCACGACTTTTGGTCCATAAAAAGCCGACCGACTTGATTTCACCCAAAATATCTTCTACTCAAGCTGTGACACTATCGAAAACGAGTCTGTTCCTGGACCTCCAAATACTCCAACACGCTATAACGAGCAAGCCGTGCAGCATCACTTTGTTCTTGTTGGGCAGACCACAATACTTGTGAAACTCTAGAATGTCTCTAACCGAAAAAAAGTAGGGGTTCTGCACCTTACACCACCTCCCAATATGATGCCAGACTACTGATGCGAAGATGCAGGAAGTAAAAAGGTGCTCAGAAGTTTCCTCGTTGCACCTGCAAAATGGACACGAAGAGTCGCCAACCCGGATACCTCTACGAGAAAGAGCAGCAAAAGTAGGAAGCCTATCCAGTTCCAAACGCCAAGCGAAGACGTTGCACTTCAACGGAATCCATTTACACCTTGCCACCACATAGCGGTTACTGAAATCAGACTCGAGAAGCATAAGTTTCTTGATAGAACCAACAGAGAAGCCAGACGCCCCCGCACTCACCCACTTCCACCTGTCCGACCAATTATTCATGTTCACCGAGGCCAAGACAGTATTCAGAAAATCGAGTTCCGCTACTTCAACATCAGATCTCGGAGCAGAATTCCAGCACCAGACATGACCATTAGGCGTCAACCGATCAGCCACACAGCAGCGTTTGTGCTGCTCCAAGGAGTTTTTTTTTTTTTTTGAACGGCCAACAAATTGATGTCCCGACTACCGGGGCACTCACCATTGTGAAAGCACCCATACGCCCCTGGGTGAAGTCACGTCTTAGGTGCCCACCAGATCCTGGGAAAAACCCGACCCCCACCCGCCCGAAGGCACCACAATAAAGAATCAGTAAAACACGGGCAGGATTAGGAGTCGAACCTGAGACCATCCAGTCCTGGGTCCTATCCTTCACTTCCCATGTCACTTCACCACAAGGGCGGGGGCCAGCTAACAAGGAGTTAATAGTTTGTAATAAAAGAAGTCAAAATAGCACACACACACATATACATGTATGTATGTCCGTCCGTCCAACTTTATGTTTGACCTCAAAAGCCAAAGGGAGAAAGTGTTCCTTCAATGAACAATTGAAATCATACCCAAGAAGCAAACCTTTGGGCACTTGTTCCTCGTGACCAAGTGAACCAGGGATTGTCTTGCTACAAGTCATGGTACCCTTGCAAAAAGAGGTAAAAAAAAACAATCATTTTTATGTGATGGAAGATGGAAGTGAATACACCCTTTACACTCTTTTTTTGAAATTATAACAAATTATCAGTGTTGGCTCAAAACTTACAATAGCTAACATAAAACACACACACAGACACACACACTTGAAAATAACCAAAAATGTTTAATTTTGAACTTTAAACCAAAGAATCTGGTATCACAAACCTTAACCTGAATCAACATATATACCGAGCTTAAGATCCTTGTTATGAACATAGTCAACAAGAGCTTTGATGACAGAAGGGAAAATTGATTTCCTAGCCACAAGGTTACCTTGAAAGCATCTACACGTTTAGGTTACAGATATTATAAGCTAAAATCCGTTAAAATCTTTAACAGAGTAATTTTAATACAATGGGATCAATCAAGAAACAGAGTAACAAAAAACCAATAATCTGTTCAACAAATTCGATCAGAAATTGAAAATGATAGACTGGAATCTTACACTTAAAAGAGTAGCAAGAACTTCGTATAAAACCAGTAATTTAGTTAAGCATAGGAACAAATGCAGAACCCAGAAACTCTATTACCGTTGCTAGCACAAGTCTCTAATTAAACTCCAAATCCTAAATAAACATAATTTGATTAAAACATCAATTGTCTTAATAAATTGTTACAATGATAAAACTTACAGGCCAGACAAAAGCTGTAATATAAAGAAGCCAAAGATTGATTGCATCGGATTGGATTGGATTGGGGAAAGCGAAAACGTTTGGGTTTCTTGAGTGCATTCAATCGATTATGATGGTAAAAGGAATTTAATTTTGCATTCAATAAATTTGTAAATTGGAATGGATGAGGGTGGTAAGGGTAGGCGGAGAAGCTTACATTATTGATAGAAAAACGAATTCTGTGAAGTAAGCGTTATAGATGTACTTCATCATCATTCTGTGAAGTATACCCGCATGAAGTTACATTGATAACACACTATCCCCTATTTTAATATTTATATTTTCTTCTTAAGGTTCCAAAACATAAAAACCAACATTTAACAAAAAAAAGAACCTGATAGGCTGGCATTCGAAGGACTTTATCAATCAGAAACTGGAAAACGTTGTTGGAGAAAACAACTTCCAGGCATGAGTTAATTTTTCGCCCTTCATTATTTATCTCACTTGCATTAGTTAGATCTTGTATAATCATCAAATGCACAGCCCATGCAAGTCTAACACAATGCATGCACCCCTCAATTATCTGATCATTCCCAACATCCATCACCTATTGAAAAATAGTGCTAACAGTTCTATGTTAAGGCTTAAAACATTATTGATAAGAGTACAAAAAGGTTTTACACTTACAGTTTCATGAAAATCATGCCTAAATGAAGCATCCCGTGACAAGATATACATTTCGTCAGGTGATGCACTAAGAGCATTGATATCAAAGAAATTATAAGAGAGAAAACAAGGCTAAATGTGATATCCAAAACATAAAAGGTTAATCAGATGGAAGGAAAAAAAAAGGGGGGGGGGGGGAAATACAAAAAAAGTAAAAAATATACCTGGTTCCTTACAATGTCAGTACTTCCCCTGCACTATCTTTTAAAGTTGTAAATATATCGTTTACATCTTTTGGGCCTAAAAGCAAAGAAAAAAAGCTACATTGTTTGGTTAAAATACAACATATAATGATACAAAGGGCACTGTTATCACTATATAATCTCACCACAGTTAATAATTCAAACAAAAGAAAACATAAAAAAACAAAAGAAATAGAAACTATTACTTGCACGTACAACCAACAGTGATAGAACAAACATTACAAAAAGTTGGTATGGTGATTTTATGGTTGAGAGAATTCTGTGAGTTGCTCTCATCAAATTGAAACATTAATGTTTCATCAATTGATCATTGATTTCAAAAACCTTTGGTTTGAAGGTAACCACCACTATGGGGGTAGGGAGGGAAATTAAGGGTAGTAATGGAAATTTGTTTTGATATTGTAAAGGAGGAGGATAGTGAAATGTCTAAATTACCCTCCAAAGTGTCTTAATTGTCACCAACATCCCTATAATACCCTTACTAAATAAGCTTTATCTTCTTACACTTGTTGCTTTAAAAGTTGTATCAATGACAAAATTACAATATGATACATCACTCCTCCTTTATAATGTATTATCTATATTATCTTATTAAGGAAGAGTGACGGCTAGGATAGTAATTTTCAATTCTGTACAACTTAAGAAGCAACATGCACAAGTGATTTATGCTTACATAATGAGGGTATAATTGGAACTTTATGGAACATTAAGACACTTAGAAGGGTATATTAGTAAATTTGTATTCACATTTTAGTTAAAAGTATAAAATTGGTTCCCTTAATGCCCTCTAATCACACTCTACTCCTAAATCATACAGCCTTCAACTTCTTAACCCCCAACCAATTTAATGTTTTAATGTGAATGATTTATTACAATACTCAATCGACAAGAATGTGCTTCAGCTTTATTCATTCAATTCATCAATGTCATTCAATTTCCCAGCTGTTTGTTGTCTTCCGTTACCAAGTATTACCCATAAATCTGATTGTTGAAGCTCACATCATTGTCTGACTAATACAATGCATCTCATACACAAATCATTCCAGAAGATTTGAAACCGCAACCCTATCAATGCAAATCATTATGTTTAATAATCATAGTGATAGCCTCAATTACCAATTCAATCAGAGATTGAATGCTTCACCTTTTCGATTCCTCATCTTCAATGATAAATTGAAATCAAGAGCCCTCAATAATAATCATTGCCGCTCCAGACTGTGCTATGTTTGTCGTAACTATCAACGAGCCTTCGGATGAATCATTCACATGGCTTGTGATGGTGATTCTGATTGCCTTGATTTGAAAGAGGTGTTTAAATGGTAAATAATCTGTCCACCTCTACGTTGATACCCTTGTCGATTAAACCTGGTTCTTCTCATTCTTTTTCTCATCTTAATGTCTGCTTTTATGTGTTCACTGCTTTTCTTAATTCTGTTATCCCTCTAATTTGTCATACTTAAGAGAGAGAAATAGCATCGGAGGAACGAGGTCCTACTACATCAGATTTGAAAGCTTTCTCTCATCAATAAAAGGTATTTGTTTTCCAAGGGTTTTACTTTAGGTATTTGTCAACTTACTATTTTTTTTTAGATCATTTGGTACTTTAGTGTCAACCACTTTGATTAATATAGAACCCGGATGCTTGATTTTGTTTGTGGACAAATATATATACATATGGTTTCTTGCTTGTTTATTCAGATTTCGGATAACATGATAATACTAAACATTCATATGATAGTATTGTTAGTACATTTTAAATTGTAATTGTAACTTTCCTTCTTCTTTTTATATGAAAAATATTATTTCTTCAATATGCTTGATGATACCAGCCAGAGCGACACCCTTGTACATCCGACCCCTGACACAGTGACATCGATGATATGGTACAATGCATTTAGATATTACTATTTAATTTTTTAATTTTTATGTGGATCAATCACCCAATTCGATATTTATTTTCTTTTGTTTACAGTTTCAAATTAAATAACTTTCATGTTTTCATATTTGAAGGTAATATGTGGAACATGATTACCAGTGGTTACTCACTAAATTCAATACGTTATCCCTAATTAAGTTTCACATGTTCATTCATGGCTCTTTGATTAAAGTCTATGTTTAACTGGCGAATTGGATGATGTATGATACTATGATTAGTGTTTCATAAAAGTCTCAGATAAGCAGACCTGTATTTGTATAAGTATCATGAATTTGTGTTTGTCCACTATATATTTGAACCTTGAATTTGTGCCTAAATTTATGTATACAATGAAGATTCATGTCTAAAATCTCCATAATTGATTATTCCCATCGATTTATTGTATGTGAACTTTGATTTGTCTGATTTAAGTTTGAATTTGTTTGTTTCAGATTTCAAGTTCTATTTCATATGATTTTGAGGGGAAACACATTAAAACTGTTTGGTAAGAATCAGATTAATCAAGTACTCTGGTGTTAGTGTTCTCTTAGTTTGTTTATTAAGTGTAATGTTATGCGTAGATGACATTGCAGACTCCAATACAAACACCTTTTCTTGCTCAAACACCATTACCAGGACCAAATTCAATGCATTTACCAGGGACCATGGAGAATTCATACAATATACCTTCTGCACGCTATTGCAAAGAACATGTGTAATACCAAGGGGAAGATGGATGTAGAGCCCTGTGTAAGTTAAGGCTCTAACTCAAATTTATCCATTGATGTATCTTTATCTATAAATGCAGACCACATTGTATTCAAGGTCCTTTTTTTAATCAAGAGAGCCCTTTTAACTAGCTCAACTTAAGTTTAATCCCAAACTCTAAGTTGAAATCATTGGTCTGATGAATTGGCATCAAATTGGTTTTTAATTGCCATCAAACTTATTTTTTAGTTGTTTGCTATTAATTATTTATTGTATGCTGTTGTTTTTAATTGTTTATTGATTTTTAATCGACATCAAATCACATTTGTATTATTTTTGATACTCTTTTTTGTTGTTAACAATTTTATTTACTTATTTACCTTATTCTCTTTGAATTTGGCCATAAAAGAACTTTGATTACTCTTAGTCATAGTAAAATGTGTTCTTCTCTTCTAACATTAGAATATTGAGGGATTCAAATCTCTTTAAGTAAGATATATTATTGTTCTTGTATTGAGGGATTTTGATCTGACTTTTTCCGATTAGTTTAAAAGTTGTTCCAGACAACTAGCAACATGAACACACTTTCTTATAATTAACATGAAACTGCTATGGACCTGTTGTTATCACACCATTATGACTAACTATGGCTTTTTTTTGTAACTATCTTTCTGATAAGATCAACCTCAGTGTATTGAAAAGTCATCTGATTTTTTTACTCCTGCAGTCGTGGCTATTTGGAAACGAATGAGATCCTGAAAAGGAAAGGTTGGCTAGAAAACCTCAAAAATCACATACATGGCGTGCTCGATAGAAGTATTGGTGAAGAAGCTGGTTCTAATGAAGAAGGCGACGAATCAGGTCCTGGGTATGAGGTTTCAAAAGAGAGGAGGTTGTTCAGAAGCATGAGTTTTTTTAATGAAGCAAGGTGCTACAGCACTAGCGGTTCCGACGAGCAAGGTGGTGAGGTCGCGACTGAGGGGAAATGGAACGGAGGGATATGTTGCGGATGATTACTGCAAAATTGGATTCAGAAGGCTGGTTGGATAAGCTTATGAAGGTTTTGGAGGACGAGGAAGTTATGTAGGGGTGGAGGATGGTGGGAGTGAGGTCGGGAGGATGAATGGGAAGTGATTGAGTATCCATTTTTTACGGAGGGATGATCTAGATGAAGACGTGGATGTGGAAATTAATTGGGCGTTGGATAACGCCAAGAGTTTTGCTTTAGATTGTAGCTAGATTGGGGATGTTCGTTTGCTTGAAGGGTGATCATTTTTTTTAATGGCAAGTTTCTTGCCACATGGTATGTCTATTCTACCTTTTAAACTCAAGATAATGGTCACCATTAATGAGCTAATACAGCAGTACATTAGTTTTAACTATGTTTTACTTACAATGTTCTTAGATGTTATGAATATGGTGAAATAAATTGTTAATATGTGATTCATGATTCACCAAACGACGCCGTTGCTACTAATTAAAAAACTTACCTAGAATATAAAGATCCTTCACTGCACACTTTAGATATCTGTTTCCATCCAACCAAAGACGGCGAAGCGCCTCTAATCTAAAGGCCAAAAGTCCTTTATCCTTTCTTTTCCGAAACTCAAATAGAAAACTCTCCCCATGGGACCGGTTTTGAGGTAAAGTTTTTTGGTTTCCCTAAGTTTTGGTCATGTTGGTTTTTTTTTTCTGCCATGAAGTTCCTAAATAAATTGCATGACATCCAAAACTCCTTACATGAAAGCTTTTTATAATACTTTCAATTTTAAAAACAATATTTTGTTTTCGAGTGGTAACCGATTCTAAACGAAGACATTTGACTCTGCTATAAGTGAAGGTTCTTTCCATAGTGGTACGTTGTAAGTTAGATTTAAGGGACAAGCAACAAGCAATCAATTTAGAACCGGTACATGCTTGACATGATTATTAATTTTAGGCTCTTGAACCAAAGAGGTAGGCTTCTAAATGCTTTTAGGTAATAAGGAATTTAAGTCAAATGGTGATTTAATGAAAGACATGAATACAAAAACTGAGTACCTATGTTTATTTTTATTATCATCTTAGAGTTAAAGCTGGACAAAGGTAGAGTCTTTGAATGTATTTTTATTGATATGTGTTAGAAAAGCTTTTTGTTTTGTGTGTGTGTGCAGAAAGCCATACTTATGAAACCGTGTATATTTATGTTTGCTATATATGCAACCTATTAACCTGTAGCATTAATTCTAATATTTGGTAAAGTGTAACCTATTCATTCTACAATGGATTTGTGTTAATTTAATATAATACAAAATAAGCCACTGGGGTTGTTTTTGTGATTACTTAAGCCACATTTGCATAGTATGAAATAAAGTTCGCCTTCCTCAATATTAGGCTTTAGGTTTTCCTTGGGGGCGGGCCACTTTGTTTGTCTGAAATGTTTAAGAAAGTGGGTTATTATTATTGTCATTTTCACATAACTAATATACTCATCGACGTGCCCCTTATATGAGAAAATGGACCTACTATGTACGTGCAACAAGTAAAATCCGTACAGAATATACTTATACCCAGTAACCCAAGTAGAAAATACATCCTCATACACGATTCACCATGGATGGCTTATCTTAGTTACCTCCACTCTTCATACAAACGAAATAGCAAACACCAAATATGGAAACACGCCGTAGCACGCACAACTTGAACTGTTGAACTAAATACGGTTAAACATTTAAACATCCATTCATACGGCAAAAAAGTTACATACCCCACATACATGCTGAAGAGAGAACATTTGTTTAAAAAGTAGTTGTAAGCTCCTACAGAATTCACTCTTATACATGCCTTCTTATTTGTTTGCTTCATTAACTACCACTAAATTGTGCTTCTAAATTCTCCCAACATATATCTAAAATCTCTTTAAAAGTGGTCTGGTAGATGGTTAAATAATTTACATGCATTGCCGGTAATTACTTTGTAAAAAGGGATTTGGTAAATAGTAACATGAATAAATAACATGATGCCCCTTTTGTTAACTGCCTGTACACCTCATGTGTTGTGTTGTAAATGACCTTATAATGTTTATATTCATAACTTTGTCTTATAGAAAACGTATCCCGCAGCAACGCGCGGGTAGATATACTAGTAGATATATATATAGATATTGAATTTGTCATAAGGTTCAATGTAGTTCAACTACATCGGCCATTCAAGTGATTACAAATATAACCAAAACACAAAGATCAAGCTGTTACCTATGTCGTCAAAAACGCCGGCGCTCGGCTAGGCGCTCAGGTGCAGCGAGGCGAGGCAATGGTACCTGGTGGTAGCTCAGGTAAGACTTGGGCTTTTTTTTTTTTGCGAAAACCCTGCTCAGGCGAGAAATTCTTAACTGCAAAAAAATACAATTGTTAAGGCTTTAGAAAAACTGAAAAAATATGCAAAAAAAGGGGGTCAGGAACAGAACATACATAGCAATTGTAGTCTATAATTTCACAATCTTTCTTAAGATATCATGGCAAAATGTTCTCTAAATCCAATAACTCTTTTATATACATCACACTTTCATAAATTATCATTCAAAAGGTACCAAAAAAGAACAATACAAAATGCATGATGAAGCCTAACTCTGGTGAACCAAGATCTAACAAAATAATAATAATAATAATAACATTAATAACCACTAATAAAACTCTAATCCTATATCATATTATGTTTCACCTCAACGATTAAATAAGTAGCAAAGCGGAAACTAATAAATATAACGAAAGTTTTACCGGTTCCACCGTCCCATCACAGCGACTCCTCTTCCTCTCTCTAAGAACCTAAACGCCACCACCATTTCTTCCTCTATCTCTCTAAAAACCCAGCCGCAACCACCATAACTCGTCCGTACAAAAACCCAGTCGCCATCACCACTCCTTGCTCTATATCTTCTCTAACACCAACAAAAATACTAAAATCCAACAACCACCAACACCGCCACCTACAATCAAGGTGGATGTCAATCATAGAGTGAGGGCCAAATGAAAAAGAGAAAGAGACATAATATTTGTTAAAGAAGAAAGGAAGAAATCGGCCAAACATGTACCTTCTCTTCTGCTTGGTTAGGCTGTTCAATTGAACAAAAAAATGAAGTGCTTTGAATAGGTTTACAAAGGGAAACTACGTAGTGAAACGTACCTGCTAGGAATCGAACCGGCACGGGAAGACAACTAAAACCACTCACAAACCAGCTAAACCATATAGTCGTCTTTTAAAACTATCAAACATATTAGTATATAAAACCTTCTCAAAACTCAAAAATCACTATTCATGGAGACTTACAAATTAACATATAGGATAATTATGGCATTTGAGTCAACATATTAGCTGGCCATAAAGTTGGAATTAAAAAAATCGGTTTTATACACAACAAGCAGCCGCACATAACACATACAAGTTTACTAAACTTCTAGAAGCAACAAATATGATACAAGTGAATTGTTGCTTAGAAAACTTCAGTTTTAATCCCTTTTGCCACTATTAGTTAACCTCATTAGTCAAATTAGATGTAGCTAACACCATATAACTTAATTAGTAATTAATCCAATTCCAAAATTACTATTTGGTATAAGACACAAGAAGGAGAATAAAAAAGAGAGAGAGATTTGCTTAATAAGAACCAAAGGGTTTGTAGTTTTGCGGTATCAATGCCTATAATGTAGCCTTTTTTCAAGTGATCGAGGAATTAATGTAGATACATATAAACAAGTTTAAAGCTGAGCAAAAGAGGTAACTAGGACATCTCGTAAAAAATCACAATAGTTTAGATATTGAACAAGTGTCTTTAAACATCCTCTGTGGTACTGACTACTGAGTATGCTATGAGGTCTGAACAGGAGATAGAATATACGTAAGGCTACATACCATAATGTATAAGTGTATAACAATTAAAATTTATGACGAAAGAGATTTATTGCGAAACTAGGTACAAACCTTTTCAAATCGATATTACTTGATGTAGCGTTTTCTAACTAATGTTGTACTTGGTTACAACATACAACTTATTAGTTCACACTTTTAACAGAATGGAAACTCCACCCATATAATAATGTATCTCTCAATAAGACTGTACGTTGTGGTGCGCGACCGAGCCTGCACGAGCAAGTTTTTGAGCCACGTGGATCGCTGGAACCACAACACCTACCTATTAACGACTGCGCGAGCGAGCAGACGTGAGCCGGATCGCGTGAAGTAGCGAGGAGAAATCAGGTTTATTCTATTTTTTTATATTTTTGTTGTATTTTGTGTTGGAGGATGATGAAGATGAGTTACAGAGGTGAGGAAGAAAGGAAGAAAGGAAGAAGAAGAAGATTGTGGTAAAGGAAGAGTTACAGAGGAAGAGGAAGAAAGAAGAAGAAAAAGAGATCTGGAGAAGAAGAAGATAGGGTTTTAATATTTTATTATTTATTTTATTTTTTTATAAAGATGGGTTTATTTTTTTTTGATGTATTTTTTTAAAAATTGTTATATGTAAATTATTTATTTATGTTTTATATTTATTAGTTTGGTAAAAAAAATGACTCGCACACCTCTAGCCACAACGGGACCAAACTACCAGTCCGCGGTCGCGAGCCAGTGCCACATCGACACCTACATGGCACAATTTTAGAGGATAGAGTCATGACTCATCTCTAGCCAAAACAGATAGTATAACAGATAATAGTCTAATGTAATGACATGTCTCTAACCATCCACCCTAGGATGCATCAAGAGTATTATCTAAAAGGGGAAATTGAATATACATAAATTAGTTACAAACCATGACCAATGTGCCAAGAATGTAATGTAGGACGGGTTTGAGGGTGTTAAAATGTGGCTTGCGAAGATCATGCATGTCTAAATATATAATTGCAAGTATACAAGGAGATGTCTAGTCGAGTGAAAGTTAAAACGTAAAAAGTAAAAACCTCTCTAAAATGTAATATAAGAACAAATAACATCAACTTCAGTAACAAAAGAATATATATAAAACAAAAATCTTAAAAATTGACTCAAAACAAAGAACATAACAGAAATAAAACACAACAAACATAAAACACAGTCAAGCCCTTTCACATTTGTCATTGTCCATACACTCGTCTAGTCCTCACAGATATCGGCCTTTTCGTCAAATCTAGCTGTTGATGCATCTTCAACCCTTCCCCATAATATGATTCAGTGTTTCCAGGATCAGGATTTAGTTGTTTTGACGACGAAAACTCACTAGTTTCATTCTCAATCTCATCGTCACTTTCATCAAAAACCACACTCTTCTCCAATTGCGTATACTCATCTGAATCATTCCCACTGACATCTTTGGTGTTATTCATAGACGTTCCACCCTCTTGTGCTTTCTCATTTTCCATCCAAAGTCTCGACTTCTCATTGTTTGAATCGAGTACTTTTCTTGGGCGCGAGTTTGGGCTGTCAGGATTATCCGAACCAAAAGATCTTGATCTAGAAAGCTCCACGGCTGCCCTGGCAGCGGCCGCTGCATAGGCCGCTGATTCAAACGCGGCCTGTGCAGCGTCTTCTACGTCCCTGTATTTTTTCTTCCCCTTCCTAGACTCTGAAAAACTCAAGACTTCAGCAACTTCATCATCCAAAGCACTTTGTGTTGGTTCTTCCTCCACCTAAAAAATAAATGACACCATAAATTATCTGTAAGAGTAACTTAATAAGTTATTGGGCTTTTACTTGGCCCTTTTAGTTATATGTTTTTCTTATTTATTGTTTAGTTTTTTTAACGACTTATATTACAAAGAATCCACCCTTGACGTCGAACCTTTGACCTTAAGGGGAGCAACAGCTTAACCCTAACAGTTTTGTTATGTAACATATTCTTTTCTTATACAATAATCCCTATACGCGTCATTTGTATATCAATTTTAATTTACATTATCAAATTTTTCCGAGTTGATTAAAACTTTGAGTAGTTACTTAATTTTGATTGAATTTTATTTCTTTACCTCTTTAACCACCGGAGACGAATCTTCGAGTTTCAAAACAACGCCGTTCTCAGCAGCGATCTCTTGTAGGACCTTCATTCTGGTCTCCAAGCTCGACTGTCGCGTTGACAGTTTTTGTATCATCTAACACCATCAAGAACACATTCAATGTCAAAGAATCAACATGAAAACACAATTTTTTGCTAGGTGTTTTTATTAAAATGATAAGTATTTTCGCTTTTAGGAAGTTAGCTGACAACTGATATCCACGTGGCAAACAAACTCATTGAATACGCTAAGACTATACGGAGTGGAGGGGGGAAAGAGGGGCATGAAGCGTCATGTAACACTTGTGGGACCCGTGTTTGAAAGGTGAAAATTGTGAGGAGTGAAGGGGGTTGAAAAGAATGATATTATATTATATTATTTTGTTTCTGTGTTAAAGTTTAAAAAAAAAAGTGGCCAATCAAAAATTCCAACTCAATCCTCAAGCCCCACCCCACGCCAGTCAATCCCTCCCCGCCCAAGGGAAGGGGTTTCCACGCCCATCTTCACCCCCACTCCGTTCACTCTAAGATAGCAATACTCTAAAAATGAGTCATCCAATTTAATTAGCAGACTCCCTAAAAACAAAATAAGCTCAAAAATAGTTTTAAAACACTTATGATCCTTAAAATTATGCTTTTTTTCTTACCCTCGTATTAACGCCACAATTACTTCGTAAATTCATGGCGCCATGAGCAAAATCCTTCCCATAACGAGATGTGAGGATTTCCCGAACCTCTTGTAGCTCCGGGAACTCCCCACATCTCGGAGCTGCGTACAGCAAGCTTGATACTGCTTCTTTCAGTTCATCTGGACAATCCCTGATTTAAATTTGCACAAAATGTTAAAAATAAATTAGAAATTAAAAGTTTCTTCTTTCATTTTCATTTCTAAGCGTTTTTAGCAAAACTATAAGTATTTTAGAAGCTTTTTAAAAAGTTTAAAAAATATACATTTGACACCACATATTCAGGTGGCAAACAAATAGCTGAATATGATAGACATGACAAAACTCAAAAATATTAGTTCTGCTCCTTTGACTAACGAAAAATAAGAAAAAAAAAAAAAACATTTAAGTTTTTAAGAACGTTTATGATTTTTCTAGACCGTCCCTAAATAAAAATAATAATAATTAAGAAGCTAAAATGGCGAAGAGAGTACATACTTTTCTTTTTCAATAAGACTAACCATCTGCAACAGTACATGACAATATCCATCAACCATAACCAACACATCCAACATGTTCTGTTCCTTGATCACTTGATCAACCTAGTACAAACAAAATTCCAAATTTAATTCACCGTAACCGAATTAACCGAATTCAAAAAATACGAAAAGTACCCGAAGAAGGGCGTGTTCATGGTGGTCAAGGTTAAGAAGCTGAATAATATCAGAGCGGGCCACCGCGAGCCGAGCCTGGCGCTGGTTTTTTAAGACGGTTACCCGCGAAACCGCGAGGTTAACCGTGGCTTTAAACTTGGACGTTTTGAATTTCCGGCCAAGAAGAACATCGAGCTTTCTTCCCATAGCGGTTGTGAATAAGATAAGTATGAAAGGTGGGAAAAAAAAGCCTTCAAATACGACGCACAAAACACGCCGATTTGTGACTTTATTGTGACGAATGCTGAAAATTTGTTATGAATTTTTTAGGATTTATGGAGAAAGTATTTACATAACTAACCCTTAAGTTTGGTTGTGTATACAATTTTATTCTTTTTGTATTATTATATAATGATTACGAATTTGATTTTCTGGCCAAAGTCAAAATAATTTACATTTAGATGGTGGGTAAGCGAGCAACAAGCTATGCCGCTATCCCCTTTTAAATCGTAAAGTCTATCCTGCTAAACACAAACCCTTGGTTCTTAGGGCCCTGTGAGTCATTGTGGACCAATTAAAACCTTAATTTTTGATAGGACGTGTTTTAGTTAAGAGAGTTTTAGTCTAGACTTGACTCGTTTCAAGTTCTATAATTATATCTAAAACTTAGTTCGTGAGTAAGATTCAAACTCGAGCTCGACTTGTTTTAGTATATATTAATCTTTTAAGTTATGCATGTTTATAATGGTTGGTTAATTTCTATATATACTTTAAGAGTTAAGTTCATGTACAAATAGATTTACTGTACGAACTGTACGAATCAAACAAAAAAGGACGGTGGCATATTTGTAATTATATTGAAATGTCTTTTCTGTATAAAACCAATCCAAAACACCTGTCAATCACATTTCACCACGAACAAAACCTTGATTATACTACAAAATCGAAGCGATCAACAAAGATGAAGCTCAAGATCATCAGTAGGAAAAAAACCGCAGGTACTATGTGTTGCTGTTATAATCATTTTTTTTTATAAACCGAACGATGTCTCTGCCCTAAAAAATTAGGGCTTATAACAATTCTAAATGATTTTTCTTGGATTTTAGTTCTAATTTCCTTTGTGTTGTATAATGTTCATGCTTGTATAGAGTAATTACTGAAATCATATATGCTTTTGCTTATAGCGTAATTTATGAACTTTGTATTATACAGTTTGGTTTGTAGAGTAATTTCTTAAGAAGTTGTTGCATGTTTATGTAGAGTAATTTTTGTAGTTTATGTTGTAGCGTCATTTCCAAAATCATATATGTTTGCTTATAGTGTAATTAGTGAACTGTATGGTACAATTTGGTTTGTAAAGTAATTTACGCTTAGTATTTTTGTGAAGAAGTTATGTTTTGGATTGTATAGTAAATTTGGAATTAGACTCTACACACATCTCTACCATAAAATGCATCCTAAATTTAATGATGTTGAAATCAAGACACCGGCAATAAAGTACACTAATGATGTTACTCTGCAAAAAATGGAAGATTTTTTGTTTAATAATGGTCTATCAACTGAAGACGAAGCTGGTGATGAAAATAATGATGAGAATGAAGGTAAAATGAATATCAAAGTCTTGAAGATAAGAATGACAATGAAGGTAATTACATAATTACTTTAGTTATATGTAAACTGGTTCTATAATTACTCTAGGTGCTATTGTATATACTATTTTTTAAACTGATTAATTACTTTCTTGATTAGATAATTACTCTACTTCAGTCGGGTCATTTCTGTATTTGGGTTCGGTTAACTGCATCATCAAATGGAGCACTAAGCTACATCTGGATCGTGGCGGGAACGATCTCATCAAATGGGTCAAAATTCAGGCTTTGGGATTGGTAATGTAAAGACAGTAAAGGATTACAAAGACGACACAGGACAAGCATTCGATATTTTTAGGTACCATCAAAGCGGATATAAGTATCATAGGTGCGTTTCGGTAATAAAAGAAAGTTGACCAGGATTGCAATGTCCGGATGCTTTGGTATACAATGTTTCGGTCTAGTATCTTGCTAGCTTTAACTTTTTGTTTGTTTTGAGTTTATAAATGATAGTCGCTTGTCATTCAAAAAAAAATATATAATTACTCTACTTATAGTTTAACAGGTTTATATAATTACTCTAATGATTACATTATTACTCTAGTGATGGTTAAACTGGTTAATATAACTACTCTAGTTATAATTACATTGTTACTCTAATAATAATTAAACTGGTTACATAATTGCCCTAGTTATAACTATTCAGTAATTATACTTACTATTAACCGTTTGTAAACTGTAGGAGGAGATGTTTCAAAGAAAACTGAAGATGCGATGCCCATCGCGAATGGTCACGAGAGTGGAGAGCTGGAAGCTGAGCTTGAAGATACGAATGACAATGAAGGTAATAACATAATTACTTTAGTTACATGTAAACTGGTCTTTAATTACTCTCTGTACTATTGCTTTTTAAACTTGATTAGATAATTACTCTAATGATTACATTATTACTCTAGTGATGGATAAACTGGTTAAGATAACTACTCGTGTTATAATTTTACTCCAGTAATAATTAAACTCGTTACATAATTACTCTAGTTATAACTATTCAGTCATTATACTTATTGTTAACTGTGTGTAAGCTGTAGGAGGAGATGTTTCAAAGAAAACTGAAGATGTGATGCCCATCGCAACTGGTCACGAGAGTGGAGGGCTGGAAGCTAAGCTTCAGGTTTTATTAATTTAATATATTTATTTGGAATTTATTATTTTTGAAAGGTGTTGAGATTAGTACTGATTTTTTGTTTTTATATAATCAGGGACAGGATTCTCTGGATATCTTGTCTAATTAAAGGGGGCAGCATCAGGAATATATTAGGGTTTAGGGATAAGCAACAATGAAATAGGATTTTAGATAATTACAAAATTGCCACCGCCCTTTTTTGTTTGATTCGTACAATTCGTACCATATAATACTTTGTATTTGATCTTTTGTCATACTTTAATATGTATTATTTAGTTAGGGAAAATCTTTTGATAAAATTTTGATACGAGAAGAGGAAAGAAAGAAGAAATTATATAATGGTAAAACATTAAATATTTTTACTTATCTCATATTAATTATTTTCTTTTCTATTAATTAGTTAAATGTATTTTATCCTACCTCATCCAACATTTATATTACATGTATTAAAATTCATCCTTTAATTGTAAATTAGGTTTGTTGTATTTTGTACATGACTTATAAGTTTATTTTTTTTTACCTTGTTTAGGGGTGATAATAAATTAACTATTTATGTAAATTTATAATTATGCCCTTACATTAACATTAACATTCTTATTAGTTTAAATTTGTTATTTTTTTCTTTTCTTACAAGACAGTTTTTTTCTTTGAACCACCCACTATTTTTATTTTTATTTTTATATAGTAATGCACAATAATACTATTACTCTCAGAGTGTATTAAATAAAATACCGCTTATACAAAAGTTAATAAACTAGGTTTATGTAGCTCAAACAAATTTATCAAATGAGCTCTAATTTAAACTGAAATTCGGAGGCTAATGTTCGTTTGTAGTCAGTTCTATACCTTTTTTGTGAGTCTATTTCAAATAGTTTACAAATGTTGCTACTCTTTATAGCAAGCGACTCAACTTAAATTAAGTTAGGGTTCAAAATTTAAACGGTCCCAGATATTTTTTAGAACTTAACTAGTTTCTTCGTAGTTGAATTTTCTTTTCCGTTTACAACTCCAATTTCTCTAAGTTTTTCCTGGAAACGTTATTCATCTTTGTGGTTGTCTTTCGTTTGTAATATGTTTTTGGCATTTTCTTAAATGGTTAATCCGATTGGAAAAGGTGATTTATCAAGTTTTGACAGGAGCAAATATTTGATATATTTGAAAAAAGTTATCTTTTCACGTCAATGCTAACATTTGTTATTGTGTCTTTTAATATTAAAAATATGTCATGATAATATTTAATTACGTGTTAGAACTTAGATATCTATATAATGATTTGTTAATAAATGTATAGCGAGTAAACGAGGAAAGGTATGTGAACTAAAGACGCGTGATGGCAAATTGGCAATTTCCTTGCAAAGGAAGAATCATAGTCGGTCAATTATTGATTCACAAACTGAACCTTCTTTTATCATATATGTAGACTTTATGCCCCCTTACTTTCATGTTTTTTTGGAAATAGTTTAGTTTTTACTATTTACATATGCAAGTAAACTATACTGCAGTGTAGTGATTTAATCCGGTTACAAATACAAATTTTCTTTATAATTTTTTTTAATCAAGGAAATTATATATTCATCTCTTAAACCTGTGAAGTTATATTAAAATAGAGGGTAAATGGGCAACAAGCTGCACCGACATCCCTTTGTGAATCGTGAATCCTAATATCCAAATACAAACCCCTGCCACCTGGAGATGAATTATTGTTGTGGATAATCCGTTGAAACCTGGTCAAAAAAACGAATAGCTTCTGGTGCTAGGGAGCCGAAGGTATCAAAGGCCAAAGGGACAAAGACATGTAGGTTCTCTAGACAAGCTTTAGCGTGCTTATCTACTTTCTTCGATTCCGCCTTTCTTGATGCTTGTCCAGCTACAAACCCGTTTTCTCTTAAACCAGCCAAAGGAGATACCCCCATGAGGTCCACACAAGCATGTTTCCCTTGCGCAACCAAAGACGAGCAAATCCGTTGGTCGCAGAGTAGATCTCCCTTCTGTAGGATTCGTGAGAAAATTCACAGGTGCCTCTCCTTCTTGGCAGAAATCTCCGCTCTTCTCAAGATGTCCCACAAAATGTGGAACATCCGGCCTCTCACCACCAATATTGTCCGCTTTGCCCCCATGGGTTGCCCATCCAGAAGCTCACAGATTTGTTTTTGGGTGCCCTGGTGGAGACTTCCCAGGAGGTCACCCATCCTGGTATTGCTCCCACCTGAGCACGCTTAACTGCGGAGTTCTCCTCTCATCAGCTAACATTAAGCCCAAAACGCGTTGGTGATTTAAGAGGCTTTGGATTACTTATGAACCAAGGATCTCTCCTAGCCACGGCCGATGTGGGATTTGCCTAGGGTGTCATACAATGGTCCATGTTAATCTTCTCAGAAATCGGTACTGTCACAATCACCCCCACCCCCCTTAGGGACTCATCGTTCTCGATGAGGTTTACCCCACCATCCAGAACGGCACAGGATTGGCTCTGATACCATTTGTAACATCCGACCTCTCTCACCACCAATATTGTCCGCTTTGCCCCCGATGGGTTGCCCATCCAGGAACTCACGGATTTGTTTTTGATTGCCCTGGTTGAGACTTCCCAGGAGGTCACCCATCCTGGTACTGGTGCCACCTGAGCACGCTTAACTGTGGAGTTCTCCTCTCATCCACTAACATTAAGCTCAAAACGTGTTGGTGATTTAAGAGGCTTTGGATTACTTATGAACCAAGGATCTCTCCTGGCTACGGCCGATGTGGGATTTGCCTAGGGTGTCATACAATGATCCATGTTAATCTTCTTAGAAATCGGTACTATTACAAAACGTCTCTCACCCAATCATGCCAGTATTTGAAACAGGGAAGTTGTTTGCAATGAACCGCGTGCTCCCCATATTTATCCATACAAGCCTTGCGACAGATTGGGCAAGTTTCATCTTCCGGATACATAGAGATCATCAACCGGTATTTGAGGATAGTCATGTACTCTACTACATACATGCATTGGCTCACCGCCTTCTGACAGGGGGACAACTCAAACACTTCTCCCAGGCTCTGAGCGATTTTGCCAAACAGGGCATTCGCCAAAGTTTTTTGTGGCTTTGAGGGGACGGTGTCCTTATTAGAAAAACCGTCAATATCAAAGTCCGGGAGAGAGACATTTAAGCGTTCAAGTGCTTGCTGATAGTCCGCGTCAAGCCTGAAGACCCCACTGTTCGAAAGGATATGATCCTATAGTTTGCAGGACTGAGCTCTAGATGCCACAAAGGCATAAACCCCAACATCTCTAGCTGAAAGTAGTCCTAGACCACCTAGCCGCATCGGCAGCGATGCCAATCGCCACTGGAGGTCACCGTAGAAGGCGCCGCCACACACAACTATCTCTTCAATAGCCTCCCTGAGGCCATCATCAAAACGAGATACTGCATCCATCATCAAATATGGCTGATAAGTCCGCAACCCAAAAGGAAGCTTAGCGACCCCAATTTTTTTTTTTAACATGTGCTGATGCATGATTTTCGGTTTTGTCATTGTTTATAAAGATTTTGTCAAAACTACCTCAATGCTTTTCTGTTTTTAATCATATAGAAAACCGTATATATATTTTACGTAAATTGTGTTTGATATGATTCTATTGGTAAGGTTCTTTAAGTGTACCAATAGTGGTAGGTTTCTCAGGTAAAAGAATTTTAAAACCATAAATATAATTTTGAATTCCTAAATACATGTATTATTACATAATATATAAAATAAGTAATATTCAAACTTCCCAAAAATAAAATAAGTACCGGGCAGGTAGTTTTGAGGGTATGTTTAAAGAATCAACACGTGTTTCTTCCGTTTGCCTTTGACACATTTAGATCCATGCCCCTGAGGTGATGCAGTTCTTGGAACGAGTGCAGAAGGTGATTCACAGTGGCTCGCAGAGCCTTAGGAACCAAGGGTTTATATTTTGTAGAATAGGCTTCGCGATTCAAAAAGGGATAGTAACGCAGCTTGTTGTTCACTCTTCCACTCTACCTCTCAAAAACCCTAATTTGTGTAATTCACCCTTAGTTAAATAGGTTTTTTTAACAATAATAAAACCCACTAACAATAATAAAACCCACAAATCCACACACTTATACACATTTTTCAGACAAAAAACGAGAGGTGCTTGGAGATTTCTGGTCACCACCTCAGACGGTGGTTCCCGGCGTCGTTCCTCCCCAAATAACACAATCACCATCCACTTCACCCCCAAATAGAGAGAGGGGGACGACCAGAGAGAGACTGGAGAGAGAGAGAGAGGAAAGGGCGGAACAGTGGCGGAACACCACCGTACACAACGAAATAATCCAGGATTAACGTGGACAACGGTTGGACCATCCAATTTATCCATTCTGTTTATAGACGATGGGGTTTCAGGGTGAAGGGAGGGAGCAGGGAGGCTAAGACGATGGGGTTTCAGGGTGAAGGGAAGGAGGAGGGAGGCTAAGACAATGGGGTTTCAGGGTGAAGGGAGGGAGCAGGAGGTGGGGTTTCAGGGTGAGGGGAGGGAGCCGGTGGTGAGGTAGGCGGAGGTGGGTTTTCAGGTGGGGAGGGAGGCGGTGGTGAGGTAGGCGGAAGGTTGATGGGTTTTGGGCAAGAACTGAACTTTTCGTTTTATTATTATTATTATTATTATTATTATTATTATTATTATTATTATTATTATTATTATTATTATTACACAAATTGTCCTTTAATGAGGGTGAATTGACAGATTTGCCCTCACATGAGGGGCACCTGACCCATTTAACCGAGATTTTTAACTGAGTTTGGTCTAAAGGACATAGGGTGTAACAACTGTATAAAATAAATGACATAAGGAGTGAAAATTTTCCAAAAAGGACATAGGATGCAATTTGAGTAATAACTAAAGAACAATCTGTGTAATTCTCTCTTAAAAAAATGTATATATAATTATAGGAGTAAAAACATGTTAGTGATGTATATCGTATTACGATTTTATTATCCTAAAGTCGAGAAAATGACATCTTCTGTCTAAATCATCAAATTTGTTTTTTTACAATATTACTGGTTTATAATATTAATGATTACAATATTAATACTTTTCACACAACCAATGAGGTTCATATGTCTTTCTCAACTGAAAAATTTTAAATAACACGAAAAGGAAAGGTGATGTGTGTGTAAGGTTGGAGAAAAGTGGCATAAAAAAAGAACGAATTATGACAAGCAGTTTCACAATGAGGCATAATTTGAGTGCATGGGCATTTGTTTCGTGTACTCTTCAATTCTTCATCAACTTTTTCTGATTTAAGAGTAAATTCCTTTTTGAGTCCCTGTGTTTTGTCAGTTTTAACTACTTGAGTCCAACATTTTGATTTTTAACATTCTGAATACCTAAGTTTTAGTTTGGTAACCTTTTGAGTCCTATTTTCTAACGTCGTTAATAAAGTCTGTTAGTTTTTTATGAAAAGACAAAAATACCCTTATAATTTATAAAATAATAATAATAATATATAAATACCCCCACTATCTCTCTCTACTCAAACCCACCTATCTTCTTCATATCCCTCCCTCTATTTCTCTTATTTACAGACAACAACACACTACCACCACCTGCCCAAATCAACACCACCACCTGACCAAACCAACACCCTCTCTCAAGTCCCACTCACACACACTCTATATCATCCAATTCTAAGTCGTTGACTTTCTGGTTTGACCTGTCGTTATTAAAGCTTGGTAATCTGTAAGTTCAATCCAAACCATCCTTGTAGTCGTCTGCTGATCCTCAACCGAAGCCCTATAAAACCCAGTGTAATTGTTAAGGATTCGGGCTTAATTGAAGGATCAGGTTCTAGGGTGTATAATGGGGAATTAGGTTCGAATCAGTTAGGGTTTAAAAGAGTTTTATTTGGTATTTTAACGATCTCAGGGTCCAGCCAAGGTGGTTGTCGTGGTGGGAGGTGGAGCAATTTTAACGATCTCTAGGGTTCAGGTCAGATTTGAAATCAGGGGTTAGGGTTTAGATCGAGGTGGAGCAGTGTGGTGGGAGGTGGGTTGAGGTGAAGGTGGCTCGGAGGTGGAGGTGCAGTGGGGATGGTTTTATAGTGCAGTGCTTGTAGGGTGGGGGGGAGAGATTGTGTGTGCAGGTGGTAGTGGTGTTGAGGTGACGGTGGCTCGGAGGTGGAGGTGCAGTGGGGGTGGGTGGTGGGTGGTGGGTGGTGGTGGTGAGGCGGTGGTGGATGTGCAGTGGGGTTGCCGGCGGTGGTGATGTAGATTGGGGTAGGAGAAGGTGGCGGTGGTCATGGGTATGCAGATGTGTGTGAGAGAGAGAGGGAGAAAGAGAGAGAGAGAGGTGTGGAGTTGTGTGTGTGTGTGATATATAATATTATTTTTATTTATTTATGCATTAAAGACTTGTACGTTATACCTTATGCATTACAGAGTTGTACCTATGTGTAAAATGACTGAGATACCCTTATGGTTAACTGACTTGGTTAACGTCGTTAGAAAATTGGACTCAAACCATAACAAACTTAAAACACTAGGATTCAGAATGTTAAAAATGAAAATGTTGGACTCAAGTAGTTAAAATCAACAAAACTCAGGGACTCAAAAAGGAATTTACTCCTGATTTAAAGTATACTTTAATCCTCCTTATTCTAAATCATCCTCCTTATTCTAAATCACTCACTTTTTTCTATTTCATCTCAAAAAAATGCTTTAATTCTATTAACTCCATCAAATATTATATTTTTAACTAGGTTAGAGACTCGTATGTCACACGATTTATACAAAAGTAAAACAAAAAATATCAATATTGTTGTATACAAGTGAAAGACACGCAAAACTGGTGCCAAACAATTGATACTCAAAGACTAAAATATTATTAATAACTCAAAGAAGTTTTATTCTATTTCAGAAACTATGCAACTGAATGTTAAAATAAGTCTTTAATTTTCCAAACATGGAATTCTCGAAACGGGTCAAAACAATAATTATAAAGCAAACTGAAATCTTAGAAGTAATTTAAATAACGTTTAGAGTGATTTCAAGTTTTTATAATTTTAAATAAATCGTCAAAATGAGACTTAACAAAGTAATTCAACCTGAGAGTCACCAATAATCCGCTAATTTGATTTCCCCCAAGTAATAACCAAAGTCTAGGATAGGCGCAATTCGCCTATTTATCTCAAGACTTCAATTACCAAATATAGTAAGCACATTACGCCTATTGACACAAAATACAATCAAATCAAAGTCTATGATAGGCGCAATCCGCCTATTTATCTCAAGGCTTCAATTACCAAATACAATTAGCGCATTCCGCTTATTTGACACAAACCATAACTAAATCAAAGTAGGCATATAACACTTTGTCATAGCTCAGGTTATAATACCAAGTCTACATAAGCGCATTCTGCCTACTCAACTCAAACCATAACTCAAAAAAATCAGAGCAGTCATATCACATAACTATCATAGCTCAATTTATAATATCAGGTCAGTGTCAAACACAGTCTATTATATATATAATAACACATATAACTCGAACCATGTAACAACCATGACAAGGCCTGCTTTAACAAGTAAGATTTCAAATACGTGTTCATGGCATGCATATTAGCCCAAAAAGTTTTTAAAAACGATAAAAAGGGCATCATGAATTCACCTGAATGCGAGAACAAGCACATATCAAGCTATTTGATATTAGGAGGCTATACACACAATCAAGCACATGCCGAATAACAATTTATATCACATTCTAAACCAATAAGACTCCTATGGTTCCAAACGGGTCAACAGGGTAATATTGAAATACCCAGAAAGGTGTAGTTCATAAATTACACTCGTTATTATAAAAACATTTTACCTCAGCCCCCAAACATTACTTATAACCTTAAAACATTAGCTAATATATTTGGGAGGCAATTAGATGTGAGGCTACACCCATTTGAGTTTAGATATTTACATTACCCAAGCAAGAACTAACCAATTCAGCCCCTATAAATCCAAAGTTCATTTGTAACAATTCCAAAAGTCATTTTAATGATCTAGGACCTAATTTGGTGACTCAAATGATGACTCATCACTTAAATTGCGAAAACTACTAAAATTGCTGAACCGAAGGCCCTGTTTCGCAAAGTAATGTCCTTTGCCCAATTCAGCCCTATTATTCTATTAAACCACATTTTATATCATATTTCATCATTAGAAACATTTGGGATCAGATTTGGGTGATGTGTGCACAACAACAACACATTGTCCCAAATCGCCCCTTTTCTAACATACCGAAAACCCCGATTTTACCATAGTTGACCAAAGAACTTCTTGACCATGTTAAATCATAAAGAAAATTAAAACAGGTCCTATATGAGGTTTAAGGCTTAATTGAATACCTAATTGATTAATTATCACAAGGAACACAAAATATCCAAAATAAGAACCCTAGAAACCCTAGTTTCACAATTCATTCAATTGACCCACCAAACCTTAACCAATGGCTCCCATTTTTTAATATAATATTATCCACATACCCTAGGATGGTTTGGAAGCAAAGCCCCCAAATCAATCAACCAAATTAGCCACCAATTAAACAAGCCGATTTCCAAAACCCTAATTATAAACTTATCCAATTAATCGATTTTTACCAATATTTGACTATGAATTCGGTTAGAGACTTGATAGACTCACCTCGTATGATGAATTAGAGGCAAAAACCCCCCAAATAATATCCCTCAATTGAAGTCCAATTGGTGATGACCGATTTTAGAACCCTAGGCGCAAATAACTCATCATAATCTATTTTAACTCTATAATTAAACCAAGAACTATCACTAGGATAATTAGACTAACCTTTTAGGGTGATTTGGAAGCCTTGAGGTTTTCGGAAAAAAAGGGTTTGGGGGCTGCTAAGGGGGCGCCAAAAATGAGAGGAAGGAGGAAGAGATTAGGGTTTGTTATATTTTTCAAATCTTTACATAAAGGTCCCCTCATGTTTGCTCCTCTTGAGCCTTGATCCCAACGTTAACTCAAAGGGTTTTAGATATGTGCCCAAGAACCCCTTCAACAAACACAAAGTATGGATTCAAGACCATTGTACAACTCTATAAAACGAATTACAAGTCGGGAATTTACGGGTGTTACAACAAGTTCTTTTACTTATTGAATGTTAGGTAATACACTTTGTATAGATTTTTGTTGAGTGCAACCTAATGCATATTATAAAGCAAATAATTTGTAGTTGACTGAATTTAGCTTATTGTAATTAATTTTAATTATTTTTACAAATTACAACCCAACTTTAAACTTTAATATGAATTTATTTTTGTGTAAAAAAACTTAATTTCTTAAGTTGGGTATTAATACTAGACCCATACCTAGTTCCAATACCTGGTTATACCCAAAACCGATCATACCCTACCTTGTTACATAGGCTACGCCTTTTCTCCTTAATACCCAGACGTACACCCTACCCGACTTCTATATACGGACCTGGTTCCATACCCGAAACTAGGATTTAAAGAAACCTAACAATGGCAAAAAAAACCCGACCCAGATAGGTATATCCGAAACATATGGAAAGTATATCGGAAACCCGACGGGTATGGGATCAGTTTTAAAAATGTTCGCGGGTTGGGACGGGTATGCCATTAGGTAAAACCCGACCCGATTACCTGAAATTAGCGCTAGAAACGAACTGAACTTTCATCGAACAGTTCATGAACCGTTCGGTGGGAAGTTCATTTGTGTTCGTCGCTTAATAAATGAACAAACACGAGCAAAGAACTTCGTTCGTTTAGTTAAATAAACGAACATGAACAGAGGCTGTGCTCATTCGTTTATGTTTCTGAATGTTCGGTAACGTGTTCGTTTATGTTCGTGAACGTTCAGTAACGTGTTCATTTATGTTTGATAGTTTAATGGAGTTTTTAATTTTTATAATTTTATTTTATATTCTTTAATTTATATTTATTTTACCCAAATAAATAAATATATAATTTATGTGAGGTAAGTATATGGTTATATGAGATCAACAAACCCTACTTTTAGTATAATCATAAAATAAATAAATAATGAAGACTTCAAGTTTAAATAAATTACTAAGGTGAGAGCTTAATGTTTTAAGACATTGCGTCGTTATGTTTACCAATATTATGTTAATACTAAGTATGCTTGTATAATTAGGTTATATTTTTGTGGATCTAGTTAATTTATTAATATATGCGAATTTGATTTTATTCGAAAGTTAATATATGTCCGTTTGTGTTTGTTTTCGTTCTTGAACACTTGTTTGTGTTCATTAACGTTCATTTATGTTCGTGTACGTTCATGAAGAAAATTAACAAACGAACACAAACAAAAAATCTCATTCGAAAAGCATTCATGAACTGTTGTTGAACACATAATTTCCTTAATAAACAAACATGAACAATGGCCTTGTTCATTTTCGTTCAGTTCATTTGCAGCCCTACCTGAAACCACATACCCATTTACCCGATCATATACTTAAAAACACATACCCATTTAGTACGTTCATTATGTGAAAAATAAGTTTCCTTATGGAATATGCATTTGATAATATTATTTATATTTTGTATGTTGTGAAGTATATACATGAAACTATACAAATATTATAAAGTTATTATCTATTATGATAAAAGTTATATATATGTAATGTATATTTTAGTTTATAACTATTACATAAATAAAAATTATGTAATAATTATAATAGTAAAAACTGTATTTGGAAACCCTGATGGATATCTTTTATAAACTAACGGGTATATCCGATACCCGATAAATACGCAACAAGTATTGGGCTGAGTATGGTACACGGTTTTACAACTAGATATGTGTAGCCGATCCATTGTCATCCCTAAAGAAACCCGATTTGTGCACCTCTACCACTAACCTTGAGTCGTGACTTTATACAAATGAGATGCTACCCGGCCCAAGAAAAAAACAAAGCAACTCTTACTCATATGATTGGGTTTATACTTTGCCCAATCTTTTTTATAACGGGAAGAAAGACAACCTATAGCAAAACAAATAGTATGTACATATACAAGTCAATTGCATACGGCCCATGTTAAACATGGCATCATACGTAATGGTCCACCAAAGCCCAAAAGGTACCATCACCCACTATCCCAACATCCTTGGATGGATAACTTCTAAACCTCATACAAACCATAATGGTGTCCATTCCTTTAGCCTAGAGGTGTACAAAACCCACTTTGTGTGCAAAGAAGTTTGGTTTATAAACCGGACCCATTTTTTAGTTTGGGCTCAAACCGGTTTGCACAAACCAGTTTGGATTGAAAACCACAACCCACTCAAATGGATTTGGATCGGGTTCAAAACCGGTTTTCGAGTTTAAACCGGGTTTTATCAGTTTTTTTTTTGGGGCGGGCTCAACACAAAATCCCAAACCGGTAACAACCGTAGGGTCAGGTTGGACCCAAACTGCCAAATGGATTTTGTTTCACTGGGTCAGCAAGCCCAAACACATGTGACATGATGTACCATGAACCCTAAAAGTAATGCGTAAACGTGTACCCGTCAAGTATAGTACAATTTTACAATCAAATTCTTAGTATAGTTTAACTTATAAAACTTATACTAAAAACTTAAATTTATTTACCTTTTTTTCTTTTTTCAGTCTATGCTCATAACAGATACCATACACAAACTTATACTAAAAATGCATTTCTCGTTCATGTGTTTGCTCACTTTTACGAGTTTCGTCTAAAGGTTTGTTATTTGGCATTTGGGTCCCTCTAGTTTAAAATTCTTGGCACTTGCATCCACTTCACTAACGGAATCAGTTTTTAACCTTAAATCAGGGACATTCTTGTCCTTGTATACTTTTATTTTTATTCACTTTTATATCACATTTATTAAACCACAACCCCGCCCCCTTCAAAATTTATAAAAATAAAAAAGGAATTCTCTCTCTCTCTCTCTTTATATATATATATATACTAGTGGGTTTACCCGCGCGTTGCGGCGGGATCCAAAAAAAAAACTTGTAATACGCTAGCAGTTTTCCCACCGCGCATTGCAGCGGGTAAATCCTGTCGCCAAACATGTATTCCATAAAGTTTGGTTTGTATAGGTCGACTTATTGTATAAAGTTCTAAGAAAATGATATGGGGAGCGTAGTTCTTGACGCTTCTTAAGCAAGTCCTCCCTCTTAGTTATATACACACACAGTCATTGATCAATTAAAGCAACACCAGAATTTGAGAGGAAAATCCTTCTAGGAAACAAATTTTACTTGGCAAATTCAATTTTAGTGTCATGAAGATCCAAAACACATACTTGTAAATTAAAAAACACAAAGATGTCAAATAAGTATCAAAATCATTAAAGCATTAGTTCCAAATTAGAAGAGGGTAATTTTTCACAGAACTCTCGAACCCAAACTTAAAAAAACAACCTCAAGTATTTACAGTTGTGATGTGCTATGTATGGTCTAAAAATATAAACTACCTAGACACCTAGTAATATAAAACAGACTCAACTAAACTAGACCACACGACAGGCAAGTGTACCTATCAATGCAGTATAGACTAAGTAAGTCCGAGTATCGAACCCACGGGACACTAATGGAAAACAAAACTAGACTCGACTAAGACTTATAATAAATGATTTAAAAGTTGATTTTTGGGTTTTTTAAATAATTAATTAAGATAAAATAAAATAAAGTAAATAAAGATAAATAGACAGCGAAGATAAATGAGGAAAATATCAGGATAAGAAGGCAACTACCTAGGTCAAGAATCTTACATTAAAACTTACAACTCTCGGTAATGGAAAACTGAATGGCTACCAGAATCTAAAGATAACTCAAGAAACCTTAAGACGTGTTAGATCTCCTCCCGGTCTCACCAACACACCCAAAAGAATCCTAAGGAATAAAATACTGGTTATCTAGCTCGGATCACCTCCCGGTCTCACCTCACTAAGAATGTAAAGGTACTCTAATGACTCGATCACCTCCCGGTCTCTCTAATCACAATACACCAGAAGATGTAAAGGAGTAATCTAATTGGGTTAACTATGACATGGAATTGCAATAAACTAAAGACAACTAGGATAGGCTCACCTCCCGGTCTCACCCAAAACCTAACACCTAAAGCTCTAGACAACCCAACATTCCATCACCTCCCGGTCTCAAGAATGGAAGAATACTTAAGTCCTCTAAATTTTCTAATCAAGTTCCTATGGCTTTTGTGCACAAAACCATAAAATAAGCTACAAGCACCTAGCAAGCAACCCCAATAATCATCCAAACATGAAAGACATTCACTAAGACGATTATGGAACTATCAAAGATAATAAATCAAACTTAAGTACGCACACACATCATAATAAACACCAACCAAATCGTTACCAAAACATTAACCATTCAACAATATCCATAAACCGAAAGTATAAAATTAACATGCGATCATCATACAACCTAGGTAGTGGTTCAAGATTTAGTTACTCATAGTGATGAAAAACAATAAAAACAAAGGTTCAACATAAAAATTAATCATGGTCTCAATATTCATGAACACAAAGTAAATAAATATGAAAACTAAAATTTATTATAGTCGAACCCGTAGCTCTAGTCTTGAACCCGTGCCTCCCTGGCCTTCAATTAACCTCTCCCCTTTTGCTCTAATGCTATGTTCCCGAGTTTGACAAATGAAGGAAGAGAAGAGAAAGGGAATTAAGGTGGAAAAAGAAAGAAAGTGGAAATAAAAGATTTAATTAACTAGTGCGTTCCCGAGTTTGAAAGAAATGAAGAGGAAAGTAGGGATTTTATGTTTAAAATAACATTTCCTTCCAAATCTCTCCAATTTGGAAGGATGAAAAATGAAGGAAATGAATCAAAATTTTCCTTCCATTTCTCTCCCTTTCTCTCTTAAAAAAACACTGGAACACATTTTTTTCGAATCATCCTTCCAAATCATTTCTTTTCTTTCATTAAATGAAACTCGGGAACACAGTGTAAAGCTGCTGTCCGATTCTTCTCGGCGGCTGTGATATGATGTTACGAAAATAATATATTGTCCAGCCTCCACCACAATAACCTTCGAATTATAAAATAAGGCCTTTTATGCATTGATTGCCTATTTGGCTTGGGTTACGGCCCAAGCTTTTTCATATATTTTTTTTAATTACTATTATTATTATTATTATTATTATTATTATTATTATTATTATTATTATTATTATTATTATTATTATTATTATTATTATTATTATTATTATTATTATTATTATATATTGGCTCTAACTCAGGTGTTCTTGACTTGACCAAAGTATGCTTCAACGTCTATGACCACCTGCTCTCAAGTGTTCGTGTCTCAATTAAAATTCTTTCGTTTTGAGCTCATTTTCCACGAACACCTATAAAATAATAAAATAAATACATAATAAAAATGGCATGAAACGACTAAAACCTAACTAAATAATATACAAAATACATAGGAAAAGAGATGTGTTTTGCAACACATCAAGTTGCGATGTAATTGATTGTAAGATGTCTTATTTGATCATTTATGTTTCTTCTTTTATTTACATAGGTAAGTCGTAGTTGTAATCTTATTCTTTGTTTGTAATGTTTTTCTTAACACAAAAAAGATTATTTTTCCCATGAATCGGCCCAACCAAACTTCTTATCAAACACACTTATGCGATACACAGTCACAATTTGCCCAACCGAACTTCCCATCGAACACGCCAATGCGATATATAGGCGTGATATTTCAAACTTCTCATCGGGCTCGGATTGTTTTGCCATCCCCTAATAATCTTAGGATCTATAAAAAATGAAAATTGCCATTAAAGCTCTAATGTTATCATTTAAAGTAAATTGAGAAAAAATTGTAATTTATTTTTAAAATTTCAAGTGAAATCAACAAAACTTCAAATTTATACTCAAATGATGACATATGAATGCATGACTGTGAGCGCCAATTATAATCTAAGTTGTCAAAGGTGCGCGCCAGGGGCGCGATGCTCAAGGTCAGCTCAACGCACCATATGATTAGTTAACTAAAAGACACAGTTTCTAGCTCTTGTGAGTGTGCTTATGCGCATTTACAAGATAGATTACAATATAAATCTTTGACACACATCACTATCAAATGTCAATAAGCTGGGATTTGCTTCCTTCTCCTAATTGTAAACCATGCGGGTAAAACGAAAATGACAATTGGAAGCTAATATCACATTATAACCGTAGAAGAAAATAAGTATACTTTAGAAAAATATAACATAAACTAAAATATGTATGTACATGGAAATAATGGGTTGATGAGTTGTGATGTCTTCAAAACAAAACATATTTGATCCTAAAAAGTAAATAATTCAATTGAATGATAAACATGAAACCACAATTTACAGAAATTGAAATAAAAAAGAATGTAAAAGAAAACATGGACAAAATAATGAAAAAAACATATATAAGAACTAACAAAAAGCTTAAAACTAAATAAATAAATATACATACATACATAAAGAATATACAAGATTACAAGTGTTGGCTTACCAACATAATAATCGATAGTGCAAGACTACAAGTGTTGAACAATATCATTCGATGACTGCTTCCAAGAGAAATAAAGAAAATGGTGTGATAAGGCAATGGTATGCGGGGTTTTAGAGATTAAATTGAGGGATGTTGATTTTAATTCATCATTGAAGATGAAAAAAGGAAAATGTGAGGCATTGAATCTCAAATTGAATTCATTAAAGATGAGAAAATTAAAAGGTGAAGCAAATAATAATAGAGATAACTTGCATTTGTCATTTGTACAATTGTAATCAAATGTTGCACATAGGGGCATAAAGGGAAGGATTTGGCAAAAAGATAGTTATTTACCTTGTGACCTTTTGTATGCCATCTTAAAATTGACATGAAATGACTATTTTAGCCATCTCTCCTCCTTTATAATGTAGTATTCATCATTGAAGATGAAAAAAGGAAAATGTGAGGCATTGAATCTCAAATTGAATTCATTAAAGATGAGAAAATTAAAAGGTGAAGCAAATAATAATAGAGATAACTTGTATTTGTCATTTGTACAATTGTAATCAAATGTTGCACATAGGGGCATAAAGGGAAGGATTTGGCAAAAAGATAGTTATTTACCTTGTGACCTTTTGTATGCCATCTTAAAATTGACATGAAATGACTATTTTAGCCATCTCTCCTCCTTTATAATGTAGTATGGATAATCTTATTAAGGAAGAGTGATGGCCAACATAGTAATTTTCATTTCCTTACAACTTAAGAAACGACATGTACAACATA
Organism: Ambrosia artemisiifolia; assembly: GCA_032199755.1. Classification (NCBI taxonomy): domain Eukaryota; kingdom Viridiplantae; phylum Streptophyta; class Magnoliopsida; order Asterales; family Asteraceae; genus Ambrosia; species Ambrosia artemisiifolia. The sequence continues at coordinate 57,425,103 of CM063519.1, forward strand.
TTTAAGCAAGAAATTTAAGGGTATTATGGGAATGTTGGTGACAATTAAGACACTTAGAAGGGTAACATAGACATTTCACCATCATCCTCCTTTACAATTTCAAAACAATTTTACAATACTACCCTTGATTTCCCTCCCTACCCCCACAAATGTCATTCCTTTTCTATCTTCCCCCCTTTCATCTGCTCTAATGATACGTAACATTCCAACACCAGCGTCAATTCAGATCCTTCAATTGAATGCTGTTGAATGTCAGTTCATCTATATGGCTTTACCCTTCCAAATACCGGAGATTGAATCCCCCATCCATTGGTGATCGAGGTATCACCGACACCCTCTAGGGTTCATATACAGCTTCTCTCGCACCTTCCTAAAGCAACTGCGATACAACCATTACGCTACCTCCTAATGCTTTCAAGTTAACGATTCATCATATTCTTCTTCATTATCGCTCGATTCCTATCATTTGATGTTGATTGTCCATTGAATTTTTGTCAATTAGTTTGTTGATCGTTTTGTTGAATGTATGTGTGTGTATCTTATCGATTAGGCTATTTTTTGTTGCATTCTGCATCATGTTCATTTTTTGGATTATGATTAGGAGGTACAATTTAATGTGTTTCTTGTATAATTTGTGATGAAGAAAAGGCTTGTTTATGTGTTGTGGTTGTTTTTTTACTAATTTAATTAAGTGACTACTTTGACCAATGTTGACCCTTATAGGTTGGATGATCCATTTATGTGTGAATTTACAGGTTTTCAAACATGTAATACCAACCTGCAACAATGGGTGTAAGCTGCTGATCACCTTTGCTGCAAAACTACTCTCCTTTCTTATTTTTTTCAGGTTTGGAGTAGGTATCTAATTTGTATATGCATGATTGTCCAGATGAACTTGGTGAGATATAGAGATACCAATGAAAATAAGGGTTTTGTATTTGTATTTTTAGAAGTAAAGCTCTTGCTCAAAAGGCACTACAGGTATAACCAAGAATTTAAGGTATAACTATAAAGTATGTTTCTTTCTTAAATCAGCATATGTATCTTAACCAAAATACTTGAAATTGAATTGATTTGAACTGTCATTATCTCTGAATTTGCTATGCAAAATAATCCAATTATGATATTTTTTTGGCACTAAAGGTATTATTAACAATTCGCTTGCATCTGAAAACAATTGAGGTTGTTTAGCTCTAAAGCTTCATTGACGTTAGCACAATCTTGGCTTTAAATTTTGTTCTTTTTTTGTTTCTAAACGAAATATCGTATTTGAATTCACAACCCAAAATTTGTACCTCAATTTCATAGATCCAAAAATACTCGTTTTTTTTTCGCAATTAGGAGAGCTAAATCTTAAGCGATCCTAGTTTTCAGAATTCATTTGAAAATTTGTAAAAAGTCAAAGTTATTTCACTTGCTTTGAATAATGCCTTTCATCTTCATAATCTCCATTTAATGATGCATTAGTTTACCTGTTTGTGCAGATATGTCCTTTTTCGAAGGGCTTTTCTTATGCTCTAAAGCATTTTATTTGCTGGTTCATAACCTCTGTATATACCATATTAGCCCCCCTGGACACAACCTCCGTAATTAGTAACTTCAGCCTTTTCTTTTGTAACTTAAAAGGAGAACATGCTTTACATTTATTCAAAATCATATCATCTCATATTGTACATATTTAAGAGCTTTTGTAGTTTGGAGCTGCGGCAATGTCCTATAATGATCCTGTGTTATCTGTTGATGCTTTGGCTGATCACGTTGCCTGAGGTTTTGGACTATTTTGGGCAAATTTTTGGTTTAATTTTGTTCCTGTCATGACTTATTAGTTAATTTTAAAAGGTTAAGAATAAAAGCTCACCGCTTTTAGACACCTTTTTATGCTTTTTTTTACCCTAAATATATTGCTCGAATTGGTAAAAAGTTAAATCATTGGCGCCGGAGGCTACCTGTTTTCTGATCAGGGTCCAACGAGTTATTCATAGTAGTGTCACTGATCCGGGTGGGCAATGTTACGTTTTTAGTAGATTATGGGTTTGTCATTCATAAAAGGGTAGCGACGCAGCTTGTTGCCCGCCTGCCCGTTATCTTGATATAATTTTTCAGTCATGTTATATATTAAAAAAGTTAATAATCATAAAAAAAATCATACAATGACAATTGTGACAATGATAAAGAAAATAAACCACTTTCTTTGCTCTTTTGTTATAGCCCCGGCCTACCTATACTCATTTAAAAAAAATTATGTTTTTTGTCACTGACTTTGATTTAATATTTAAAAAACAAAAAACACTTGTTAAAATGAAAAGGTAAACAAAGTAGAAACCATAAGTGTTTATTGTTTAACAAAGTTGTAAAAAAAATAAATAAATAAAATAAAGGCTTCCCCCAATGTTCAACCTTGAGACCTTCAACAACCAAAATTCACCACAAACCACTTTACCACCAACACACTTTCTATTTTATCTTTGAAACCATATGTATTTAATGTTTAATAAACTTGTAAAAAAAAATAAAAAATAAATAAAGGCCTCCCCTAAGGTTTGACCTTGGGACCTCTCACAACCAAAACTCACCACAAACCACTCCACCACCAAATACTTTATGTTTTATCTTTGAAACCATATTTATTTATTGCTTAATAAAGTTGTAAAATATATATATATATATATATATATATATATATATATATATATATATATATAGGCCACCACCCCTCTCAACCAATAAGAGGGTTGATGACACTATTCACTATTCACCCACTCTTCAATAATACATATATAATAACATATAATTAAGTTTAGATGGGCAAAAACTAAAAATATTTTTGGTTTGTAAAATAGGATTAGGCTTTTTTAGAATGTTAATAGGTTCAAAAATGTTATTAGATATTAAACTTATAGATTTTTTTCTAAAAATAACTCTACATATAATATATGAACGGTTTAAGGGTCTGTTTGGTATGAGATAATGGAATGAACGAAGGAATGGAATAGAGAAGGTAATGAAATGGACAAAGAAATGAAATGGATGATTACCATTCTATGGTCTTGTTTGGTTAAACGTGAAAATCGAATGAATCATTAATTTGTATTGTTTGGTATGAATGAAAAGATAAAGAATAAAATCGGTGGTGGTGATGTTGTTGTTAGCAGCGGGTGCCGACGACGGTGGTTGGTGGTGGAAGAGGTACTGGTGGTCGTTGGTGGTGGCAGCGCCGACGACGGTGGTAGTAATGGTTGTCAGTGGTGGCGACGACGATGGGTGATGGTTGTGGTCGGTGGTGGTGGGTGGAGACGTCTTGTGGTGATAGTAGCGGTGACGGTGGTGGTGGTCGGTGGCGGCGGGTCAAGACATGGAGAGACGGCGACAATGAGTGGCAGGGGCGGTTGGCGGTGGCAGTGGTTGTCGGTGAGTGGCGATGGTAGGTGACGGAGAGGGTCGGTGGTGGTGATCGGTGCTTGGTGGTAGGTGGTGGCGGTTAGTGGTGGGGGTGGGGTGGTGGTTGACGGTAGTGGTGGTGGTGGCTGGTGATGACGGTAGTCGGTGGGTGGCGTTGGCGGTGGTCGGTAAAGGTGAGTGGCGGCGGTAGTCGATGGGTGGCAACGGTCGGTGGTGGGTGGCGGTGGTTGGTGGCGGTGGTTGGTGGTGGTGGCTATAGGTGGTAGTGGTAGAGGTGGGTGGTGGTGGTGGTCAGTGATGATGAAGGGTGACAGAGAGAATGAAATGAAAAAAAAAACAAGGGGGTTGGATGGAATGAATTTGGGGGGTTTTTGGAGGGAATGAAATGGAGGTAATGGATGTTTCTATTATCTTGACCAACCAAACACTTTTATAATTCCATCGTAATGTTTCATTCCATTCTGCCTCTTATTCCTGCGTACCAAACGCTACCTAAAAGAAAATATTAGGGTCCCAGTGTCCTGACTACTTATTTGTATTTTTTTATTTTTATTTTTTTGAAAATTGAACTTCATTAAAAGTACAGCAGAATCTCAAAGCCGGAGATAAACACACTAAACCAAATTACATCATGTCAATAGAAAAATTACACCATTTTTGCCAGTTCACGCTATCTTCCTTGTGTCTACTCCTAAACCAAAGATAACCTAACGCCTTCACATCGGACACAATTTGAACCACACTAGCTTCGTAATTTCTAAAGATCTTCTCATTCTTAGCTTTCCAAATACATCAACACGTCAAAACTACTACTTATTTGTATGTTCAAGAAAAATATACTGAATTTAAAAGGGAAATAATTAGTTTTCTTGTTTGTTTCCGCAAGGACTAGTAATTACCAAATTTAAGAAAAACACGAATTTGATTGACAAGACGCTACGTGTTAATAAATATCAAACAACCTTACGACAGATAAATTAAATTCTTCATTCAAAGAAATTTGTCTATTTCCACACTTCCCAATCTATTTCCATGCAAACAAACCTCGTCTAGATTTTTTTTTTAATTTTTTTTAACGGCTAATTTTCCCCTCTATTTATTCGTCTCTTATTAGGCTGGTCAAATACATTTCGTATAAGTCTATACTAGACGTATAGTGTTATACTCGACATATAGATGTATATTGATCGTATAGAAGAGTGTTTTTTTCAAACCTTTTTATACAATATTTAATAATTTACTGTTTTAACAAAGTTTTATACAATATTTGTTCCGTGTGGGTTTGTTTTTGTGGTTTTTTTTTTGTTTCATATGTGGATAGATTGGTACGTACCAGTATGATACGCAGTCCTAATATGCCACGTATAGATATATACGTGGTGTATCAGACTGGTACGTATTAGTTTGTGTGATATGTATTTTGCTATGTCACATATAGCTCTATACGTAACGTATCAATGCCTGTTTTTTTTGTTGTTTAACTTATTTGTGTTTAAATATAACTTAGTATAACAAATAAAATACAAAAAAATCATAAATTTAACCAATAAATTTATTTTCAAGTTTCACAAACAATATATCAAAATTTCAAATTAAACAACATAGGTACACTGCGATTTGGATTAGGATTCATTATCAATCTACACCAATCTGTTGTGTCTTCGGTTCGCAATCCAAAGCTTTTTAAGTAATGGTATAATATGATGCGATACGATATAATACCATACCATACCACAATACCTATAGGATACTATGTACACTTATACAATATTATGCCTATGCTACACCTACAAGCATATAAGGACCTATAGTACACATATATTATACTAGACTATACAATACGTTACACATATACTATACTGTACTACTATTATACCTATACTATGCTAGACTATAAGATACGATATGATGTTATACGATTCATCGATACTATACTATATAAGTGTATATGAGGCCTACACGAGAGTACATACAAGACCTATACTACACCTATGCTATACGATACCTTTATTATGTTAGATTATAAAATACTAGTAGAAGTGCCGCACGTTGCCGCGGATGTTTATGTTTTTTGCCACACGTTTCGCTACTGGTTTCACGCATCTTATTTATTATATTAATTTGATAATACGACTAATATATTAATTCATAAGGAATTGAGTATAAACAAAATAACTGGCATACGACAACACTATAATATGTAAATCATTACAAAGCTACGCATCGTGTTTTATGGTTAGTAATTTGTTTAAAATAATTCACAAGGAGGCCTTCTTTTATATTTTATATTTTGTAATATTAAATTTCCAATTAGTTTTATAGAAAATTTGTAAGTCTAAGATAATCCAAGGTATCAAACAAACACTCAATCGTGTGCGGAAAACATGATTGAATGTAGAAAAACAAAAAAGAAACTTCAAACCGAAAGATTGTATTTATCAAAGTGCACATGAGTTCTAGGACTCCTCTGGTACACAAGGACGAATACAAGAGAGAAAAACACAAATTCACAAGCAACCTTCTAATGAAACCTAGAACACATTTATATACTAATTAGGGGCGATTTACACTATATGGGTCTAATAGGACGAAACCACTAACAAGACTACTAAGACAACCCAAAATAGTTAATAGACCAAGGACAGATGCAAACCTCTAATTACATAGCCCAACGATACCCCTTAGGGTTGTGTTGTCCTGGTGAGTCTATCTTCACTTCTTGCTACGTCCTTTGGTTGTCTTCTTCTTTGTCTTTGTTGCTTTCTTAACTTCTTCAGTAGATTTCCCAACATAAGGACCAAACAATTTTGTCTCCACTCTTCCTCTTCAAGTAGCTTCCAAATCCAACATTGTCACCTGAGCAACTGCACCAGTAATGACTTACCACATGCTTCATATGCTTGATCACATTCAATTTGATGTTGCGTCGGTAATTGAAAGTGTTCAGTGTGCAAGCTCATTAAATCGTTGTTATAAAATATCTAATACTCATCAGTGTCTGTGACAATCACTGCAGAACGCGAAGTTGAATCATACACCCAAAATTTCATGTTCTTCAATGCACCTCTCTCGATAGGTTTCGCCAGAGGAATTGTCTTCGTCTTATCTGTAGCAGGCAATTGCACAGTCTTGAATGGCTTCCCATCTGGCGTGTAGACACCTTTATACTCTTGAAGAAAAGACTCAACAGTCTGCATATCTCTGAAATTTATCTTTGAATCTTAGTATGAAAGTGGATGCCAATCTTGTTTCTCGAATTCATGGCCTCATTAAAGAATAGAGCGTTGGCCAGCCAGATAAATCAACCTTTGTCCAGGAGTTGAAAGGATTGGTGGAAGCATAGTATTCAACCTATCCATTCCTACGGTGTACAATGAACACACCCTTGTCATCATTGTATCTCCAACATCGAATTCCAGACCGATCGAATTCCAGAACGATTCCCGACTTCATCAAACTTATCTCTGGTAATCGTCACAAACCTCTTAGGTTGATCTTCTACGGGATCATTTCTAGGCATTGCTGTGTTCCTGATCACATATGTGTTCCTAGATGTTTAGATCTATTTTTTGGAATTAAACCCTCATAATACTTTCTCATGTTATCTTCTATCTCCTTCTGTTGCTTTTCCCTTTCAGCAGGAGTGATTTCTTTTCTAACAAAAGATGAGGTCTCTGAAAATTCATTCCCAAACTTGCTCTCTAGCTTCTAAGTTAAATTCAATAGTCTGGCTGATACATCACCCAAATTTGATTTTAGTTCACTAATCTTTCGATTCTTCTCAGTGACTGTCTCCATTAAACTTTGAACTTGCGCAGTAAGCAAGATGTTCTCTGTTTCTAACTTTACAAGTCTTGTCTGTAGGCGAGGAACATCCACCTCAGCAACAGGATCTTCATCACTATCGTCCCTTTCTTTATCTGCCTCTCTCTCGTCATTAGTTAAGAACTCAACATCTACACTCCGTCCACTATCTTTGGCAGTAAGGAACTTAGCTTGAGCTCTTTTGAAAGCCTCCTGATCAAATAATAACTTGCTCGACCCAGTAGGAGATGAACTTTCTCCTTCATCAAGAGTGCCTGTAATGGGAACCTTACTCATAAACTGGGAAAAAGCTTCTGTAGCTGGTAATGAAGTAGTAGCAGTCGATGCAGCAGTAATAGCAGCAATGACAGGAATCTCTGTAATAATAGCAGAAGAGGTTAAAATATCATCAGCAGCAGTGGAAGTAGTTTCAACAATGGATATTGAAACATCAGTAGCAGCATCAGTAGTAGTATCAATAGCAGTGATTGCAGTGGCTGCACTTTCAGCAGTCAATCTTGGATCTTTCTTGCTTCTCTTTCTTGGCCTTAAATCAGCATTAAGGTCTTCAGCAGCTTCAGTATCTACTGGTGCCTCAGCAAGAACATCGGATGGAGGATTCCTGTGTTCTACTTCACGAACAGTATTGATGATGCTTGCAAGAACGTCCACTGCAGGTACGGTAGCACTAACATCAGTAGTAACAGGAACTTCAGGGGTCATGGTCATGGTCATATCTTGATCTACTTCTTTTTCTCCAATCACTTCTTTCTCGACCTCTGGTTCCAATTCCATCTCAGCATTTTCCATGATAAACTCATCAATCTCATCATCATGTTGTTCCTCAGCTTCACCCACGACTTCCTCATCTTCACTCTCCACTTCAGTTAGATCGACGTTTTCAGGAGGTGTACGTTGTTCAGCAGGAGGAGGATCAATAATCTGTATACCATGTTCTTCAGCAACTAGAATAGGTGGAGGAACTAGAGCTTCTTCAATAATTTCACCAAAGATCCCAAACTTCACCAATGGGTACCTTCCTTCAAAAACTTGCTTGGCGTCTTTTCTATTTTGTTTTATCAACCCAAATACCTGTTGAGCCATACACTTCTGATCATTTGTCCCTACAGTCTTTTCCAAATTCGGTTACTTTGACTCTAAAATCATATGCAAGAATCTGGGAAACTATTATAAGTATTTCTTGTTGAGTGCCTTGACATTCATCATCATGTCTTCAAATATACACCTCGAGTAATTAAATTTCCAACCCTCAATCAAAGCAACAATACCATATGCGTATTTCAAGTTTATTTGATCTAAACCACTCTTGGTTCCACCTAAACACGCCAAAAACACGTGAATCAATAACCTCCAGTAGCTCGGAAATAATTTCTTCATGTACGAAGACGTAGATGCAATCTGGACTTAGAGGGCATGTTCAAAACGACACATTATTGCAAATTGGAGGCATATTGTGATTTGTTTATAACAAAACAACATATTTTGTGTTTCTATGAAATCTAATATTATGGCTACAAGTGGAAAAAAGACTTGGTAGGTGAAGAATTGGAAGAAGAAAGCAGTCTGAGGAAGGAAATGGCCGATTTAGAGATTGTTTTGGAGGATAAAGATTTATCTAAAGTGGAAGAATAAGTTTTGGTGGAAGTGAAAAGGAGGTTATCTGAATAAGAAAGTTACAAATATAGAGATCTTAAACAAAAGGCAAGTAAATAGGCGATGTTTGGAGATGAGAACTCCTATTATTCATGGCCTGATTAATAAGCGAAGAGTTTCAAATCATATTCCTGGATTAATGGTGAATGGCATATGGGAGATGAAACCTTCGGAGGTTAAAAAAGCGGTGTTAGCATTTTATAGAAATAAGTTTGTTGACAATTGGGGAAATAGATCGAGACTTAGATGCTATGACTCAAAGTTTCTTGATGAAAGCAATCCAAGTCACCTTGTGCGGCCATTCTCTGAGGTAGAGATCAAGTCTGCCGTTTTTTAATGTGGCGATGATAAAGCACCAAAACAAGACGGTTTTAATTTTAGATTCATAGAACGTTTATGGTCTCTTTTTGCTAATGATTTCGTGGCAATTTTGGATAATTTCCATGGTTCAACAAGTTTTAGTAGGGGGTGGTGTCGTCTTTCATTACTTTGGTCCCCAAGAATGATGCTCCGTCTGATTTAACAGATTATAGACCTATAAATCTGATTGGTGTGGAAAGTAAAGTGGTTTTGAAGGTTTTAGCTAATCAAATCAAGCTGGTTATGGGGAAAATTACTTCTGAAACTCAGTCAGCGTTTCTCGGTGGGAGACATATTTTGGATGGCCCGTTGATGATTAATGAGATTCTTTCATGGGCTAGACGGGTTGGGAAAGAGATGTTCTTTTTCAAGATTGATTTTGAAAAGGCTTATGATAATGTAAATTGGGAATTTTTCATTTCAGTTATGCACTAGATGGGATTTCCGAATTTTCGGTGTAAATGGAATTTTGGGATTTTATCATTAGCTAGATCCTTGGTGTTAGTTAATGGTTCACCGACCTTTGAGTTCGATTGTCATAAAGGTATTAGCCAAGGAGACCCGCTATCTCCTTTTTTATTTATTCTTGTTATGGAGGCTTTTATTTATTCTTGTTATGGAAGCAAGATCATGTTTTGTCGCATTTATTATACACTGATAATGCTATGTTAATGGGGGACTGGTCAAATTTCAATTTTCAGAACATGAGAAGAATTCTTAGAGTGTTCTTTTTATGTTCAGGTTTAAAAATTAATCTCCACAATCGGTTTTGTTTGGTTTGTGAGAGAATAGTGAAAAGGTCAAAATGAAAGCTGCTCATATGGGATGCAGATCTGGAGTGCTTCCTTTTGTGTATTTAGAAATTAAGGTGGGGACGAACATGAATCGAATCACAAATTGGGAACCGGTGGTGACTATTTTTCGGTCTCGTCTCTCTAAATGGAAAGCGGATACGTTATCAATAGGGGGTATAATGACGCTAATAAAATCGGTACTTGAGAGTCTCCCAACGTATTATTTCTTGCTTTATAAAGCCCTGGTCAAAGTGGTAGAGAAACTGGAATCGTTAATAAAGAAGTTTTTGTGGGGAGGTAGCGAGGAAGTTAGGAAAGTACAGTGGGTGACGTGGGATCGGGTTGCGAGTCCAAAAAAAGAAGGTGGATTGGGTCTTACGAAGTTGGATATATGTAATAAAGCGCTACTAATAAAATGGATATGGAGGTTTAAAACGGAGCATACTGCTTTGTGGAAGATAACCATTGATGTTATTCACGGGTCATTTCGAGGATGAGGTTGGTTAACGACCGATAAAAACTTTTCTGGAACTTGGAATAACATAGTGTCGTTCGGGATAAATTGAAGATAAACGAGTGGGTATAGACAATATGTTGAAAGGGAGAATTGGGAATGGCTTAGATGTCCGTTTTTGTTGGATAGGTGGATCACGAATGAACATTTGAAAGATAAGTTCCCGGATCTTTTTCGGATGGAAAGAAATAAGCGTTGCAGTGTGGCAGCTAGAGTTGCAGCGCTGGAAGCTCAAGGGGTAGTCGAATAGGAATGGACTGCTAGTTTAGTCATTGTTTTGGAGGCAGAATAGCTGCAGCAATGTTCTCGGTTACCGCATTGGGTAATTTTAATTGCTGAAAATGATAAATGGACTTGGGAAGCGAGTTTAGACACTGCTTTTACAGTCGCTACAGCAAAAATATGTCTGTCTGGAAAGAATGACACAACTGGTCGGTTTAATTGTTGTGAGTGGATGCCGATTAAGTGCAATAGTTTTATATGGCGCGCGGAACAAGATAGACTTCCAACAAAAAAAATGTTTTACGGAGGAATATTCATATTGGTGACGACACTTGTGGTTTATGTGAGGATGCTAAAAAATCGATCGATCGATCATTTATTAATAATGTGTGGGTTTGATTCGAAGATTTGGCATGCTATTTCGACATGGTGTGGGGTTCTTATGGTTTATGTGTTTTCAATTAAGGATTTACTTGAGCTTCACAAGACAATAAACGGGTCGACGGTTAAAAGGAAGGCTTTTAAGGGGATTGTTATTATCACTTCGTGGTGCATATGAAAAGCAAGAAATGAAAAGCAATTCTCGAATAATACGAAGAAGGTCGTAGAAGTGGTGGCGGAGATCAAGTCGATTGGTTATGTGTGGTATAGGAATAGATTTAAAACAAGCGTAGTGGATTGGAATAAGTGGTGTAATTTCGATTTTATGTATCTATGATGTAATTCTTGGTTTTAGCTCGGCACTTTCTGCGCCTTGGAGATAGTGGTCCGGTTGTGTTTTAATGAAAGTTGTTTTTCAAAAAAAAAAAGATAGAAATCTTTCATTTAATAGTTGTATTTAATTTTAAATAAATTTTTAAGTTTTGTAACTCCCATAAACTAGTTAAATAAATGAAATCATATTTTTTTAAATATATATCTTTAAAGCAAAGATAATTTAGAGTGAAAAATAAATTTTGATATATGTAGGATAAACCTAATGATAATTTTAATATGTGTAAGATAAAAGTATAATAATTTCGATGTATGTAGGATGAATTTTGATATTTAAAACCAACTAATTGGATAATTAATGTGAAATGAGTTAAAGTATTTAATATTATTTCTTTTTTTTCTTCTCAAATTAAAATTTTTCTTAAATGATCCTTCTCTATGTTGATAATACAAAAAAGACATTATATATTTGAAAAATTAACTAATCTTAACATACTTTATGAGAACCCTATCCTAGCAATATTTACACAAATGAAAAATGATGAAAAATAATAAACTTAACAAGGTAACTACATAAACATGTATAACCTAGCTGATATATATCTCAAACATTTACATTTCATCATCTTATATAACAGTTTTCTATTTACGTATATGTTGTAATCCATCTAGTGATTAAATCAACTAGAAGGGGAGCGAAAAATCCTTTTAACCAACGAAGATTTGTTAGCTCGGCTTTTGTAGCTTGATGGATGTCGAGGTTCGTTTTCAGGCATTTTGGCCACTTTTGGATGTCTTCGGGTCAATGTAAGGGTTACCTTCTTTCCCATCAAGCTAATCTCTATAGATTCCGCTTCACCTATGGTTTAATAAATGTAAATTCATTATGACTTAAAGAGGGAAAATGTAAATTGACGTATAACTAGAAAGTAGCTAGGTGTCTTTAATTTGTACTTCATGTATTTATTACATATTTGTTATAGGGTTATATTGTATAGAGTAAAGATCAAATACATATAGTTTTTTTGTAAGAACTGTGAGAATCAAAGGGGGTAAAAAAAATTTATTTATTTTTTTAGAATTTTTTTTTCCCATGTGTTTAAACATTCTTTCTAGATGAATAATACAAAAAAAAAATTAAAAAAAAAAATTTTTTTTAGTGTAATTACGTCATTAACGTAAATACATTAGTTTACACTAGAGTAATTATGTAATTACTCTACACGTAATTACTCTACACCAATTTTTTTTTTTTTTTTTTTTTTTTTAGTTTTCAATACTATAATACATGTTTAACAATATGGGGAAAAAAAATTTTGAAAAAAAAAATTAAAAAAAAATACCCTCCTTTGATTCTCACAGTTCTTACCAAAAAAGCTATTTGTACCGGATCTTTCCTCATATTGTATAACGTAATATGTTTCTTTAAATTACAAAATATGTTAGGATAATTATATATGTAATGTTTTTATGTAATGACCATTGGGATGGTGACGCAATTACACACGCAAAGACATAGCTTTTAGTAGCACTAAGGTTTGATGATTGTGGGTTCAAGTCCTCGTACAGATTAAAGAAATTTGTCGTTTAAGAAAAGGTAACGTTTTTATGGAGTCGAGACTCGAGGTCACTTCTAGGCCCACTCTGAACTTTTTGAGACCAAATTGGATTCCGTATTTACAACGGCTTGCTGTTGTTTCTAGAAGAAATCGATGTTGATCAAAGTCAATTTCAATGGCTAAATTAAATCTACCAGAAAAGTAATACTAGAAACATATAGTGATCAAGTCCGGCCACCGGTTATTCAAGAAATCTTTAAAAGACCCGAAATTGTGATTAAACACACACACACACTCACGTTGCCTGAAAATCATGAAAGCTTTAAAATACTTGATATAGTGCAAAAGGTCGTTTACAGTAATTTCCCGACCTCGAGAAAACTAAGAATTTTTTTCTTATGATAGGTTTTGCAATTCAGAAGAGGGGGTAGTGCCGGTCTGCATATCATTCTCCCGTAATTTGTTATGATTTCCAAATTGATATAGTGATATATAAAAATAAATAATAAAACTCACATCGCCGGAAAATCAATGAATCATGAAAATGCCTGAATTGTAAGAAAAAAAAAAAAAAAAACCTCACGTACCTGGAAAATCAAGAAATCTTAAAAAACCCGAAATTTAATAAAATTAATTAAAAAAAAAACCTCACGTGATGGAAAATCAAGAAAAGGTGAACGTGGGGATAAACACATACATACCATTTAATCTGGAGACCATATCAGCCACTCTATCTTGACAATTTTTGCATCGAATATCAGCTAAAACAACAACTTCTTGAACCTGTTTTTACAAAGATCACTTCACATCACCATTAGCTAATCAAAACTCAGAAACAAAGATATGTTCATGATGAGATAAGAGGATGATGAATCAATTACAATAGGGAAGGTTAATGATTCAATGGTGGCAAGTGTCGTTGGAACAATGGCCAACTTGTTCTTCTTTTGGATTATATCTTCTTCATTCTCATCATTAAAAACCATGTTTAATAGTTCGTGATATTATTATTATTTAATCTCTCTAGAGAGAGAGAGAGATTAAAAGGAGGAGATGATGTATGACAACTTTGGTCAAAATGAAAAAAAGAAACCCAACTTTATGATGCTTTATGTGCATGTGTGTGTTAGATATATAGAGAGAGAGAGCAAGATAGAGAGGGAGAGAGAGAGAGAGAGAGAGAGAGTTAAAAATGTTAGAAAGAGTTGACAAATATGCTTGAAGAACATTGGCAGCCTCCCAAGTATCACCTACTACATTTTTTTGTATGTAACTATTTCATATATTATTTATATTCGTTTTGTTGTGTTAACTAGTAATAGACTTAATTCTTTAATGACTGGATCAGAATTTGGTATATAAATAGCAAGTTCAATAATTTACACCTCAAAAGTCATATAAAAAAAATGAAGGTAGGTGTAACAAGCCGAATATTCAATTAAAATGTTTTGTTCATATTCATGATTCACTCATTTAGCGATAAACAACATTTTTATCCATGTTTATTCAAGTTATTTGTGTTTTGTTCAATTTTCTATTTAACTATGTATTAATTTGAAAGTGGATGAACAGTTAAGGGTCTTCCAGTCATTTCAACTATGTACACCATCCTATCTACGCGTCAGTAATATATGCTCCTGTCATACTTTATTCACACGTGTATATTTCCTTTAACCCACTATAAACCATAGAGTGAGAAATGTTGAACAGAAAAGGAGTACTGGAAGCATCTCACCCACCGCCAGCCCCACGCCATCAGCAACACCACCACAATCTTCATCCTCTACACCCGCCCTACTCCTCCCCTACCTGCCACATCGCCAGACGTTGTACCATCATCGGCACTCTGTCGCCAACAAGGTTTTCCATCGTAGCCGCTGTCTTTATTCTTCTCCCACAGTAAGCTTCTTCACCCCGTCGCCTCCTTTATATTATTTGTGATGATCCTGCACTTTCATTTCTTATAATGTTAGGGGTTTTTTATTCGGTAATGATGTGCACGAAAAGTTCCTTTTCTGTTTTTTATTTTTACATGTGCAAAACTCTTTAGCGGATTGTTCATAATTGCCTAGGTTTTAATGTGCCTGATTTAGTTGGGTCAAAGTGTTACCTTAATAATTGGCAGTTTGATTTATTTTGTTCTTATTATAGCCTTAGGTTGCTGTGATGTAGTAGATTTATGTTTTACAAACTGCATTATGGAAATATATGATTTGGGGTATTATTGTTCATTTTATTAACCCTTGATTATTATCATGGTATTGTCTTCATTTATTGTTCATTTTGTTGATCATGGTATTGAATGTCGAGTATTATCATGATATTATCTTCTTTTTCCGCGATGTAGCTTGAAATTAATATAGTGAAACAAGACATTTTGATCTTGAATAGTTGTGAATGGAAAAAGTTGTATAGCAGGTAACAACAAGATGTTGATTGAATAGTATTTCAACTCAAATGTTTTTACTGTTTATACCAATGTTAATTTATTGAATAAAACTACAAATATGCATAACCACTCATAAACATCCATGAATTAGTATAAAAAACTGACTCCATTATCTATGACCTGCACTAAAAACTATAATTGTTTCAGGTACCTGTGGAGTAGAGTGGCAGTTCTGAATTCCTGATATAAAGGATGATGCTATCGCAAGGATACAACAGAGATAAAGAAGCGGTAAATCGCAAACATATCAATGTGTTCTCTCATTGAGGTAAAAAAAATGTTTTAGTTAGGTAAAAGTAAAACACATTAAAAAATCAAAACTTTACAATTCGTTAAGGCTATAATATAATAATCCAGTTAGGGATGTTGGTGATTGTGTTAAATCAAAATTAGAACCAACCGAAGGTTTTCGGTTACATTAAAAGCATCAAATGTGTCAAACCATTTTAATCCCTTACCAAGTTGCTAAATGTTACCTGTTTTTTGCTTTTATTATGCTTCATATGAATGATGTACCAAAATAGTATTTTCTTCTTCACTATGTGCAGCATGTTGTTGTCGTAAAGAGCTTTTGATGGGTTGGACGCACATGTCAATTATTATACTGAGTACTGGTATCGCAAAGAGCTGTTGGGGCTTAGCACTTGGTTTTCTCATTGGTGGATCATTTGTGAATATGCTGGACATAACAGCCTTTCTTATTCCATGTTCATCACAAGCTGATACACAACTGACCTTGAACTATTGATAAGTTGTGACCTTTGCTAATACTTTTGAAGAATTGGGTGCTACTTTGGATGATAGAGAAGATGGGTTCGTCATATGGCCCAAAGTTTGGCTTCTTTTGGAATGTCGTTGCCACACTTCAGAGCGGTAACCTTTTTATTACTTTCATTTTGTGTCCATCTTACGAAAATTGTTGATGTAATTGTGTTGCATTTCTTTGTTTGAGATGAATATATTTTAAATGTGTATCTTGGCATACCTTAAATTATAGTGTTCTAGGACAAATGAGGCCTAACAATTACAAAATGATTAGATCAAAAACAAATTGATCCTAGCCTCCTACGTTCCCCATTTCTTTTATGTTTCAAGATTAATGAGAAGGTAGAAACACATTGATCCTAGGCTTCCCTAAATGCTTATGATTTTTTTTGTTTCCATTATTAGACGTTTCCTTTTATCTAAATTAGTAAGTCAATGTTTTTTTTTTTTTTTTTAATTTTAGTGCTGTTTATTTACTTCAAGATATGATTTTTTAAGTGATAATAAAGAGCCTATGAAGTAGGGATGCAATGTTATTAGAAGTGGTTCGTCAACACTTTGAAGAATTGGGTGATGCTGTGAACATTCAGGAAGAAATCATGAAGAAATGCATAATAGGAAGAAGAGCAACATGAACCAACACTAGAAGGTTTTGTTTTGTTTTGTTGACCAACACTAGAATGTTTTGTTTTATTGTGTTTTTAAGTTTTGGTGACGCTACTGGTTTTGCAGTTTTTGGAAGAATCCAAGTAACAAGAACATGCAGGAAGAAATGTGGAAGAGATAGAAGCAAAGCAATATGGGCGCGCCGCAACGCGCGCGAGAAAAATACTAGTTAGTTATTATTAAAGAATCATAATGAAATACAAACTATATATATATAACCAAACATAAGTAAAACATAATAACCAAATATAAATGATTTTTTTGTAGTGTGGTTTATTAAACCTAATAAACTTTTGATCTTAAGGCTTTTTGTTATGGGATAACGCCCTCTAGTGATGTGTAAACAAGAGGGCGTGAAAAGGGGTTAAACACCGTCCCACGGTGACTTTTCATGGGCATTAGTAGTCCCGCCGTGAATCCCTAACCCCGTAACTCAATTTGTCTTGGGCGTGACCCTCTTTTTCACAATGGAATTAATTTTGGTAGCCTATCATAAAATTCCACCTCACCTTCAAGATTCCTTTTTAACCCATTTTCTTTTCTAATTTAGTGGGTAATCACGTGAAGTAAAAAATGTGAGACCATAACACACAAATGCAAAATTAAGTGTGTGAGAGCTCACGTCTATGACACTAACATGAAGTGAAAATATAAGACCATAACACATAGCCTAGTGGTAGGTCTAATGTATATTGTTTCATACGTGTCTCGCTTATATTACCGTGTAGTGGCACTCCAATACGGCAATACCTACTAAAAACTAAACCAAAAGTTACAAAGGTCCATCATTACCAAGTAGAAAGTTACATCTTCTTATCACTACTTGTCACTAACATTCTATGTAATCACTCTTTGGATTGATTTCGCCCAATCCCCTAAGCTGGAAATCTATTTATTTAAACAATTCGAGAAGCCATAACAGGGAAGACATGTCTTGCAAGAGTCGTGTGACGTTCTTGATTCCCAAAGGCCAATCATTATCCCGCTTATGGTCGCAAATCACCAGTTTCATCATGTCCCTAACTCAATAGGCGAGTAACCTCACTCCTGACTAGGTAGAATTACAAATATTTATGTAATCGTAAAGACACTCCCCATTCCCTAGTGATGATATATACATGGGTGACCACAAACCAACACATTTAAACATATTTCCAAATTTATATAATACTCGAAACTAACGCATTTGTATATAGTATTCAAACATTTAACATGTTACACTAACACCATCCGTTGTCCCCGCGAGAGAGCAGGCGCGAGCCACAAACTTCACTCTCAAGTAACCCGGTTACTTGATCCCGTTGTGGCTGGGGGTGAGCATCCGGATGAAACCTCCCTCGTATCAGAGCTCGCTCGCGGCCCAGAACAGATAGTCTAATATTTAATCTTTAGTTGCAAAGTTGTTTTTTGTCTAGAATATTTTAGTAAACTTACTAATCATGAGACAAAATGGTTGACGACACAGCCATGTAAGCTATATTTTAGTAAGTTAATTGACCGGTTCATCCGGTCTAAACTCTAAGTCAATTAAGCCGGTCGTCTCATACCATGGTGGCACAGGCGTACAAGGAAGAACAAAAAGAGATTTCGTCATCTTATCCAATAGAACAGAAAATCGTAAATAGTCAAATAGTAACTCTAAAGTATTGATGTTTTAAAGTTTCAGTCCCTTAACTTTTCATAAAAGCTCATCCCCACGTATGAGATTGGTTATTTAGTTGTTGAGTTTAGTTGAGTGTACTTTTAACCTAATCCACAAACTCTATTTTCTAAAATGTAACTTTTAACTTAAACCACAAGTTGGGGCCAAACGTGCAGACTATGGCTGTTCAAATTACTCGCCGCTTGTTTGATCTTTCGCTCGGATGTAAATGAGCCGATCGGCTTGGATCGGTTTGTAAATGAGCCAAGCACGAGCAAAGGTACCCTCGGCTTGGCTCGGCTCGAATAAATTTTTATTTACTATTATATATTTAATTATAAATATACACACAATTTACAGATAAATTTATGGCTTTATATATAACATTCTATTGGATTTGACTCAGTATAAGCAAACAAAATATAACTAGCCAAACTTAACTCAATGAAAAATTTAACACTAGATTTAATAGTAAAACCATAAGTAATGAGGTGGCAGTCTTGACTTCTTTATTTATTAGTCGTCCATCGCTAATTGTCGCTTGATAACATCATACGTCACAATGTAACAACTGTTCTCTGCCACATGCCCATCGCCCCACTAGCCCAATCTAAGCCTCATCCTCGGACATTAGGATCTCAATATTAGTGTTATCATTATACAGTTCGACCTTAGTTGTTACCCGACAACGAAACAATCGAATGAAACATCCTAATTTTATGATCGTCCAAATTACTATCCGCTCGATTCTTGCTCGACGCTCGCTCGGAAAAATTTGCGCTCGAAGAATGCTCGTTCGGTTTTCGGCTCGATTGTAAATGAGCCACTCCGCTCGGTTCGGTTTGTAAACGAGCCAAGCATGAGCAAAGCTCCGCTCAGATCAGCTCGTGAACAGCCCTAGCGCAGATGGGTATATTGTTGGCTGTTAGGGTTTGGTACATGCATTTAATATTTTATTTTATGCCATGGAAACGATTGTGTACAAACCGATTTAAACCAAGACCAATGGATCACTCACCAAAATTCCAGATGCAACTCGGGGCACTAGATACGGTAACACGAAGTTGCACCGTGTATTCCCGACAACCAAAAACCCTCTGTTTCTACTTGTTTATCACCACGCATGAAGAATCGACACCAATGATTTGCTTGCCATGTGTGGTGTAGAAGCTAAAGAGTATGAAACGCGATTAAACCAAGAGTATTTTTTTTTTGCATTTTTTATTGGTAAGCGTTTTTGAGTTAGGTAATCAACAAATACGTCCCACAGCTATAACGATCAAAACCAGTTACTATCTGGGTTTTTTCAGTTTAGGTAGGAGGAACTGAAAATGAAATAGAATGGTAACTAGGTAGCAACTTTTGGGTATAATAGGATCTGAACCGGTTCTTCCTACATTGGGTAGGACACGGAACCGGTTATTTTGTGCATTCAGTGTTCATACACGTTTGAAACCAAACAAATCAGACCACTTAAGACTTCAAGGTCCAATCACATAAAACATAACTTATCGTTCACTATTACTATGTCATTTTTTTGTTAATTTTAGAACTGCATAACTAAATGTGCGATGATTTTGTACCATCATTATTGTTATAATTTTGACTTCTGTTTCGTTAGTTTTGGTCTCGTTCATACAAACTAACCCTTTAGGGGTAAAATACTTCAAAACCAGTCCCAACCGAACCATTTAAACCCATTAGGCGACCCAGCCAATTAGATTTGCCACCTTTGAAACTGTAGTTTGCAAATCTAATAATCTATGCACATGTTCATTCAGAACCAGCAATGATCCGGCTAGCGGTTATCCCACCACTAACCAGCCATAAGTCTTGCAAATGACCTTCAATAAACAAATGAGATTTATTTACACGCCCCACATTCGATCTCACAAGACATAACTGTCAAAGTACCTGATCTATAAAAGCTTCTAATGTGTAATGTGTTCAATCAGTTGAATTGGGCCGCCATCTTAGCTAAGCGTTATAAAAAGACCTCAATTTGCATTGAAAGACATTATTATTCAGCACAAACTGAATCCATGATTTACAGAAAACAAAAACTTGCTAAAAAACCTACATGTAAAGAACTCTAGTATCTATGTCATACTATGTTAATCTAAGTGCCGAGACATGTAACATTCTACCACCTCATTTAACGCTAAAAACTATGTCACATATCCGGCTAACCAACTAATAAATTGTACACAGCTCCACATGAAAAATGTAAAACTTTCACCTGGACATAACTAAGCTTGTTAACTGTGAGGAAACTTGAGCACACGTGAACTTGCAGCCCGCTTTAACAGAACGAGTCATTGGGATACTGTTGCGTTTTCTTGTTTCAACCGCTACTAAACTGTTAGAGTGCCGTTTCTTGGTTGTTGACCAATTCCAGCTCAAATTAGAAAGTAAATCCACTTCAAAATCTCTATTTTCTTCGGAACTTAGACCGGATACATTATCAAGGGATTTAGTAGTTTCTGAATTAGTTTTAGCTGAACAAGAAATTAAACCAAGAATATCGGGCCGGTCTTCCATTTTCTTCCAACAGTCACCCAACCATTCTTGAGAATACCTTAAATCCTTGCCTCCGAAAACCGATCTATTTTTTTCCCCTGAAAAATATACAAACAAAAAGTATATATTAGCGAACATGATTATAGATGAATGAAATGATCACATAATATGGCAATCAAGGTCATTCACAAACCTGGAAAATAAACATGGACTCTATCATCAGATTCTTTATGAACCACAATTCCTTCCCACCAACCATCATGCAACCATGCATCTACAATGCAACCAGCATCAATTGAACAAACATCAATCTTTTTGTCCAATCGGGTTGGTCTAATCGTCATCCTGCCGTCATGGCGGATTCCCAGTTCATCAATAATAGCAACTCTGGATGACAAAACCCATTCCTACAAAAAGTTAACAAATTTAGACAAATCACAAAAGAAAAATAATATATAAAATAGTAAGACTTTTAATGATGGTCCATTTTATTAGTTACAAAATTTTATTAAATTTAACATT
This sequence comes from Ambrosia artemisiifolia, assembly GCA_032199755.1. Taxonomy (NCBI): domain Eukaryota; kingdom Viridiplantae; phylum Streptophyta; class Magnoliopsida; order Asterales; family Asteraceae; genus Ambrosia; species Ambrosia artemisiifolia. The sequence continues at coordinate 57,446,707 of CM063519.1, forward strand.
TCAGAATAAAAATATAGAATTATATAAACTGATGCTCACCTCAAGATTAATAGATTCATCAACTGCATCTTTGATATCTTGATACCGGACTTTAAGCTTATCTTTATGCTTTTTAATAACCACAGCTTTAAACCAAACCCCTCTAATCCCACTATCCTGTGACAGCACTTCAATTTCGGAACCTATAGAATATTCAATATCAACCAACTTCCTAAGTCTCTTCTTGGGTCTGACGTTGATATCATCAGTAGACAATAATCTATGTATGTTCTGGTTCCAGTATCCTTTGACTTGAGTAACATCAAAGGGGCTGACCACTTCATCTTCAAATTGCTTTTGACATACAAAAGGACGGTCCAAGATTGTGTGAGCAGCACTTGATTTGAGAAAATTCTCATAGTGTTGAGGACTGAGAACGGTAGCTAGTCCATCAATGCACTCGATGCTAAGATCTTGAAGACAAAGCGAAAAGAAAATTTCTTTGTCATGATATGTACAAGGTAAATCAAGACCAAGTTCATCGATTTTGTGAAACCACTGTACCACTGCTATTTTGTTTCCTCTTGAATCCTCATACAAATCATTTATGTAAGCAACAAGTCGTTTGCTTCCTTCTGCTAATACATATACAAAATCATGAACCTGAACCAACAACAATCAGACCATTAATCAAAAAGCAAAATATGGGACAAGAACTTATTGCGCATAAAGCCGGGGAGGTCAGATAACAACATAATATCTTTGATAGGAACACAAAAAAAAACCTTTTTTTTTTCTTTCTTTAAAAAAATTAAAAAATATTAAATAGCAGTTTAGGAGGGTATATGCTCACCGAGATTCTGATGCCACTACGAGTGTAAGCTCCAAAGTGCTTCCTCTTTTTCCTGCAAGTCCAAGCGGAACCGACCCAATGAGACTCTGTAGTGAGCTGGCCCGTTTTATGCGAATGAATACCCTGCAAAGGGAGCACTTCATAAGAAACTTGAAACAAATAAAACCCTAAAAAAAGTATAAATGAGAAAATCATACCTTAATATTCCCGGACTTCAACCTCAAGGTAAGTCCTGAGCGCAGATTATCAATCACAGGTTGTGGTGGCAGAGGAAAAGAGCGATCTAAACCATTTAAAAAAGGAAACAATCAATACTTGGCCCAATAATATTTACAAAGAATAACACGAATGGAAGAAAAGTATCTGAAATAATCATAAACCAAATATGCAGAACACACAACCATTAACAATCTCTAACAACCTAAAATCATTAGTGATTTAGATCTGATTGGGCATAAAGCTATCAATTGAGTCAACATAACACGAAACGAATTAAGTTGACCAGAAGAGAACATAGTTGATATTAACCTAGTAATCAGGGCTAAGAAATTCCGAGGCTCTCAACCAGCTCTTGGAATCTGATTTAATATTTCCTGCAGCCCAGATCATCGTCAGTTTTCGATGAAAAAAACACCAATATTGAGTTACATCTCACTACTCACTAGAGGTGAATTATACAGAAAACAAACATCATAAAGATTCAATTCAACTTATTAACAAAATAATAATAATAACTGCAGTTAAAGTAAATTTCTACCAGAAAAATAGGAAAAAAAAACTGTAATCAATATGTAGTTTTAAAATTTTTACAAACAAGTTTCTTTTAAAAAAAAACAAATTTTCATAGATTGCTAAAGCCTAGAGGTGAATTATACATAAAACCAACCATCATATAGATTCAATTCAACGTATTACCAAAATAATTGCAGTTAAGGACGTAAGGTAATTTTCTTCACAAAAAAAAACTGCAATCTATATGTAAATCAACCTTTTTACAAACAAGTATTTAAAAAAAAAACAAATTCGCAAAGATTTGTGGAGGTGAATTATACATAAAACATACATTAGTTCAACTTATCAACAAAATAATTGCAGATTAAAGTAATTTTCTCCCAGAATTATTGAAAAAAAAAAACAATAATCAATATGTAAAACCAAAATCCTAACAAATCAAGACAAAATATACAAAACTTCAAATTTCACACAAATAAAAAACCTTAATAAAAAAAATAAAATTCACATTCCTAAACAAAACAAACCAAAATCCCTAACAAATCAAAACATAACAAACAAAACCTAAAAAAAAATCACCTAAATTGTTAAGCAATTATTAAACCCTAAACAGAACAACAAAAATCCCTAACAAATCAAAACCCACTAAACAAAATTCAAACTTTAACAAAACCCATAAAAAAGCAAAAAAAAAATAAAAATAAAAATAAAATCTTGTACCTGAATAAACAATATAGTTTAACCAATCAATAACTTCACGCCGAGATCTAATCTTCAACGGAGCTTCAACCGGCAAATTCAAAGACAACAATTCATCACGAATCGCGTACCGAAACCGAATCAAAGAAGACGACGACGTCGTATTGGAACGGTGCCCTAATTTCTTCTCTTTACCAATGACCACCAAATCGTTAGTCCCACACCGTTGTTTTAAATAATATCTAACTTCTTTTCTTCCTCTGTTGTTTGTTGAACAGACTTCTTGCCAATTAACGTACGGTGTAGATCTGTTCATTGTAAATATTATTATTATTATTATTATTATTATTATTATTATTATTTTAAATAAAAGCTAGGGTTTGATATATGTGTGTGTATATATATACAAATTGCGGTGTAAATTGAAAGGTTTGGATTGAAATTGGGATTTGGGGGGGGGGGGGGGGGGGGGGGGGGGGGGGGGAGGATAAGGGAAAGAAGAGATCTGAAGGAGAAGGGATGAAAGGGATATTTATAAATGGAGTGAGAACGAGAGGGAAAATTAGGGTTTAGTAAAATTTTGTTTTTGAATAGATAACTGGTGGAGGCATGAAGGAGCGGGGATTACGGGGGATACTGGGCGGGTCGACCCGGATTTATATCGGTATATACGGGTATGGATTGGAGTATTTTTTTTTCTAGTTTTGCATATTTTTAATGGCAAATCGGAATCACTAACGGAGCACTGGACTATTATCAGGCCATCAGGGGAATCACCCGAACATATCGATCTCCACTAGGCAAAAATACTTATACACCATTTTAGAAGGAAACCTAATAAATCTGGGAGAAACTCCGTTATGGGAATTGAACCTAGGACCAAATGGTCCCTAAGCCTTATTTCATCCCACATATTTGATTTCAGTAGGCTATAATATGATGGGCAACCTAAATTTTGTATATTCGTTCCAACTTTGAGCCAAATGAAGGTGTTCGATTTAATGTTGTACACTACCTCTCCTCCCAATATTATCTATTGAGATAGATCACACAATTGGTTTCTACTGAACTTTATTGTTGGTGATGATAATCGATTAAAGTATGTGTTGTGTTGTGTTGTGTTAGGCAATTGTTTTAACTAACCAAGTCTTAATTAACTCGGAGTGGTTTAATTAATTTTTTAAGACTAAAAAACTAAACAAAATGTGATTGGTTGCTTTTTGGTGGGGCCATTTTCTTCCTTTATCGTGTCCATTAAGAGCTTGCGGAGCACAACAAGCCCTACCACATTCGTGCAGTGTGTCGATCACTAATTATCTGAGTTGGATAGGAGCGTCAGCCACATGGTCCAAGCTCAGGATAAAACGAGCATACAAACTTAAAAAAAAAAAGCTAACGAAACGAGGATTTATGTGGGTCCGCCATAATAGATGGCCTATGTCCATGGGAGCAACAGTGGTATTCTTTTCTTAATCATTACCGGTACAAGAGATTAATTTATAGACTCTTAATTAAAGTTAAAACCCATATTCTACCCAAAATAGTATATACTCCTAATGGGTCAAGGGCTAGGGTCAGCTAGACCCTACTACTCTTCCCCCAACCTCTACTTACAGTTAAAAGGTTAATAAAACCTAAATTGAACATTCAGTGAATCGTTTGTCTGTTTAGTAAATGAATAAACATGAATAATAATGGTTTTTTACCAATTCAAAAAACATGAATACATATCTCATTCGTTTATAGAGGTTCATTGATGGTGGTTTATGCATCCATTATGAAGTTTAGCCAAGCACATTTTAAAACTATCAGTCTGAGACTTTAAATTGAATATTCTTGTTTGCATTTAGTTGATGTAAGTTTGTTTTTCTTTTATTTTCATGTATGTTTTTTTAGAATATTAACACACATAAATAATCGTGAACTTGTTCACTTTCTTAATGCACGAACAGGAAATTTTGTTCGTTTATCAAGTTAAGGTCAAACGAACGAATAAAAAAACTCATTCATGACCATTCGATTTGTTTACGGTCCTAGTTGCGCATAGAAAATAATACTAGTTGTAGCAGTTAAATTATTATGGTATCTACCGGTATAACACAACAACATATGCTCAACATTATTCAAATGATAACACCACTTTGCTACGGTGGTGTTGTCATTTAGTGGTTTTTTTTTCTTTTTATCTTCTTTGTTTGTAGTTTATCTTTTTTATGTTCTTACACTTTAGAAAATTTATCATACAAAACCTCAACTTTAATAACGTTAATTTTTTTTGGGTTTTTTTTTCTTTTTCTTTTTAACTTCTTTGTTTATAGTTTATCTTTTTTATATTCTTACGGTTTAGAAATTTACTATACAAAACCTAAACTTTAATAACATTATTTTTTTCTCTTTCACAACTATATCGCATGTTAATAATATGCTCGCCGCAACACGCGAATTACAATTCTAGTTTTGGATCAAAAGTTTAAACACTAGTAAATAATTCAGTATGATGTTTTATCATATAAAACTCCGAGATCCATTAAGCCCACTTGGGTTATCAATTACATAGTTGAATCAAAAAATGAAAAAGAAAAAAACAAACGGCTAGAGGCCTTTTAAGTCAAAAGAAAAGATGGAAAAGAAGACGAACGGAAACAGCTAGCAGGGCCCACGGCCGTATCCAGTCAAAAGACGCTTCCCTTCGTCAAATAATACTCTGCAGGCGCCCACAACGTGCCTAACGTAGTCTGTCACGACGTGACCACACGTTGCTCTTCTAACTTGGAAGTTTCCATGAAAAGGTTTCTTCCCCGTTAACTTCCTTGTATTATTTGGCTAGTTGTTCGGTCGAATTCTTCTAAGCATTCATTGAATTTAAGGTGTTTGTTTCCTTTGAGTTCAGGGTTTCGAATTCTTTTAAATATGGGTTTGATGTAATTTTAGCCGTTTAGAAAAAAAAGTTCAAAGTATTATTTTAACGGAAAAATATGAGACGTTCGCATACACTTTAAACTTTGAAATGTCCCAAACAGTTGAGATATTAAGTTAATTCCAAACTCGCATTATCATTCAAAACTATATATTTTCATATCCTTTTAAAAATACATAAGACAAGATGTCGTGTTAAACATCGGAATGAGCTCAAACAAACACAAAAAAAAAAAAGGCTACTATGGTGATTATTTGTTTTTTTGAATGTTTGAAACTCCAAACGAATGCCACATACGCAGCATTGGAGATGCCCTTAATCGTCCCGATAAAAGCTAAATAAAATAAAGGTTAGGGGGTGTTTGGTAGATTAAGTACTGAATCATTAAGAGGTCTGAATGGTTAAGTGTTGAATCATTAAGTTGAACCTCTTAATAGTTAGTTTTCTTGTCCCACATTGGTATAAGAGTTTTATTAAGGTTCAACCTAGTTCAGTGCTTAATGGTTCGGCAACATCCCAAGTCTTAAGGATTCAGCCTTAACCATTCCATTCAGAGGCTGAAACATACGCGCTGAATACTGAATCATTCAGCACTGAATGGTTAAGAGCCCCCATTAAGAGGCTACCAAACAGCCCTAGGGATGGCAATCAAACCCGAACCCGATGGGTAAACCCGAAACCCGACACATTTGGGACGGGTTTGGGGTCGGGTAATCGGGTATGGGTCCGGGTATGGGATTAGTTTTTAATTTTTTCGCGGGTTTGGGACGGGTTTGGTATTTGATAATATACCCGTTTACCCGACCCGATTACCCGATAAAGTATACCCGTTTACCCGATTAGATACCCAATATAATTTCTAATATATCTTTTTAAATATGTATGGATAATATATCTAATTGTACATCTATATTGTCATTTTGTGCTAAAATTACCAAAAAGTTAGTGTATACTATTTGTTATCTATGTCTTTGATTGTTTTTATATGATTTAAGTATTTTATATTTATACATTGTAATCATTTACATATATATTTAATAATGGTAAATGTAATTGGTTAATAGTTACCTAATAGATGTCAGTCGGGTTTTTGGTCAGACATACTCAATGAGTAAGTTTTAAAAATTAATGGGTTTACCCGAAACCCGCGGGTATACCCGATACCCGATGGGTAATTACCCGACACAAACCCGACGGGTTTTGGGCCGGGTTTGGGACAAGCATAACTAATCGGGTATGGGGTTGGGATTACCTAAACCCGTCCCAAACCCGACCCATTGCCATCCCCAGCCCCTTAGTGTATCAAATTGATTTCCTTTTAAAATTAATGGATAACAAAATTTGAAATTATAATTTAGATATCTAAATGTACATTATGTAAGTATTTGAGCTTTTTAAACCAAGCTTGAGACGAACTTGAAACCTCATCAAGTATACATCATCAAGGTTCGTCGAGCTATCAAATCAAGCTCAATGATTTTCAAGCTAAACCCAAATCCATCACTTGAAAGCTAAAGAAAGACCACAAGTAGGTATTCTAACCGTACAAAGTATCAAAAGAAATCTTACACAACTACGTATCAAATTAGAAATATTAAGTTAGAAAAGATAGGGGTTTGCCACATAGGCACTCAAGTTAGATATTATTTTTAGTTTTACATGAAATCAGTTCTAGATTGTGCACATAATCTAACCAGGCTCGTTAGACCATATAAAATCACCAATCCAATGTGATCCCTCTCGAAATATAAAGATTATCAATTATTTTTATAACATCACTTGAAGCTTTTATGTATCTCCTCATTTCTTTAGCTGCTGATTTATCTGTTATAAAATAAAATATATCAATGCAAACAAATACAAGACTGACACTGCCTGTTAATCGCATAATACGTATTAATACTCAATTAATTAACGATACATACCGGTTTCATTCAGGTTCAATAGAAGTTGATCCCTTGTTGGAAGAGTACACATTCCTGCAGAAACCGCAGTTCTAACTGCCCATGTGTGGTATGGTGCACAAACTTGTTGATATGCTGTTGTGGCTGCTTTTTTAAGTGAATATTTCCTGAAAATCACCAAAAAGAAATATTAAAATGACCACAAAATTTGGAATTTATATGTTTCAAAACGATGTAAATTGGGAGAAAAACGTACTCGGTTGATAAAAAATTCTTAAACAATTCTCGTATGAGATCTAGACCTTGCCTAACTCTGCGGAGGTTACGAGTATGGCTCCCCGGTGATTTTACCGTCTTGTTTTTTAGGTCAAAGTCAACCACACTACTTAAAGTGTTGAACTTCTTTGATGCTCCAAGAAGATCACCCACCTAAAACACCATCAATCATCAGCTTAGTTTAAACTTACGGAACCTCTTTGACCAAAAATAGTAAAAAGAGATACATGAAGCACATACATAAAGGGTCATTCAATATAGAATTAGATAACCATTTGTACAAGGCCCTTTAATGCTGATTAATAAGGCGTTCATGTAACCAACTAACCGTATCTCATTCTCTATCCCACTATAGTTGTCACACTTCTCCACTTAAAATTTGATTATGTGTCGAATGCGCCCCCACATATAGAAGAACGTAGGAGTAATAAATTATACGAGTAATCAAATTATTGGGGGGAATGTGTATAAAAAAATAAATAAAAAAAGAAATTAAAATAGTTCACTAATAAGATTTTGACAAGTGGTGACTTGAATAAAGTTGGGATGGTTTATTGTCATGACCTTGGTCGCTCAAACGACAAGGTCATGGCTTTTAATTATTTATTTTTTCATTTATTTAGTTTATGCGAACAAATATAATTTTGACAAGTAGCAACCAAACTAACTAAAGGTCGCCAATGGGACTAATCTTATATAGCATCTTTCTTTAAAGTGCGAAAGTGGCATCATATACTAATAGGAGCCCAAAGCATACTTATCCAACTGTCCCATTTTCAATTTCTTTTTAGCATCTTTAAGCATAGTACTGAGAAAACGATATAAACACTTATATCTATTACTTAGACTTTGATATCTAGAATAAAGATCTTGTACAAATTGTTTTTTTGGTAAAAACTGTGAGAATTAAAGGAGGTATTTTCTTTTTTGAAAATTTTTTTCCCATATTGTTAAACATGTATTATAGTTTTGAAAACTAAAAAAAAAATTAAAAAAAAATTGGTGTAGAGTAATTACATAATTACTCTAGTGTAAACTAATGTATTTACTTTAATGACGTAATTACACTAAAAAAAAATTTTATAATTTTTTTTTTGTATTATTCATCTAGAAAGTATGTTTAAGCACATAGGAAAAAAAATTCTAAAAAAATAAAATAAATTTTTTTTACCCCATTTGATTCTCACAGTTCTTACAAAAAAAACACTTTGTATTTGATCGTTACTCTTGATATATAAAGTGGTTATCTCTTTATCTTGCTATAGTTGTGTCATGCACAGTTATCTACTTAAAAAACCGGTTCAAATATTGAACACTCCCCACATAAATAAAACGTACACTCATAAAAGCAATTAAATTGAGAACTATACAGATATATGCTTAGAACTTCTTTTTAATGTGTGAAAGTGGCATTATATGCTCATGGAGCCCAAAGCATATTTTTCCAATGATCCCGATTTCGATTGTTTTTTAGCATCTTTCAGTATCAACTAAGTTTGCAAAAAAAAAAAAAAAAAACTACTGTTGAAAACTTGATATCAACAAATTATTCTGAGTCAAAACCATTTAAAGATGAATTGTTGGTATATTAAATACCTGATTTGCCTCAAGATTATATGCACCTTTCAATGAATTTGACCCTAAAATAATAATCTCTGAAACCTAACTATTAGTACACAGATCATTAAACATTTCCCTAATCTAAATCCAATTATAGAACTAATTTTAAACATATTGATGACGTGGGTAGCTTAAAGTAAAAACAAATAAACGATATTATCAAACAAATGCTTGAAGGGTTGGAGCCTACAAAGGTTCCATAACCAGTGGCATCACAAGTCAAAAAGATGACTTGTCACGTCATCCTTTTCATCGAGCTGAACAAACAAACTGATGGAGTAACATCAGTCTATAGACCGCAGGTCCATAGCAGCCTCTTGCTTTTTGTGGGATGTCCTTTAGTTGCAGCTAGGATCAAGGTTATATGTTTTCCCTTTAGAGAATACCCTCTTCTCTATAAATCAGAAGCTGATTCTCAGCCCTGAACACACCATATCCATCACTCTCACTTCACTCATAATATTCTCTTGGTCTCTCACGTGGGAAGAATAATCTTCTTCACTCGGATCTCGAGAATTTCGACTTCTGGTCTTGAGTTCATCTCAGATCAGAATCCTAAAGCATATAAAATAAACAATACAAGCCTTGAACCTCCTTCTACGTTTGCAACGTAGAAGGACACCACGACCTGCGTTAGGCAGAGTGGAACCCTTGAACCCCTGAACCTCCCTCGTGACTCAGAACCATCGTTAGACAGATATTTGTTGTAGCAACAAGTTGGCGCCCACCGTGGGGCTGCGCCATTTTCTTTACTTGAAATAAGTTGTGTAGCTCCGACTCTCTCCATGTCTGACCCTGAGTCTCAAGAGGAGGTCAACCAGTCTCCCCTAGCACAGATCAGACCTCTCCGACTAGATCTGTGTCTTTTTCCACTCCTGGAGGAACTCCTGCTGGGACTCAGTCCCCACCTGCTCACCCGGCGTCTGCAAACCTGCAAACTCCACCTCCTACTCGTTCTGGGGTGATGTCTCCTCTCCCTGATCTTGCACAAACTCCACCTCGTATAGATCTCACCCCTGAGGGAGTAGAGAGAAACTTCTTGCAGCTTAGGTCCCTCCTGAACCAGTATGTCATGAGGGAAAGAGACAAAGGAGTTCGTCTCCGACTCGATTATGACGAGGAGGAAGAGATCTCACTCTCTCCTATACCTTCTCCCCCTCTCATTGCCACTTATGGACGCAGACCTTCACCCAGAAACAACAATGCTGGCCCCAGCAACACTCACACTCCTTCCCACTATGAAGCAAGGCCCAGTCCTACTGCTTTCCCTTTGTTCACCACTCAAGCTGCCACCACTGGTATGCCTTTGGGACACGAACTGACTCTGGAACAACTCCTACAGTCACCGGTGACCAGTGTCCCACCTCCAACGGCCACTTCCTGGGAGCAGGCCATGGCTTCACTCCCCATGGCCAGAAACGCCTCTATGAGCCTCCCAGTGGCAACCAACACTGTGGCTTCTGAAGGCATTCAAGGCTTCAACCTTATGCCCTACATGATATCTCAAATGATGGCTAACTTCCCTTGGCAGCAACTCATTAGCCAAGCCATCGCAGCACAACAAGGAAACACTGGAGGGATCACCAACAACAGGGTTGAGCACACCGTCAACCAACCCTACAAGCCAAATAGCCTCTCTTGCTTCTCACCAGAGATAGCAGATTATGATTTTCCTAACAAACTGAAGATGCCAGCTCATATAAGAACGTATGATGGCACTGATGATCCAGAAGATCACCTCCAGATCTTCTCAGGAGCTGCTCGAATCGAAAAATGGGGTGATCCCGAATGTTGCTTGATGTTTATGCAAACCCTTGTTGGATCTGCACGAATCTGGTTCAACGGTTTGACGGCTGGAAGCATCCGAACTTTTGACGAGCTCGGCAAAGGATTCCTGGCCAACTTCTCACAACAGAGACGTTGTGTCAAGGATGCAACCGTTATCTTCCAGATTAACCAAAAAGATGATGAAAGCCTGAAGAGCTTCATTGAAAGATACAAGAAAGAAGGCCTTACTTATGTCGGTGCTGATGAAAAGATGAAGGTTGCAGGGTTCATGAATGCTATCAACTCGAAGTATCTAACCAGGGAGTTCAACAAAAGTCTCCCTAGAACCCTTGAAGAGGCCTTAGAAAGAGTTGAAGCTCACATTCGAGGAGAAGAGGTTGTAGACATCAAGGAGCAAAGAAAAAGAGGTTCCAGCTGGAGGAGCAACAGTCCTACTCGAAAGAGGAGCAACTATGGCACCTATGACAAAAGATCCAGAGGATCTGAGTCACGAAGGTCTGAAAGTAGGAACCCTCCAAGCAGAGACAGGAACGTCAATTTCACAGCCCTCACCAAAACTCCTCAAGAAATTCTAGCAACCGAAGAAGTCAAGCACACCTTCAGACCCCCTCGTCCCTTACCAAAAAGTAAAAGAAATGAGAACTCAAACCAATATTGTGAGTTTCATGAAGAAAAGGGACACCACACCAACGACTGCTTCCAACTCAAGAAAAGAATCGAAGAAGCCGTCAAGTCTGGGGAACTGGCCCACCTGGTCAAAGGTGTTAAAGAAAACATGGCAGACGGTAAAAAGAAAGATGTCGCCATGGTCTTTGTTGAAAACGAAACCCCAAGCAAACGACAAAGGCTGGAAGATTGGGAACGACAAGGCATCTACTTCCCTTATACCAAGGGAGAAAAGCACTGTGATCCGCTTGTGCTTGAAGCCTTCGTAGGTTCCATCAAAACACAAAAGGCCTACATAGATACTGGAGCTGCCACTGAAATAATGTTTGCTAAGTATTTCAACCTTCTAAGCCCTGAAGAACGCTCCATGCTACGACCTGCTGAAGCTGCCATAAAAGGCATTGCTGACATACCCATCAAACCTCTGGGCGAACTAACACTTGATGTAACCTTTTCTGATGGTCAACTGCGAAGGACCGAACCATTAACCTTCGTTGTTTTAGACCTACCGTCTAGCTATGACGTCATCATTGGAAGGCCCGGGGTAGTAATCTTTGATATGACGGTCTCCATTAGCCGAAAGAGTGCAAAATTCCCCACCAAAGAGGGTGTTGGAACCCTCTAACCTTCCATTTCGGTGTTAACCATCGATGAAGATCACAGCAAACTTGGTCTCAGCATCAACCCCAGGTACCCTGATCAAAGGATACGGGTCAACACAGCCCTTCCTGGTGACACTCTCACTAGGCTTGAAGTGTTGCTGAAAGATAACATGGACGTTTTTGCTTGGTGCCCAAGTGACATGACAGGGATCCCACGAGGTGTTGCTGAACATGAACTAAGGATTCCCCCCAACGTCAAACCTGTTGTTCAAAAGAAAAGAAGTCTTGCCCCAGAACGATGCAAGGCTGCATGCCAAGAGGTTGATAAGTTAGTTGAAGCTGGTATCCTTCGAGAGGTAAAGTATCAATCATGGGTTGCAAACCCTGTGATGGTTAGAAAGCCTGATGATTCTTGGAGGATGTGCATCGACTTTAAAGACCTCAACAAAGCTTGCCCAAAGGATTGCTATCCTTTGCCTGAGGTTGATCTGAAAATAGACTCGCTTACAGGCTTCCCCTTCAAGTGTTTCCTGGATGCCTACAAAGGTTATCACCAGATACAAATGAAGGAGGAAGACGAAGAAAAAACTGCTTTCCATACTGACAAGGGTATATTCTATTATAAAATGCCCTTTGGTTTAAAAAATGCAGGTGCTACCTATCAAAGGTTGGTCGACAAAGCCTTTTCCCTACATATTGGCAAGAACATGGAAGCTTACGTTGATGACCTGGTCATCAAGAGCAAAACTGAAGATCAAATGCTTGCTGACATACAAGAAACCTTCAACAAACTCAGAGAAATCAACATGAAGCTGAACCCTGTCAAGTGTTCCTTTGGTTTCGAAGAAGGAAAATTTTTGGGTCACGTTGTAGGAAAACAAAGCATAAAGGCCAATCCAAGCAAGGTTCGAGCCATCCTCAACATGAAGTCGCCTCAAACCAAGAAAGAGGTTGAAAGCTTGAATGGTAAACTTGCTGCCTTGAAGCGTTTCGTCTCAAAGTTATATGAGAAATCGCTACCATTCTTCAAGACCCTCAAAGGTTGCACTGACAAGAAAGACTTCAGGTGGACGGAAGAAGCAGAGGAAGCCTTCAACAGCATGAAACATCATCTGGCTTCCCTTCCCACAATTGCAACACCTGAAGCAGGGGAAACGATCTCTGTCTATCTTTCAGTTACTGATGAAGCCTTCAGCGCTGTTCTCACCATAGAAAGAGACAAAGCTCAGGTACCCGTTTATTTCTTCAGTAAGACATTAAAGTTAGCAGAGGTCAAGTACCCTCCTTTGGAAAAATTGGCCCTAGCCTTAGTGCAAACAGCCAGAAGGCTTTGAAGGTACTTTCAAGCACATCCCATACAAGTGGTCACTGACCAACCAATCAAAAACGTGCTTGAAAGGCCTGAAACTTCGGGACGACTAGCCAAATGGGCTGTTGAACTGGGTGGTCACACAATCACCTACGTCCCAAGAAAAGCAATTAAAGCGCAAGTGCTTGCGGATTTCATTGCTGAAATTCCAAAGGTGGAAACGGCCGAAGTTAACATCACCATAGACGAACCTATCGACCCTGAAGCCTGGAAGCTTTACACAGATGGAGCTTCCAGTGTTGAAGGATCATGGGCTGGCCTTGTATTAATCAACCCTGAAGGGTTAGAATTCACATATGCCCTTCGTTTGGAATTTCAGACAACAAACAACGAAGCAGAATATGAAGCCTTGATAGCAGGACTCAAGCTTGCAAAAAAGATGATGGTTCACAAGCTTCAAGTGTTCACCGATTCGTTACTTGTTTCCAGTCAAGTGAATGATAGCTATATTGCTAAAGAACCCAACATGAAAAAGTATCGAGAGAAGGCTAAAGAGATCATGAACACCTTCCAGGGTTGCAAGATTAAACAAGTCCCAAGGTCTCATAATAAGAAGGCTGATGCTCTTAGCAAGCTTGCTTCGTTAAACTTTGCTCACCTTACTAAAAAGGTGCTGGTTGAAATGATCAAGCATCCCTCAATATCTGAAATTGAAGTTCAAGACGTCATTACTGAGAATGAACCAAATTGGATGACTCCATTTGAAAGGTTCCTGCAAAGAGGTGAACTGCCCCAAGATCCTGTCGAGGCTGAAAGGATTCGGATCAAGTCTAAGCAATACACAATCCAAGACGACATACTCTATAAAAAAGGGTACTTGGCTCCATTGCTTCGATGTGTTGGTCCTGAGCAAAGCAGGTACTTGATCAAAGAGGTTCATGAAGGAATATGTGGAGCTCATTGTGGTCCAAGATCAGTAGTGGCAAAACTCATGAACCTATGTTACTTCTGGCCTACCATGCATCGTGATACATCAGAACAGTTGAAGAAATGTGAAGCCTGCCAGATCCATGCACCAGTCCCAAAGAGTCCCAAGCATGATTTGGTGCCCATCACTTCAGCATGGCCATTCCACAAATGGGGAATGGATATCGTTGGACCCTTCCCACCTGCTAAAGGAGGGGTCAAATTCCTGTTGGTTGCGGTTGATTACTTCACGAAGTGGCCAGAAGTGAAGCCTTTGGGAAAGATATCTGGAAAAAAGATAATTGATTTTGTCTGGGAAAGTATCATCTGTCGATACGGCTTGCCTGGGGTGCTAGTTACAGACAATGGCAAACAGTTCGCAGAAAAACCATTCAGTGCTTGGTGCAAAGAGTATCGAATAACACAAGTCTTCAGCTCTGTAGCATACCCTCAATCAAATGGGCAGGTTGAAAGGATGAATAGAAGTGTGGTTGAAGGGATCAAGGCCAGACTGGGTCGTCAAGGGGGAAATTGGTTGGAAGAACTGCCAAGCGTTCTTTGGGCAATCCGAACCACTGAAAAGACAAGTAACAAGAAGACACCCTACAGCCTTACTTTCGGATCTGAAGCAGTCATACCTGCTGAGATTGGGGTCACCACACCCAGAACCCTTCATGTCGACATCCAGGCCAACGAGCATGAAACATCACTCAATCTTGATCTACTAGAAGAAGCAAGAGACTTGGCAGCAATAAGAGAAGCCAAGTACAAGCAAAAGATGGAGTCTTACTACAATGCCAAGGTCAAACATGAACGCTTCAAACCAGGAGACCTGGTCCTCAGAAACAATGAAGCAAGCAAGAAAGAGAACCAAGGAAAGCTAGGACCAAAATGGGAAGGCCCCTACACCATCCTTGAATCTCACAAAGGAGGGTCTTACAAGCTTGCCGACGTGGAAGGCAAGAAGCTCCCTCGACATTGGAATGGCAAGAACCTTAAAAGGTTCTTTGTTTAAGTTGTAAGGAAAGTTGTTCTCTTCAAAAAACCTATGTAATATTATCATCTAATGAATGAAAGGATCCATGAATCCTCTTTTGGAAATATTGTCTTTCTATCCTATGATCAGGTTGAGAACCTTGCAAGAAACTCCATGGCAAGGGCCATGTAAGGGGATGAGCTCCCTGGCCATTTCGCTCAATAGGTTCGAGGGTTGAACGGACCTATATAAGGGGTGAGTTCCTAAATCAATTCGACTCCATGAGATAAACAAAAATAACTTTATAAATCTCATCGACAGGCTTGAACAACCTACACCAATCGTTCCTTAAGTTTAGAAAACGAACTTACGAAAATATATTAAAAACACTTGTATAAGTGTATATAGGATAGCTGGTGATATGTTTGCCTAGACTACCTTAAGGATGAATGACTGCAGCATTCAACCTTTGAAGGTGCTACCGGATAAACATTCCCAAACAATAACAAAGACAAACAAACACACAACAAAAAACAAAGTAAGGATGAACAACAATAAGACTTCAACAAACAGCCCTAAAGGCCTAACATTAACAGGCTTTATACAAAAGCCAAGCAGTAACATAAATTGTTCAAAGGGCATCAACCCATAACCACCAACGAACCATTACAGGTTCAACCAAAAGATAAAAAAGTGTTTAAGACACAACCACATAGTTAATTGTTTTTACACACCAAAGATGCTAAGAAAGCTACGAATAAAGGGTTCAGACGTCATTACCAGACCCTGAAGGCTTGGAGGCTTCATCCTCATTCCCAGCCTTGACCACCTTTGCTTTCTTTGCCTTCTTTCCCTTCTTGGGTAACTTCTCCACCAAACCAGCTTCAGAGGCTTCAACACTGGCATCCTTAGAGAGTGTATCAGTCATGTCCAAGGTCTCTTCACTATCACCCGAGTGTGCCCTCTTCTTGGAAACAGCCTGAAGCACTTTAGCAGACACGGCTTCGTTCAAACCAGCAGGCTTCAATTCCTTCAGCTCCTTCAAAGGTTTCCCATATAGGGAAGAGACTTGGGCCACATAAGGATAGCTGGAGTGTTCCATCTTAAGTACAGTCTCCTTGAACACATCCAAGGAGTTGGGTTGATAAAGAGGAGATTCTTCCAAGGCTTGACCAGACTCACAAGCTTTGAACCCTGCAACAAAACCTGCATGCTTACCATGGGTCAACAGCTTGGTGTACACTTCTCCAAGGGCTGAATTGAACTCGGCAGAGTGAAGGAGGTAAGTAACAACTTGTTGAAAGCCCTCTTCAATTAGCCACTTGTTGTCACCCTGAGCAGCAGCAAGAGAGATCTCTAACTCCTTCTTCTCACTCTCAAATGCCTTCTTTTCTGCCTCCAAGGCCAGCTGATCTGCTTCCACCTTCAACCTGGTAGCTTCATGCCTTGCCATCTCAGCCTCATGTCCTTTCTTTAACTCATCAATAAGGGCAATCAAAGTGATCTCCTTTTGAGCATACTCCTTAGCATCCCTCTTCATGTCAGCTATGGACTGCTTCATTTCCTTCTTCTTCTTTGCAAACTCACTATATTCACCCATAACTTTCCTAAACCTGCTGATCCCTTCTGGCAGCATGGCTGCCAAGTTGCAGGTTCCTACCATCATCTTTGCTAGAAGAGCATCATCATCTAAACCCTCAAGACAAGCCTTGGCACCTGGAGTAGCAAAGTGTGCCAAAACTTCCTCACACACAGTAGAGGACTTGAAACTGTCAGTTGACTTCACATTCCACCCAGGAACATACACACCCCCCTCATCAAAACTACCAGACACATCTGCCTCCTTCACAACCTTAACCTTTTTACCCTTGCTCTTCTTCACAACCACATCCACAGGAGTGTCATCCACTGTCTGATCCCTTCCATCATCAGATTCCTCGATGTCATCACTAACAGTTACTGCTTCAGAAAGGTCAGCAGACTTAGCAGCCTTTAAAAGTCGTCTGCTGGACCTCCTTGTTGAAGCCTTCGACGAACTGGCTTTAGCAAAACCTTTGACATTTGGGACGGCAACATAGTTGGTCCCGTCATACCTACCCTTCTCATACTTGGTTAAAGCATCCTCCCCATCTGCTGCTTCGGCATCAGCAAACACAACGCCCGAAGCATCATCACCTTTAATGAAATCTAGAGCCGACATGACTGCAAAAAATACAAAGTATAAGGATAAAACAAAAAGAAAAAAATGAAATCAATCACAAACAAAAATTCATACCCTGATCATCCTTCATTACAACGGGATCTCTACCAGGCTTGTCCCAACGAGTGCTAACACCGGATAACACTAGGAATGGCTCAGCAAAAGGACGAAGCCTTGAAGGACAGGCTCTAAGAGCAGTTAAAAAGTTGTGATCAAGTTCGGATTCTGAAGGTTCCCCTTCGTTGAGAACAGCCTCAGGATGCCTCCAAATAGGCTTAAAAGGAAAAATCGAATCGGAAACCCAGAAGAACCTAGTCTTCCACTGCCCAACAGTTGTGACATGGGAGGAAAGAAGGTTCGTCTCCACTGATGATCCCTCGAAGGTGAACCAGTCACCATTCTTGGCAAGGCGAAAGAATCGCCTAAACATCAACAAAGTGGGATCATACCCTAGGGCTCTACACAAACATTCAAAGTGCAACACACGGCCAATACCGTGTGGGTGGATTTGACCAAGAGAAACCCTATAATACTCAAGCACATTCAATAGAAAAACAGAGAAGGGGTGACGAAGATTTGCAAATTCAAAGTGACGGCAATATAAAGCGATGGAACCAGATGGACAATCAGAAACAGCAAGTTGCTTGCCAGGAGCAACGGGATTAAAGGACAAGTCTATATCCCACTCCGAACAGAACGACTCAACCTCTTTCTGAGAAAGGGTTGAAAACGTAATGGCCATGTCCTTTTTAGCGCCCATTGTGCTTAAAAAAGGATGATCAGTAAACTAAAAAAGAAGGAGAAAGACTAACCTGATGATTGAAAATCACGAAACCCTAAGGATGGAGGAAACGGTTGTAGAGAAGAAGATGGAAAAAGTAAAAGAAGTGAAGTAAAAAGAAATGTAGAGGGGTTAAAAAAGAAAAAAGAAACGGTTATAATATTTAAAAATATAACTGTCATAATGACATGCAGTAATAAGCCCTGAACAGACTGCCACATGTCACATCAGGGTCCAATCAAAATTAAAACACTGAGTAATAACCGCCCAAATCACAGCGAACCCTCGAACCTTTGAAGCAAGGAATAAACTAAGAAAACAGTCAGAAGCTTTCAAGATAACTCGTCAAACCTTCTGACTTGGGGGGCTGATGACGTGGGTAGCTTAAAGTAAAAACAAATAAACGATATTATCAAACAAATGCTTGAAGGGTTGGAGCCTACAAAGGTTCCACAACCAGTGGCATCACAAGTCAAAAAGATGACTTGTCACGTCATCCTTTTCATCGAGCTGAACAAACAAACTGATGGAGTAACATCAGTCTATAGACCGCAGGTCCATAGCAGCCTCTTGCTTTTTGTGGGATGTCCTTTAGTTGCAGCTAGGATCAAGGTTATATGCTTTCCCTTTAGAGAATACCCTCTTCTCTATAAATCAGAGGCTGATTCTCAGCCCTGAACACACCATATCCATCACTCTCACTTCACTCATAATATTCTCTTGGTCTCTCACGTGGGAAGAATAATCTTCTTCACTCGGATCTCGAGAATTTCTACTTCTGGTCTTGAGTTCATCTCAGATCAGAATCCTAAAGCATATAAAATAAACAATACAAGCCTTGAACCTCCTTCTACGTTTGCAACGTAGAAGGACACCACGACCTGCGTTAGGCAGAGTGGAACCCTTGAACCCCTGAACCTCCCTCGTGACTCAGAACCATCGTTAGACAGATATTTGTTGTAGCAACACATATTAAGATCAAATTAAACCAATTGCACCAATCAATCATGAAACTAAAGATAAGTATAAACACTTCTTGTTCTCTATCCCACTATATTTGCCACAGTTCTCCACTTAAAATTGGTTATGTATTGAATGTGGCGCACATAAAAAAGAAGAAGCTATGAATAATAAATTTGAGAAGTTATTAGAGAAATATGTTATATGGCCTCTTTCTTTAGAGTGTGAAAGTGGCATTATATGCTATTGGAGCACTTAGCATACTTTTCCAGTTATCCTGCTTTCAAATTCTTTCAAGCATCTTTAAGTATAGAACCGGGACAACCAAATAAACACGTGTATCTATTGCTTCAACTCTTAATACATAAGACGGTTATGTAACCGCATAACCGCCTCTCTTTCTCTATCCTATTACAGTTGTCATGCATAGTTGTCTACTTAAGAAACTGGTTCAATATAGAACAATGAACACGCCCCCACATAAACAAAAGATAAATCCATAAAAGTAATGAAGTCGATAACTTATTGCAGATATATACTTATGCCTCTTTATATAAAGTGTCAAAGTGGCATTATATGCTCAAGGACCCCATAGCATAATTTTCCAACGGTCCCAATTTTGATTCTATTTACCATATGCCAACATCGATTGTTCTTAAATTCGATATCAAGAAATTATTCCATGTCAAACTACTTAAAGATGGATTATTTATATCTAAATACTTGATCTGCTTCAAGAATCCCAACTTGATTTCAATGAGATGACCCTAAATTATAATATCTTTAAGTATTTTACAGGAAACCGTGTAAACAATTAAACACTAACATCTATTGCTTTGACTATGATTTATAAAGTGGCAATGTAACCATATATCCACCTTTCTCTATCCTACTATAGTTGTCATGGCAGTTGTAAATGGTTCAATATTTAATTCGCACTAAGATAAACTCACAAAGGTAATGAAGTTAAGAACTTATTACTATATGCTTATGCCATCTCTCTATTAAGTGTGAAAGTGGCATTATATGCTTAAGGACCCCATAGCATATATTTCCAATGGTCCCAATTTCGTTCCTTTTATTAGCATCTTTAAAGCAATGACTGTCCTTAAACTTGATATCAAGAAATTAGTCTGTGTCAAAATATTTAAAGATTGATTATTGATGGATTAGATGCCTGATCTTACTCAAGAATCTAAACTTTAACATCCATACACCTTTTACTCTTCATAAACCTAGCTTTCACCTAACATTACCCTATTAACGTATATTAGCATCACTCAAATAGTTGACAATCCTCTCTTTTGACCGTGAGGGCCCGTTACTCATAACCTCACAGGCCCTACTAATACTCTGTTAACCAATGTGATAAGGTAAAACGTAGTTTCCGTTAGGCATGTGGCCTTCAAGAAGGTTAAAAGGTAGAAAACTAGTAAAAGCTGAATTTAGATCTAAGGTAGTGTTCGTTTCACGGAATGGAATGAAATCCGGATGAAATTGGAATGTGTATTCTATTTCTTATGTTGTTCGATCCGGATGGAATTGGAATGTGTATTCTATTTCGTATGTTGTTCGATTCAACAAAAGTTATTAAATCGTTAGCACCGCATAAAAACATTCCTCCTATAGTAGCTGTTAATACGAATAAGAGAAACTCTATTATAGCCATTTCTGTACATTCAATGTACTCTACGGATAGAGGAATACATAGAGTTGAACATAGTAAAATAAGAAATTGAAAGATTTCGTTGAAATTGTTCGTTTGCAAATTTCCTGAAAAGCTAATCCTAGGTTCCTCTGAAGTAATTGTAATTGAACAGTAACATACGGAAGGGAATCTATGTTCCATTTCTATCTAGGTTTGATTCCATTATGTGAAACGAACACACTTAAGTTTCAAATCGAATTATATTTTCCGCACGAGTTTGAATTTCAATTCATTCCATGAAGCAAACGCTACCTAAGACCTCTACCAATGGGACTCGAAAGCTTATACCGCTACGCCACCTCTTGATGAAGCGTGTAAACATCTTTTCTAGGCCAGAAGTTTTCTCCATTCTTGATTCAATTACAGTAACTCAAAACTTGATTAATTAAACTTGTTGATTTGTAAATATAACTTATATATATTTGTTATTTGTGTTTTTAGTATGTAAAGATAGAACATATGTATTCTGTATTAGATAGGATGTATGTTAGTATATATCTATTAGTTGCATTAGTCTTAGAAATTAGCAAGTAGACAAATGGGTCATTTTGGGTCATCTACAAAGACGGCTGCAAATATTGGTACAGAAGGTTACATATCAACGATTCAAGGCTGCAACAAAGAACTACAATCAATCAGAAGAAACAGCAATAACTCGATATGTAATTAAGAAATTTATGGAACAAATGGACAAAAATACCCCTACGGGTAAAGCAGTTATCTTGGCGCCAAAACTAAAGTCAAACCGGTGGGAAAGAGCATTGCAACGGTTCAGAGAAAGGACACACCTATTCGAAACATATATTAACAAGGATCAAGGCACTTTCTACGGTTATCAAGATTATCACACACAAAATCCTTTGTCGAAAGAAACTTTCCAGAATTCATTTGTCTTTCATTGTTAGTTTGTGTCAAACATTCAATCGTTTGTTATAATATTAATCATTCGATTTGTGTCTATCATTTGTGTTTATCATATTTCGTTTATACATTGATTATTTCCGCTGCATAATCTGTTTCTGGGCCAACAAAACTAATTAGCATCTTAATTCATAAACTACTTATCCATATTCAGCTAACCTACACCAATCATCTACATAAACAGTTAAACCCATCATGAAACTGTAAACACAAATAAGATTATAAAAAAA
Organism: Ambrosia artemisiifolia; assembly: GCA_032199755.1. Classification (NCBI taxonomy): domain Eukaryota; kingdom Viridiplantae; phylum Streptophyta; class Magnoliopsida; order Asterales; family Asteraceae; genus Ambrosia; species Ambrosia artemisiifolia. Next base: position 57,468,794 of record CM063519.1, read on the forward strand.
CGAACAACAAACCTTAGCAGTGTATTCCATCTCAGCAAACTTAAAAGCAATGCCAAGGGAACTAAAGAGCACAGAGACCAAACTACACGCCTCACAAAATGGCTTCAAACGCAGATCAACATTACCATTACCATCACGATCACTTCTTTTTATTAGATCAGAAATCTCTTCAAACGCGCTTGCGATCGAGGACAGATGAGTTTCTTTTAGATTACCTTTATGATCATGATCATAGTCTTCATTTTTCATATTCAAGATCCTAACACTTCAACAAAATTATTTAAATTTAGCAAATTCAGTCTTTGATCATGTATGACAAAGTCTATAAATTGAATAAAAAATGAATATAAAGAATAAGGGAATGCATACTTTTCTCGATCGGTGTTGTTGGAGGTGAAGTATGAAAGGAGAGCCATTGAATTTTGTGTTTGAATGTTCTAGGGTGGTTATATATATATATGTATGATAATAATATTATGATTGATTGAGGATACAGGTGGTTATGTTTCGCGCTTCCACGAAGATGGAAGTTTGCGTGTTTATAACAAAACAAGACTTGACCATGTATTTATATGGAGTCGGTAGAGTGGTCGACGTTGTAATTCACTGAGATGGACGGCTATGCTTTAAACAAATGACATCATATTCCTTTAAATGTCACTTTTTTTTAATCTTAACGAGCTGAAGTTTTGAGCTCGGGTTCAACCGGTCAAAAGCTCGAGTCAGTTCAATAACACGGAGTCGTAGGTATTTTATAAGGGGGGACGAGGCCCTCCACTAGGTTTTTTTCAACTTCACTGATTTCTGTCAATCCTGCAGTGCCACATCACTTCACTGAAACAGTTTTTTGGAGGCAACACTCCACTGAAAATAAAATAGAGAAAAAGACAAAAGGGGAGAGAGAAAGTCACGGGTACCAGCCCGTTAACTCAATCAGATTTTGGTTCACGGGACCACTACCAGCATGGGTGGCGGCGGTGTTACCGTGCTGGTAGTGGGGTACCCGTGACCAATTCTGGTAACGCCCCGTCCCCCCTAAGGTCAAGTTTGGCTCGGATTGTTTAATATTTGTTAATTAATTTATACTAATTATAAAAAGTTAATTAATAATATATTAATTTATATATAATTTAGTTCTTTTTTAATCCTTTTTATAAAGAGTAATTATTAGAAATTAAATATATTTTTAATATATTAATTAGAAACCATAAAAATAGTGGGTTCGTTTAAGCTCGACTCGCTTCGAGCTTTTCTTAGTCAAGCTTGAGTAGTTGGCTCGTTTGCACCCCTAATTTTAAATGAGCCAACACGCCAACTAGCAAGCGAGACAAGAACCGAACTTACCCGGGCTAGGGCTCGGCTTGTTTACAAACCAACCCAACCCGGCTCAGCTCGGTTAAAGCTGAGCTTTTTTTCGAGCAAGCCGTGAGTTGTAGGCGTTTTGGACAACCCTATTTAATTTTGACTCTTTTATGGTAAATGCGTCGGTCTAGGTTATATTTTTATATCTTAAAAATTGTCAGGGCAAAAGATTTAGGAAGAATGAAACAAATTAAGCATGTATGTATCCGTTTTCCACTTGTAAGGTTTGTCGGTTTTTAAAGGGTAACTAAAGTAAAGTTTTAACGATTCATAAAACCTTATGAGAATAATTGATTCATTAAATTGAGGTTTGTTAATGCCATAGCGGAATTATGCACTTGACATCAATCAATTGGAATCAACAATGAACATAGATCATCAATCAAGCAATTATAGACTAATGGAATAGAAGAAGAAACAAATGTAAAACGAAGAATACCCTAACCAACTCTGTTAATGGTTTATAACGACCCCAATACTTTAAACAAATTACACTATAGTCCTTTTTAGATCAACATTATATTATAACATTGGCTCGTTAAAAGATCGAACCGAACCGGGACGGCTCGTTTATCTTAACGAGCTGAGGTTTTGGGTTCGGGCTCGGGTCATCTAAAGCTCAAGCCAGTTCGTGACACCGACTTGTTTCTAAAGCTCAAGCTCGCCTCGTAGGTAGTTTTACCAGCTTGAGCTTGGTTTGAGCTTTTTTTCATGCTGAGATTGAGTAGCTCCCGAGTAGCTCGGCTTGTCTGCACCCCTAATTTTAAACGAGCCAAAGGAGAGCCAATAAGCCAATTAACAAGCGAGCCAATCAGATTTTTTAAAGAGACGCTAAACCACCCCATGCATGTTAAAGGGGGACGTCATTGTTGCCCCAGAGCCTACGTGTCGCATAAAGCCCTATGAACTTCATTCCACACCCCGGCCTAACCACCAATATAATAGAATTTTAAAAAGTAGGCGAGTATTCAGTGCTGTAGACCAAACCTGGCGTTTTTTATCCATAAAAAGACATTATCGAATCACCAATGTCTACCTTTCTGCTCTCAAAAATAAAAAGGTATCTATTCCCCTTTTGTAACCTAAAGTAAGATACTTTTATTCTCATCAACGTTCTCCATGTATTTTTTTTTTTGTCTATATGTCTACTAACTTGTTGATGGATCAAAATTCACCAAACTGTTAGGCTAATGGGTGTGGGGCTCGTCCCCAGCCCGTTTTGGGTCTTCTGGGACGGCCCACACCGCCCCTGTCGTTGCGTCTCCATCTTCAACGTCCAAACAAGACGTTGGGGACAGTCCATTTCTTCACAGCAACCATCCTCATCGCCACCAACCTTCTTCATCACACCCATGGCCCATCCCCTTGTGGAGGACTGCCTTCCTCGATGATGTGGCATCTGAAATGACGGGTAATCCTCCCCTAGAATTCTATCCCCACACCCACCAGCCTTTAAACCTCAAGCAAGCTTTCAACCTCAAGCAAGAATATAAGCACACCTAACCACTATCTTCTACAAATCTACAATCCATTTTATGATCTTTGATTATGTGGTTTTTTAAATATTCAGCATCACATATTCACTTTCAAAATGCACAACACATCATTCCAAACACATCTTTAATATCTTAATCCTACATATAATCACTTTAATAATAATAATCAAAACACATAGTTATTAGAAGAGAATACTAGCCTTAGGGTATGTTTGGCAAAACTAGCTGTTGGCTGGTAGCTGGTAGCTGGTAGCTGCAAGCTGTTAGCTGGAAGCTGGTAGCTGCAAGCTTTTTAAATATATTTTGGTGTTTGGCAGAGTAGCTGGAGCTTTTAATAAAATGTATAAAATGACCAAAATAGGCATAATTAAAAGCTTGTAAAGAATATTTTTATTTTATTTTTAAAATAGAATGGGTATTTGTGTCATTTACTCATTAAAAGCTTGTAGCTAGTAGGAGCTTTTTCTTAAACGCTAGTACTAGTAGCTTTTCACTGTAGAGCTTTTTCTCTAACCTAAAAGCTTCCAGCTCCTTCAACCAAACAAGACTTTTTATTGAGTAGGAGGTTTTTCTTAAAAGCTTGAAGCTCCTAAAAGCTCTTAAAAGCTCCTTGCCAAACATACCCTTAGTAGCCTACATAGGATCGCCTTCGCTCATTACAAATCCTTCTACTTGAGTTATGTCGAAAATTGAGTCGTAATAAACCAAGCATGGTTTTATGTAGCTAAATAACTTCTTTATATTCCTGTCACGCAATCGAACAATTTCATTAAGCATCACATATCTGATGACCTTGGTTATCATGTCGTCACTTGTAATCAATTTTTTATCATTATAGCCTACGTGCCAGAGTGTAGCATGCCAAATTTCAACACTATCGATTTGGCTTGTTTTCTTCACATACGCTTAACATGATACTTAGATCGAAAAAGTGCTTAAAGAAAGTTGTGGGTAAGAGCAAAACTCTAGCATGTTAACAACTTAACATCAAGATCTTAACCGGGACCATTATCATAAAATTAATATATTCAAAATTTCCAATTAAACAAAAAACTAAAATATCATAAAATTAAGATATTCGAAATTTCCATTTTTTTTTGTTCAATTACATGAATCGCATCCGCAAAAGAACGGATTGTCCATGCCTGAGTAAAAAGTTTAACGTTTATCGCCTTCCAATACATTAAAATTAAATTAACATCAAGATGGGGCGGACATACGGAAGAAGCAGGGGTCACGTCCATTGCGGCTCAACTTCGCGCGCGTAGTGAAAAATTTGTTTTTTTTTACGAAATTTGGAAAACATTGCTAATAAAATGAAAAAAATGAAAAACGTTACTACTGAAAAACATTTCTATATCCGCCACTGACATCAAGTAACTAATTATGGGTTAAGATCATCATAAACAATGCTAATCTGGATAAACATACCCCAAACAAGACGATTTCCCAATACTACACATCGAGGAGACTTGCACGTCTCAATATAAACCATTATGGCATCCTTACACAACATGGGACGTCAGAAGAATCCGACCCTATTTCATAATCTCGGATGTTAGCTGATTCGCATAAAAAAATTATTTAATAAGAATTTGAATTAGTATAAATCATCTAATAGCCCCACATAAAAAGATATCCAATTAGTAAACTCACCATCTTCAAAAGCTTGCACACCTTAAAACCTTCTCAACATTTGTAGTTTCTCTAGTACTCGTTTTCTCATCGATCCTCTTCATCTACATGTTCAACAATGTAACTTTTAAAATAACTTATGATTTTTTAGAAAAGTCATAAGTCATAAGGAGGTGGAAATAAGGAGAGCCAAACACCCTCTTAGTTATGTTTATCTAGAAGTGCACATTTCGGGTTATTTAAGAACCCGAACTGGTTTGGGTTTATACCAAACGGGTTTCGGGTTGTAACCGGTTTTGTTTTCATTTCAGTTTTGATTCTTTTCGTTTCGTAAACAAATTCTTGCGTGCACTTTAAAAAAAAAAAATCAAAACAAACTTTTTTTAAGTAAACTTCGACTTTTATTCCTTTTTACAATTTTTTAAAGCTGTATGGTATATATTTGTATGTGTAGATACTTTTTTTATCTAATTTTGGTATGTATAAATGTTTTATATAAAATAACAATTTTTTAAAATAAAATTTACCAGTTTTTTGTAGCCGGTTCGGGACCGACTTGATTCAAAACCCGTTCAGCTCAGGTTCGAGGAGAAATGCGAGGAATCGATTGGGGACCGCCGGGCTGGATCTAGAACCTAACTCGATTTAAAATATACCGGGCCCATACTGGTTCAGGTTGAGCCTGTTTGGACGGGTCAGGTTCTCAAACTGGTTTTTTTGCACCTCTAGGTAGCAGACTAGCAGGCACATATGGTTTGTGTTGGGCTATTGGTTTAATGTGTTTAAAAAAATATACCCTTTGGATAGTTGGACCTGTGAGAAGCCCATGTCTGCTGGGCTCATAAACAAGTATTGTTATGAGTTTACACTTTACACAACATGAATAAATAATATAAGGAATTTACGTAATTTGGATTTGTATAAACGCTTCGAATCATCGTTTGGTTGAAACTCGCAAACACGATTAGCTATTTAGCTACACAGGTCATGTCCAGGGTTAAATGAGTTTATGGGGGAAATTAATCAAAATTTCTGGTTTAAATGGGTAAACTCTTGTCGTGTACGTGTGTGTACGTGTGTGTACGTGTGTGTTCATGTTCATGTTTTGGCATGAAATCATGTCCTGGGTTAAACTTGAGAAACATGTTACATGTTGGGTGTTTGGTTACCATTAGGTTTTCGCATTCAACTGGCTAGCCTATGATTATAAATTTGTATATAATATTTTTCTATTACTCCCGTAATCTTTAATATGTATTTCATACGACCCCTCAAATTTTAGAAATTTGTTCCGCCTACCCTTTAGTTTATTTTGTGTTTGCACCCCCTGCAATTTGTTGGTTGGTTTTCTTTTTCTTTAATCGATTTACACGATAACCCCTAAACTCTAATAAAGTTATTTTTATTTTTAACGAAATTTTTGTTACGTCTTTTTTTAGCGGATTTTTTTTATATTAACGCCCCCACGACTTATTTTTATTTACATTTCGACATGAATTTTGTCAACATTGTTTTTAAGCCGACTGGTTGTTTTTTTAACTATTCGGCTTTTTAAACTGCCCTGCGCTCATCTCTAATAACACCATTGCGACGTTTTTTTTATCTACGTTTAAACCGTATTTAGAGAAGATAGTGATTCGGATATCCGAATATCCGATTTTATTATAATATATTTTATTTTATATGTTTTACATATAAATTTTCGGATATTTCGGATAGTTTCGGATATTTTTCGGATATTTTCGGATATTTTCGGATATTTTTCGGATATTTTTGGATATTTTCGGATATTTTCGGATATTTGGATATTTCGGATATCCGATAAAATTTTATTATAAGTTTTCGGATATTTTCGGATATCCGAAATATCCGAAAATTTTCAAAATCACTATCCGAATCCGAAAATTCGGATATCCGAATTTCGGATATCCGGTTTTTTGGGTAGTTTCGGATTCGGATATTTTTGAACACCCCTGATGGTAACCACTAGTTTGGAACAATAAACGTACAAAATATCTCTAAACGAATTTCATTGGGTAATTGGTTAGTTGTATGATTCTTCACTATTTCGTACCACAGTACCCACTTGCCAATGCCTGCCACGTGATTCATAGGCCAGGTCCAGGTGCCTATATAATATCTTTAAAACCTACTGACCGTATTTGACTACCTACGGAAATACGGAATAGTTGTTGGAAACTTGGACCGAAGTTTTTTTCATTATTATTCGAGCATCTAGTATTTGAAGGAAGGTTAGTTTGTTGTAAAAAAAAACGTAAAACTACAATAAAGAGATCTAAAAACACATAAAAACGTGTCGAGCTGAATGAGGAAAAGTGGAACACACCACTAAAAACACAACATTGCACTCCTTTTATCAAGTTCTTGTTTATAAATAGAAGCCCCTAGAATGACCAAGAACTAATGTGTTCTAAGAATAGGGGGAGTGAGGAGGGAAAATGGGCATGTAGCGCTATGTGACACACGTGTGGTTTATTGGAAGGGGTGAAAGAAATATTGTTATCATTATTGTTTGTGTGTTAAATGTTAAAAAAATAGAAACCAACAAGTTACCTCCAACTCTCCTCCCCCTACTGCCCCACGCCAGTTAGAAACCCCCCCCCCCCCCCCCCCCCCCCAGGTGAAGAACACAAAATCTATTTTTTTTATTTTGTTTTAAATTAGTTACAAAACTTTTAAATTATTTATGACATGATCTAGTTTTTAAAATCAGTATATATGTAGTTTTTAAAATTTAGTCTATACATTTTCTTTTCAAAAACTAAATATTTCATCAAACAATAAACTTCATAAGATGTAGATTTCATATTACATATTACATATACTCATTTCAGACCAAATTCTTCACCACCAGAGTGTTCAACCCGAGCGTTCTTAATTCTTATTCAGTATCGGATTCAAGATTTTCATAACTAGAATCCAATCTAAAACATGTAAGTTCATTAAACTCAACAAAGAAAAATATACTGAGCTAAAATTAACAACAAACAAACCAATCTAACCATCAAACCAGAACTAATCAGCCATTTGATCGCATGTCGGGTCTGCGTTAAGATCAAATCTAACAACACTTGTTTTCTGGCTGCCATCATGAATCTGTATAAAATCCTCTAACTCAAACCCCGGATTCATCGAACCAGACTCTTTCGCAGATGCGACACAATCTTTGACACGTTTATTCTTAAAATGATCGAACCCAGCCTTTAACCGATCTAATATAGCCAAGAACTCCTCAAACTCAGCGTCTTTCGCCGTCAATTCGCCTTTAGATTGCTCATTTTTTGTCCTCATTTTCTTAACGGATGGTTTATTGTCTCCGTTATTGTTAACCTCTGGTCGCTTTTTCTTTAGATTTTCCATTGGAATGTAACGGAACAGTTCATGTCAGTCTATGTTATAACTGGCATGATGAGAACGTCACATGGTTAGGCAGTTGTGACGTTTGATTCTAAAAGCATATATTTTTTTAATAAAAGGTGTTGAGTAATAGAGACGTGATACATGTGTGTAGCCATGGTTGTTCGCATATCATTATATATTCACATTACATCATGGTGACGTTATAAGAATTAAGCATGACTTCAAACTACACTTACTATTCAACTTAGAGTTTGTAATTCAGAATGGGTAGCAGCGTAACTTATTGTTTATTTACCCAACATCTTAATGTAATGGGTTCTATTTGTTTAATAAAAGACCAAACTTACAAAAAATACAGAACATGTTTATTTATAAGCGGATGTCATCATGGTTAAGTGATATACTTCACAATCAAAACGTTGACCGTTTAAATTCTACAGAGTAAAAAGGAAAATATTATGTCGGTTATTTTAAGAAAGTACTACCGTTGGCCATTTAAAAGGCTCCTTTCTTGGTATAATTTTTTAAAACGAAAATATTAATGTATAAAAATGTTATAGTCGTTTAATAATTGTGAAAATAATTGGTTAAAGGTTCACAATATATTACAAAAGATTATACAATATTTATTAAAGGGTGGTATTATTTAAACCCCCCACCCTTCTATTTTAACCCCCTCAAAGCGCCTCGCTTAGGCCTAAGCGAGGCGCTTTGAGCTAAATTCGAGACGGTCAGTACGAGAATCAGAAAAAGCTGATTTTTAAATTCCAAGCGCCTCGCTTAGGCCTAAGCGAGGCGCTTCAAGGGGGTAATTTATTTTGGTAGTTGTTTTGATATTTTGAGTTGGTTTTTTTATTTTTTTTTAATTTAATAATTATAAAAAGTTACAAAAATTTAAAAAACAAAGTAATAACCCTAATCATTGTCAATGACTTAAACTTGACATCATCAACCAACTTCAAAATTTCAACTTCCCGTTCAGGTGCTTAATACCAGATTGATGATACCTTGTTCCACCCAAATCAAGGGATCCGCTTGGAGTCTAAAGCTTCGTGTGTCATCTTGGTCGAACTCATGTTGCAACATTCGTCTTGTGTGTGTTAGGGTCCGAAATTTTAGGCTTTTTAGTGGATTTTTCCATCTTGAAGACTGACCTCGGTGCAATCAGACTCCGAATGCGGTATGCGCATTAAATTTCATTAAATGCGGCTCGCTCAAGGTGCAGTCGACGAACATCATTCAAAATTTCAACTTCCCTTTCAGGTGCTTAAGTCCACCTTGAAGACTGGATTCGGTGCAATCAGACTCCGAATGCGGTATGCGCGTTAAATTTCATTAATGCGGCAATCAAGGGATCCACTTGGAGTCTAAAGCTTCGTGTGTCATCCTTGTGTTTTCAAGACACAGGCAAGTCCTCGTCTGATCCACAAAACAAAATAATAATCTTGAAGTTTTTTAATATAGCCATTTTCCCCTGGGTTTACCAGGAATGGGTTGAAGGTGTGTGTTGCACCGGCTTGAGATATGAGTTTGATTAGCTTAAATCTCTCTGATCCATGGTATCCACTATCAGGTTGTCTTCATCGTTGACCGCTATCTGTCGGATAACAACTGAAAAAGTTGTAATTACAAGAAGATGATCAAAGATGCTACAACATAACTTGCACCGGCTTGAGATATGAGTTTGATTAGCTTGAATCTCTCTGATCCATGGTACCTTGAAGACTAGATTCGGTGCAGTCGACGAACATCATTCAAAATTTCAACTTCCCGTTCAGGTGCTTAAGTCCACCTTGAAGACTGGATTCGGTGCAATCAGACTCCGAATGCGGTATGCGCGTTAAATTTCATTAAACGCGTGTAGAAGAGTTGCAATGCCGTTGACGGAGAGATATCACGACGTTAGTGGATTAGAGACTGTTCCGTTACAGTGGCGTCCTCCGTCTCCTAATATCAAAACGTTGACTGTTAATCGGTCAAAGTCTGTTAGCAATGATAACGAAATGATCGTTGACCGCTATCTGTCGGATAACAACTGAAAAAGTTGTAATTACAAGAAGATGATCAAGGATGCTACAACATAACTTGCACCGGCTTGAGATATGAGTTTGATTAGCTTGAATCTCTCTGATCCATGGTATCCACTTTTCAGGTTGTCTTCATCGTTGACCGCTATCTGTCGGATAACAACTGAAAAAGTTGTAATATAACAAGAAGATGATCAAAGATGCTACAACATAACTTGCACCGGCTTGAGATATGAGTTTGATTAGCTTGAATCTCTCTGATCCATGGTATCCACTTTTCAGGTTGTCTTCATCGTTGACCGCTATCTGTCGGATAACAACTGAAAAAGTTGTAATATAACAAGAAGATGATCAAAGATGCTACAACATAACTTGCACCGGCTTGAGATATGAGTTTGATTAGCTTGAATCTCTCTGATCCATGGTATCCACTTTTCAGGTTGTCTTCATCGTTGACCGCTATCTGTCGGATAACAACTGAAAAAGTTGTAATTACAAGAAGATGATCAAAGATGCTACAACATAACTTGCACCGGCTTGAGATATGAGTTTGATTTGCTTGAATCTCTCTGATCCATGGTATCCACTTTTCAGGTTGTCTTCATCGTTGACCGCTATCTGTCGGATAACAACTGAAAAGTTGTCTTCAATGATTCTAAAAAACTTGAAAGTAATTACAAGAAGATGATTTTACTGTCTAGTTCTTTTGGCCACAGGTACAGAAAGGTTATAAATGTTGGAACAAGGTATGGATATGGAGAACATGGAATGAGATGGTTTCGATTTTCGTACAAAGATTCCATAAGTAAAAGTCAGTTCTTATGTTTTGAAAAATTATGTTTTGAATTAAACATATCAATTAAACATGCAAAAATTATGTTTTGAAAAAATATGGGTATCGAATGTATAGTCGGAGGACCACTTACAATGATTCATCAAAGTTGTACAAAGCTGGATGTTTTTACTGGAAAACCAAAACGAGCAATAAACGAAGCGAAACGGAGAGATATAATTTTCTTGGCTTGGAAACAACTTAAAAGAAGCAAAAATGAATTAAAATTATTTTTTGGTGATTAACAGATAATTTTAAAGAATTAAAAGAAAATAAAGTTTTAAAAAAAAAAGGCCAAAGCGCCTAGCTTTGGTCAAAGCGAGGCGCTTGGGTGCCTAGCTTTGGCCAAAGCTAGGCGCTTGACTGGTTTGATTAGACCACAAGCTCCTCGCTTTGACCAAAGCGAGGCGCTTTGGCCTTTTTTTTTAAAAACTTTATTTTCTTTTAATTCTTTAAATTTATCTGTTAATCACCAAAAAATAATTTTAATTCATTTTTGCTTCTTTTAAGTTGTTTCCAAGCCAAGAAAATTATATCTCTCCGTTTCGCTTCGTTTATTGCTCGTTTTGGTTTTCCAGTAAAAACATCCAGCTTTGTACAACTTTGATGAATCATTGTAAGTGGTCCTCCGACTAAACCTAACTCGCAACAATTGTTTTTAATTCAGTTTTAAGTGTTTTTAATTACTTTTCGAGAAATGATAATTTTCAAATATTACAGAGGTGTTACCGAGCATGTCAAGAAATGATAATTTTCAAATATTGCAAGTCCAAATCATTGTACGATGTCTTTTTTCAGAGGACCTCGACTCTTGAGATGTTGCAGGTGTTTGAAAAGTTTGAACTGAAATTGAACTGTTATTTGGAATGTTCCTGTTTTCATATATTGCAGATCAAGGTGTTACCAAGCATGTCAAGAAATGATAATTTTCAAATATTGCAAGCCAAATCATTGTACGATGTCTTTTTCAGAGGACCTCGACTCTTGAGATGTTGCAGGTGTTTGAAAAGTTTGAACTGAAATAACTTTTCATGCAAGCAAGTAAAATTCAGTTGTTTTACTAATTTCATAGTCTTGATACTTTAAACAATCGGATCGGCATTAACGCGGAAACCTTCGTTTTTGCAAAAACCTTCCTTCCTTATTATTATTATTATTTACATTATTATCGTAAAGCAAAAACGATAATAATGTAAATAATAATAATAATGTAAAAGTAGATCAAACCGATTAATGTCCTTTATATATGAATAGTGACCCTCTGGCAAACCTGCGTAAAGGACGGTGAGATTGATAACTGGACAGGTTAGCCAGGTGTTTGTCAAAAAGGTAGACCACACCACTAGAGCAAAAATTTGTGTGTATGAATAGTGACCCTCTGGCAAACTGGACAGGTTAGCCAGGTGTTTGTCAAAAAGGTAGACTACACCACTAGAGCAAAAAGTTGTGTGTATGAATAGTGACCCTCTGTCAAACTGGACAGGTTAGCCAGGTGTTTGTCAAAAAGGTAGAGTACACCACTAGAGCAAAAAGTTGTGTGTATGAATAGTGACCCTCTGGCAAACTGGACAGGTTAGCCAGGTGTTTGTCAAAAAGGTAGAGCACACCACTAGAGCAAAAAGTTGTGTGTATGAACAGTGACCCTCTGGCAAACCTGCGTATGAATAGTGACCCTCTGGCACACCACTAGAACATTAATCGGTTTCATCTTTTTTTTTCTTGAGTTGAACTTTCCATGATCTACCTTTATCATCTCAGAGAGATATCTGTCAACGATGAAAGGGAACCCGAAACAATATAAGTGAGATTGATAACTTCTTCCATCATTGTACATATACCTCCTTATCTAAAAACAAATCACATCATTTGTATGAATAGTGACCCTCTGGCAAACCTGCGTATGAATAGTGACCCTCTGGCACACCACTAGAACATTAATCGGTTTCATCTTTGTTTTCTTGAGTTGAACTTTCCATGATCTACCTTTATCATCTCAGAGAGATATCTAGAAGTGAGATTGATAACTTCTTCCATCATTGTACATATACCTCCTTATCTAAAAACAAATCACATCATTTGTATGAATAGTGACCCTCTGGCAAACCTGCGTATGAATAGTGACCCTCTGGCACACCACTATAACATTAATCGGTTTCATCTTTGTTTTCTTGAGTTGAACTTTCCATGATCTACCTTTATCATCTCAGAGAGATATCTGTCAACGATGAAAGGGAACCCGAAACAATAGAAGTGAGATTGATAACTTCTTCCATGGAAGTTGCTAAAATAGTTAAATTAAAGCTGAAATTGAACAGTTATTTGGAATGTTCCTGATATTTACAGTTTTGCTTTTTTTGGTGAAATGAACTTGAAGAAATGATTTGGTTGAAGAAATTCAGTTTGTTGGACAGTGAGTAATATAACTGGACAGTAAGATTGATAACTTCTCTATGGAAGTTGCTAAAATAGTTAAACAAAAGCTGAAATTGAACAGTTATTTGGAATGTTTCTGATCATTACAGTAAAATTCATTAGCCAGGCGTTTGTCAAAACGAACAATTAAAATAAACTTTTCATGCAAGCAAGTAAAATTCAGTTGTTGGACAGTGAGATTGATAACTGAACAGGTTAGCCAGACGTTTGTCAAAACGAACAATTGAAATAAACTTTTCATGCAAGCAAGTAAAATTCAGTTGTTGGACAGTGAGATTGATAACTGGACAGGTTAGCCAGACGTTTGTCAAAACGAACAATTAAAATATACTTTTCATGCAAGCAAGTAAAATTCAGTTGTTCGGACAGTGAGATTGATAGGTGGCAGGAAAAAGCTGACATTTTGTTCCTTGTTGCAGAAAGAAATCAACAGTCGGATCGACGATTTTGTTTACCCTCCCATTGACATAAAAAATGTTTTTTTGAAAAACGTCTGACAGAAAAAAAAAATGTTAAACCTTAAACTCAAAAGACCAAAAAAAAAAAAAAAAATTTTTATCCGAAGCGCCTCGCTAAAATCACCTTTTTCTGACCTCGTACCGAGGTAGTTAAAAAGCAAAGAAAGCGCCTCGCTTAGGCCTAAGCGAGGCGCTTTCAGGGGGGTGAAAATAGAAGGTGGGGGGTTGAAATAGACCATGCCTTATTAAATTGTATTCCTTATATTTTTAAAATGATATAAAAATTCATATTATCCTTCTTTACACGTATTATAAAATAGTACATATATATTAACGTTGAAGTAATGACAAAAGCGGTCTAGTGGGCTTATATAGGTATAAGAAAAATGGGAAAAACAAAAAAAGAGAGCAACAAACTCGGGTCGGCTATCGATTGTCTTGGACCATGTCCTTGGGGACAAACTGAACCAAGCGAACTAGCCTCCAGACACAACCCACAACGCCCTCATTTTCACAACTCAGCTATATATGACAATCCAGACCAGTGTCACGTAAGCTCTGTTGTGGAAGCTCTAACAATTCACGTATTACGACGGTCTATCCATATGAGTTCACAAATATCCTTAGTTTTCAACTCCAACATATACCACCTAGATGAAGTGGTTCTACACATCTACAGTCAAAATAAATCTTAAAATTTAATCATGGTTAGTGTAGTCAAAATAAATCCTAAAATTTAATCATGGTTAGTGTGAGAGTTTGGGATAAAAACTTTAGACATCCATTTCACATCATTTTCATTTTAGACAAAATTGCAGAAAACGTCCTTTATGTTTACCCAAAATTGCAGGTTTAGTCCTTTAACTTTAAAAGTTGCAGGATACATCCTTTATCGAACTTTTGGTTGCAGGAAACATCCTTTACACTAACGCCGTTAAATTATCCTGTTAAGTTACCCTCACATGCCAAGCATGTGAGGGTATTTTCGTCAATTTGTATTTAAAGGACCTTTTATGCAATTAAAACAAAAAATAACAACATAACAATAAAGGAGGGACTAAACTTGTCAAAGTTTGGAAGTTTTTAAAACAAACTCATCCTCTCTCTCTCAGACTCGTTTTTCCGGCGATGGTCGCCGCCGGCGACCACATTCCGGCCAAGTACTCCGACGAAGGTTCTACAAGAACATTCATATTTTCTTGGTGATACAAGAAAGAGGCAACCTGTGTTTCAAGCAAAACACGAACTCTAATGAAATTATTATTTGACAAGAGTATTCTTCTGAGTAATAATTCTTCTGAAATTATTATTTGAAATTATTATTTAGCTTTTTCCATTAATTCTTGGCCAAGCTTCTTCAACAGTAACACAGTTTTGGGTGATGACCAAATGTGTCTCAAACCTTTATTCAGATCCAAAAACCAAAGAAACAACAACATTCATATAGACAGTACTACATAGCCAACACAATCCTTTAAGGGATCTTACAATCCTCTTTTATTACTTGATTGAAAAACTCTAAATCGATCTTACAATCCTCTTTTTTCTCTTCACTGTCACTGCTTGATCCTGGTTCCATTTCACTTGAATTAACCACTTAGTCTTGTCTCCTGAAACAAAACCATTCGCAGTATTCCAGTCAAACCAATACAAGATAACCAACTGAACATATAACAGATAACCAAATCAATTACCAGAGGTTTACTAGGAGGAAGGAATTTACTAGCTTCCTCTATCCCCTTATTAAATTGCAAGATAGATTCAGTATCAGAGGAGGAGGATGGTGACCGGCGAAGCAGAGGAATAAGGTCGGTGGACCTGGAACAGAGGAGGAGGATGAGGGTTCACGGAGATGGAGAACTTACCGGAAATAAAGGAAGGCGGCGAAGGTGGTTCGCCGGAGATGGTGACCGGCAGCAGCAGAGGTGGTTCGCCGGAGATGGTCCGGTGACCCTGCTGCTCTCGTCGAAACACACACATGAGTGTGTGTTGTTTGTGTGTTTTGCAGGTAAGAGAGAAGAAGGAAGGATTTTATAGGCAGTCCAAATCAGGGGGTGTTTGGTTACAGGTATAACAGCTCACTTAAGGGTGTTTGGGTGCGAGTTTAAGGCAGACAAAGAGGGTGTTTGGGTGTGAGGGTAACTTAACAGCTCAATTGACGAAAATACCCTCACATGCTTGGCATGTGAGGGTAACTTAACAGCAGAATCAAACGGCGTTAGTGGTAAAGGTCGTTTTATGCAACCAAAAGTTCATTAAAGGATGTTTCCTGAAACCAAAAGTTCGATAAAGGATGTATCCTGCAACTTTTAAAGTTAAAGGACTAAACCTGCAATTTTGGGTAAACATAAAGGACGTTTTCTGCAATTTTGTCTTCATTTTAAGACAGATATATTTGGTTCACTTAGACCACCCAGAGTGGGGCGGAAAAGGGGCGGGAGGGGGGGGGGGGGTGGAGGTTAACCGGCATGGGGGGTTTGGCTTGGACACGTGGCGGGCCAGGATTGGGGCATGGCCCCTTCACTACAAAACACCCACTTTACCTCATTTCTTCACCCTTTTTATACACTTCTTCATATATTTTTATACACTTCTTCATATATTTTTATACGACTCATCCTACTTTGTTAAAAAAAAATGAACCCATACAACCGAGGCTTTGACCCGAACAACCCATACAACTATGTCCTAAACCCGAATACACCACCGGTTCGTCCGATACCAAACCGTCTACCCATTCCATCACCTTGTCCCGACTACGCGGGTTATGCGGGTTACATTAGTGGGCAACTTTATCCTGATTTTCCATTTAATGATTCCCCCATTCCTTCACAACTGCCACTTCCTTTAACGCAATCGGAAACTGTACCCGAAACGTAACAACAAAATGTTGTGGGATCATCTTCGGGTAAAAAACCCGTTGTAAGAAGAAGTCACAAGAAGAAGACGCCGGAGGAGAAAGCATTGACCGCCGCCAACCGCCAAGCGCTTAAGTGGACACCCGCTGAAGAGCTTGCGTTAACGAAATAAATGTTGTTAAAAATATGTATTTTTACGTGTTAATGACGACCATTTTATTTATTTATTTCTTTTGTAGGGACTAGTCGCCAGAAAAACGACTTTTAGATCGACATAAACAATGTGTTCCTTATGTTGATGGAAAAAGATTTCTATTGAGCAAACAATAGTCTCTCGTCCAAGTGGACCGAGATAAACAAGGCAATGAATGCGTTTTAGCCGCATTATTATTACGCAACAAACAATCCATGAAGCGGTGAAACAGACGGCGACTACCTCACCAACGCGCTAATAGCGATCGTAACGAAACCGGGGTCGAGTTCAAGTTTCTTAATTCTTGGTAAGTCGCGAAAACCATTTAAAATGGGCGAACGTCCCCACTGCAACCAACTCGTCAAAAAGGACGAAAACAAATTCGTCTCATAACCGTTCAATTGATCCCGAAAACGTGGAGGCCATTAACTTGGATGATGATGACTTCGACCAGCAATTGAGTCGCCCACCCGATCGAGAAAAGTCAAAAAAGAGGTCGCAAAAATCCCCTGCTTCGGGTTTGGGTTCTGGATCGAGCAAAGGTGCTTACAGCGGTGACTTGGCCGATTTAAATGTCAACATCGTTCAATTCAATGCGATTCAACAACAAAGGCTCGAGGAGAAAAAAAAAGCATTCACGAAGCCTTTGAAAAAAAAATGAGTATGAAGGAACAGCGAAAAAAGCGCGAAGATATGAAATTTCTCGCCATGAAAACCGATCATCTAAGCGGTCCAGAGTTAGAGATGACCCTACAAATGAAGCGCGAGATTATGGAAAAATATAATATGTAGTTTTTTTTATTTTTTACGTATTTTTTATGTTTCTTTTTTATGGTTTTTATTTTTTAGGACTTTTAATTATTTTAGGATTTTTAATAATAATTATTAGGATTTTTAATTATGTTTTTGTATTAAAATTATGTTTTTTTTATTAAAAATATAAAAAAAATGGATATTCCACGTGTCATTTCCCCCCTTCCACTCCCCACAATTTTTTCCTCCCACGCATACAATTCTCCGTTGTACTGCGCTCTCCAAGTGTGCCTGTTCCCCCTTCTTCCTTACCATGGCCCAACCCTAGATACTCTAAGATCCTTTTTCAAACCTGCTCCCATTTCGAGTCAAGAGATAGATACATAGACACATCCCATTTGATTTCAGCTTTCTCCAGACCTCTTGTTTTGAATATTTGAACGATTTTGAAAAGACTCAGAATAAATACTAATATAAAATGATTCAATAAGTTAGTTCATATCTTGAAGTTAGTTCATATCTTGATTTTTATTGAGTTTTTTCGAACGAGGCAAGATTCGGTGAATCTGAAACAATTAATTAAGAATAAAAAACATTTTTTATGGAACAAACATATCAATATGCGTGGATAATCCCTTTTCTTCCACTTCCAGTTCCTATGTTAATAGGGTTGGGACTTCTTCTTTTTCCGACGGCAACAAAAAGTCTTCATCGTATGTGGCCTTTTCAGAGTGTTTTATTGTAAGTATAGTCATTATTTTTTCTATGAATCTGTTTATTCAGCAAATAAATAGCAGTTCTGTCTATCAATATGTATCGTTCACAAAAGATAAAAATAGTTCAGGATAGCAAACATTCTCTAGAATTTCTCTTATATTCAACCCTATTGCTGATAATAGAACTAGAATAGATACTTTTTGTTGCCTACTCACTAGAACCCATATCCTTGCTTTTTTATAAATTTCTAATTCTAATCTTCCTCCCCAATATGATATTAATGGAATCAAAACGATCTCTGAATTGATCAGAAGATCCTTTCAATTGGCTAGAATCCCTTACTTGAACGAAACTAGATCTTATGGAATCATATTGAATATTTGACGAGAAATTCCGTACCTTGCCAAAAAACCGATCCTTGTTTACCAACCACACATTGTCTAACCAAATCAAATTCTCTCTCGATACGTTCCTCAAAAAATCCGATTCGGGGGGATTCTTCCCCCAACTAACGAAGAGATCTTGGCGGAATTGCCACATATGAAATTGAGCACAATTTTGCAAAGAAATAGCCCACTTGTTTCTCGAGAAGAGATGGGAAACATGCTTAATATCATTTGATTGAATAGTAGACTCAGCCCCTTGATGTTTGAAAAAACCCTCCACTTCAATTGGTATTTTTTTCACCAAAAACAGACATGAGATAACAAATCCAGTGTTTCACTAAGATTTCGAATAGTGGTCCCGAATTCAATAAGTGCCACATGGCGCTTCATCCCCTCTTTCCCCCACCACTCCTTATGGTCTTAGACTATACGGAGTGAGGGGGGGGGGGGGGGGGGGGGGAAGAGGGGGATGGAGTGCAATGTGGTACTTTTAGGTCCCATGTGGAGGGAGGAAATTGTGGGGAGTGGAAGGGGGGGGGGGGGCGGAGAGAATAATATTAAATTATTAAAATTCGGTTAAAGTTAAAAAAAAAACCCAAAACTCACAAGTCCCACCAATAGAAAAATGTCACATGGCAAAAGCATGAGCCCAACGCCCGTAAAGAATCCCCCCCCCCCCCCCACCCCTTACTCCGGGCCGTCTTACACTTTATAAAATAGTAGTCACTTGTACAAACTACATTTTTTGATATACTTATTTTTATAAAAAAGAAAATAGGAAAACTTAGATCAAACCTATGAAAACCATGTACCTTATGGCTTATAGTCATTACACATAACACTCTGGCAAAAATAGTTCCATTTAAATAAAAGATTAGTATCCCCTTTATTAACTATTTAAATGATTTTAGGCTAATTTTATGCAGATACGTAATTTCTCGTTTTAGAAGTACAATCATTATGTATGGGAATAAGTGCCTCTCGAAAAAAAGGAAAAATCACCAAAATAGCCTGTTGACTGAGTGATTTTCCAAAATAGCCCTCTCCCCTCTCTTTGGAGAGACGGGTCACGGCTCCCAACGAGCCTGAACCGTCTCCGGAGAGCCTTTAGTTTTACAACCAATTGTAAGACCCTAACCCGTAATCACGCAATCAACGCCTAATCCTACGGGTTTTAACCTTACTTAAAACCACTCCCGATTAAAACTTAGATATTTAAGAAAAGCTTGAATTTATTGTGATCTAAACTTTTTGATTTCTACATTTTAACTATTACAACATATGATGAGATTTCACAATTTCACGGGAGACTCTTGAATTCTATTGCGGAAGCTTGATGAGTGTTTGGGCGTGTTCGGTTCTTCTCGCGACTTGATCCTTGCTCCGGGTCGTCCATTAAATGTTTACCTAGCACCATCACACAAAGAATGGTTAGTGGATTGTCAATAATACCTTTAAACTAGTATGAGAGTTGTTACACGTCGAAACGAAACGAACCAGGCCAAACGGCCCTTTATCAGGAGAACAAACTGCTGCAACTTATGCGCAACAGTTGTTCGGATCGCTTTTACCCCTTCTAAAACCCAAAATCCGACTTCGACTTTCAAATGAGAATTGTTCTACGCTCCGAGAGCTTTCCAGGCATATAAAGAACACCTCCTAACGATTTTTCTACGATTTTATATGGAATTTTAAAGATCGTGCTGACATGCAGGTCTCTGTGCGCGGCCGGTCGGTCTAAGTGCGCGGCCGCGCACAGCTTCTGATCATAGTTTGGTGATTTTTAAGCATGGGAATCATGTCGCAACCGCATTTGATGATTCCCGAAGCCTAAGTATTGACTTGCCGACTAAATAAACATTTGTTTGACTGAAATTATAGTCCGGTTCATGATGCTATGACCCGGTTCAAAGTTTTAAGTGTTTATGTTGATTTTTACCCATATCGACCCGTTAAGACCTTGAGTCAAACAAGGAACTTTTTGACCACACCAAATGCCTACCGATTAAGTTGTCAAGTCATTAGACACTTTATCAACAAAAGCGTTTATCCGATTTGTCTCATTATGATTTAGTTTCTTAGATTCAACCTTTAGTAATCGTTTGAATTCCCAAAATGCCCTTCATGGTCAAATATTTCAATTTAGCCATTCGTGGCGAAACTTCTTGTTCCAATTCCAATGTTTTTGACTCATTGACTTGTTTAAAAACCTCTAAGTCTTTCCGGACTTAGATTTTCATCCTTTCTCAAGTTTTCACTTGTTTAGTAGATTCTAAGCGCATTAGCGCGCATTAGACATAGTTATGGAAATAACTTACTTGATTTGCACCCACACTTCATATGGGTAGTTTTAGTACCCATGTTTCATCGCCCGAAGGTGTTTAATTAACTACGGACTTACCGGGTGGTGTTGACCCATCCTCATACCTTGTGCGTATCCACCATGATTCTTAGCATCAAGCGTGCATGCGCAAGTGCATTTACCTGCGTGCTTTCTAAATATACACATTAATTCCTCGGAACTCAAACGGTAATACCTTGCCATTTGATCCGTTTAACCTCAAGAATCTTAATGCTTGGAAAACAAGCATCTAGTGTTGGACTCAAATGATGATGAATTCACCATATGACCCGTTTAGACTCATAGTTCATGATACTAGGTTACCCAAGTTTTTAATATGGTTCAAGTGACACTAACTTGACCTATTTAACACCATGCTTAACGGCTTCATTCAAATGCTATCATTTAGATTAAAACATCATTTTTCACATATCTTTAT
This sequence comes from Ambrosia artemisiifolia, assembly GCA_032199755.1. Taxonomy (NCBI): domain Eukaryota; kingdom Viridiplantae; phylum Streptophyta; class Magnoliopsida; order Asterales; family Asteraceae; genus Ambrosia; species Ambrosia artemisiifolia. The sequence goes on from CM063519.1 coordinate 57,490,105, forward strand.
TTATTGACCCGTTTGATGGATTTCACCATTTGGTTATAACGCATTGTCTTGGTTAAGGTCATAAACCACGTTTTGTATCGAGTGCACTTAAGGTGACCCATTAATAGCTTCTACCCCTTAGGGTTTATCTTTATCACACATTCAAGATTTAAGACTAATGTCTACAACAATTAAGCTATGTTATAGTACATTGGTGTAAGTAAAACTTACCTCATATCCATTCTTTCTTCCAAGCGCATTGAGCTTGCATCCGTTTGACCCGTTTGCATCCCTAGTTCTTGTACCTAACTTAGGGACATGTCAAACCTTGTTTCGTTAGAATACATAATATGGATTTCTTTTATAATCCATGACATCATGTATTCGTTTTAACTCTAGTCCAACATCACATTTCAAGTATTCATGTTCATACATGTATTACACATTTATTTCCTCATTCAAGCATTTTATCGAACACCTCATATGCACCATTTTCATCATGTTAATTCTAGGTGTTCATGTAACACCCTAAATCTGTTTACAGAAAACTCGCAGCGGAAAAATACCAACCGAAAAATTCATTTATAAAACAATCATAATTGTTTAGAAAACCGGTTCTACTAAGGAATTTGGTGTTACATCTTAAGTTATTTCTTAATACATTCAACAGGACTCGACTCTATTGGTTAGGTATCCGTGACCACGTACAATCCGCCTCCTCGCTCGATCTCCATCCTTCCCTTGAAGAAGTTAGGTAACCCAGACAACCTGCATCCACCACATAACCAATACGTTAGTTCAATGAGTGACCTCATGTAATCTACTCATAACACGAAGTAGCATCCCACAATCCTCTGTGATCCTGTCTGTAATCCTTCTCTCAAGTTCGGGTGGGTTACCCCGATCCGAACCTCCATGTCTCTTACAATCGTATTTACATACCTGCATCTCATATCATTCTCATAACAAAGGTTATTAACCTCGCAATACATATATATGTATATCCAAGGATATAAACCCCTACATGCAAATTCTACGATACATACAAGTATAAACTCCCACATGTATTACTACAATACATACAATACGTGCAAGTATAACTCCCACATGTATTGCTACAAGACATACAATACATACAAGTATAGCTCCCACGTTTAATGCTACAATTCATACAAGCATACACCTCCACCTACAATACCATAATACATACTAGCATAAACTCCTACATATGATACCACAATACACACAAGTGTAAACTCCATATGTATTACTACAATTCATACAAGCATAAACTTCCACATGTAATACTACAATGCGTACAAGCATACAATTCATTTGCATAATTCTACAATACATATGAGTATGCAACTTCCACCTACAATACCACCATACATACAAGTATACTACTTCTACCTATATAATGCTATCATACATACAAGTAACTCTCTTCCTCTAACCTGAGCATGAGAACTTATATGTACATCTCATCTACAATACTACATAATCATGGTAATCTACTTACCGTATTTAATGCCATCGGATAATGCATCGATTAAACTACACGCACTTGTACCATTCCGTACTACGATCATGTTTACAAAACCACACTACTATTACTTGCTACACCCTTACAAGGCCCCACACGAGGTCCAACGATGCTAATTGGTGCGTTAAACGCAATTACGGGTCGCGCACCTAAGCGAAACATCATCAAATAATAGAAAAATAACATTGCAGCGACCACCGTACCCCTACTGTATGGCCGTAGGGGTACGGCCTGGATTATAACCATACGGCCGTTTGGGCCTGGCCTACGGCTTGGATTTGTGTCCCTGGGCCACCGTAGGGGTACTCCCAGGCCGTAGGCCTACTGTGGACCTGGTGAAAATCTTGAACTTTTTCTTCCTTCTTTCCACCTCGACTCGATCCGTTCCAATTCATACAAAGCCACGTTTATTCCATTATAACTCCAATTCAAGCCTCAACCTCGTTATTTAGGTACCATCATCTCACGGTCCTCGTACTACCATGAAACACATAAACATCTTAAGATTCATTATCCTAAGTGGAATAAGAACCACTTACCTTGTGTACTCCAAGTTCTTGCTTGTTTATTGTTCCGCCTTGACCCATTAGCTTCCCATGCTCGAGTCCATTATTCCTATCCTTTCATATCACCATATTCATATTATTGTTAGCATACATGATCATATCACACTAACAATCATTTTCCATCAAATAACACATTGACTTTCATTAGTCAACCTCTACCATATCTACAACATACATACACAACCACATTGGTTCTCTCATCATGTAATACCCCTCATTATCATATATATCTCATAGTTTTAACATGTTAAGCATCACATAGTGCTTCTAATCACACAATCAAGTTTGAGAGCCTAACCATGTTATTCCACACTATTGACTTGGCGGAAAGTCCACTTTCTACCATTCAAACTTTCTTCTTACAAACATATGTCTATATTAACATACTAGGTCATATGTATTTTACCATAAACATCATATTCATGTCTCACTAACATACAAGATCATTCATCATACCAATTATCCATCACATGGTGTGCATCATACTATTTAAGCATAGTGTACACACTACTAATGCATACTTCTTACCAATTCATATAATTCAATAAATTCCCACACGGATACCCTCTAAGACGCAATCCTCTTGTTAACCTACTATCAATTGCATCAATTATCACACTACTTTCATACTTGTCCAATCTTGCCTACAATTTCGCAAGTTAGACTAATCTAGACATTTCATCAAACACTTGGTGTGCATACAACATTTAAAACACAATGTACAAGCATTTCATGCATACTTCCATAACTCATAACATCAATCATCTTATTATTTACCTACATCACATACCCTTTACTCAATAGTTGTCAAACATAGAAAATCATCATTTTCTTTTCAAAATATCAATTAATCTATCTAAGGATGGCCTTGGATCACACCAAGATCAACACCCACTTCCAACCTTATGAGATTTTCTTCCAATTGCATAATTTATACAAGATTAATATAATACAAGTTTCAATCATCTCTTTCAACTAGTTTCTACATGAATTCACATATCAATTTTGCATGAGCTCTACTTATTCCATCATGTAATACCTTCCTAACCTAGAATTCATCATCTAGTGTTAAATAATTCATACCTTAGCTTTGAAACCCTTCCAATTATCCAATCTTGGCTTCAAACTATACATGCACCACATGGTCTTATGATTTCACCTTGGATTAAAGCTTGTATGTGTGTTAGGTTCATCACAAGCTCTCCCAAGATGTAAAAACCCTTCTCAAATGTCGACCCCCTTACAAAAATGCAGATTTTATTATGAGGTTTCCCACTTGTCAACTTTAGTCCCTCAACTTTGGGCTTTTTGTTAATTAACACCTTTAACTAACCAACACTTCAAGTCTTCCCAAAACAAACCCTTCAAGATGAGTGTTGGTTTATGTTTAGCCCCTTCCCACTTTATTAGTTTAAGCTTCCACCAATTTACCCAAGTAACTAACTTGGTAAATCTTAGGTTTACTAAGTGTACAACTATCAATGCACTACTTACAACTAGGGGTACACACCCTCCTACACACCCATATATATACATACATACGCATACATACATACGCATACGCAATATATCCATACCAATATATATATATATATACATATACATATACATATTAAGTTTCCATCACACTATTATTATGTATCATTTTTGGGGCGTTACAAGTCTACCCCCCTTAAAGAAGGTTTCGTCCCCGAAACCTCTTTCATTACTACCCTACTAGGCATTCTCTACTTACTTAATTACTTTGACACTTCATTCAAAGTTTCATGTCACATCGCAAGCCCACATTGTAAGCTATGCTATAGCTTGAATCGTGACTAGACATAATTATATGTCCACACTTTCTAATATTAACACAAGCCTTTAAGCAACTATCAAGTATACCAACTACTACTACCTAGCTACTGCTTCACCTCCCCTTATTCGTACTCGACTTGAGAGTCCGACATCGTTCTATAGTCCCTACGGGACAAGTATATTTACCATACTCACCCCACCCCTTCCTGGTAGGTTTTAGAGTCATTCTATTCATACCTATTTGGTTGTTAGTTCATTTCGTGCACTATCTACTGTAGACACATACGTCATTTGTTTAACAACACCGAGTCAAATGCTAAGACTCTTTTATTTTTGACCTTTAAAAGTCAAACATTCAAGCTACACATACGTAAGATATCATACATTCCTACGTGGGTACTATTGTCATATCGATCCTCTACTTGACAATCATAAAACAACCGAATTCACTAACCTTCCTTCCGGATTGTTAACCGATCATCTCATCGTCGGCTTAACTTTCTCCTTAATAATTTCATGCCATATTTATCTTGTTTTAATTCATTCACAATTAGTTCCAACTCATTATCTTCATATCATCTATCTTGTAGATTTTGTCAAGTCCATAATCTTGACCATTCGTATCTACAAAATCATTGGTTAATCATACCCCTTATATTCATAACAACTGACTTTCAATAGTCTATACAAAATTTGTTTCTATTAGAATGTCTAATTATATACATCTTTCCGGAACAATCCGTTTCTATTTTAGCTACCGTACGTTATTACCCATCCTTACACATCAAGGTCCTTCCAACCTTGCCCCATCAGGGTCCTCCTACCTATCATACATGATCTCGACCCTATGAACCATTAAGGTCCCTCCAGCCCTTATGACCCGCTAAGGTCTTTCCATTCAATTTGACCCACAAGGGTACTTCTACAATTTTGACCCACCATGGTCATTCCACTTAATTTAACCCATAAGGATTTTTCCACCATTTTGACCCATCATGGTCATTCCACTATTTTAACCCATTCGGGCTTTTCCACCATTTGACTTGTTACGGTCAATTCTACTATTTTAACCCACACGGGCTTTTCCACCATTTGACCCTTTTAAGGTCAACTCTACTGTCTTAACCCATACGGGCTTTTCTACCATTTGACCTTTTAAGGTCAACTCTACTGTTTTAACCCACACGGGCTTTTCCACCATTTGACCTTTTAAGGTCAATTCTACTGTCTTAACCCATACGGGCTTTTCTACTATTTTGACCTTTTAAGGTCAACTCTACTGTTTTAACCCACACGGGCTTTTCCACCATTTGACCTTTTAAGGTCAATTCTACTGTCTTAACCCATACGGGCTTTTCTACTATTTTGACCTTTTAAGGTCAACTCTACTGTTTTAACCCATACGGGCTTTTCCACCATTTGACCTTTTAAGGTCAATTCTACTGTTTTAACCCATACGGGCTTTTCCACCATTTGACCTTTTAAGGTCAATTCTACTTTTCAACCCATACGGGCTTTTCTACTTTGTTGACCCTTTTAAGGTCAATTCTACCATTTCATCCCATAAAGGGTAATTCTACCACTTGACCCATTAAGGTCAATCACCACTTTAACCCACAAAGGGTATTTCTATTATTTTGATTTGATCCGTACTTGTCTATGGACTCAAACTTTTCATTCCAACTACTCACCCACACGACTACTTACTTTCCAATTCCACCGGGCATACCTGTAATGATTCTCATGGTCTCACGTGTGTAGCATGTTTCTTGTGCACTGGCCAGGTGTACAGTCCACATGTTATCCACGTGCCTTCATGTAATCATTACCTTATGCCTGAGGACTGGTTTTCAGCTTCGTGCCACATTTCGATTTCCTTCTATGTTTTACCATCCCTGAGGATTTTCCTCCCCCCGGTATAAATAGTCAATTATCGCGTACCTGAGATTGTCACATCATATCTACAACCTCCGCGATCTATGTTGGATCGTGTCCTTGAGATCTCTTCATTATCCACAAAAGCTCACCTTAACATGAACACCACAATTAGCTTTTACATGTCATGTGAGTTAATATTAAATTCTACCTTTGGGTCTTGATCGAGCCTTGGATTGTACGGGTCATTTCATTCAGGAGCACACAAGTTTGAGTTCGAGTACATACTTCCTTGTACTAGATTTCGCTCAAACCAGGGCTCTGATACCAACTTGTAACACCCTAAATCTGTTTACAGAAAACTCGCAGCGGAAAAATACCAACCGAAAAATTCATTTATAAAACAATCATAATTGTTTAGAAAACCGGTTCTACTAAGGAATTTGGTGTTACATCTTAAGTTATTTCTTAATACATTCAACAGGACTCGACTCTATTGGTTAGGTATCCGTGACCACGTACAATCCGCCTCCTCGCTCGATCTCCATCCTTCCCTTGAAGAAGTTAGGTAACCCAGACAACCTGCATCCACCACATAACCAATACGTTAGTTCAATGAGTGACCTCATGTAATCTACTCATAACACGAAGTAGCATCCCACAATCCTCTGTGATCCTGTCTGTAATCCTTCTCTCAAGTTCGGGTGGGTTACCCCGATCCGAACCTCCATGTCTCTTACAATCGTATTTACATACCTGCATCTCATATCATTCTCATAACAAAGGTTATTAACCTCGCAATACATATATATGTATATCCAAGGATATAAACCCCTACATGCAAATTCTACGATACATACAAGTATAAACTCCCACATGTATTACTACAATACATACAATACGTGCAAGTATAACTCCCACATGTATTGCTACAAGACATACAATACATACAAGTATAGCTCCCACGTTTAATGCTACAATTCATACAAGCATACACCTCCACCTACAATACCATAATACATACTAGCATAAACTCCTACATATGATACCACAATACACACAAGTGTAAACTCCATATGTATTACTACAATTCATACAAGCATAAACTTCCACATGTAATACTACAATGCGTACAAGCATACAATTCATTTGCATAATTCTACAATACATATGAGTATGCAACTTCCACCTACAATACCACCATACATACAAGTATACTACTTCTACCTATATAATGCTATCATACATACAAGTAACTCTCTTCCTCTAACCTGAGCATGAGAACTTATATGTACATCTCATCTACAATACTACATAATCATGGTAATCTACTTACCGTATTTAATGCCATCGGATAATGCATCGATTAAACTACACGCACTTGTACCATTCCGTACTACGATCATGTTTACAAAACCACACTACTATTACTTGCTACACCCTTACAAGGCCCCACACGAGGTCCAACGATGCTAATTGGTGCGTTAAACGCAATTACGGGTCGCGCACCTAAGCGAAACATCATCAAATAATAGAAAAATAACATTGCAGCGACCACCGTACCCCTACTGTATGGCCGTAGGGGTACGGCCTGGATTATAACCATACGGCCGTTTGGGCCTGGCCTACGGCTTGGATTTGTGTCCCTGGGCCACCGTAGGGGTACTCCCAGGCCGTAGGCCTACTGTGGACCTGGTGAAAATCTTGAACTTTTTCTTCCTTCTTTCCACCTCGACTCGATCCGTTCCAATTCATACAAAGCCACGTTTATTCCATTATAACTCCAATTCAAGCCTCAACCTCGTTATTTAGGTACCATCATCTCACGGTCCTCGTACTACCATGAAACACATAAACATCTTAAGATTCATTATCCTAAGTGGAATAAGAACCACTTACCTTGTGTACTCCAAGTTCTTGCTTGTTTATTGTTCCGCCTTGACCCATTAGCTTCCCATGCTCGAGTCCATTATTCCTATCCTTTCATATCACCATATTCATATTATTGTTAGCATACATGATCATATCACACTAACAATCATTTTCCATCAAATAACACATTGACTTTCATTAGTCAACCTCTACCATATCTACAACATACATACACAACCACATTGGTTCTCTCATCATGTAATACCCCTCATTATCATATATATCTCATAGTTTTAACATGTTAAGCATCACATAGTGCTTCTAATCACACAATCAAGTTTGAGAGCCTAACCATGTTATTCCACACTATTGACTTGGCGGAAAGTCCACTTTCTACCATTCAAACTTTCTTCTTACAAACATATGTCTATATTAACATACTAGGTCATATGTATTTTACCATAAACATCATATTCATGTCTCACTAACATACAAGATCATTCATCATACCAATTATCCATCACATGGTGTGCATCATACTATTTAAGCATAGTGTACACACTACTAATGCATACTTCTTACCAATTCATATAATTCAATAAATTCCCACACGGATACCCTCTAAGACGCAATCCTCTTGTTAACCTACTATCAATTGCATCAATTATCACACTACTTTCATACTTGTCCAATCTTGCCTACAATTTCGCAAGTTAGACTAATCTAGACATTTCATCAAACACTTGGTGTGCATACAACATTTAAAACACAATGTACAAGCATTTCATGCATACTTCCATAACTCATAACATCAATCATCTTATTATTTACCTACATCACATACCCTTTACTCAATAGTTGTCAAACATAGAAAATCATCATTTTCTTTTCAAAATATCAATTAATCTATCTAAGGATGGCCTTGGATCACACCAAGATCAACACCCACTTCCAACCTTATGAGATTTTCTTCCAATTGCATAATTTATACAAGATTAATATAATACAAGTTTCAATCATCTCTTTCAACTAGTTTCTACATGAATTCACATATCAATTTTGCATGAGCTCTACTTATTCCATCATGTAATACCTTCCTAACCTAGAATTCATCATCTAGTGTTAAATAATTCATACCTTAGCTTTGAAACCCTTCCAATTATCCAATCTTGGCTTCAAACTATACATGCACCACATGGTCTTATGATTTCACCTTGGATTAAAGCTTGTATGTGTGTTAGGTTCATCACAAGCTCTCCCAAGATGTAAAAACCCTTCTCAAATGTCGACCCCCTTACAAAAATGCAGATTTTATTATGAGGTTTCCCACTTGTCAACTTTAGTCCCTCAACTTTGGGCTTTTTGTTAATTAACACCTTTAACTAACCAACACTTCAAGTCTTCCCAAAACAAACCCTTCAAGATGAGTGTTGGTTTATGTTTAGCCCCTTCCCACTTTATTAGTTTAAGCTTCCACCAATTTACCCAAGTAACTAACTTGGTAAATCTTAGGTTTACTAAGTGTACAACTATCAATGCACTACTTACAACTAGGGGTACACACCCTCCTACACACCCATATATATACATACATACGCATACATACATACGCATACGCAATATATCCATACCAATATATATATATATATATACATATACATATACATATTAAGTTTCCATCACACTATTATTATGTATCATTTTTGGGGCGTTACAGTTCAAGACTTTCTAGATTCCGCCATGGCTTAGCTAACCATTGACACATAATCATTTCAACAATTAGCACACATACATGATACTAATCACATAGAAATTGCAAGATTATTCCACATACTAGTGTAATTCATGTTTAAGGTAAAGACCCACTACATACACATAACACAAGATCATAATTTCACATGAATCAACAATATATTATGATTCACCACGTTTTATAACTTCCTTGGTGCCTACTAACACATAGAAACTCATAGAAACCAAGAAATTCACGTTTTTACCAAAACCCTAGAATTTCACCATGATCATAAACGAATTATAACATCAGATTACACCAAATTAAAGGTACCTTGGTATATGTAGGACCTTAGGTGACCCATATTTGGCTTCATGCATTTAAATTCTCCACAAATGCCCTTGATTTGAACATGCTTATGGATGTAGGGTTTTGGGGAAGAATCCCCTTTTTTTCTTCCTGATAATCGATACACACATATGTGTGTGTGGATTCTTCCATTTTTTTTTATTTAGATTATCACTTATGCAACTCTAGTCCCTCAAGTTACTACAATGTCATTTTCGTATGAAAACTAACTAATTAAGCTAGTTTCAAGCACCTTGTATTCGTTTATAAAAATAATATTATTAACTAGGTTACTTCCATATTAGAGCATAACCCATAATCTTATCGTTTAAGTCTCGTTTTATTATTTTGCTAATCACGCCTAATGGCATAATTAGACGAACAAATGGTTTTGGGGTGTTACACCAATGGCCAACCAACACGTGGCGTCTCTGATCCCGAGGCCTGTCTATCGTCTCTCCAGACGGGTCACATTTCCCCATGCCGGCTCGCCTTCGGTTCAACCGTCTCTCCAGACGGGTCACATTTCCCCATGAGGGCTCGCCGTCTCCCGAGACGTCTCGGGTCTCTTCGTCTCCGGTGAGTCCCGATGACTAGTCCGACGGTTCAGTTGTCCACCTCAACCCTATATATACCATTCTCCCTCCCATTCCCCGTCCGACTCTCCACTACCACTAACACTATCACTACCACCACCGTCTCATTCATTCAAAGGAAATGGCACCCCAACGATGGACTGAGGAACAAGAAATTGCACTAGTTTCAGCGTGGAAACATGTCGAAGAAAGCCCACACCAAACAAACAACTGGTACCGTATCTTGCATGAATACCATCGGTTGGTTGGAGGCTCAGACCGAACCATCGAGTCTCTTAGCCGTAAGTTGACCGACTTGAACACGAAGTGCCAGATCTTCAACGGGTACCACAATCGGACACTTGAAGTGGTACCCTTAGACATGCCCGATGACGCGACCATCAGATATACAAAAAGACAGTATCAATCCAAGGAGCACAAAGAATTCAAACATGTGTCTGTTTGGCAAATGATGAGGGACCGTCTTAACGCGTAGCTTATATAACTTTTGTAATCCAATTAATCTTATGTTTATGTTTTTTTATTAATGGAATGAATCTTATGTTTATTTATGTTTTTGTAATATTACAACAATCTTGATTATCAAAACACGACAAATATTACAAAACTATACTATTACAACAACAATAAACAAACTATACTATTACAACGACAGACGTAGGGTTGATTGGATTTACTTCCCAAATTTACTTGCTTTGAACTTTGTTTGAATGGTGTATGTGCGTTACATAGACAAAGAACTCTTCTTGCAAATAAAATAGACCACCACATCATCGAGGCATTCTACACGGGTTAACCCACGCGCAGATGCAACAACAATCCAAGTAGTTGTACGCAGATGTAACAACAATCCAAGTAGCTGTACGCAGATGCAACAACAATCCAAGTAATCGGACAATATTTTAGTATAGATGATAGAGGGGGGGGGGTGGGTACAAATTTTGTGAAGTGAATTGGGGTATTTATATACATTCGTGAGACGGTTCAGACGCTAGCCAAGACGGCTTGAGACGACTCAAGGGCCCACGGGAGACGACTCAGCGGTTCTGACACGTCTGGAGAGACGGTTGACAGGCCTCGGGATCAGAGACGCCACGTGTTGGTTGGCCATTGGTTGTAAAACTAAAGGCTCTCCGGAGACGGTTCAGGCTCGTTGGGAGCCGTGACCCGTCTCTCCAAAGAGAGGGGAGAGGGCTATTTTAGCAAATCACTCGGTCAACGGGCTATTTTGGTGATTTTCTCTAGTATGGGAATAACTGCATCCGTAGTGGGCGTGAACTTGAACGCTATAGAGCCCCATCAACTCCTTAACACCAAACTTGGACGCTATAGAGCCCCCATCAAGTCCTTAACACCACCCCCATGGGCTTTATGGGCTTTATGATAACAAAAAATTCCAGTCGATATGGGTATCTATGCCACCTTACCTTTCCCAAAAAAAAAACTATTAAAAATCAATTTATACACCCACATTTTTCTACACCCAATTAAACCCAACTTTTACACCTAATCAAACCATAAAAAATCATTTTTTTATTAAAAAAAAACTCACCATAAGATAAAGCCCCTACCACTACACACTCTTTTTATATAAAGCCACTCATCTTACTTTATTAATATTTTGATCCATCAACAAACTTGGGTCGGCTATCGATTGTCTTGGACCAGGTCCTTGGGGACAAACCGAACCAAGCGAACCAGCCTCCAGACACAACCCACAACGCCCTCATTTTCACAACTCAGCTATTGCAATCCAGACCAGTGTCACGCAAACTCTGTTGTGGAAGCTCTAACGATTCACATGTTACGTACGGTCTATCCATATGAGTTCACAAATATCCTTAGTTTTCAACTCCTACATATACCACCTAGATGAAGTGGTTCTACACATCTACAATCAAAATGAGTCTTAAAATTTAATCATGGTTAGTGTGAGAGTTTGGGATAAAAACTTCCCATTTCACATCATTTTCATTTTTAGACATAGATATATTTGGTTCACTTACACTTTAGGGGGACGGGGCGCTACCAGAATTGGGCACGGGTACCTCATTACCAGCACGGTAACACCGCCGCCACCTGTGCTGGTAGGGTTCCCGTGAACCGTTTTCTGGTTCTTGTTACCGTGCTGGTACAAAGAAACGGTCCTTTTCTTGACCAATAAAAATATGCCACGTTTTTCTTTCACCTTTGACCATCATTTTTTGATCGTGTTTTATTTTTTTTGACCATTTACATTTTGAACTTTTTTTATCTTTTACCCCTAATTAAACAACATTAAACAACATTAAACAATAAAAATTAAACAACATTAAACATTAATTATTAAATAAATCTCGCAACATTCGCCATGCGCGCAAAATGGGTGAAGTTACTCATTTGTTGGTGGTACTAGTCGCCGTGCGTGACTTGGATTGCAATGTCTTCTTGAAGATTAGGGTGCCTCTCCATCGTGGCTTCATAGAGGTTCCAACGGAGACACCTGGACCAGAGAAGAATCCACCTATTAACGAGCGAATCCTTGGTGCGGTCATTTGTGCCGGTTAAATCATTGAATATCGCTGACACCCGGTTCCAAAACAAAGTTGGGGTATCGACTTCATGAACCCATGTGTCTCTCACTATCAAGTATGCCCTCGTTAACGCGATCTCCTCATTTGCATTCCACGGGTTCATTTTAATGATACGATTAAAGTATAACCGGTTTTAGTGTGATTTTGGTATTGAAGTTTTATGTGGTTTTTATAGAACAAACAGTAACGGTACAAATTCTCGAAGGTTGCAACGGTCTAAATGTTTAGCAACGGTAACAAAATTAATTACCGTCTGCAAATTACAACGGTTACTTTTTTTTTAATTTAAATGAAATATAAAATGAAAGAATCAGTGAAGTGCTGCCTACAAAAAAGTGTTTCAGTAAAGTAATGTGATAGTGTATAATTGGTTCGTTTACAAGCCTACTGAAAAGAGTTTTCTATAGGCGCACCTTGAGGCCTTAATAGTAGTCACCCGTACAAACTACATTTTTTGATATGCTTATTTTTACACATAACACTGGCACAAATAGATCCATTTAAATAAAAGATTCGTATCCACTTTATTAAATATTTAAATGATTTTAGGCTAATTTTATGAAGATACGCCATTTCTCGTTTTAGAAGTACAATCATTAGGTATGGGAATAAGTGCCTTTCGAAAGAAAAAAAAAGGTATGGGAATAAGACCAAAGGGTGTGGGGGGCGGCATAGGGGTGGCATGGCTATGCCGGGCCTCCCCTGGGGCGGCATAGAGGGTGGAGCGGCGTGGGTGGCAAGATTTTGCCGGTGATGCCGGCCCAAAATTCTTGGGAATGGAGATTAACTAAAAAAAAAAAAAAAAACAGGTGGCGGCCCATCTTCTTCACAGGGGCGGCACCACACCCTTTGGTCTAAGTGCATTTGTAGTAGGTGGCTGGGCGTGAACTTGGGTGTTAATGTGTTATAGAGCCTCATCAAGTCCTTAAAAACTTTGTCGAACAGCTAACTACAAATAACTACAGTTTCAGGATAGGACAAATCTAACACATTGAGTTGGGTTGGTTGGCCATATGACTAGCTGGAGATAATTCGGTGGCAATTTCTATTGGCAAAATCTATCTGGTGGCAAGTCTTAGTGTGGCTCAAACTTGCTACTTCAGGCTTGTGTAACTCTATTAAGGAGATAATTCAGTGGATCACTAGTTTGAAGGGCTCGAGCATGTGGAAAAAGATTATTCGTGCGGTCTTGTTATGTACCATGTTGGAGCTCTAAAAGGCGAGGGACAAGAAGGAATTCAACAACCAACTCATTCCTCAAAATCGAAAGGTAGACACCAGTAAGGAGAGCTTGTTTTCATGGATTACGGGTATATCCAAATTCTATAATCTAAATTGGGAGAGATGGTGTCATTTTGAGATTCGGGACATGGACTTGTAATCCTTTTGTCAGGTTTTATAGTTCCTTTCTGACCATTTTCTATATTTATACGTAGAAGTTTTTGTCGTTCAAAAAAATTATATCAACAATTATAAATTAACAGCTCATGGATGAATTTCTTTTTAGCTTTTTCTTAAATAGTTAGTTTCATTTGATAAACTAATTATAAAGATGATTGATGAATATAATAGATATGCATAAAATAACTACCTATCAAACATATGATTCAACTTTTTTTTAATCAAACTATTAGCATCATTCACACTAGATTCTCATATTTAAATATGTGAGTGACTTCATAATTTATTAAGTGGTTTTAAGTGGTTGTGAGTAGAGGATTTGATATTTACGATTAGTTTGTTTTCATGGTTTTCAATAAACCCTTTTCTTCAAAAACATTATAATATTTAAAGCCTATTAGGGGGACGGGGCGTCACCAGATTTGGTCACGGATACCCCACTACCAGCATGGTAACACCGTCGTCACCGGTGCTGGTAGGGGTCCCTTGAACCAAATTTTGGTTCTATTTAACCAGAGTGAAGTTGGTGATGCTGACCGTTTAATTATTTTGGAACATTTTATTATTATTATTATTATTATTATTATTATTATTATTATTATTTCTTTTGACCGTTTATTTTTGTTGATTTAATATAATTATATGTTTTTATTTAAATCTTTCAATTAAATTAAAGCATAAATTAAAACCTAATTAAATAAAAAACATAAAGAAGAACGTAAAACATAAATTCATTAATATTAAACATAAAATTAAAACAAATAAAAACTTAAAATTGACGCAACAATTGTCATGCCTCGACATGGTCGAAATTGTTGCCGTATCGAGCCGCATAGTCCACATGCGTGAACTCAATAGCCAACTCCAGATCGATGTCCGGATCCTCCCTCAACGTGCGCTCGTAGAGATGGACCCACCCACAAACCCACTTTCACCTTCGACAAGATGGGAATCAAAATCGGCGAGAAGTTGCTGAGATCCAAAGCCAACAATACTGCTTCTCAGAAAGGAACTAGACCGGATAAAAAGACCGTTTACACGACCGGTTCAATCAGAACCCGTTAACCTACAGGTTGTTATTGGTTTCTACAAACATCGGTTGAACCGGGTTGTCGGTGGTTTGATTAAATTTCTGAATTTTCATTTAGCAAATCGTGTTTCATATTTTTTTATCCAAATTTTTTTTAACGGAAAATATTAATACCACCTTATTTCCACATAACCTTGCATTTGCAAGGATTTAAACCCACAATCTCACATTTGTAAGAGGGGACACCATACGACTAGACTAAGAGGTGATGGGTCATATTTTTTAATCCAAATTCTTAGATGTTTTGTAAACATTGTAAATTCACATAAAAATACTGAAACCAATGACAGAGTCACGATTCGCCCAACACCTTTAAAATTTGTGTATTATCTATATCTATAATTTATAATCTATAATCTATAATCTATCTATAACTATATATAAAAGAATTGCACTATGATGACATTTTATTCAATAGGGCAACCCTTCACCCCCTTCAATACGCCATGTGGCATCATATGGTGCATTCTTTTTATTTATTTTTTATTTTTCGTTTTTAATCTAATTAACAAATATATAACCCATCTTCTCTCAAACCCTAATCCCATTCACATGATTTCCTCCCAACACATTCAATCTAATAACACCATTCCCGTTATCGTTACTTCTGAACCTTCCGTTTTTCCGATGCCTTAACAACACCTACTACTCAGGCCGGTCCACCCTTAGTTTGTCTTTTCCACTTTGCCAGAGACTCGGATTAATGGTAAATCTTTTTTATTATTTGCACGTAAACTTATGTTTCTCGATTTTAATCATTATTGTAATAATAATATTTATGCGTTATATAGGACTTCATTTATACCAATCTTTGATTTTAGTATTATTATACGTGTATATATTAGAGTTCAGTTTATAGCAAGTTTGGATTTTTGATTGGGAATTGTTTGGTGACTAATTAGCCAATCACATCTTGGCTTAATTTCTGTTGTGTTGTGTGAATGGTTAGTAAGTTCACCTAAATTATTGTGTTTGCTAGCCTTCGATCTTTAACTGGTTTATTGATTTGATATGATCTAATCATATGTGGGATGGCTGGCGTTGGCTAAGGACCAGGTGATTAATTGTTTAATTTGATACTTTTTTTTTCTGATTCATTAATTTTGAGCTTAGTATTATTAAAATTTGTTTGACCAGGCTCTCGATTTGAAATTGGAAGCTATAGGTGGTGAATCGAATGTTCACTCTCCTTACAATGGTGGTTTCCCTACTTCTCACTATGGTAAATATTATTAATATTTGTTAATAATAATAATAATTACTGACAGTTTTATGTTTTTATTTTTGAATTTAAGCTAATTTAGTTAAAGCTGGAGATTGGAGCTGGTCTGATGTTGTTTTGGAGCACTCCATGGGTGGTAAGGTGGCTTTATACAGTTTGATGTGTTTGTACAATTTTTGGTGTCTTTTATTTGTTTACTAGGTTGTTGAAGTGCCTTATAGTGTAGACCCTTTTCTTGATGTAGGAATTGTACTTGAACTTTATATTATATGTAAGGGTAGATAAAATTAGAGTGAGTTTATTGCATCTGAATAAACATTTTCTGCTATTTTAGTCTCTTTCTTGGCATATGTGCAGTTTCCTTACCAGTGGTTGTAAGACTTGGTACGTAGATGTGATAAGTTTTTGAATGGTTAGAACTTTCAACTTAAGTGATTGTTTAGTTGATTAGGTTAGGAATTATATGAGTCATTAGAATGTGAGAGAGATGTTATGAGTTTTTGAATATTTACAGTTGACTTAAGTGATTGTTTAGCTTATTATTGATTAGGTTTTAGGTTAACGAATACGAGTTATTACTAATTAGAATACTATGGACATGCAGTGGTTGAGAGATTCTATGGTTAGTTAACTTGATCCATTTGTAATAGGTTTATCAAGTCAACCCCAGGACCTTCCCGGGGTAATAAGCTAGTATGTAATAAAAAAAATTGGAATGACACAATTGTTTTCTTTATAAAATGTTTTACATAATAAAAAAAATTATATATAGTATTAAATAACAAATGGTTTATGCTTTAGTGGGTTGTACCTAATGCTTAATAGGTGTTTTATGCTTAAAGGGTTGTACACTTAGCTTTACTGACTTGTACTCACTTTTTAAAAAACTCACACCCACTCTTTTCTTTCACTCTCTAAATAAAGACTTTCATCTCTGCCAACGATGTTGGTGGCGTCTCGGTTTGGTAGCTTATTTTGTGGGTTGTTTTGTCGGTGACGGCGGCACCGGTGGTGTAGCCGTGTAGGTCGGTGGACGTTATATGAACACAAAAACACACACAGAGCGACTAGAGAGGGAGCAGATGGAGGTCAGATGACGAGGGTTTTCCGGCGTTCATGGTTGTGGTAGTTTGCCGACGATGTTGGCAGGGAGATGGTGAGATCAGAGAGAGAGTGTTTGGTAAGGAGAGAATGTTTGTAGAGATATAGATGCCGACAGTTATAAATTTATATGTAGGCGCTGTGGTGGTTTTGTCATGTTTGCAGGGGCAATGATGTTGGGTTGGGGTTGGGAAGAAGTATGTGAAAAGAAAGAGAGTTCTTTACACAGAATAGACACAAAAGGATAGAGAGAGAAAGGGGTGACTGATGGGTTGAAGCCTTTTAGGTGAAACTTTGAATCAAAATGCAACACTATCATAAGTATTATTAAATTCTTAAAACTACTTTCTTATACTATCATAACCATAGAAAAATACAACATAGGATTGCTTTATTAGTGTAATATATAACACCTAAATTACTAAACTTAGGTGTTAAATAAGTTACTTTCTTAGTAAACTAAAATTCGGGTGGTATGTAAGTATAATTTTATGTTTGTTTTATTTAATTAATTAATTTAATTTGATAATTGTAGAGAGGGCGCATTAACACATCACAACGAGTGTGCATGGATCAATGTTTTACGAGGTTTTTCGGTGTTGGTGGTCGCTAACGACAGGGTGACATTGATACTAATTGACACGGTTTTATAGCCCCGTCGCAACGCGAGGGGGCTTAATACTAGTTATAATTTAAAAGTCAAGCTCAATTATTTAATTTTAAATTTTTTATTCTAATAAACTCTTTTTGACTCATGTCCAATTATTTTATGTCAATTGTCAACCATATATAATATCAAATGACTTCTTTTTTATTATGTGGTTTTTTCCAATTACGCTAATACTTTTTTTGAACGACAATGACATCATACTTTAGTTACGATATATGGTTTTTATTATGTGTTGTAACTTGTAACCCTAACCGATCCAAAAATTATAATTTCGGGTTATTTTGAAGCCCAGGAACTAAAATTGGATTAATGCTCAGTCACATATTAAAACGGGTTTAATGGTCCGACTAAGGCTGTCCGTTGTGGACACGTGAACAGCCTGGGGCAAGCGAGGTTTCAGCGCCGGGTTCACCCCCAGCCACAACAGCTCTGGCGTGACACCCCACGCGAGCCAACATGAGCAGGCTCACGACGTGAAGAAACTATTTGTGTTGGAATTTGCAGCTATGATCGTGCCGGTACTCACCCCACCCACAACAACCCCACGTGACCAGGTTACTTGATAGTCACGCCAATAAAACACGTCAGTGCTCACCGCGAGCCACAACGGACAATATAAGTAAGACTGCGATTCGATTACTGATGAAGTTAACAAAACATTGGTAGAACCCCAAAACAAATAAACCGGTATAAACGGCTTGAGTTAAAGTGTTAAACAACAATCCCGTAACAAATTAAACTTAATATAATTCATATATATCTTTTACACACTTCTAAAAATTACATAAAACTACAACATAATCAATAAAAACTATTATTACATCAAAGTCAAATGAAAGCTTTCAAGTTTCAATAAACTAATCAGACATCGGGTCGGATATCGGGTCGTCGTTAAGATCAAACCCTAAAACGACATCGTTTCGTAACACATCTCCAGCACTTGTTTTCCGACCACCATCATGAAACTGCATAAAATCCTCCACCAAAAAACCGGGATTTACCGAACCGGAATCCATCGCCCGAACCGGCGCCGGTTTATCGATACACTTCCCAGCACTTTTATTTTTAAAATGATTAAACCCGGCCTGTAACCGGTTTATTATAGCCAAGAACTCCTCCAGCTCAGCATCTTCCGCCGTTACTCCGCCGTTAAACCGGTCTTCTTTTGCACTGATTTTCTTGACGGTTGTTCTGCCGTCACCGTTAACCTCTGGCCGCTTTTTTTTTACATTTTCCATTGAATTATTATTACGCAAAACGATGTCTGAAAGAGGTGCAGTTCTCTGGTGAAAGAGGATGATATGTTATTGGAGGGGTTGGGGGAACACGTAGATATTATTATAACCGGTACTATAATGACGTCAATATGTAGTTGGGAATTTGTGACGTTTGATTGTGTAATTGTCGGGAATCCTATGTGCTATGTGATGACGTCATGATGCTAGGATATTTCTAGGATTGGTCTTCAATATGATATTTTTAAAAGATGACTATGTGATAGGGAAGGCAGTGGTAGGCGAGCTTGGGGAAATATTTGGTGTTGGTTAGGATCTAGCTTCGATTCTCATGAGGTGAAGAGCGAATGGGGATGGCGTCGGTTCGACTTGAACGAAAGAAGAGGTTTTACATATTATTTTCACTGTCGTGCATTCGCATGTGTGGAATTCGGGTTTCCGCACATCTGAGAGAGCTAAGGGGCTGACGCCGATCGAATACTCGACCTTCACCACAGCTCCTAACGTTACAGTGATTAACACGTCATTCTTTGTCATTTAAAATAAAACCACGTGATAGGGATTCCCGTGTGACAGATTTTAATATTTTGTATATGATAACTTGATAAGAGATAACCATGTGATGTATTTTTATATATTTTATTACTATTTAGTTGAGTTTAAATTTCAGTCAGTGACATAAAGTTTAATAGTTACATTTTTTATGTGTATGATCTAGTAGATTTCATAAGCATGTGTTAAATATGTATGTATGTGAATAATAAAGTAACACAACCGACCAAATCTTAGAAATTTTATTTTCATATTGCTTCTTTTTAATGTTACTTTAAGTTTGATAACAAAAGGAGTGATTATTATCTTAATTTTCATGCCATTAAAGTTTATTAAATACTTTAAGCGAAACCTATAATCAAAATCTTCTAATGTTGTTGTGATATGGTTTGGCATATGAAATATATCACGTCATTTGTGAAATCCTTTATAATCTGATATTTGTAGTATCACATCATCACATGCTGTGTTATGGAGTTTTTGAAGCACAAGAAGCTGGCATGGCCATAGCTCACAAACCGTGTGGGTCAATATAGCAACTTACCATATACATGTTTTCTAACTTTGCAAGTTGTAAACCTAATTTGTTATTATAAATAGATTGTAACGCTAATGTACAACTTGGTTGTGGACTTGTGGGTCAAAAAAAAATGTGGTTTGAACTATCAACATGGTTGAAGGTCATGAAGGCCGCCTAATGTACAACTTGTCACTATAAAGACAAAGTCTCTATGGTAAATTGTAAGGCTAGTGGGTGTGGAGACACAAAAAAAGTGATGTCTCCATGCCAACTATGATGCCACATCATAAAGTTGATGTCTCATGTTACTTGAGACATGAGTGGGGTGTTGACATACCAACACTCCATGTCTCAAGCATTTATTATTTATTTTTTTTAAATTAATTTTAATTTTACAAAAGTAACAAATAAAGAAAATAATGTTCAAATAAATACTAGATTTAATAAATAAAAAATTTCAAGCCATACTAAAATTAAAAAAAACAAATAAACCGAAAAAAAAGATAGGATTTCCTAAAATTTTTAAAAACTACTTCCACTTTTAAATCAATGTCTTGCATATTCTTCAATGCGGCGCGTTGTTCTTCGTGATAACTCGAGATGTTGGCCGACATAATTTTCCGCTCTTCCACCGCCTTCGATTCATCAATCAACCAAAGCTTTTCCTTCTTGACTTTTATTTTTTCTTCATTAGCTTTGTTGAAAGCTTCCATTTGTGCGGTTAAAGTGTCAAGCCTTGAAGCGCTCCCGCTCGTGCTACCCGATGCCACTTTCTTTCCTGCCGCTGCTTCCTTTCGAGCTTTGTCGCGACCTACATAAAAAACGCAAACATTTATATATTAGAAAGAAAACGCAAACAATTATATAAAAAAATTTTCTATAAATTTATAAACCTATGGGGCGTGTCTCCTCCTCAAATTGTGGTACGTCGAACTCGGGCTCGTCGTTCATATCAATATCAATTGGAACGGACGGACCTCCCTTTTAACCTTTTTTTTCCACGTTTAGCCCGTTGAGTCTCGTTTGGGACCGTTGTCCATTTTTTGTTCATCTTTCAAGACCGACCAAGCCCTAATCATCGAGGCAGATTTGGTAAACTCATTTTTATACTTCGCCAAATCCTCCTCGAAAATATTTTGCTCATTCCAACCACTAGGCGGGTTCGACTTAATGCGGTTATAAATAACATTAAATCGACCACACTCCGTGTTCATCTTTCTCCACTTCGAGCTAAAAGCATCGTGTAGTCGATAAGGCTTGCATTGCATAAACAAATGAAAGTTTTCAACAACTTTCTCCCATAACGCCTCTTGCGATTGGGCGGTACCTTCGATTAAAAAAATTTAATTAAAATAATGAAACTATATATATATACATATATTTGCGCAAGTAAAAAAAATTTACCAACTACGGAGCGTTTTGACGAAGCAACCACGCCTTAGCTAATGCCTCCTCTTCAAGATCGGACCATGGTCTGGCTACTCCATCTTTCGGTTTACCACGTCCCGGTCCTTTCTCTCTAGCTTTACCTTTGCGTTTGCCTTTAGATTTTTCGGTGGGTGGCGTAAGTTGAGTTTCGGGAATTATTTCATCATCGGTATCCTCCACCTCTACGGGTTGAGACGGTCCGATAGGTCTTGCGGGAGGTGGTTGTGGAGAAACTTGTTGGGTAGTTTGAAACGATTGTGCCATTTGCATATAGTGTTGCATTGGGTTGAATTGGGCGAAAGCTATCGAGTTTTGTTGCATTTGTTGGACCGCCCGTAATGGAGGTACTTGTGAAGATATTGGTGGCTCGACTGTATGGAGAATGGATTCGGGTTAGAATTCAGGCTATTTGGGTTGTTTTGGTTGAATTGGTTGAATGGATCCATGATATTTTTTATAAAAATTGGATGGTTTATAAAAAATATGGGAGATAAAATAGAAGAAGATAGTGGGTGTGGTATAAAAAATGAGGGCGAAAATGTTTGATATATAATATTAAAAAAACCTTTGTTTTTTTTTTAAAGTTACCGTTGGGGTTGGGGTTACCGTTGTACAACGTTTAATTTTAAAAAAAATAAAATAAAAGGAAAACATTTGATTGGTCCATCTTTGACATCCTGGGGAAGACGGGGGAGACGGGGACCCGGGGGGCGGTGTTGAGACAGTGGGACGAAGCAAAATACTAGGCCGGGGGTGGTGCCCCGTCTGTACACCGCATAGTCTGATAAACTAATAACTGCAAAAATGATCCGAACCCACAAGATATTTCCTCTCTCTAACTCAAATTTTTTCTCACAATACTAAATGCTCAAAATCTTATAGAGCTAGTTCCTTAAGGCGAACGGAGTTGTGTCCGGTTTTGGGGGAATAAATTTTCACCGAATTTCGGTGAGCCATCAGCGATACAAGGGGAGAGGAGAGTTGGCTAAATTTATTTTGGGGAATTTTGGAGAAAAATAGGACAACACCATTTATGTGAAAACTTGGTAAAACTTAGGAAAGTTAGAAAAAACTGATGTGCCACACGAGGGAATCTGGGGGAGTCCAAGACAAACACCCTCCTCCCTTAGACCTCCTGTAATGGAGGCGTTAAATGGCGTTAAAAACAAAACTAGCGCCCCCCACATCGTTACGGGGGCGCTATGTTGCAAAAAAGGCTCCCAACGTTATAGATATAACGCCATACACCAAATCCACCAACCAATCATTGTTTGCCACGTGAGCGGGGGAGATCTGGTTTGTTTGTTTTTTCTTCTAAACTAGCGCCCCTCAATTTGTTTCCCCCACTACACTCCTTTTTTACTTCAACCCCCATACTGACTCAACTGCCATGTGAACCAATCAGAATCAGAGGCATTACATTTAACCCTTCCACTATACATGGTCTTAGTTGTTCAAATGTAAAGGAACAAAATTCTTTTTGTGGCTTATTAGAATAAACCTTCTAGTAAAATCTAATATGTATTTACTGAATTTTATAAATCCAAACAATAGTCTTAAATCGCTTTATATTATTTTATGAAACAGCAAAACATACTTTATTGTTCGTGATTCATGTATACCATGTTGGGTTTTTTAGGCTATGTGTAGTGAGGGTTTTGATGGAGTTTGATGCGGGTTTAATGAATTAAAACATTAATAAAGTAAGATGAGAGGTTTGATGGGGCTTTATGTAAAGTAAGTGTGTGGTGGATTGGGGGGCTTAATAATAATTGCTTAATTATTGTTTTTTATTTAAATATACAAATTTAAATAAATAAAATGTTTTTTATTTACAAGGTCCCTGAGAATTCGTTGGTACCGGAGGACGGTGACATGGAAGACGTTGAGAATAATCATGAGGATTTAGACGGTGATGTCAATCTAATGAAGACGCCGGAAAGCAATTTGGAGTCCGACAGGGATGAAGCGGTTACAGTCAGGGAGGTGCCAATTTTGGAAACTCATAATGACATTCATGATGACAATAACTCTCCAATAAATGTGGAGGAGTTTCCAGAAAATGAGGAATTTATTCCTGGCAACCTTTTCGATTTTGATTCTGATTTAAATGCTAAGGTTGATTGGAGCATGAGACACACGTGTTGAACAAAAGAAAGAAAAAAAGGCTTGGATTTAATGGGCCGAGGCAACCCAGCCTACTCTAGTAGTGTGGAAAAAACTAGAGTGGGGAAGAAGCCCAAAGGTGATGAAGACTTATTTGGTTTGGACCCATTATTGGGCTTGGATAAGAATAATAATGAGGAAGAGACTTTGGGCCAGGTCGGTATTCTTGCTGTTGCTTCCGAAGACTCTTTTGTACAAGTCGGTTCTCAAGATGCTGATAGTGTAGACACTGTTATTTCTCGTGAGTTTGACTTGAACTCCAATCCTTGTGAAGTTAATCGTCAGGAACACACACCAGGTAACATTTCTTTGAACGTTTTGGAAGAGAATGTTGTCCCTCCATTTGTTTGTGAAGTAGAAGCTACCATCGAATTGGGGGAAAAGTTGGGTGCCAATTTATCCGAGTCATTTGTTTTAGTCCAGAATTCGATCGTCCAAGAAGGGTTACAAGGGGTGATAAAATGAATTGTCTCTCGATTAATATTCGAGGGATAGGGGGTTGTGGTAAACTGGGTTGGAATAGGAAGATTAAAAACGACTTTGGTGTTTCCTTTATTGGTTTGCAAGAGTCTATGGTTAGTGACGTTCATTCGACTGTGGTCTCTAATTCTTGGGGAGGCTCGGGATTTGAGTTCGAGTTTGTAAATGCGAATGGTAACTCGGGAGGCTTAATGAGTATATGGGATCCTAAATTGTTCGTTGAAGATAAGGTTACTAAGGATTGTAATTTTCTTCATGTAGCGGGTATGTTTTTGGCGGGAGCGGTGCGTGTTAATGTATTGAATGTTTATGCTCCCCAAACGAATATTGAGAAAAGGCAATTATGGTCTAGAATTGATAATCTTATACGATCGAATCTAGGTTGGTGGATTATTTTTGGTGATTTTAACGCGGTGCGTGATCGGTTTGATAGATTTTTGGTCTGCGAAAACGTCTTTAATAAGTGGCCAAATGCGTGTGTCCGGGCTTTGGATAGGAATTTGTCGGATCATTCTCCTATGCTTTTCACGGTTGAAGACTCTAACTTCGGCCCTAAGCCTTTCAGGTTGTTTGATTCGTGGCTTGATCGACCCGGTTGTATAGAAGTGGTTAACTCGGTTTGTGATAATTGGTTTAATCATGGCCCAGCCGATTTGAACCTGTTAAGAAAACTAGGATGTTTGCGTGGGAGATTGAAAGAATGGTACCATGCCTATAGCATTTCGGAACATTCTGAGGAGGCTCGGCTTAGATTAGAGAAAGAAGAGATAGAGATTCAGATGGAGATTCAAGTCTTGGATGAAGGTGATTTGTGGATATGGTCAGAATGTAAGGTTGCGCTGGAAAATATAGAGGGCCATAAGGCGCGTGATCTTAGACAAAAGTCGCGTGTCAAATGGGCCTCCTTGGGAGATGAAAATTCTAGCTTTTTCCATTGTGTGGTCAACGGTAGAAAGGCGCGTAACTCTATCCCGGGTTTAATGATTAACGATGAGTGGGTCACAAAACCGACACTTGTAAAGAAAGAGGTTTTTCGCTTTTTTAGAAGCCATTTTAAAGAAACGTCTTCAGTCCGGCCGGCCTTGACTTGTTCGGGTATGAAGACTATCGATGAGCAGGGGTGTATTTTTTGGTCGATTCTTTTTCTAAACAAGAGATTAAAGATGCGGTTTTTGAGTGTGGTTCTAATAAGGCGCCAGGACCCGACGGTTTCAACTTTCGGTTTCTCAAGCGCTTTTGGAGTTTGTTCGAGGAGGATTTCTACAAGATTATGAAAGAATTTCACGCTTCAGGTATTATTAATTCTGGATGTGGGTCTTCGAGAGGTTAAGATGGAGAAACGTAAACCCCATAATTAAAATGACTTGAAACGCTCTAAGAAGGTTTAATTGGACTCGCCGGAGTATGAAACTTATAATATTCTTAATAAATTCACTTTTTGATCCAAAAATTATGAAAATTTAGGTGTAACATCTTGACACCATAAATAAAATTATCACATTAAAATTTTCTGGAAAATAAATTATTTTCATATTTTTATTAATTCAAATAGTTTTAATAATAAATAATTGATTAAAAATTCATTTTTAATGAATTAAATTCCCAATTTTCTGGAAAATTATTTCTAAGTATCATGAACTTAAATAAAAATTATTGGTCCTGAAAACATTCATTTTTATTAATTTTCCTATTTTTTTAATCATTTAAAAATGATTTAAACTCATTAAATTTATTTTAAATACAATTAAATTGAGAAAAATTATGGAAAGATTATTTTCACTGTTATACATCAGAAAATAATTATTTTTCATAAAAATAGCATCTTTGGACCATGTCTTGTATTTTTAGTCTTAATTAATGTTTAATTAGACATAATTAATCATTATTTTATTTGCAATTGTAATTAAATTTATTCTTTATCATAATTACTCGAAGCATATTTTTATCGGAATATATAATAGATAATATCTAGTCTACCACATCATATTCATAGACTTTAATCATATAACTTTGTGAGACAAGCTTATTATTTCAATTGATCGTAAAACCTTAATTCCCCAAATCGACTTAGTAAACCCTAATGCCTTAGAACCCTAGATACCGTAGACTTTTTTAAAGACATTCCATTTACTAGTATTCTTATACATTATAGGTAGAATTCTTCGGAATTCCCATTTCTTAACTCACATCAGCTTAAGTTGGATTTTTATCGCTTTCGCAAACTGTGGGTATATCTTTCCCCTTTTTCATGTTTTACTCTTTTGGAGCTACTCATGTACACTATGACTAAATGATTTTCTTTCATTAAATGCAATTCTCATGTGTGTTTGCTTTATGTTAATTTGTGTGTCTATGACTTGTCAAAATCATTAACCTTTGAGGGCCTGACATTTCAATGAATAGTACTATGGTATATACCCCTTGTGACTCTGTTGAGAGACCTTGGTCATTGTCTTGTGATTCATTATACTAAAAATGGTTTTCATGTGTTGTCTTATTCTATTGTCTTAGGGTTGGTTTTGACTGATACTACTTATTACATAATTGCAAATAGTACCACACATGAATTGCTAAACACTTTTTCTACTTTATGTATTCAAACAGGGTATGCTCACCAATACATTTTTGTATTGACCAAATTATTTTCGTACATATTTCAGGTTGTTTTGAGATGCATTCTTTAAGCTTTCGGATTCATATTTAGATTTTGGATTCATTGTATATCAGTTAATTAGCGTTTAGAATCGTTGTTTTTCAATTCAATGTAATAAACTATTTAATCAATGTATCAATATTTACACTTTAATCCATGAGCTATTGAACAATCGTCACTACGTGACACCTCGATGTTTCCGCCATCGGTCGGGGTGTTACAGATTGGTATCAGAGCCATGGTTATAGGGAATTAGGTTATTAGAATGCCTTTTAGCCTAGTCTATAACTAAGCTTACTTTCACGAGTCCTCTCTATTTCTCTTTATACTTATATATTCTTTCAAGATATTTTCACTATGATTCTTTTACGTTATTCTTTCGGTGTTTTGTTTAGAGAAAAAGACACTCGCATTCCACAAATGAAACGATATCACCAAGTTAGGAGTGACATCCATACGTTGGTGATTAGTTTCACTCTTCTATATATTCTATATCTTAGGAATATATCTTTGAGATAGGAGTGACATCCACACCTCAAAGAGTATTTCCTTCAAAAAGAAACTTAACCACTAAGCTGGGAGTGATATCCTTAACTTAGTGATTGGTTTCATTCCTCAATTGTTTTCAATTTTGAAATACATCTTTGAGTTAAGAGTGAAATCCACATCTCTCGTGCTACGTGGAGTAGATAGTTGGAAATGGAAAGATACGAAGGATGGTTTGTTCAAGGTCTCTTCGGCTAGAAGTCTATTGTCCAATGACTCTTCGGGTACTTATAGTTCGATGGTTAAATGGAAGGGATGGCCACCTCTCAAGTGCAAAATTCTGGTATGGAGAGCTTTGCTTAATCGGATTCCTACCGTTGTAGAGCTTCTCAAACGTGGAGTCAATATTCTCGATACCGCTTGTTCGTTGTGTCATAGTGACTTGGAGACAGCCTTGCACCTTTTCACAGGATGTATATTCTCCCACGAGGTCTGGTTTCGAATCGAACTTTGGTGTCGCTTGAGTCGTACTTGTATTTTTGAAGTTTCGGATCTCCTTCGTGTGCCGGAATCGACGTCAATGTCCAAAGATAACAAGTACATCTTAAGGGGTATAGTCTACACTTTTATGTGGGTATTGTGGATTGAGCGCAATGACCGGATCTTCAACGACAAGAAGCGGAGTCCTATTCAGATTGTGGAGAATATTAAATCTACGGCTTATTTTTGGTTACGTAATAGGACTAGATGGAAAGATATAGATTGGAAAACATGGTGTATTTGCCCTTTGGGTTGATGTATTTTCGTTTGTTCTCTCGTAAGTCCTTGCTTTGAGGACTTTGCGAGTTGCGTTTAATGAAGTTTTCCTTTCAAAAAAAAATACTAGTTATAAAATCAGTATTTATTATTACTAGTGGGTTTACCCGCGCGTTGCAGCGGGATCTACAAATGGGTTGCAACACAACATTATGATACCTAAGTTTTTTGCCTCAAGTTACACAAAAAGAATAGAAATGTGCATACTATGTTTTAACAAGTATTCATAGAAAGAAAATAAAAGAAATGTGCACCGCCACTTACAACTGATTGCAGTTCACCACAAAAAACCATGTACTCATTATTGAACAAATCTTAATAAACCAAAGGTATGTTACTGTAACAGACCAATATGAGCATAAACATCACTCTTGTGTAAGTTGTCCGGCCATTGCATATCTACATAACCGTGCCATTGAAGACACCTTGCTAAATGATAAATTTCATCTACATGACAAAAGCATGTAGTAATAATATGATATTGTCTAAACTATCATATGAAGGTCATTGTCCATTTGGATATTAAAAGTTGTGATTTGTAAGTTTGTAATAGACTTGCTCAACTTGACCCAGCAACTAAAAAATTGCCCAACGTAGCCAGTGAGTCGAACCATTCCGTCCACTTTGCCGCTGGGTAGACGCATATCTATGAAAAGGGTTTATAATGTAAGTATTATTATGGCAAAGTTTTAAAATTCATACAAGTTTAGCTGAGATAAGATTATTCATTGTGGTAACATAAATTATTATATTTCATCGCCATTATATGAAATTTGTTAAAAAATATTGCTATCATGTGTGTTTATTTAGTTTGATTGAGTTCCATTTTCATATAAGGGTTAACTAGATATTTGCCCGCGTTGACACGCGGTTCACCAACGTACGATTATTTGGAGTAGTATAACGTATAAGAAAATACAGTAGAAATATTTTATTAAAATTTAAAACCAACGAATACACATTTTATTCAAATATCACTAAAATTTTCCTTATACACCACATTTTTTGTTTTAGTTTTGATCCAAAGATTGATTGATGAGTAAGTTATCAGGTATCTGTATAACATCCCCAAAATCATTTACGCTATCAACCTTTCCTTCACCTATATCTAAAATCCAATTTGCAAATTTTTTTAGTTTCCTCAATATCGTAATGACCACCTCTAGAAAGTAACCTCATATTTTTTGTTAATTACAGAACAACACATTTATGCCAAATATACGAGGAGCTTAAAGAGGCATTGACAATATATATCATGTTTCCCGCGTGCGTTGCGGTGCGAACGTGTGAAGTCACAAACGAAAACGTCAACATTAAATTATCAAAAGCATTTTACTGGCAAAAGACCGGGCGTTGCTGCAGACATAACATGAAGTAAAATACCACATAATATCTCAGTTTTGTTTGTGCATGAAGTAAACGATAAGTAAGACACATAATATCTAAGCTAGTTTATCTTACAACAATGCCGCCAAGCTCACACCATGTGGCGGCGAGCACTCTCAAAATCAATATAATATCTTAAATCAATGGTACCATAAATGGGCAAGTGATTTGTCTTATGCAGGGATCCAAAATAGGCATTTTATAGGTTGAGCTTGGTTGAGTTCACCAAAAACATTTTTAGTAGTATAACATATACTTTTAATAAAGAACTTGTGTGTCAAGTATTATTTAAAAATATCTTATCTTATGAAAAAAATGACTAATCATCAACTTTAAGAAGAACAAAATAACGCCCGCTTCATAATCCAACAATCAAATCCTTTCTAGGTTAGAGCCCCGTGTTTACACACGGCAGGTCCCCTGGTGAAATGAAAAACCGTATAACATGAAATTTAATGACACTTTATACCATAAATATAAGTATTTTTTCGACACCGTATAGCCTAAGAGATATGATAAACTGAGTATAATTAATAGAATAATTAAAACATCCAACATCAATAAAATTCACAACTTGATTCAAATAAAACATTCAGTTGAGTACATAGACAGAAGGCTTTTCACCAGACTTAAAGCAAAAACACCCAACAAACATCCACACAACTCAAGTCCAGCAATAAAGATGATTCTTAGTAGTCTGTGGTTGGGAGACATTCATGAGTACTTGACCCAATATAGATGACTTCATAGACAAGTCCAGCTATACCCACACCCAAAAACGGACCGAGCCAATAAACCCAGTGGTTGTTCCATGTCCAGCTGACCACAGCTGGTCCAAAGGACACAGCAGGGTTCATTGATGCACCATCAAATGCACCACCAGCTAAGATGTTTGCACCCACTATGAACCCAATTGCTATTGGGGCAATAGTTCCCACATCGCCCTTCTTTGGATCAACCGCTGTTGCATACACGGTATACACCAGTCCAAATGTCATAACTATCTCAAACACAACTGCGTTCCATTCACCTACACCTGCTGATAGAGCAAAAGCTGACGTTTCCTACAAAAAAATGTATCCAAATAGATCAGTTATTTTAGTTGTTTCTACTATTCCTAACTGTATCTTTTGTTCACCAACTTACCAAACCACAAGTTGCAATTTTTAGAAGCACACAAGCAACCACAGAGTCAAGCAACTGAGCGATCCAATACAAAACACTCCTCAACAACGAAATGTGACCACCAACAAACAACCCGAATGTCACTAGGTTCACATGACCACCAGATATGTTAGCACCAACTGAAACCGCAACAAATAGTGCAAAAGCATCTGATATTGACGCTGAAATGAGTCCCGCTGGTGTCGCTGCTCCGCCATCAGTTAACTTGGCTGCAAATAAAGAAAACCATAAATCATGATACATTTCATGATAAAAGATAATGTAGTTTCAATTTTCATGTAATATAAATTTGAAGAACATGACCCAATCCATGACAAATTCTCGGCTCATTTTTGAAACCGAAAAATGTGCACCTATTTAAGTATTGACACCAATCCTTTCCAAATCATCCATGTCCACATACATTGAATCCATTATCATAATTAAATCCACCTCCATATTATTAACAAATGTGTAGGCACCATCCAATTAAATTCTTTCCATACAAAGTCCCATATTTAATGCAATCCTACCAATTGAACAGCCAAAATCTCGTCCAGCTCAAATCTCAAAGTTTCCAAACTTTAATACCGGGTTCATTTTATTTGTCCAGCGCCTATAACTTTCAAATAATAAACTTGGCGCCCAAGATTTTGAAACCCACACATTAAATGCATTCAATGTAGATCCACCATAATCGGAAGATTTAACTCACCTTCCATAGTTATAGGCTCAAATCTTGGAGAGTAAACAAACCTTATTAAACTCAATCAAAAAAATCCGATCCATTTAACACAACCCGATTCTTTTTTACAAACCCAGTCGGATTAAACTTCAACATCATCTATCAATCTTTAAACATCCAAAATAATTATAATCATGTAAAATGGAAAATAACAAATAACTTACGCAGGGACACCTCCACAGAGCTGGTGGTCATAAGACTTAGCTTTTCATATGCGTTTTCCTCACTTAGTTCATATCTGCATTCAAAATCTTTGCTTTCTTATGTTCCATTTAACGCAGTGACTTCAATTTGCTAGCTCAAATAGTTTAAAAACAGAAAATTTAATAAAAAAAAACATTAGAAATTAAAAGATTCCCCACCGTTTCAAAGTAGAAAAATACTTACCATATGTTCAGATTGGATTTGTTCACCTGCAGCATCGTAGTATGTGTGAAACCTCAAGCTGCAACAATAAGGTTTTGGGAAATTGGATTGTATCGCACTCAACTATTTGGGATTGGCCGATAACGCACTGAACTATAAAAATGATCACCAACGCACTGAACTTTAAACCTCTTGGATTGTGTCACACTATGGCTGTGTTTGACCATGTCCAGAACCACTAAAACGATTACTTAGTGATAAAGAGGTTTAAAACGATTACTTAGTGACAAATTAATACAATTAACACATATGGATTCTTCCATTTGGACCTTGTCAAACACAGCCTTAGTGTGACACAATCCAAGAGGTTTAAAGTTCAGTGCGTTGGTGATCAATTTTATAGTTCAGTGCGTTATCGGCCAATAACAAATAGTTGAGTGCGATACAATCCAATTTCCCTAAGGTTTTAGTCAATATCCAATTATTATGTAGTTTTAAAAAAATAGATATCAAAGTGTGGCAAACGCATGGTAAGTTCGACCCAATGGCTGACCCTTTTACTTAGAACATAGACTTTGTTATTTTCTAATTTCTTATTTGCTTAACAAATACAAACAATCAGACTACACACAATTTGTATACTTCTAGTCAAAATGTTGAATGCTAAATCGAGTAAATGAGTTATCAAAATCTATAAAGTTTGTTGATTTGATTTAAAGCCAATGAACACACCTTAAGCAGCCCTCAAATAAACAATGCCGATTTGTTGTCTTCTTTTTTACTTCAGGGTTCAAAATAACCTACATTTTCAATTATCAAATTAGAAAGTTTTACATTCACAAAAGCACGAGTGAAAGAACAATTTGACAGAGGCACCTTGAAAAGGGTACTTCCTCCTGATCATTGGATGTTATGGTCTTTGCCAATTGGAAATACCCACATTCTTCCTCCTCATCATACTAAGCTCGTAATAACTATACTATTATTACACGGATAATGGGGTTAAGGGGGTTTAACCACGCAGTTGAAATGAGACGGATTCTTTTGTGAACGATGATTCTCAAAAGGTGAACAATCTTCTTAGTCCTCTAGAATTACACCAATTCCAATTTAATATGTTTTCCCTTTAGAATATACTTCCAGAACCAACTTCCGCTATCCATAAATTCCTTGTTAATAGGATTTAATTGTATAGATAAGCCTGAACCAAAAGTTTGAAGGGCATAAGTAGGAAAAACACATGTGTTTCTCGTACAAAAACATCTACAGAACACTAAAAACAACAACAAAAATTACATACCAGCTTGTTGTCCACAAAAACAGTGCATGACAAGAAGCAAGAATTTCCAAAGTGCGAGTTGGCACTTTTTTAGTATCCGTTTCCAAATCAATATCATCACTCAACCCACCAACCCCAGAGAACTCCTGAGAGATCGAAACACAAATTGAGCATCTATCAGAGGATGCTAACCATTCCTTTTACCATGAATGCCAGATTTGTAACAAACATACCATGTCATCAGATATCATTGTTCCCGTCTTGTCAAAACAACATATATCAACCTGCAGAACGGTAGCTTAAAAGAAAAAAATGATAAAAAAAACTAAATGACATTAAACATTCAACTCAAATATAATTAAAGTAGTTTGCCCACCTTCCCAACAAATGGTATACAGAAAGGTTCTGTACAAAATATACCACGGCGTGCTAGTGCAATCAAAGATGTATTAACAGCTATAGACAACTCCATTGGCAGCTCAGGGGGGATCACTTAAGTTATAATCAAAGAACAGCTCAAAAGAAGCTTGTATCTACTCCTGTCTGGGTCCCCAAGTCCCTATATCAACATGTATGGTAATTAATACCTTACTATATGTGCTTAAATGATTTTTTTAAGAAGTGAGAGAGAAATGATAATCACAAGTTTAGTTTACCTTTTTACGTACATAACCGGCTGCTATAATGGTAAAAACAACTAAAAACAAAATAAAAAGTCCACTCTCCCAGCTGTTAGCAGTAACCTGAAAATATATATTTATTATCTATTAGAGAACAATGAGAGAGAGATAACAGAAAACTATAAAGTGTCGATAACAATTATGGAATTACCCTCTCAGTTAAAAACAAAATGGTTCGCATTAGTTTCCCTTGTGTTGTTTCAAATCCGGTTCGTAAAACAATTGCTAGACAGCCGCCATCAGGAGTTTTCATACGAAAGGTCTGAATCAATAAACCAAAAGATCACATTTAATAATAAACTGCATAATAAAAGTTATAATATGATCAAATGAAACATTGTTTACAACCTTATCAGGAGTATGCTGCAATATCTTTGTTCCACCAAAAAGAATATGATTCTTATCCCGTTTTGAAGACAGGCGTTCTTCTATTCCTCTGCCCGTTCTTGATACTTGTCAAACAACCATATGTTTATCCATGTGTATAAAAATTAAGTAAATGAATAAACAAATACTAAAAATTAAGAAAAAAACATAAGTAATTTGAGAAAAAAAAATAACCACCTTTCAGTTATAAAAAGGTGGTTATGTAATTTAATCTTTCCCTTTCTTAAAAAGGTGACTTTTTTCTTTCAGCTAAGTATTTGATAAACACAAACATAGAGGTACAAAAATATTGATGTGATGCAGTAAGAAAACCTGAGCTTCCAGATGTGACCATCATCTTGTAGCCATCTGAGACTTCAAACAATCTGTTAATACCCTCATCTTCAGCATGTGCCTCAAACTCTTCTGAATGTGTAAAACGTGGACAACGTTAGTAACAACACACAATAGAAACACAAGAAATCAAAACTTAATTGAAAAAAAACCCCAAATCAGATTCTAAAATCAATAAACAGTTTCAAACAGGGTTTTTTCATCAAAAACATTGAAACTTAAATCCGTATATTTACTAAACATAACACACAATACATCAACATTCAAAGGTAAATCATATATACATATGAACCCTAAAACAATAATCGCACATCAACCCTAAAATACGAACCCTAAAACTAAAAATTATTAAACCTGACGAATAATACACGTAAACTCAACTATTCTAAGGTAAATAATTGAAATCAGTAAAAACAGACACAAAAAAAAACTTAATCGGGAAACAAATCAGGAAAAAACACGAAAAAATTACAGAGAAAAGAGAGAGATGAAGAACTATTGACTGACATAAGAATGGAAGAGAGAAAACCTTAGAGAGGAGATGAAGAAGCCGGCAATAGTGCTCTGATTCGAATGATCACCCTTGAGTAGGGTTTTGGCTTGAAGGAGGTTATGAAAGAAATAGGGTGTTAGGGTTATGTTCAGTGTTTTTTGAGGGCTTATATATTTAATCGATTTTTGATTTAAAAAAAAAGAAAATTTTATAAATTCTCATAAAGTGCCATGTGGCTTAATAATGGGAGGAGAGATAATTGATGGTGAAATGAGGGATTGCCATGTGTCATAATAGACTTTGTTTTATTAGATGTATAGATTATCTTCTAGGGGCATTTAGGGAAGAAAAGTGGTAAAATTTTGAAAATTGTAAAGAAACCCTTGGTATACCATCTTAACTTTGGACAATTTGGACATATTTGCTCATGCCTCCTCCTTTATAATGTAGTATAGATTATTATTATTATCTTTAAAACCATCAAAACTCATAAATATACAGTTTATTTCCCAAACCATCAAAACCCACCCAATATAAATACAAAACCACCCATATTCTTTATTTGTTCCCAAGATAAAACACACACACCACCATCAGATTATGAGAGAGATTAGGGAGGAGCCGGTGGCTCACGGTGGAGACACGGCAGCCCAGCCCAACTCTAGCGCATGAACCAACTGAACTTAATGATCAGGAGCCAGCAAGATCGATGATGGTCATAAAACACACACAACAAGATCGATGATTGGTTTATTGTTTTGCTTTGTTTCATTTATTTACAAAACTTGACCATTCAACGGTCATAATGGCCAAACGTTTGAATTTGCAATTGCCCCATAGCGCCGGTGGGGGCGGTGTTCCCGGCGCTATGGGTGGTGATCACGTCCCCTATGGAGCCCCATCGCCCCCACTACAGATGCAGTTATGAGGACAGATAGATCAAATTAACTATGGCTTAAGAGGTTATGATATTAGAAAAAACAATTACCATTTTTAAAAACATGTCAATAATTCGGAAGTTAGACTACAAACCTTACATATATAGCAAGATGTAATTAATTTTGTTGGCTTTGAAAAAAAATAGAGATGTACATAATTTAAAGTAAATTTGTTAGTGAGCATAAAGTAATCGAATTCTATGTTGAACATGAGGATGAAATAACAAATGAGTGACCTCCAAAACTAAGGATATTTTATATAAAAGTCGAAGCTTCTTGTTCAAGAAGAGTAATGCTTAGGTGCCAAGGTGGGTGTTTATGTTATTTAAAAAACTAACAGTCTTTTGATATAATATTGCAAGACAATCTTTTGATGTATAATATGAGTAAATTTCGTTTTAGCAAGTCTTATAAAGTATTTAATAAATTACTAATTTATTATGGTAGTTATTTATTAAATCATCTAAAATTGGCATTATAGAGTTGTGAATTGGTTTAGTAATGCCTCTAACACCGTCTTATTGTGCGTTATAGGAGCATAAAATGGAGGGTCGTTTTAGTATAACGTCAAATGAGGAAAAAAACTGGAAAGTAATGATTGAAAGGACATTAGAGGGCATTAACCATTACATTTTTTTAAAAGGCGTTGTAATGATGTAGTGAAAAATGCCCATTAGATCATGCGTAATTGGCATTATAGGGGCACAAATGAGCTTGATAACGCCCCTAACACCACCCCCTGGGTGTTATAAAGACATGAAGGATGAGGAGTATTTCTAGTATAATTTCCAAAAAGGAGAAAAATATGAAAAGTAATGATTAAAATTACATTAAAGGGCATTTATTATTACACATTTTTTTGAAAAGGCGTTATAATGTTGATGTGACGAAAATGTCACTTAGAGAACATTAACCATTACAGATGCTCTTAGAAGCATTAACCAAAAAAGTTGTTATGTTCAAGTTTTTAAATCATGAAAACCATGGTAAATCCGGTAGGTGCGGTAGCTTTTGTGGTTAGTGGTCGGGGTAGGTTTAGTGGTAAGTAGTGGTTATAGACTTAGCCGATGGGGAGTAGAGGGCATGTGTTGCCATGTGGTTGTTGTGGGCTTCACAACTAAAGCCCCTAAAAGGTAAAAGGTAGGGGAGTGGATGAGCTTAGGTTTCAAATGTTCCAAACAAGAATGACTTATCATTTTTTTTTAAAGTTAAACCAATCAAACACCTCCACCTCCAACCCCCCACCCCCTCACCCACGCCATATGGATAGTGTTTTAGGCGTGGGTGAGCTTTTCACAGTCAAATCCAAGCCGCACTCCCTTCTTTCTTATAGGCATGCATTTTGTTCACTGCATATGTGGTTATGAAATTGAGCCTGAAATTGAAGCTCACCACCAAACAACCCTAAAACCACCACTGTGAAACTACCTCCACCCAAACCCACCACCTCTGCCGCACCACTTCCTCCCTAAACCCACCACCACCACTGTACCACCTCATCTCTGAACCCATCACCGTCGCACCACCTCACCCTAAACCCACCGCTGCACCATATCCTCCTTAAACCCACCGTCACCCTCGTTTGTTCCTCTTTGATCGAAGTTTTAC
Organism: Ambrosia artemisiifolia; assembly: GCA_032199755.1. Taxonomy (NCBI): domain Eukaryota; kingdom Viridiplantae; phylum Streptophyta; class Magnoliopsida; order Asterales; family Asteraceae; genus Ambrosia; species Ambrosia artemisiifolia. The sequence goes on from CM063519.1 coordinate 57,528,188, forward strand.
CGAAATTTTCTGCAAATATATTATAATCGTTTGTTGATGGATTGTTTTGGTGAGTGATCTATGTTGAAGTGTGTTCTAGGGTTTTATGTATATAAACAGAGGCATCTGCGTTTAAATTGGGTTTTAAAAAGGGAGGCAAGCAAAAAGACAGAAATACCCCCAAAGTTAACGATAATATTTAACTGGGTTAGTGCCAGAGACGAATTTGACAACAAAACGTAAACCTGAATGATCCAGATGTAAAAAAAAAAAAACCCATTTTAAACAGATGTGACAAAACTGACCAAACCTCAGGGACGATTTTGGCCATTAACTCTATTACAAAAGTAAATTTTTTTCTTATAAACTTTCTAGTTTTTCCAGTTTTATTATCCTTGCAAACTTAGTATAACTTGGCTACTTGCTGTGCAAGTGGGCGAGTCCTTAGGCCAAAGCACATAAAAAGGTCTTGAAAAAGTTAAAGGACCATCACGTCAGTCAAAATGCAATTGTAGGTTGGAGAAAGGTTACTAGATAGGCCCAACTTTGGCCCATAAACGCATACTATATCTTAGAAGGTTATTTAAGAGTACCTTAGCCCATAGGTTTACTAGATATTCTAGTCTTTCTATCTTTATGTTAATATCAAGTCTTATTATCTGTGTGTTAATCTCAATAGTTTCTTAAGATTCCTTTTAAATATAGTTTACTAGGTTAGAGTCCCGGGTGTACACCCGGTACATCTCCGAGTCTAATGAGAAAGTTGTTTTTTATAAAAATTGTAATATACAAGTTTTAATTACGTATTACAAATTCCTATAAATTTGGGTTACTTAGAAAATATCATTAAAAAGTTTATCATTAAAAAGTTTAATGTTACCCAATAAATGATATATGAATTATACAATGTTTGATTTGACGTCAATAAAAAAACAAATATTGAAATGAAGATGCAATCATATTTATTTAAACGGCATGCAAATGAAGAGGAAAAGTGTAAGTACATAAAATATAGTTTAACATAAAATACAACAAAAAATATGAAATTAAACTGTTTAAGAATTTTGTGATTTTTTTGTGTATAGTACAAGAATTGTATGAATGTGGGTGGAAAAAAATGGGTAAATATGTACATATATGGGTAAATATGTACAAAAAAACTTCCTACACAGATGGAATCGATCTATACGACTTCAAATCTGATTATAATAAAAAAAATGTAGACTTTTTATCAAATCTGAATAAACCTCGTACAAATCAAAACGATCTAAAAAATAAAACAAGACTTACCATTCGAAAGATCTTGAAAAACTTCTGCCATCATCGATTAATTGAAAAAAAAAACGAAAAACCGATTAATTGTTACAGAGATTGAATATTGTGTGGAAGAATTAGTTATTTTAGATAATTGAATTTCATTAAAATCCATAATTTTGTTGCTAAATTAGTGGGTTTTGATAATTAATACAATGAATAAAAAGTCTATTATGCCCTTGATCTAAATATTTAATCAGATTTGATCCAACAGTTGAAAACACTTCCTACACTTCCTACACAAAACAATTTTCTTACCGGATCCTCTACCTATATATATAAACTGTGTATGACGGTTACCTGGTATTATAAATTGAGCTATGATAGTTTACAGTATGTCTACTCTGATTTATAGTTATGGTTTGAGTCTTAGTAGACGATATGCGCTTATGTAGACTTGTTGTAGTTTTGTGACAAATAGGCGAAATGCGCTTATTGTAGATTTGAGATAAAGTCTTATGTTAAGTAGGCGGATTGCGCTTATTCTAGACTTTACATTTTTGCTTAGGGAACAAATTGGCGGTTTGTTCTTATTGTTAACTCTGAGGTTGGGGTATTTTGTTAATTCTTAAATTGACAAACTACTTGATTATATAAATTAATAAAACTTGAACTCACTCAACGTAGCTGACTTTTGCATACACGTTAGATTGATTTCAGGTATTTGAAGAATAAAAGGGATGCCTTGGCATACTGCAGGACTACTTAGAGGCGGTTGACATTTCGAATAAGAAGAGACTACTTTATTGCTAGAAAACTCTTTTCTAAACTTATTGTTTTTGTTTTACAAATATGCTTTGACCCGTTGTGGGGAATTTCATGTTTGAATAATTTAAACCATTTACTTTCCGCTGCGTGTTTTCTGGTAATTAAATAAGACTTCTTAAGTATTAATTATGGTTTTAGTCTTTGAATGCCAACTGTTTGACCCGTCGGATTTGAGGGTCTTTCGGGGGGGGGGGGGGGGGCGTTAGGGGTGGTGGGTTTATGTTTTTAGGGGGTGGATGGCGTCCACTTAATGATCATTTAATTATGGTAATTGATAATTTATTCAAAATTCATCATCATCATCATACTCAGTTAATACCACATATAACAAATTTATTCAAAATTGTGATCTATTATTGAAATGCACATGTGCATCAGGCATGACGTCATATGGCGTAATATCAACCATTTTTTATTTTTTTTTCAAAATATTAATACTAAATGATAATTTTGGTGTTTTTACTTTTCTTTATTTTTTAATTATTTTAGGTTATATAATTTTTTTATTTTTCTTTTATTTTTTTATGGAGAGATTTTCGTATAGACCCCACATATTTACAAAAATGTCACCTGTTCACATTTGTTCTTTGGTTCTCTCCCTAAAGTTTGTTCTTGTATGCTTCCTACTCTTTCTCTCTCAATAGGGTGAGGTTCCTGTACAAAGGCCATATTTCGTGAGAACTGAGAGAAAGATTAAAAATTGATGTGTAGGCATCATTTTTTGAACTTAGTCATGATGTTTTGAATTGTTTTGCCTAGAAAAACACCAAACATAACAATTAAAACTGAAAAACAATGTATTTTAGGCTTAAAACATAAAACACTATGCTAAGAACACTAAGCAGTGTGTTTTAAGTGTTAAGTAGTGTGTTTTAGCTGTTTTTTAAATTTAATAACTATAATACATTGCATTGTGTTTTAAATTGTTGTGTTTGATGTTTTTCAAGTTAAAACAACCTAAAACATCATTCCTAAATCCAAAACATGATGCCTACATGTCAATTCTTAATCCTTTTCACACTTCTCACGAAATATGTCATTTGTATAGGAACCTAAACCTATATATATATATATATATATATATATATATATATATATATATATATATATATATATATATATATATATATGGCGATTAAGGTGGGAACACATGACTCTTGGTGATGCCATCTTCACCCTTGAATTCTCGTTACAATTGAACCCTCGTTTTCTTTATGAAAGAGAGAGGTCGTAACCACTGGACCATAGGGGCTTTTTCAGGTTACAAATAACCCAATTAACTCAATATTTATTAATTTATAATATTTATTTTTATCTTTATTATTAGTTTACTATATTATAAATAAATAAAAATCTTATGCGTATCTCAGTTCTATCTCATATGAAATAATATTATTAAATCATAATTTCACGTTTATCTCTTATTTATTTAATTGTTATTTTCTTAATAAATTCTTTTTTTATTTATGCTTATTAAAAACTATTTAGAGGGTGTTTGGGATTGAGTTTCAAAACAACTTATTGACTTATTGGCTTTTCCAAAAAGCCAATAAGTCAATAAGCTGTTTGTGTAATCCAAAAACACTTTCTGTTTTCACTTTTGGCTTTTAAGGGTGGAAAAGCTGTTTTTGAAAGTTAGGAATCCTGGCTTTTGGTTTTCGGCTTTTGACTTTTGAAAAAAAATTATAAATCTACCACCTATACAACCAATATTCACAATAAGTTAAGCGAAACACTTAAAAAATAACAATTTATTGACTTTTTAACGTTTCTCATCCAAAAGCTAATCCAAATTCTTTTTTTAAAACTCATTTTCAAAAAGTCATAAGCTAATAAGCACTTCTGACCAAAAGCACTTTTGCATTTCCAAACTCAATCCCAAACACCCTCTTAATATTTTATTGATTCAACCTCATGTAAGATTAACTTTTCTAACATAATAATAAATAAATAAAACACACAAAAAAATGTTATCAAGAGCAGAATAAGTCAAAAACCAGTTGTTTGTAAAAAAAACTACGCATTCAAAACCACCGCCTCAATCACACTTTGCAATGGTTGGTTCCACCTATGCTCTTCATCCGGACGTACATTCTCTCTTTAATACATTCTCATTCTTATTCATATGATTAAAATTGTTGCTTGTTCATATTATAGTACATTGATTTATATGTAGATTCTCTCAATCACACCTTGCAATGGTTGGTTCTACCTATGCTCTTCATCCGAACGTACATTCTCTCTTTAATACATTTCCATTGTTATTCATATGATTAAAATTGTTGCTTTTATATGTACATCGTAACACACATTTTGTCATTTCATATCAGATTTTTTTATCTTGGGTCTGGAAAGTTTCGAGGATATAATATAGTTAAATTATATAGATGAATTAAAGATAAAAGAATCTAAATAATCACGATACTCTAAAAGTAAAGTTTATTATTAGCAAATTCTCAAGGCACAAAACCGACTTACCCGTTAAAAAAGCATTTTGAATCGAAAATGAAAGTAGTAAAAAAGAAAACATGTTTTGTATTGCGTATCGGATCTTTATTGTCAAATAAAGTTGGATGGTGGCATGTATGATGTAGTTTATGATGCATGTGTGGTATATGGATGCATGATATGTGAGACGAGTACTGAGAATATATTAAATGAATGCTATTTGCTTACGCATTTCCTAGTTTTGTATTTTGTTAACGGGAGTTTCATTTTTACTTATTGTGCGAATTGAAATTTTGACCAGGGCCGATTATACTTGACCAGTTAGGAGCTCGTATGAAATTGGATGTGTAACACCCCAACCCGGAAGGGCTGACGTGTCACAATAGCATTGGTTCAGAAAGACATAATTCCATTTATTAATTTATCAAAGGTATAAAACATTAAACGAACTAACTTAATACCTGCAATACAAAACTATCATTGTTAAGTGAGTTTACCCAACATCTTTAGATTTATTCCTAAGCTTTATTTTCTCTCTCTATCCCGCCCAAGTAACCTGTGAACCTGTGAACACAAAGAGAATTTACGGAATGAGCCGAATGCTCAGTACGGAATAATAGGCTTAAAATAACAAACAAGAAATAATATTTACCGAGATATGATCAAGACGTAACGTATAAAATGATACGATGCGGAAATTTAATAACAAAATCGTACCATGCGGATGAACCCATGAGCTAAACATAAAACGTGACAATACGCAGGTAGCTACTCCTGCATATTTATCACACGAGGTGGCGAGTTGGCATACCCGTTATCCACCTCCATAACATACATAAATCCTAGGATCGATCCATACGCCTCCTAATAGCCATATGTACCACACTTGTACTTAAGAGACGCCGTGAACTGATCTCTCCGTCACGGGTGGAGCACATGTTGTCGATGCCGCAACAACATGCCCGTGGGACACTCCACGAGAAGCAGAACTCATGGTTTCAGAGCACAAAGGGGCTTATTCAAATAATTCCATAACAATAGTAGCATATATAATCTTACCCATATGAAACTTATATCAGGAACATGCGATAATGAGTACGACAAACTTAATTCTATCGCATGATATCAAAGCTAATTCAAATATTATAATAAGAACATGAAATGAACGGACAGCCAAATGAATTGATGCTTCAAAAACGTGAGGAACTTTCAAAGATATATAGAATCAGTGGGCTTATATAACAACTGAATATGAAAGCAACAAGGAGTGGGGGTAAGGATCCGTACCTTTAATGTTCCAATGCAGTGCAAACTTGTTTATGGGCTTTAGTAATTATCTTAAAAGAGGTTATAAGGGTGGTCTTCTGGCAAGAAACTCTTAATTTTTATCGATAGGTAGCTTCAATTGACTCTTTTAAGTGTGTGAGAGTAAACTGAGTGAAAAAAATCATTTTGCAATGGTCGCCTTTTATAGTGTACCTAACTTGGCCTTCAAGTTTCATAATCCATATCTCATCCTATACATACGTGTATGTTTATCTAGTTTCATCATCTTTATTTATTATTATTATCAACAATTATATATATCTCTAACACACGTACGCACACTTATCTTCAATTTTAAGATTATTATTAATATTATTATTATTAATTAATTTAAGCTGCTTAACTCGTTTTTCTCTTATAACTTTTAACTTATAACGTTTTAGTAAATTTTGAATATACTGCTAAGACGAGCTAATTTTTATCTACGAGTCAACCTAGGTTTCATTAAAAACGAAATAGGGTTCAAATATAATATATATTATTACTATTACTATATGGTCTCCTATAACAACACTAAATACTCCTCTAGATTTCATATACTAGCCATGACTCGTCCAGATTTCTCCTACTATATCTTTTAAACGATACTCGACAACGAGCGTTTGTTCAAATGCCTGTCATTTAAATGAGTTGTTTTACCCGCTATCTACTCATTTAATAATATTTAAAATACAAGTATTAAATATTTTAAGCAACTTAATAGGAACCGTATATTACAACTATTACCCCCTTAAAAGAAATTTCGTCCTCGAAATTTATGGATCTAAAACATGGAGGTTACATAACATCGATCAGAATATAAGTCTTATATTCAGTTGGACATATAGATTCTGTTCAAATATACTAGGATAGATGGAATGAATTGATTTATTGGTTTCCATGGAGTTTCATGTTCATATATTTCGTATGACATTAACAATCTAAATACTTGGATTCTTAAAATATTCGGATAGACACTTAACCTACATAATAGGAATCCCAAAAGCGCACATTTGTACCTGTAATTCACAATTTATGTTCATGACCATAATTGTCAATTACCTTACAGCCATGCCCTAACGGTCTTCCTTCAAACATATCTAACCATACAGAAATTTATAAATAACGTGACTATCGGTACGGATATTACGCACAAAGATGTTTTAGCGACAACTAAGAAATGTTCGAAAATGACCATGGAAGCAATGGAAGCAAAAATAACACATATTTGAAGAGTAAGGTTCACAGTTACCTGGACTAAATGCCATATGACCTCAAGAGACTAGGATATGCTAAGCGAACCAATTCTATGGTTTCCTAAGTTGCTTCGTATTCAGAGTGGTTCTCCACCTAATATATAAAAATAATAATTTTCCTATGCATAACCTTTTCTTGTCCATCTAGAACAAATATTCACGTTTCTCTTCATATGATATTTCTCATGGATTGTACGTAACGGATAACTAATAATAGCGAACGAATGATAATTGTATCCTCTCAATAGGGATACTCGAAAACTGCTATGAGCGTGCGTGAGTTAAGGCGGTAGTGTTAGTCGATACGACACTTCCCTAATTCTTTCAAGAATGTCAAACGGATCGATTAAACGTGGACGAAGCCTTCCCTTGATTCAAATTCTGCTAACGCCACGCCAAGGGACAAGACGTGGTCTTCAGCTCTAAATTCGAGTGTTCGTCTATGCAGGTCTACATAACTCTTTGGTCTACTCCGAGCCCCTTTCAGCTTCTCTTGTGTAATAGTGACTTTTTCATTCCGGTCCCTCAAGAATCTTCTCTCCAGCTTCTTCCAACTATTATTGTATGTGAATTCAACAAAGCACAAGTATTCATCCCCGTTACCGTCCCAATCTACCATGCATGTTTTAAGCATAACTTCCAACGTTTGGATGATTCATTCGGATTGCCCATTGGTCTGAGGTTGGGAAGTAGTACTAGACTTCAGACGCGCATCCCAAGCATTTTGGAAGCCTTTCCCAAAATCATGATGTGAAGCGTGGGTCTCTATCCGAAAGGCGTGCAATGGAGTCGAATAACCTCTATTTAATCTGTAATAAAATCCGTCGGGCTCTCATCTATTGGAGTATCTAGTGGCGGTAACGGACCACTGGCTTGTTGATGCTTAACTTTTACGTATTAGTAGGTGAGATACTTACTTACATGTCAAAAGTTTCGTAGTATGTCTTGTCATATATATAGTGACCAGAAAACTTATTAATTTTAAATCAAAGCCTTTTTATATGTTAATTTACATAACTTGTAAACAATGAAACACATTAAATCTGTAAATATTTGTGTTAATGGACTTGCGTTCCTTTATATTATTTACATATAAACATCTAAAATTTATTATTTGAATACGATTTTGAAAACAAGGGTTCATAAAAAGTATAACACATATAGTGTACATTATTTAAGGAAACTAACACGTAAATTCTAAAGTTGACGTGTACATATGCACTTATAATAATTTGTAACATCTTTAAATAAAATAAAAAAATATATAAATTTCTTAAGTAAGTTTCTACTTTATATAAAAATCATTTTTATAATAACCCAATGAAAGCGTAGCTTCTAAAAATCTAATTGTTGTCACTTAATAACTTAAAAATTCATTTTTAAGTATTTTGCAAATTAAGTATGTGACTTTATAAATCCTTCTTACGTATGTTGAATCAAAAGGAACCATATTTTGCAATGTGAATAAAATAATTTATCTAACAATTTTTCCAAAAATATATGCTTTAAATCTTTAACCAACAAAATTATGGTATTTGAAAATTAAATCAATTAGTAAAGCGGTTTGACCAGATTTCTTAAATTACCATAACATAAAAACGAATATTTTATTCTGTATACATATCTAAAGTTAGCTTTACCTTTACCTGGCCTATTTATAGATTAAAACTTGATATATTTTCATGATACTAAGCGAAATATAACTTGTATTTAGAGTAACTGACTAAGTGGTGCATCAGATAGTTGACTTTATACAGCTTGGTGTTTTTGTTATAGGCTCGACGCCAAAGATTAAGTCAATATTATCTCATGGTCGGTGGTAACTCCGGTAGTTAACTTGGAAATACGTCAAGATATTTGAAAGGTGATTACTGTTACTAATAGAGGTATATCTAACCGAAACTAAAAATACAATCTAACCATGCGAGATCATATTACTAGCTTTAAGCGTGGAAAAGTAGATTTATGGGTAGAATCGGAGATGACGTATCATGTGAAACTTATACCTATATCGGATCAATCAATTTATCATGCGAACAACGCCAAGTTGTTTTAGGAAAACGCGTATCTTGAATATTTAAGGTTTAAAAGTTAAAAACTATAACGTATCAACTTTTTTATTTATTTATTGTTTCCGAATTAAGTATCAAAATATATTCAACTTAGCTTCATTTTTAATTAACAAAATAGTCCAAATAAGGTATACGCATAACTATCACTTAGACGATAAGTAAATCTATTTGGAGGAATAATCAAATATTTTATTTACTCAAGGGGTGTATACTTATAACCATAATTTTTTTTATATACACTGGTTACATATAAAAATAAGTAACAAATTAAGTTGCATATAAACAGTTGATATGATAATTCCAAACGTATTATGTATCAGATATCTAAATATTTATCTTCGTGCTAAAATAACTATCCTTGAAAAATATGTAAATTATAGAAGTAAAAGAAGGAAGTATCTGATGACAAGTTTTATAAAACATTTAAAAAATTTCATAAAAGAAAATATGATAGTAATTTCGTTAAAAAGATTTAGTAAGATGGTGGGTGTTTTTTTTTTTTCAATAAAGTATTTATTTGAAAAACAATTTCTTTTTCAAACCAATTAGACAAGGTACTTAAACATGTCGTTTCATATATGAACATTCTTCAAAACATGATGGCGCCAAAGTTTCATACGATACGACGAGGGTTACCTATGGAAACGGTGCTCGAAAAGAGTATTGTTTGCCACTGAATTGACGACGCATTCACCTACTAATATGGACTCGATGATGAGACTATAAAAGGGACTACTAGTAAGGATGAATATGAAACTAAATCCTATCTTAAGTCTACCCAAACCTCACAGGCCTAATTACTATGTTTAAGTTTTCTACAGGAAAGAGCCTTTGCTCTGATACCATAGCTGTAACACCCCAACCCGGAAGGGCTGACGTGTCACAATAGCATTGGTTCAGAAAGACATAATTCCATTTATTAATTTATCAAAGGTATAAAACATTAAACGAACTAACTTAATACCTGCAATACAAAACTATCATTGTTAAGTGAGTTTACCCAACATCTTTAGATTTATTCCTAAGCTTTATTTTCTCTCTCTATCCCGCCCAAGTAACCTGTGAACCTGTGAACACAAAGAGAATTTACGGAATGAGCCGAATGCTCAGTACGGAATAATAGGCTTAAAATAACAAACAAGAAATAATATTTACCGAGATATGATCAAGACGTAACGTATAAAATGATACGATGCGGAAATTTAATAACAAAATCGTACCATGCGGATGAACCCATGAGCTAAACATAAAACGTGACAATACGCAGGTAGCTACTCCTGCATATTTATCACACGAGGTGGCGAGTTGGCATACCCGTTATCCACCTCCATAACATACATAAATCCTAGGATCGATCCATACGCCTCCTAATAGCCATATGTACCACACTTGTACTTAAGAGACGCCGTGAACTGATCTCTCCGTCACGGGTGGAGCACATGTTGTCGATGCCGCAACAACATGCCCGTGGGACACTCCACGAGAAGCAGAACTCATGGTTTCAGAGCACAAAGGGGCTTATTCAAATAATTCCATAACAATAGTAGCATATATAATCTTACCCATATGAAACTTATATCAGGAACATGCGATAATGAGTACGACAAACTTAATTCTATCGCATGATATCAAAGCTAATTCAAATATTATAATAAGAACATGAAATGAACGGACAGCCAAATGAATTGATGCTTCAAAAACGTGAGGAACTTTCAAAGATATATAGAATCAGTGGGCTTATATAACAACTGAATATGAAAGCAACAAGGAGTGGGGGTAAGGATCCGTACCTTTAATGTTCCAATGCAGTGCAAACTTGTTTATGGGCTTTAGTAATTATCTTAAAAGAGGTTATAAGGGTGGTCTTCTGGCAAGAAACTCTTAATTTTTATCGATAGGTAGCTTCAATTGACTCTTTTAAGTGTGTGAGAGTAAACTGAGTGAAAAAAATCATTTTGCAATGGTCGCCTTTTATAGTGTACCTAACTTGGCCTTCAAGTTTCATAATCCATATCTCATCCTATACATACGTGTATGTTTATCTAGTTTCATCATCTTTATTTATTATTATTATCAACAATTATATATATCTCTAACACACGTACGCACACTTATCTTCAATTTTAAGATTATTATTAATATTATTATTATTAATTAATTTAAGCTGCTTAACTCGTTTTTCTCTTATAACTTTTAACTTATAACGTTTTAGTAAATTTTGAATATACTGCTAAGACGAGCTAATTTTTATCTACGAGTCAACCTAGGTTTCATTAAAAACGAAATAGGGTTCAAATATAATATATATTATTACTATTACTATATGGTCTCCTATAACAACACTAAATACTCCTCTAGATTTCATATACTAGCCATGACTCGTCCAGATTTCTCCTACTATATCTTTTAAACGATACTCGACAACGAGCGTTTGTTCAAATGCCTGTCATTTAAATGAGTTGTTTTACCCGCTATCTACTCATTTAATAATATTTAAAATACAAGTATTAAATATTTTAAGCAACTTAATAGGAACCGTATATTACAGGATGAGACAACTTGGTTTGGCCTGAGCACAAGCTAAGAGTTAAACAAGCTAATTAGTCGAGCCAATACCCAAATCGAGCTAGGATCGACCTCGAATCTGTTACAAAATGACTCGGCTTAGCTCATGTTGTTTCAAAATAGAGTTTTTTTAGCTAGTTTTTTCGAGCTTCATTCGAGCGAGCTACGAGCAGAGCCGCAGGTCACGAGCTTGTTGAATGGCTCTATGAAACACCCTGGTATAAAGGGATACGGTATCAAGTTCGTACCCTCGGTAAAATAGGGTATACCGGTTTGAACTATTATACCATTACCGGCCCAAGGTAATTTTTTTGGTTTTGAACTACGGATCTTTTACACCTTTTAATCTTTTATCGACCCATCCCAATTTTCTAACCTAACGCCTTTTCACTTTCCTTCCCAATAACAAAGGTTTGGCGATCATTCAAAATTATGAACCACATTCTTCTTCCTCACGGTTAATCATTGCTTCACTTCAATACCACTATCGCAATCCATCACTTCATCACGGTTCATCACCTCCAGAACCATCTTCATCGTGCTTCCATCTTCATCACGTACGTCACATCTAGTACCATCTTCCATTACCATGTTAATCTATAAGTTTACTTACTTTAGAATTTTTGTTACTTATTATTAGTAAATTGCCAGATGTATATATTATAAGAGAATTGAAAATATTGTGTTCATATGTATGGATAGTATGTATATATTATAGAGAAAAGAAAATCTCCAGGTGTTAAAACATGGTGTTCATATGACAATTAATTGTTACTTCTAATGCATGTTTGGAAAGGTATACAAGTACATTGTTTGAACTTTGAAGAATTAAGATGATATCACAAGATATATAATTTATGAATTTATAAAGCTAACTAGTCATCCGGTTGAACCACTCAATACAACCCGTTTAACCAGTTGAACCATTTTGAAGTCGAATCCGGTATGATTTAAAACCGATTCTTAAAACATTGCTTCTGACCTTCAGAGCTTAAATGCCCCTAAAAGCTTTTTCTTTCTCCATTAAGTCATCGACCTGAATGGTAAGCACTAAATTTTTTACTATTTATAATATATTGTAAGGGTGGTGGGGCACCACTTGGGTACCCCTTGCAGGTAGTATTGTGATCACGAGAACACCGCCATCACCCTCTCAGGTAGGTTTGGCAGGTTAAGGCTCCAGGTTGCAATAACCAAAGAAAGATTTCATAATATACCTTTGGGCTTAAATTAAAAAAAAAGGGATTTAAGGTATCAGAAAAGATGTGGCGCCACTAATTAGGGTAGTTTAGGCTAGCTGGGCACAAGATGAAGTGACCAAATCTCATTGATTAAATCTTAGGGTAGTGAAAGGTAATGAAAGGTAGTGAGAGGAGTGCCCTTCTCACCCTAAGAAAAAAAATACATAACCTGTTACTCTACCTGAACACAAGGCAAAAGGAAAACGAGAAAGAGTAAAACATTATACTCGTCATCCTTATGATTATCAAGTTCTAATCAAAACATTTATATCGACACCGACGGAACCATCTCCAACCACATTTGCCTTTAGTCATCACCATCTTTTGACAACACAAATTTAACTAAACTAGGTTTTTATCCGGCCGCGCGTTGCTGCGGCGTCAATCCGATTTAGAAAATAATTAAATAATGATACAACACCCATTCAAAAGACCAAGCATTTCTATACATTATCATATGTCAAGATAACATAACGCAATGTGTAGAAACATGAGATATGAAATTCGGATTAGCCAAGATGCATTGTTCATAAATCATAATATTGGTGATCACAAAGGTTTTCATCACTTCATGTCGCACGATTACAATACGAAATACTTGTATTCAACATAGCTTCCAATAAAAAGAAATCTGTAAACAAATAAAAAAACATGTAAGCGCTTTATCTCATTTCGATTTGGAAGACCAGTGACATTCTGCACGACTAATATAAAAATTAAAGTAAAATCTATTAGTATCAAACAATAAACTACACATATGCATGAAAAAAAAACATGTAAGCACTTTATCTCATTTCTATTTGTTGCGCGAGTGCGCAAACGGGCCTCACAAACAACCTAAACGAACCTAAGTTTAATATACATTAGTCCCAAATCATAGATCTAAAGTATCAGAACTAAAACTGAATACTGGATTCTAAATCCCAACTACTATTCCAAGGCGTAAAAACAACCTCGTTTACGAACTTCTAATAAATAAAACTAAATAAATCATCACCAGGCTCACATGAACGTAGGTTATCGACTATTGCAAATTATGACTACAAGCGTTTTCATCACATATATAGGCCCAGTTGGTGTAGCCATTGTGATACCAACTTAAAATTGAACCTAAATGTAAAAAAAAACATGTTTATTTGTTGAATCATCATGCAAAACAAAACATAATATAAATTTAGGGCATTATATAGATTTAGGTGAACTATAACAACTATTAGCAGTAGGTTTGTTCTTTCAGGTCAGATTTATTTTTGTTTGTTTTTTTATTAGACCAACCCTCTAAAGAACATTTGCTACATCACGCCACAACTTGTTAACTTGTATTTTGTGTTGCAATCAAATAAGATAAATGTGATTCTTGGTAAAAAAAAAAAAAAAATAGAATCAGAGTACTTAAGGTTGAAGCAACATTGTTCAAATAAAGAATGTCACCTTGAAACTTCTAGATGAGGTTAATGATTTTTTTTTTGTAACATGACCTGCAAAACAGTTTCTGTTAACAAATATCCCCTTTAAGTATGCTATTTTTTAAGAATCAATAGCAATACGTGAAGCTAAAGTTACCTAGTGAGAAGTGATTGGAGTAAGTGAAGAAGGTGAATCTTTGTTGAAGAGATTTATCAAATAGCTGGATAGGTTTCATTTCTAGACCAACAGGGCATTAATCAATACCCAATTACCATGTATTTCTTTTACCAATTATGTCACACCCCGACTTTTCCCCTGGTCGGTTGTGACGTTTGGTGCCTTTGCCAACGCAGCGGAAAGATGCATCTAAGACTCTGGTTCCCTGAACGCCAATTCTAACCCTCTAGGATCCCCGGTCCCAACTGCCATCTACTCCAACCGTGTCGTTACCATAGTTTAAACCTGAAAGACATACTTAAAAAGTCAACATAAAGTTGGTGAGTTCATAAGTTTTGCAAAATGTTACCAAATGTTACCAAAAGTTCCAATAGTGTTACCATGGTCACCCTGTCAATACTATGCAAAGTGTATACCAAAGTACGCTAGCTAGGCGCATGTTCCATTACTACTACGATTGGAAAACCATTACTAACTCGCATACCAGTTGTTGTGCCCGTATAGTGAACCTGTTCCTGTTTCAGACAATATGCACCCGCCCGGCCCTCCAAGCCGACGGGTGGGGTTGGTCACTCCCAATAGCGCTATTCACATTTCCCCGTTGTGCAAACCAGCACATTCATGGTTTCCCCCCGGGACTTCCAAAGATCGTATAGTAATCCGTTTGAAAACCCATAGTATGACAGTTGTTACCAAATAGTTGTTTAACACATGTTTTCTTGCAAAACTTTGTTCGCTTTGAGTTCCTCAGTTTTTCATAACAGAAGCATGTCTTCCCCCCGAAAACATTTACAAAAACAGTAAAGAGTGGGGTATGAACTCACCTTAATGTCCATGCTAAGCTAGCAAACAAGCCTGAAACCTCGACCGACTTCCTCGTGCCCTAATTACCAACAAAGGACACCTTAACAGTCTATCACACATAAGCCTAGCTTATTAACCAACACGAGTCTCAAAACGTTTCAACTCGACGAACCGATCATGACTTATCTTAATTCACGTATTACATGGCACCCAAGTTGCACACTTGTCGCTATCCGTATGTAACCAAGTTGGACTAACACCCTGAAACGTATAATTATCCTGAATCCTAGCTCGTCTCGTAATCCGTATAAATGTGTGTCCAGTATATTTACTTTTAGGAAAAATGCTCTTTAAGAAATACATGTTTAGTTATTAAAACCGATTAATAACAATTGTTACTTTATCTCAAATATTGTTTGAAAACCATCTTTATTGTCACAAATAGTTAGTCTTTGAAAACATTTTGATTTTGTATATAATACACTTGTCCAAACACTTAGGAGAATTTACTTATAGAAATAATAGCAGTTCGTTACGCTTTGAGTTTGTAAAAATTCGGGCAGAGTTTCCTCTGTTTTTGTACCAACCAGACAACACCCGTTGTCTACAATTTTCCCCAAAATCAACTTACAAACACAAGTTATCAAATCCTTTAATCCACATTTCCGATTCACGAGACTATACGTTCCGACATCTATCTATACTTGATCCTATGAATATATATACCAAAATATATATATAATATAGTCCGACAATATAGTCCAATTATATTTAGTCCGAGTTCGAAACCATAAGTCACGTCAAGTTAATCGTTTACCAAATCGTTCGTTTATAAAGTTACTGTTTATTATTATTCGGTCCGTTCGCGAGTCAAAACTAGTTCGTCCATACCGATATATTTATAAATATCTAATATTCATAAATATATAATATTTACAAATACACAATATTTATAAACATACAACATTTATACTAATAACGAATACGGATTTAAGTATACCAAGCTTTACACCGAGCCGAAGACTGCACGTTGACCAGATCTGACCGAACCGACCGCACCCGCGACTGAAACCCGAACATCATTATCATCATCATCAAGCAACATGCAGACCAAGATCCCTCAACATCAACCAAACCTGACCCGAACAACTAAACCCAACCCGGACACTTCCTGAACCTGGCCAAACCACCATCTAACGAACCAGTTCAGACCAGAACCAGACCCGATCTGGTCTGTCCGGCCCGAACCACCACCGTGCACCGCCATTCAACCACCACAGGCCCAAATCGGCCACATGCAGACCCGAGCGGACCATCCACACCGGACCAGACCAGACCTGGACCAAACCCGAACCAGAACTTGACCCGAGCACCAAAACCACAACCATAGCCATGGCCGCCATCGGCCACCACCAACAATACCCAGCCTAACACCATCACCGAGCACCACCCCACCTTCGTCGCCGCCGCCGCTGTAACAGAAACCACCACCACTTCCTCGTCTCTCCTTATCGTGAACCACCAATAACACAATCGACCACCCAAACCTGTCAGACCTAACCCCATTCGAGCCAGAACCACCACGCCGCTTCTGATGTTGATTTTTCGGGTCCAAACACCAACGCCGCCGCCTTGTGCCTTTATATAATGACCACCACAGCCCCTTTTGGGCCTGAAACCACCGCGCCGCCACCACCAGGCTTGGTGGTGGCCGGCTGCTATAGAAAACGGAGGGGAGAGAGAGACGAGTGGGTGAGTGAGGGAGGGAGAGTAGAGTAGAGAGAGAGATCGATGAGAGGGTTAGAGAGAGAGTGTATGTGTGTGTTAGGGTTTTCTATGTTGGCTGCTAGAAGCAAAATGAAGAAGGAAGGGGATAAGAGGGTTTAAATAGCTAGGGTTTGTAGGTAGGTGAGTTGTACCGCGTATCGAACCCGTTCTAAACGTTTTAAGCCTCGGTTTATATTTTAGGCCCGATAATTAATTATAACAATTCCCGAACCCTAACACGACTCAACTGACCCAGTTAAGTATAATATACGCGTGACTCGCTAAGGTAGACTTTGACCTAAACAATGTTGCCAACCTGAATTTGCCGGGTGTCACATCATCCCCACGTTAAAAGAATTTTCGTCCCGAAAATTGCACAAGTACCAAGAGGAGTAACAAAAGAAACAAACAAAAGATAGAAACCAAGAGAGAGATTTACCCGAGTTGTCACATCATCCCCACGTTAAAAAGGAATCTCGCCCCGAGATTCATTCAGCTGCAGTGGTAACATATCTCGATTCGAATGCTTCCTTAGGAAAAAGATGAGGATACTTAGACTTCATCTGATCCTCCCGTTCCCAAGTGTACTCTGGTCCCCGGTTCGAGTTCCAGCGGACCTTAACAATGCGAATTTTGCTATGACGTAGGCTACGAATCTTGTAATCAAGAATCTCAACAGGTTCAGCCAGACACTTCTTTAACTTAGACACATGGAAGACGTTATGTACGTTGCTGAGCTCCGTCGGTAAATCAAGTCGATATGCCACCGGTCCAATCCGTTCCAGGATCGTAAATGGTCCGACATACCGAGGGTTAAGTTTGCCACGCTTTCCAAAGCGTATGACGCCCTTCCACGGCGAAACTTTAAGAAGTACTTTGTCATCAACTTGGAATTCCAATGGCTTGCGACGCTGATCGGCATAACTCTTTTGCCGATCCCGTGCCGCTGCCAACCGGTTACGAATCTGTACGATCTTTTCCGAAGTTTCGTACACTAGCTCAGGCCCAGTGAGTTGACTCTCACCCACCTCAGCCCAACAAAGAGGGGACCGGCATTTCCGCCCGTACAGTGCTTCGGACGGAGCTGCCTTGATGCTCGTGTGGTAACTGTTGTTGTAAGAGAATTCTACTAACGGTAGGTGAGCTTCCCAACTTTTGCCAAAATCGATCACACATGCCCGAAGCATGTCTTCTAAGGTTTGAATCGTGCGTTCACTCTGACCGTCAGTCTGTGGGTGATAAGCTGTACTCATGTCTAGCTGGGTACCCAAAGCCTTGTGCAACGACTTCCAGAAGTGAGAAGTAAAGTGGGAGTCACGATCCGAAATAATAGAAACCGGCACCCCGTGCTTAGAAACAACTTCCTTCAGATAAAGACGAGCCAAACGATCCATGGTGTCGGTCTCCTTAATGGCGAGAAAATGGGCTGATTTCGTCAACCGATCAACAATCACCCATATCTTATCACACCCGCTCGGTGTCTTAGGTAGTTTCGTGACAAAGTCCATTGTAATCCGTTCCCATTTCCACTCTGGAATTTCAGGTTGTTGCAAGAGACCCGACGGTTTCTGGTATTCCACCTTGACCTTAGCACAGGTCAAGCATTTGCTCACGTATGAGGCTATATCCGACCTCATGTTTGGCCACCAGTAGAGCACCTTTAAATCTTGGTACATCTTATCCGAACCAGGATGAATGGAATACCGGGATTTGTGAGCCTCATCTAAGACAAGCTCCCGAAGTCCCCCGAATAAAGGAACCCATATGCGTTCTGCGAAGTAGTGCAGGCCATCAGGCCTTCGCTCGAGGTGCTTGTCGGCACCGTGCATAGTCTCAGCTTTAAGGTTTTCCTCCTTCAAAGCTTCTAACAGAGCAGAACGGAGTTGGTCAGGTAGAGAGGAATGAATGGTGAGCTGCAACGCCAGAACGCAACGAGGGTTTGTTGATTCCTTCCTGCTCAAGGCGTCTGCCACCACATTCGCCTTGCCAGGATGGTACATAATGGCGCAATCATAGTCATTCAGGAGTTCAACCCAGCGACGTTGTCGTATGTTCATGTGTTGTTGGTCGAAAATATGCTGGAGACTCTTGTGATCGGTGTAGATGGTGCATTTGGTACCGTACAAGTAATGTCTCCAAATTTTCAACGCGAATACCACTGCACCCAACTCCAAGTCATGGGTGGTGTAGTTCCTCTCGTGCACCTTGAGTTGACGAGAAGCACATGCAATTACTTTCTCGCGTTGCATCAACACGCAACTGAGACCACGAATAGAAGCATCACAGTAAACAACGAAATCGTCAGTGCCTTCAGGCAAGGACAGAATAGGAGCAGAACAAAGTTTAGACTTCAGTTCTTGGAATGCTGACTCTTGTGGTTCACCCCAATCGAATTTTCTATCCTTCTGAGTAAGAGTGGTGAGGGGTTGAGCGATCTTCGAAAACCCCTTAATGAAACGACGATAATAGCCCGCAAGGCCTAGGAATTGCCGCACCTCAGTTGGCGTCTTTGGTGCTTCCCAGTCCTTGATCGCTTCGATCTTAGCTGGATCGACATTAATTCCTAGTTCATTAACCACATGTCCTAGGAATTGAACTTCGCGTAACCAAAAGTCACAATTTGAGAACTTAGCGTAAAGTTGTTCCCGTCGCAAAAGTTCCAAAACCAAACGCAGGTGTTCCTCGTGTTCGGCCTTGTTCTTGGAGTAAATCAGGATGTCATCAATAAACACGATGACGAACTTGTCAAGATACGGTTTGCAAACGCGGTTCATCAAATCCATGAAAACCGCCGGTGCGTTAGTGAGACCGAAAGGCATGACCAAGAACTCAAAATGGACATAACATGTCCGAAAGGCAGTCTTTGCAACGTCAGCTTCCCTTATGCGTAACTGGTGATAACCGGACCTTAAATCAATCTTAGAGTAGTAGCTAGAACCCTGGAGTTGATCGAATAGATCATCAATACGGGGAAGAGGATAACGGTTCTTGATGGTTACCTTGTTCAACTCTCTGTAATCCACATACAATCGAAAACTTCCATCCTTCTTCTTGACGAACAGAATCGAGGCTCCCCAAGGGAAAGAACTTGGTCTGATGAAACCCTTGTCCAAGAGTTCCTGCAACTGACTAGACAATTCCTGCATCTAGGGAGGTGCAAGACGGTAGGGGGCCCGAGCAATAGGAGCAGCGCCCGGTACAAGATCAATACCGAACTCAACCTGACGATAGGGAGGAAGACCAGATAAATCATCGGGAAAAACATCAGGAAACTCGCGTACAACAGGGATATCGTCGATCTTCTTCTCGTTAGTAGAGGAAACAGAAAGGAGTGCCAAAACGGCCGAATAACCCTTCCGAAGATACTTAAGGGCTTTCATGCTGGAGATGAGACTTAGCGGAGCACCGCTCTTGATACCGTACACAGAAAGAAATTCTCCATCAGGGAGAGGAATCCGAATAACCTTGTCGTAGCAAACAATCTCAGCGCGATACAAAGACAACCAATCCATGCCTACAACAACATCAAAACGAAGCAACTAGTACGCCAACCTTTCATTACACACCGCAAAGCGTGTCTCGATTTAAGACAATAACAAACAAACTGATGAAAATGAGGCAAGCCAAATAAAACCATCCACTATCACTAGTCGAATGAATGTTCACCACAAGGTGCTGTATCAAACTCCAACAATTCGATTTAACTGAAGTGTCGACTCTAAAGAAACTCATCGACGAAGTATCAAAAGATTCATTGCCCACAACGGCCTGACATATCAAGACTAGAAAACAAGCATTACGAGCAACGTAATGATAAACAAATCATAAATGAAACGGTTGTTCGATGTGAAGCCCTACAATGGACCTTCACAAGTTTAAAGAATCCAAGCATACAATAGTTGACACGTGTGTACAAAAGACGTGTCTAGTTCTGTGAAAAGAATAAGGAATCAACAAAAATTAGATTCCTTTACGATTGAATGTTGAAGGCCACAAACACAAAAGAAGAGAGAAGTGAATCATACCCAAAAGATATAACTAGGTTCTAAAACAGGAACCTTAGAAGTTCAAGGAACAAGATCATCAAGATCTTAAACTGGTTCACGAAAAGCGAAGTCACAAATGACACGAACAGGGGAGAATTGGCAATCACGTCCGCAACAACAAAAGAATGATCAACACTTATCCATTATTCATATATATATAAATATAAATATTTACAACAACACATAACAATATAGATACCCTCACGATAGAAATTCTTAGAACTACCAAGTGCCTGTAGATTTGCGATAACGTGACGTCTACGTTAACGAAAATTTACCTCACAAGATCATCCTATTAACCTCCATCATGAGTTGTATCACAAGCAATCGTCACATTTACATAATAGCACGTATATATCACATAATATAATGTTTGTCGTGTGCGCCACCTTTCCGAGTGCTTCTCCCGACTGCATTCCAGCTTCGCAACATCATTGGCAAAACGAGGTGTCTCATCAAGACGTTTCTGCCCCAAGTTGACCTTGACGACATAGCATACTCCGAACCAGGGATGCGAGACCGCAAATGCTGCAACAATCCATTTGCCAACTCGTCCAACAAACGTGACACATGTGTGCGTTCCCAATACGTCCAAGATTGAGTCGACAACCATTGGCGATACGTACTATATATACTTTACATAAATACACACAGTATATAAACAAGTAAATTGTTTCTCATACCAAGAAACAATGACTCAGCTACTCTATGTGAATAACCACTCTGATATCTAGTGCGATGACTCACCAGTCACCCGTGAAGTACACAAGTCATGTAACACACTTGGCAACGGTTGGAATTTCAGTTCCTAGGCGTTCATGCTAAATATTACGTCTTAGAAATTTTGGTCCCTACTTCAAAACAAACTCAGGTTAAAGCCTAGATATCTACCCAGACACCTAATTCGCTAAAACCTATGGCTCTGATACCAAACTGTCACACCCCGACTTTTCCCCTGGTCGGTTGTGACGTTTGGTGCCTTTGCCAACACAGCGGAAAGATGCATCTAAGACTCTGGTTCCCTGAACGCCAATTCTAACCCTCTAGGATCCCCGGTCCCAACTGCCATCTACTCCAACCGTGTCGTTACCATAGTTTAAACCTGAAAGACATACTTAAAAAGTCAACATAAAGTTGGTGAGTTCATAAGTTTTGCAAAATGTTACCAAATGTTACCAAAAGTTCCAATAGTGTTACCATGGTCACCCTGTCAATACTATGCAAAGTGTATACCAAAGTACGCTAGCTAGGCGCATGTTCCATTACTACTACGATTGGAAAACCATTACTAACTCGCATACCAGTTGTTGTGCCCGTATAGTGAACCTGTTCCTGTTTCAGACAATATGCACCCGCCCGGCCCTCCAAGCCGACGGATGGGGTTGGTCACTCCCAATAGCGCTATTCACATTTCCCCGTTGTGCAAACCAGCACATTCATGGTTTCCCCCCGGGACTTCCAAAGATCGTATAGTAATCCGTTTGAAAACCCATAGTATGACAGTTGTTACCAAATAGTTGTTTAACACATGTTTTCTTGCAAAACTTTGTTCGCTTTGAGTTCCTCAGTTTTTCATAACAGAAGCATGTCTTCCCCCCGAAAACATTTACAAAAACAGTAAAGAGTGGGGTATGAACTCACCTTAATGTCCATGCTAAGCTAGCAAACAAGCCTGAAACCTCGACCGACTTCCTCGTGCCCTAATTACCAACAAAGGACACCTTAACAGTCTATCACACATAAGCCTAGCTTATTAACCAACACGAGTCTCAAAACGTTTCAACTCGACGAACCGATCATGACTTATCTTAATTCACGTATTACATGGCACCCAAGTTGCACACTTGTCGCTATCCGTATGTAACCAAGTTGGACTAACACCCTGAAACGTATAATTATCCTGAATCCTAGCTCGTCTCGTAATCCGTATAAATGTGTGTCCAGTATATTTACTTTTAGGAAAAATGCTCTTTAAGAAATACATGTTTAGTTATTAAAACCGATTAATAACAATTGTTACTTTATCTCAAATATTGTTTGAAAACCATCTTTATTGTCACAAATAGTTAGTCTTTGAAAACATTTTGATTTTGTATATAATACACTTGTCCAAACACTTAGGAGAATTTACTTATAGAAATAATAGCAGTTCGTTACGCTTTGAGTTTGTAAAAATTCGGGCAGAGTTTCCTCTGTTTTTGTACCAACCAGACAACACCCGTTGTCTACAATTTTCCCCAAAATCAACTTACAAACACAAGTTATCAAATCCTTTAATCCACATTTCCGATTCACGAGACTATACGTTCCGACATCTATCTATACTTGATCCTATGAATATATATACCAAAATATATATATAATATAGTCCGACAATATAGTCCAATTATATTTAGTCCGAGTTCGAAACCATAAGTCACGTCAAGTTAATCGTTTACCAAATCGTTCGTTTATAAAGTTACTGTTTATTATTATTCGGTCCGTTCGCGAGTCAAAACTAGTTCGTCCATACCGATATATTTATAAATATCTAATATTCATAAATATATAATATTTACAAATACACAATATTTATAAACATACAACATTTATACTAATAACGAATACGGATTTAAGTATACCAAGCTTTACACCGAGCCGAAGACTGCACGTTGACCAGATCTGACCGAACCGACCGCACCCGCGACTGAAACCCGAACATCATTATCATCATCATCAAGCAACATGCAGACCAAGATCCCTCAACATCAACCAAACCTGACCCGAACAACTAAACCCAACCCGGACACTTCCTGAACCTGGCCAAACCACCATCTAACGAACCAGTTCAGACCAGAACCAGACCCGATCTGGTCTGTCCGGCCCGAACCACCACCGTGCACCGCCATTCAACCACCACAGGCCCAAATCGGCCACATGCAGACCCGAGCGGACCATCCACACCGGACCAGACCAGACCTGGACCAAACCCGAACCAGAACTTGACCCGAGCACCAAAACCACAACCATAGCCATGGCCGCCATCGGCCACCACCAACAATACCCAGCCTAACACCATCACCGAGCACCACCTCACCTTCGCCGCCGCCGCCGCTGTAACAGAAACCACCACCACTTCCTCGTCTCTCCTTATCGTGAACCACCAATAACACAATCGACCACCCAAACCTGTCAGACCTAACCCCATTCGAGCCAGAACCACCACGCCGCTTCTGATGTTGATTTTTCGGGTCCAAACACCAGCGCCGCCGCCTTGTGCCTTTATATAATGACCACCACAGCCCCTTTTGGGCCTGAAACCACCGCGCCGCCACCACCAGGCTTGGTGGTGGCCGGCTGCTATAGAAAACGGAGGGGAGAGAGAGACGAGTGGGTGAGTGAGGGAGGGAGAGTAGAGTAGAGAGAGAGATCGATGAGAGGGTTAGAGAGAGAGTGTATGTGTGTGTTAGGGTTTTCTATGTTGGCTGCTAGAAGCAAAATGAAGAAGGAAGGGGATAAGAGGGTTTAAATAGCTAGGGTTTGTAGGTAGGTGAGTTGTACCGCGTATCGAACCCGTTCTAAACGTTTTAAGCCTCGGTTTATATTTTAGGCCCGATAATTAATTATAACAATTCCCGAACCCTAACACGACTCAACTGACCCAGTTAAGTATAATATACGCGTGACTCGCTAAGGTAGACTTTGACCTAAACAATGTTGCCAACCTGAATTTGCCGGGTGTCACAAATTATGAGGGGGGTTTAAGCATACATACAAAAAACAACTGAAGAGGCACTACATAGTATTAAATATTGCTATAAAAACCACCACAAAAACACCTAGCACCTCCTAAGCATGTAAAGAACATACACTGCAAAACAATTAAGTAAACGTACCATTGAGTTGTTTAGATTATTTTAACGATTATGCCATCTTCTCATCAACCTAAGAACACATGCAAGCAAACCCACATCAATTTCAATGAGATTAGCACCTAAAGACTATTAACAATAACTAATGCAAGAAGAATGCTCTAACCAGTTATTCACATTTAGAATCATAGCCTTTGGAAAAAATCGTTAAATTCACTGAAACATATTAACAAACACCTGGCGGGTATTACCTAAACATGTCAATTTACTCACCTAACACATCCAATCTTTCTAGAATGTGATCTTACCAACATAAGATAAAGCTTAAACAAAAGCAAGGTAAAATACCTAGAGAAATCGGTGTATTCCAAACACCCGCAAGCTTCAACAAAATGAAAGCGAGTTCCTACAAAAAGAAATCATGCTGATGAAAGGGTTGTGTTAAATTAAAAGAATGGATGCACCTTCAAATCTATGAACAGAAAGGTTCTACACAAAAAATTTGATGCCTTGCTAGAAACACAAAAACACTTATCTAACAATTAAAACGTACATATAACCCTTTGTACAGCTGTTACATTGCAAAAATGATGATTACATCAGAAAATGTCGCAAATCTAGTAATAACCCCAAATTAGTTCAAACAATTGAACCCCATATATGATTGTAGTCGGCCGTTTGAGGTATTCGAAGAACCGTGATCCCCTGTTTCACATCACAGATCAAGACAAAGCAGAAAAAAGAGATAAAAATTCAAAGAAATTTAGGAGCAAGTATTAAATTGTGTTTCTTGAGCTTGCTTCATGCCTTCCTAACAGGAGCTCGAGATAAGACGAAAAAGAAGCGACATAAATCAGGGGTTAGTGTAAGAAGAGATAAGTGGTGGTGGTTGTCGGGTAGTCATTGTGGTGGCGACAGGGGATATGGTGGTGGTGGGGGGGTGATGACGGTGATGTTCGAGGTCAGATGGAGAGAGAGAGAGAGAGAGAGAGAGTTGAAGAGAGGCTTTGTGAAATAGAGAGAGAATGTGTGGTCAATTAGCGTTGTCTGTACACAATCAAAATACGTGGCACCGAAAAGAAATATGGAGGCAACACGTGGGCTTCAAAACACGTGGCCCAAAAACCAAATCACCCCCACATGTTCAGCAAAAATAAGTCAGGAAAAAAAAATTCCGCCACAGGCAAGTTTCGAACCAAGGTGGCCTCTCTATAGGAAATCTCATTTCACCACTACACCACTTCAGGAACTTGTTAATATAATCCAAACCAAAGATACTTATTAATATACGAAAATCTGAAAAAATATAAAACACTGTTCAAATCCCTACATCTATTATTATAGTGTAATGTAATACATCACCACCATCTACGGTCAAACCACTATGAAAAAATAACATCTACAACCTTTGAAATGACCATTTCTGATTAATTGTTTGACAACTATATAGGAAACGATCAGACTGTTGCAACCGATCTAATATAGTCGGTCCTAAACCAGACGTCGACAAATTATAAATTTACAAACATATATTATCACTAAACTTATAACATATCTATTACAAACCGATATCTTTTTATGGTGATAAGATCAAATAAAAAGTTGATTTTTGAACTCATAAGGCACATGTAATCTCTACAATCATTCTTATGCTACCTGGGAAAATCTAAAACCCACTTTTATGAAGTCTCTCACCTCTTTATAACATATATATATAGGGGAGGGTTATCTTGAGAACGCTAAATATCGTGAGAACCGTGAGAACAAATTAGAAAACCAATCAAAATCATTTTTTTTTCAATACAAACCTAATTATAATCAAAATACAACATTAAAAAACGAATTTTCTTTCCAAATAATTCATCTTTTCTTGCAAAAACACTTTCAAATTAACTTTTTACACATGTGTAAATGAAACTGTTTACACATGTACAAACAGTAAATTTACACATGTGTAAAAACAATTTATTTCCGTATACGTTTAAATTTTTACGTGTAAATTGTGTTTTTGGGATTGTATTTTAGTAATAAAGATAAGTGTAAAACGAATTTTTGATTTGAATGGTTTTAGATGGCGTTCTCGCGGTTCGCACGATATTTAGCGTTCTCAAATTAACTTTCCCCTATATATATATATATATATATATCTTTACTACATTATAAAGAGGGAGAGATGGGCAAATGTGTCCAAATTGGCAAAGTTAAGATGGCATCCCAAAAGTCTCAAGTGTAATCTCCAAACTTTTACCATATTTGTTCCATTTATACCCTTATTTACCACCTTTAATAGCAATTGTACAAATGAATGATGCAACTCAACCCAAGTTATTATTTCTAAAACCCTCTCCTTAATTATTCATGAATGCAAGAAACCCTTGATTTTTCCATTCATCTTGTATTGCCCTAACTCACGTTTACTGGATGTAATGACACACAATGGCCTTCAATTCTATTCTTTAATTGTCATCGTAAATGGCATTAATCTTACTTCATCATTGTAATTATTTATTCCATTCGTCTGTTCAGTTCCGTGAACGTTCTCCAAAGCCAACTACATTATAAAGAGGGAGAGATGGGCAAATGTGTCCAAATTGGCAAAGTTAAGATGGCATCCCAAAAGCCTCAGGTGTAATCTCCAAACTTTTACCATATTTGCTCCATTTATACCCTTATTTACCACCTTTAATAGCAATTGTATAAATGAATGATGCAACTCAACCCAAGTTATTATTTCTAAAACCCTCTCCTTAATTATTCATGAATGCAAGAAACCCTTGATTTTTCCATTCATCTTGTATTGCCCTAACTCACGTTTACTGGATGTAATGACACACAATGGCCTTCAATTCTATTCTTTAATTCTCATCTTAAATGGTATTAACCTTACTTCATCATTGTAATTATTTATTCCATTCGTCTGTTCAGTTTCGTGAACGTTCTTCAAAGCCATAATAAGAAGATGGCGACAATGGAGATCAGACACACCGCAATCTCTCTGTGTATCAGGTTCGTTACTTATTCCTTTTGTTAATGTTCATTCCCCCTCTTTAGTTGTACCTATTGCTTGGATTGTTCTGTATTGGCAATTTACGTTCCATGTATTCACAATGGTTTCAGTTTATAGTTTTCTCCAATGAAGTTTTGATGTCGACTGATTGATGCTTACTTGCGATTGGTTTTTATGATTGTGTCGAAAGTTTCATACTAATGCAGTAATGCTTTTGATGTTCCAAGTGTAGGTAATCAGATCCAGAAGATGGAGTAGACGAGCTTCATCCTTAATCCTCATCATCTATTTAGGTATAATCGTTTTTCTATTTCGATTATTATTAGCTCTCCTCTATTCGTTTTAATAATATTATTATATTATTCGTGTTTAGTTCGATTTCAGTCAGCCCTAGGTTTAACGGTGTTTGTTTCTCAATTGTTGAATTTATATTTTGAATCCGAACAGACTCTGAGATCGTCAAGGAATAGGGAGGAACAATGTTTGGTGCTAGCAACCGTAAGTTTCTTTTTGTTATTCTTTTTTTAATTAATTTTATTACTTTTTGTCTTTTTTTTTTTGATATACTGAATTTGGAATGTGAGTTCTTGTAAATGCCATTGGAGTTGTATTTCTTGATATTTTTATTAAGTGGTTATTTTGTAGATGAAAAGTTGGAATTTTATGAAACAGATAAATTAAGTGTTTGCCATTGATATTATTATTATATTTTACTACCCGGACGAATGTGGTCTGCATATGTTTACAGGCAAATGTCTAAGAGAGGGTATTGCTGTTTTGGGAAGTCTTTGCGAAGTAATTGCTGGTCGTCACACCACCACTCTTCTTGTGCTCACATCTTCCTCCGGTATTCTCCCTTTTTGTTTGGTTTAACATTACACTTTTTAGGTAGTCTTAATTGTAATCTTTGGATTTTAAACCTACATCGATGTGCACTTAAGGCTAGAACATCTGTACTACACATCTTTACATCGTCGAGGGTGACATAATTAGTTTCAGAGTTGCTATCAACTTATTTGTGAAGTCTCTAGATGATCAATATTGTCGATAAGTAGAAATACTCTTCTAATTATTTCAAATAGTATATTATAGTATTAGTAGTTTTAAAGAAAAAAAGAAAAAGCAATCCCAAAAACACCACCCTTGGTTAGAGTCCCATTTTTAATCCTATAATTACATTAAGCATAATACAAAACAGAAACATAAAAAAACATAGTTATTTCACTAAAGAGCTGTTGATGAATGTAGAGCACAAAATGGATGTTTAAGATGGACAGTCACTTGAAATTGATTGTATCATTTTTCTAGAAAATATCAGGAGTTTGGCATTTTTGTTTGATCGGTTATGAAAATTTTGTAATCATTTGGATATTATTGATCGGTTAGGCGTATATTAAGAAGCACTATGTTGTTTTTTAAATGCTTGACCTTATTTTGGTTCAATTGTAAGAACACCAGTTTTGGGTTAAACAATATGCGCTTAAATTTTAGTTTGAATGGTCACTATAGTGCGTGCATCGATATCCACCAATAAACAAATGGGTTAGGACTCAGAATATGCCTGAAGTGTATCACATGCTTGAAGTTGCAACCTCCTAACTTGTTCTATTAAATTAAAAATATGATTTCAATAATATAGTTATTCACTTGTTTGTAATCGTAGAGCCATAAAAGCCGACCCGTTTATGTTAAAGTGATTGACTTTGGATATATTTTATCTCTAATGGGTGGGTGAAATAATATATATAACAAACAGATCAAAATTCGACTGAAGTGTATCACCATGGGTTTGCTAAAGGCTCCACAGAGTAATGCGGTTCCTCCCATTTCTGGCGCTACGAGTCCTTCTACTCCTGTTAACGGTATTGAGTTTGGGGTTATGGTGGGCTCTAATCGTCATCGCATTGGCTTGCGTCGTCTGTAAATTTCTACGGATGCTCATCCCTTCTAAAGTACCTTCCATCGACGTCGATGCATCCGATGGTACATTTATTTGTTTAGTTATTAATTATTAATTTGATAGTTAATAATGGCAATAATTAGTTATTAATTTGGAAGTTCAGTTGAGTTTATAATTATTAGAAGCATGGCATGGAGTGTAAATGCAGCTAGATTTTTTGTTATTTAATGTTAGCAGCCAAGTCAAATGCTAATTTACAAATGGTTTTTATATTGAATATATGAAGTTGTAGAATTCTGTTACTTTAACGGATAACTATTTTTTTATGTGACACGAATCACCGTTAGAAAGCACATCACCCTTTGTACATGGAAAAATATGATATGGGTGAGATCTGCATGCAAGACCATTCTGAAAGTCAAAACTAATAATGATTTTGACAATTAGTTTGTCATCCACTTACCTCCTCTTGCATTAACCTCATTTGGTGGTTGACATTTACCATGAAAGTTGGAGGGAAGTATTAATCAACATCACCTTCACTAATATTAAAGGAGGTTAGCGCTAATGTGAAGTCAGAAGCCTCAAATGACAAGAATGGAATTGATGGGGATTTACGTGATGCTATCATGGATACCAAGGAAACCAAAGTACAGACAAATGCAGTAGAAAAACGAAGGGAAGATTTTACCATAGTTAAATCCTCTATGAATCGTCGTGGATCAAATAAATCATGTAACAATGCACATGTGTAGATTCACACTTCATACCAATTATGCAATCCTAGATTGTTTAACATATTAAAAAAATTGAATCATTAAAGAATCATCCATTACTAACTCAAGTTTACTGCTCATTATTAAATTACAAATAAATGACCCATTATCATTTATCATACAATAAATAGCTTTATAAAAAGATGTTTAAAGATAGGAATAGTATGGTTTATCATTTTTCGACCTTTAACGAGAGCTACATTGCCTCCACATCTCACCACTGCCTCAAACTCCAACTCACGACATCTATATAAGAGAGATAGAGAGAACGCTTGGAGGAGAGGGGGTTACTAACCCGCCGCAACGCGCGGGCATTTCCACTAGTATATATATATATATATAGGTCAATTATAAAATGAAAACCCACTTGAGTTGAGAAAACCTTGGAAACCCATGTAAAAAATGATTTTTTTTCTTTTGAAAAAAATAACCAATGTAAAATACATGTTTTTAAGTGTTTTTGGCCAAAAAAATAAAAAAAGCGCCGAAAGGATTTTTTTTAAAAAAATAAACAAAGCTGCAAAAACACATGTTTACAACAGCTTTTATAACAGCAAATAGCTGAAAACATATGTTTTTTAGCAACTTTGTTTATTTTTTTAAAAAAAATCCCTTCGGCGCTTTTTATATTTTTTTGGCCCAAGATGCTTAAAAACATGTTTTTTTACATTGGTTATTTTATTCAAAAAAAAAATAATGATTTTTTACGTGGGTTTCCAAGGTTTTCTCAACTCAAGAGGGTTTTCAATTTATCCTTCCCCTTTCCTTCCCCTATATATATATATATATATATATATATATATATATATATAGGGAATGGATATAAAGAAAACCCTCCTTATTTGGTAAACTCTGGAAACTCTGACTTCCCAATATTATTTTTTTTTGAAAAAAATAGGGCAAGTAATATACATGATTTTAAGCATTTTGGGCCAAAAAAATTAAAAAAGCGCCGAGTACTTTTTTTTAAAAAAATAAAATAAAATTTTGACTAACACATGTTAAGCGCTAATAACAGGTGTTAACAATGTGTTAACTATATGTAAACAGTAGACG
This sequence comes from Ambrosia artemisiifolia, assembly GCA_032199755.1. NCBI lineage: Eukaryota > Viridiplantae > Streptophyta > Magnoliopsida > Asterales > Asteraceae > Ambrosia > Ambrosia artemisiifolia. Next base: position 57,559,927 of record CM063519.1, read on the forward strand.
TTTTTTATTTTTTTAAAAAAAAACCGTTCGGCGCTTTTTCGATTTTTTTGGCTCAAAATGCTTAAAAAAATGTATATTACATACCCTATTTTTTTCAAAAAAAAAAAATGTTGGGAAGTCAGAGTTTCCAGAGTTTACCAAATAAGGAGAGTTTCCTCCATATACTTTACCTATATATATATATATATATATATATACATATATAAATTTTAGTTTCAGTTACGTATTCAATAAAGTCATACTATTATTATAGGTAGAAGATATAGAGAATACATATGTGACAATGAATGAATGAAGTATCATTGTTAAGCGGACATGAAGAGTGAAAATAGAGATAAAATAGGTGGGGTTTTGAGTTTTGTTTGTGAAATAGGTACCACTAGCACGTTTAGCGGACTAGAGAAGTCTACTGATTATAATGGCAGACTTCACAAATCCACTATATGGCATAACGAACTTGATCCTACCCCACCAACTGTCATGATATGAAGCTCCTTAACAGTTAGCAGGAAGTACCGAAGCTCATAGAGCTTGTTTGTATCATTCAACTTGCCTTATAGACGGTCAAACCCGGCTAGAATCAAATTTAGTCGAAAACTCCTGACGAGTTTGACTTGGAAAAAAACTAAACAAAATTTGTTATCTATAATATTAATGAATGAATATCAATTTTTGAAATACTTTAGTACTTGAACATGTTTTTTTATTTATATTGATATTCGAGTATTTTGCTATAACTATTAGTAAAATTATGGTATTTGACACACACACACACGTATACTTTTAAGAAAATTTTTTTTTATTAATAATGTTGTGTGATATTTTCATTCCATGACTGAGAAAATTACATTAAGATAGCGGGTAGGCGGGCAACAAGCTGCGTCACCAGTCACCACCCATTTCTGAATGACAAACTCTAATCTACTAAAAACGTAACATTGCCCACCCGGAACCGAGACACTACTATGAATAACTTGCTGGACCCTGGTCAGGAAATGGGTAGCCTGCGGTGCCAATGAGCCAAAGGTATCAAAAGCCAAGAATACGAAAACGTGTTGTTCTCCTTGCAGGCTTTAGCATTCTTTTCTACCTTCTTCGCCTCTGCCTTCCGCACTGCTTGCCCTGCTACAAACCCACTATCCCTCAACCAAACTAGAGGAGATACACCTGTCAGGTTAACATAAGCATACTTCCCCCGGCCCACCCAAAGACAAGGAGATATGTTGGACGCAGGGCTGATCTCCCTTCTGCGGGATCCGAGAGGAAGTTCACATGAGCCTTCTTCTTGGATGAGATCTCAGTCCGTCTTTAAATGTCCCAAAGAACGTATCGAACCCAATTATGCCGATATTTGAACCTGGATAACTCCTCGCAATGAAACCGCATGTTCCCCGTATTCATCCAGGCAGGCCTTATGGCAAATCAGACAAATTTCATCCTCCTTGTACATGGGGATCATCAAACGATATTCAAGAATGTCTCTATATTCAATAGTGGACATGCTTGGGCCTAGACCTTCGATCGGGATAACAGTTAGGAAATCTTGGGCATGGGGCCTTGCAAGCATTCATTAACTACCCTCTGGCTGGGGGGGAAACCAAAAACTTCACCCAGACTCTGAGCGATTTTGCTGAAAAAGGGCATTTGCCAAAGTTTTCTGAGGCTTTGGTGGGACGGTGTCCTTGTTAGAAAAACCGGCAATATCAAAATCTAGGAGATAATCATTTAGCCTTTCGAGGGCCTCCATGTAGTCCAAGTCCGCGTCGATAACCCCGCTATTTTGTAGGATGTGGTCTTGACGGTTCTTAGACTGAGCTCGCGACGCCACAAACGTATACATCCCAACATCCTTCGCGAAGTGGAGCCTTAATCCTCCCAAACGGATCGGCAGAGACGCCATCCACCACTGTATGTCACTAAAGAACAGCCCCCACATACCACTATGTCTTCAATGGCTCCCCTTAGGTCCTTGTCAAAACATGACACTGCTTCATCCATTATGGGAGGTTGGCAGGTCTGTAACCCAAAAAGCAACTTAGTAATCCCCATACAAGATCTGATCAAGAGGAGTTCACACTGGGGATTCCTAAGGCAGGGCAAGAGTTTCATAAGTTCAACCGCACGCGATGCTCTCTGCCTTGCCAATTCGCGGATAAAGTAAGAGTAACGGTTAATGGCCCCTCTAAGGAGCTTCACCCATTTTCTGGCCTACCAATCCCACTAGGAAGAGCTCGTCCCTAAGTTTCACCCTATTACAAGACGACCAAAAAACCTTAGTTTTCTTAATATTAAGATGAAGCTCCAATGATGGCCCATACAATAGGATAATGTGTAACCCTTTTGCAATTTCGGTGGATAATTTCTATATAATTTACCACGTCTGAGTACTATACGCCTAGGCTAAGTACTCACAACTCTCATTCTACTAACCTGTACGCGTCTAACAACTTACTATAAGATTATGGTCAATGCTTAATTTTCTTTGATCTCTCAACAAGCGTATAAATAAGTTACAATGATATCTCCTATTTTTGGAGACAATATTTACAATCATTATCTGCTAAATATAATGTAAATCTATACAAATATTATATTATTAGCTATTGTATCCCCGCAGTCGAATCGGGAGGAACCCGGACGGTTAGACCGGATCTGAAGTCATCGAAAAGAACCTTGGGAAGACCTATGGTAAAAATATCAGCAACCTGGAACCGAGATGGAATATGTAAAATGCGAACTAAACCATTTTGAACGTGTTCGCGAACAAAGTGAATATCAAGCTCGATATGTTTGGTACGCTGATGTTGTACCGGGTTCCCAGATAAATAGATCGCACTAACATTACCACAGTAAACAATAGGCGACCGAAAGAGGATGAGAGCGCTCTAGCAAAAGATTGCGAATCCAGCATATTTTGGCCACGACGTTGGCCACTCCGCGTTACTCTGCTTCAGCACTGGAACGAGAAATTGTTGACTAGCGCTTAGAAGACCAAGAGATAAGATTGTCACCAAGATAGACACGATAGCAGAAGTACAACGACGCGTGTCAGGACAACCTGCCCAGTCAGCATCGGTGTAGGCCCGAAGAGAGACAGAAGTAGAGGGACGAAGATGAAGACCAAAGTCAATCGTGCCTTGAACATACCGAAGAATGCGTTTAAGAGCATTCCAATGGGATTCCCGTGGTTCATGCATGTGCATACAAACTTGCTGAACATTGTAGGTAATATCAGGCCGAGTAAAGGTGAGATATTGCAAGGCACCTGCAAGACTGCGAAACATGGTCGGATTATCAAAGAGAGGACCATCATCAGCGGATAACTTAGACTGAGTGTCAACAGGTGTCGCAGCAGGTTTGCAAGAATCCATAGCTGCACGATGAAGAATGTCTTTGGCATAATCCGTCTGTGATAAGAACAAGTTATTCCCTGTGCGTGTAACAGCAATACCTAGAAAGTAAGTAAGCGGTCCCAATTCTTTCATAGCAAATTCCCCTGAGAGTATCGATAAAAGACAGACACGTAATGTGTCAGTAGACGTGGTCAAAATAATATCGTCGACATACAGAAGCAGGTAAGCGACATGTCGACCATGATGATAAATAAAGAGTGAATTATCTGTTTTACTCTGACAAAAGCCCTGTTGGACCACAAAATCAGTAAATCGCTGGTACCAGACCCGAGGAGCCTGTTTCAGACTATAAAGAGACTTCTGAAGCCGGCAGACAGGATCAGGAATGTCCCAATGATGAAACCCCATGGGTTGATACATGTAAACTGTTTCATGTAAGTTACCATGCAGAAATGCATTGGTGACATCAAGTTGATGAATCGGCCAAGATTTAGAAAGAGCTAACGTCAGAACCATGCGAATGGTACCTAGTTTAACTACCGGACTAAAAGTCTCCCCAGAATCAATACCAACCTGGTGAGTACGACCGTCACAAACCAACCTAGCCTTATATCTTTCTAAACTGCCATCTAACCAAAATTTGTGTTTAAATAACCACATGCTGCGAATAATATTCATATCTGGTCGACGAGGAACTAACTCCCAGATCTTATTTTTAATAAGTGCACTAAACTCGTCAGTCATGGCTTTGTGCCATTCAGGTGAGGACAAGGCGACCTATGTGTTTTTCGGTATGGGTACGATGGTGGTGGAGTTTAGATTGAGAAATTTCTTTGGTTTGGAAATCCCATCCATGGCACGAGTGCGCATGGTTCGGGAAGTAGGTAGGCGGTGGTAGAGGTGATAGTGTGAGGGGGTAGGCTATGGGCTGGTGAAGTAGCAGTGGGTTGTGGGCCGGTGATGGGGTCAGGTGGGTAGGAAGTGGTATTTGGGCCATGGGATTGCGGTGAAGGTTGGGCCGGAGATGTGGGGAGTGGACCAGGAGGATTGGGCTGTGGTGGTGGGGGGTGATGTTTGGGGTAGTGGGCCGGTGTGAGGGGGAGTGTTGGGCCTGGTTAAGGAGTAGAAGGTGGGTTGAATGGATCAGTGGATATGTGAGGCCAAAGTAAGGGTGTGAGATGTGGAGAAATAAAGTCATAGGATGAGGGTTTGGCAGGGTGGGAAATCGAGAAGGGGTAGATTGTCTCCTCAAAGTGAACATGACGAGAGACGAAGACGGTGTTGGAGGTTAAGTCAAAGCACTTATAACCTCTATGGTTAGGAGGGTAACCGAGAAACACACATGGCTTCGAACGGTTAGCAAGTTTATGTATAGTGGTGGATGGGAGAAGCGGGTAGCAAAGGCACCCGAAGGTGGTCGTAGGCGGTAGACAATTATAAAGAAGGGTGGTGGGGGTGAGAAAGTTATGAGACTTTTTGGGTAAGATGTTTAGAAGGTAGGTGGCAACTTCCAAGGCATGGTGCCAGAAGTTGGGAGGTAAAGAGGCTTGGGCAAGAAGGGTACCTATCATGTTATTGATGGTTCGTATTTTACGTTCGACCTTGCCGTTTTGTGACGACGTGAAGGGGCAAGAGAACCTAAAATACATTCCGTTGCGATGGCAAATTGTTGAAAATTATTATTTTTATATTTGGTGCCATTGTCGCATTGGAATTGTTTTACTTTACGTTCAAATTGGGTGGTGATAAGGTTATAAAAGTTTGTAAAGGTGTGGTAAACTTGTGATTTGTTTGCAAGTGGGTATGTCCAAAGGATGTCACTAAAATCATCAAGAAATAAAATGTAATAACTAGGGGTGTTCATCGAATCGAATAACGAATTTTCAAATTATTCGAATCGAATTTTTCGAATAATTTATTTTTTTACTGAATTCGTATTCGATTCGAATTCGGTTAAAAGCTGACAAATTTGATTCGAATTCGTATTCGAATAAAAAACTCAACTCGAATTCGATTCGAATTCTTATTAGAAACTCGAATTCGAAGCGAATTCGAATAAATTCTTTTAAGGTTAAGACTTAAGTTATGGGCTTTAGTTAGGCTTGGGCTTGGTAATGGGCTAATTTATGACTTAGGTCAAATTTATAGATTAGCCCATGTTGTAAAGTTATATGTGTGTATATATAATTATATATATAATAAATATGTATTATTTTTATTCGAATTTCGAATCGAATTTAAAATCATAAATTCTTGATCATAAATTCGATTTACTGAACTCGAATTGAATCGAATTCGAATTCTTGATCATCGAATCGAATTAAGTCGAATTTCGAATTTTTCGAATTCGAATCGAATTCTGAACACCCCTAGTAATAACGGTGACCTCCTGTAGTAAGAACCGGTGAGGTCCATATGTCACTATGAACAATATCAAAAGGCAAACGGGTAACATTCATAGAATCATAAAAGGGAAGTTTCACGCTTTTGCCAAAAAGCCACATGATTGACAAATAGTTTTATTTGGTTTTCCATAAGAAATAAAAGACAAAGACTTTAACGACTGCAATAATTCATGGCCCGGGTGCCCAAGACGTTGGTGCCAACGGTCTTGAGTAGTAGCAGCAAGAGCAAAAGTTGAAGTTGAAGGGAGCTTTGTGAGGTTGGTGGTGAGTGGGTAAAGGTCGCCCGAGCTATTGCATCGTAGGATAGGCTCCTTGGTCTTGAGATCCTTCACAAGAAAACCAAATGGGTCAAATTTTATAGAAACTAAATTGTCCCTCGCGAGGCGACGGACAGAGATTAGATTTTTGATTAGGTGAGGTGCATAAAGGACGTTGTTTAGTTTTAGTGGGGGGAAGGGTGGGGGTAAGGTTTGGTTGCCTTGTCCTATAACTGGGATGGTCATGCCATTACCGACAACAGTTTGTTTATTAGTGCAAATATTAAAAACAGATGGAGAGAGAGTACCTAGTAACTGCATGTGTCCCGAGGCGCCTGTATCCGTAAAACCCACGGGATCCTACTTCTGATTCAGAGACAAAGTGTATTAGGCCTGTGCAATATCGGTATGAGTGGGAGTATAGGTCATGTTGTTTAGGGCTGGTGCTGGGCCGAGGATTCCGGGGGCCGAAGACGGGGCAGGAGCGAACGGGTAAGGGCAAGGAGGAATGGATGTGGGCTGCTGGGACAGGTTCTGAGCTTGTTGTAGTATGGCGGCCCACTGATTTTGGGTCCAAGAATTAGGAAAAACAATGTAAGGGTTTGGTTGTTGGTTGTTGGTGTAGGAGTTTCTGCCACGGCCCGATTGAGACGATGATCGACCACGACTCCTACCCTGAGAACAGCCACGACCACGGGTCTGGTCTGACCGATTGGTGCCCGTTCCGGAAGTTCGGGAGGTGGTCGATGAATCGGTGGAAGGTGCTTGGGAGTATAGGGCAGTAGCGGTTGCATTGGAGGCATGGAGGCATTAGCGGTCACAGTTATCTATGAATCGGTGGAAGGTGCTTGGGAGTATAGGGCAGTAGCGGTTGCATTGGAGGCATGGAGGGCATTAGCGACTTTCCTGGTTTCATTCATTCATACATAACTGTGACCGAACCTCGAAGAAGGAAGGTAGCGGCTTGGTGTTTTGGAGAATCATGGCAACACTTTCGTATTGCTCGGTAAGTCCTGCAAGAGTGGAGAGAACCAAGGTTGATTCATCAATCGGAGCATCAACATTCGTAAGTTGGTCCGCAAGAGATTTGACCTTCTGGCAATAAGCCGACATAGAGGAAAAATTCTTGAGACGAGTAGTAGCAAGCTTCTGTTTGAGGCAGAGGGCCCGAATTCCCTTGTTTTCCTGGAACATAGATTCAAGGGCCGACCAAGCCGCGTGAGCGGTGGTGTTGGGTTTGAAGACGATCTTGATGAGGTCGGGAGATATTGAACCATAGATCCATTGGAGCACGATAGCGTCAAGACGCTCCCAAGAGTCAGCAGTGAGAGGGTCAGTTGTTTGTTTATCAGCATCAGCGGAGGTAGTGGCAGCAGGAGGTGGAGGGCGTGGGGAAAGATGGTCGACAACAAGGAAGGCAGTGCAGTGAATCCGAAAGAGTTCGGACCACATAAGGTAGTTGGTGGCATCGTTATCAAGTAAGATAGGGATGAAAGATTTGATGTTGGTGACAGTGCATGCCGGATGAAGCTTGTTATCGAGCATAATGAAGAAGCCAATCGAAAAAAAATCAGGGGAGGGGTTACGAAAGAAGAAGAAGAGAGGATTAGGGTTTAGGCTGATACCATATAAGATTATGATCCATGCTTAATTTTCATTGATCTCTCAAAGAGGGTATAAATAAGTTACAATAATATCTCCTATTTTTGGAGATAATATTTACAATCATTATCTGCTAAATATAGCTATTACTTACGCAACCATGGCTTGTACGCTTTAAACGCCTATGTAAAAAAGAGACTGACCTCTGTTTTTAGTAGGGGTGTGCCTATAAGCGAATCAACCGAAAAACCTGCCTATATTCGTCTGTTGTAAGATTATATCTTAGTACATGCAACTTGTTAATCGTCATTCTTGTTAGGCGTTTATCTAAGCAAAAGTAAAATGATTCTCGTTTTACTTAGTGGTCTATTAACAAAGACAAATCATTTAAAAACACACTGTTTTGAAGATTTGGGATTCTAGTCCATAGATGACAGTCTCAAAGAAATTCAAGTTAATAAGTACTGATATTAATCGATATATATATATATAGGTTTGATTAATTTAACTGATTAATGCATGAACACTTGATATAAATATAATATGATTTTAAACCAATTACAAAAAAAAGTACGGTCTTTCTTTATCACTTTTGTCATAAACTATGATCTTAAAGTCTAAAACCAACTATAAGACACATTAAGACAAACACAACTAGACAACGATAATATTTAAAAAAAAACATAAGGTGGTGAATATATTATTTTAGGGTCCACTTGAGGGAGCAAAAGATCTGAAATAGAATAGACCCACCATTTGTGGAGTGATAAAAAAAATAAAGATAAGAGCTTTACGTCATTTGGTTTTAAGCTCGAATCCGATTCAGAGGGGTTTTATCGTAGTGGGCTTTCGGACGGCGGATTTTTCTCTGAATTGGTGGACTTGGGCTTCCCAGTGAGCAAATATTTGTCCAGTGCTAACCGACTAGGGATGAGCTCGGGACGGTATTAGTACCGAACCGATACCGATCCCGACAATACCGATACCGAAAAGTCCAAAAAACCAATACCGATACCGAACACATACGGTACGGTACGGTACGGTATCGGTTCGGTATCGGTACAGTACCGGTATGGTATCGGTATTTTACCTTAAAATACCGATACCATACCGATCCCGTACCGATACCGATAATACCGAAACCGAAAATCCATAAATATGGGTACCGATACCGATCCCGAAACCCCTCGGTTCGGTATCAGTTCGGTACGGTATCGGGATCGGGACGGGACGGGATCGATATTCGGCCTTGTATGCTCATCCCTATAACCAACTAATAGTTCAAGGTGATACAAATTTTTTTGAACGGCTAACAAAACTTTATTTAAAAAGCTAGCAAGGAGCTAGCACGAATAAACCGGGAGAAAAAACCCAACAAACAACAATCCGAAAAAGAAATAAAGCAACAAACAAAGCCCAAACAACCAAAAAAGAGTGCCGACCCTATCCCATCTTAACAGTGTCGAACCTACACCAACAGTCCCATGACATATTCATCATTCTCCCACGATTTATGATCCACAAGTAGCTCATAACTTTGATCTCATCCAAAAGTCTCCGCGCTAAAACTGCTTATCTTTTAAAATTAAGTCGTTTTTAACCCGCCATATACTCTCAAGAAAGCCGTAAGAACAACCGAGTTAATTTTTTTTTGGTTGAAATAGAGTGAATAGACATATTAATTAAAACCATGAAAGTCACGTGGCATCTCTGACAAGACCCACATTTTCAAATTTAAATTTAATAAATAAATATTACAAAATTCGTTTGCTTGGGGGACAAGCTGCTTTGGTGGGGTCACCCTCACCAACAACATCACAAGCTCTCCATCCATCTAAAAAAAATCCATTAATCGTTAATTAAAAAATATATAAAAATAAATATATGTATATGTTTTGTTATAACTTTATGTCTTTACGTATAACAAAATTTATATTATTTAGTGAATGTAAAGTATTTATTAGGTAATTTAATATTTATTAATTAATAAAAATCATAATATTTATATAAAGTTTCCCTTATCAAAGGAGCTCCAATCTAAGTTTTTTTGCCTTTTAAGCTTGATTCATTTAAAAATTTTAGAAATCTATTTTCCGTAGCTCACAAGCGGCCTAATTTCTGTTTCAATATTATTATTATTATTATATATGATTTTATTAGTATATGACATTAAGTATTGAGAGTAAGAAAGCTTTCTTATGTGTTGCCAACCATAAATATTCTGTCATTAATATAAAGGGTATGTTTGACAATGAGTTTTTAAAAACTTTTAAGAGCTTCAACCTTTAAGCTTTTAAGAAAATGTTCCTACTCAATAAAAAACCTTGTTTGGTTGAAAGAGCTGGAAGCTTTTAGGTTAGAGAAAAAGCTCTATAGTGAAAAGCTACTAGTACTAGCTTTTAAGAAAAAGCTCTACTAGCTACAAGCTTTTAACTAGTAAATGACACAACCACCCATTCTATTTTAAAAATAAAATAAAAACATTCTTTACAAACTTTTATTTATGCCCATTTTGGTCATTTTATACATTTTATTAAAAGCTCCAACTATTCTGCCAAACATCAAAATATATTTAAAAAGCTTCCAGCTACCAGCTTCCAGCTAACAGCTTGCAGCTACCAGCTTGCAGCTTCCAGCTACCAGCCTCCAGCTAGTTTTGCCAAACATACCCAAAGTGTAAACAGTAAACTAGTTATTTTTTTCCTGCATGAATAGAGCTATAATCATAGAAGTACAAAATAGAAAAGCGTATTTACAATAAGACTACTCAGCACACAGACGAGAGGAAGGGAAACGGGGGATGGGGGCGGTGGTTGAGACGGGGACGGGGGCGAGAGACGGTGGTGTTGGCGAACGGTGATTGGTGGTGGTTGTTGATTGGTCCGTCCGTTATGTTCTGAGGGAGACGGGGGAGATGAGAGACGGGGGTGCGGGGCGGTGGTTGGGACGAGCAAGACGGTGGAGACGGTGGGACGGGGGTTGCCCCGTCTGCGCACCGTATAGTCTAAAAGGTATGTCGTAAAACGGATTAAACTGTAATATTTAAAAAGAAATATATTAAAACGTGTTTTACAATCATTTGTATCGAATTATCGAGTCAGTACAGGATCTCACAAATTACCGGAACAAACTCGTTTCGAAACCTAACGTTGTAAATTCAAATAAAAAAAGGCCTAAATTGACAGCGAATTATTAAATTAGGACCATTCTATTTACACCCCCCTGGGTTCTATTTCAACCCCCCATCAAAGCGCCTCGCTTTGCCCAAAGCGAGGCGCTTTGGGTCAAATCGTGGTACTAGGTTGACTGATTTATCGGGAAAAGCAAAAAGCAACTTCAAAGCGCCTCGCTTAGGCCAAAGCGAGGCGCTTTGGCCCCTTTTTTCTAGGGGGGATGAATCTGGACATATTTTCTAGATTTACCCCCAAAGCACATCTCTTTGGCCAAAGCTAGGTGCTTTGGCCCTTTTATTTAAAAAAAATATATTGTTTTAATTAGATTTAAATGGTTTTACTTAATTAAAAAATATTTTAATTCATTTTTAATTGTTTTAACTTGTTTTCAATCAAAGAAAAATTAGTTTGGCGTGTTTCGGTTCGTTTATTGCTCGTTTGTGATTTTCAGAACAAACAACCGAGAATGAACAACTTTCATAAATATATGTACGTAACACATGAAGTGTGCAATCAATACCATGTATTACCAAATTTCAGATTTTACATCTCTAATCGATATACTAGATTTCCGGACATTGTTTAACGCGTTTTGGTTCGTTTAATTGCTCGTTTCAGAGCAAACAACCGAGTATTAACAACTTTCATAAATGAATATACGTAGCACATAAAGAGTGCAATCAATACCATGTCTTATCAAATTTCAAACTTTACATCTCTAATCGATATACGGGACTTTCGGACCTTGTTTGACGCAGTTTGGTTCGTCAGTTCGAAACTGGTACAGTTCAATACCGGACCTGATCGGGTTGATACGGTCCGAGTGGATAACGGGCCGGTCAGTTCGAAACCGGTACTGTTCCTTACCGGGCGGTCAGTTCGAAACCGGTGCGATTCGTTACCGGACCTGATTGGGTTGATACATTTCCGGGTGGATAACGGGCCGATCAGTTCGAAACTGGTACGGTTCATTACCGGGCGGTCAGTTTGAAACCGGTACGGTTCGTTACCGGATCTGATCGGGTCAATACAGTTCGGGTGGATAACGGGCCGGTCAGTTCGAAACCGGTGCGTTTGTTACCGGGCGGTCAGTTCAAAACCGGTACGGTTCGTTACCGGAACTGATCGGGTCGATACGATCCATGGTACCTTGAAGTATCAAGACTATGAAATTAATAAAACAACTTTTCAGGCAAGCAAGTAAAATTCAGTTGTTATCGGAGAGATAGCTGTCAACGATGAAGGCAACCTGATAAAGGCTGAACACGAGTGTAATATTTGAAAATTATCATTTCTTGACATGCTTGGTAACACCTTGATCTGCAATATTTGAAAATTATAATTTCTTGACATGCTTGGTAACACCCCGATCTGCAATATTTGAAAATTATCATTTCTCGACATGTGGTTGTTCTAAATCCCATTTAATCTAAAATGTTACTAAAATGTGAGGACCTTCATTGATTGAAAAGTAACTAAAAACACTTAAAAATGAATTAAAACAAATTGTTGTGTGTTAGGTTTATCCGGAGGACCACGTACAATGATTCATCAAAGTTGTACACAGCTGGATGTTTCTACTGAAAACCCAAACGAGCAATTAACGAAGCGAAACGCCTCAAACAAATTTTCTTGGCTTGGAAACAACTTAAAAGAACTAAAAATGAATTAAAATTATTTTTTGGTCAATAACAGATAATTTTAAAGAATTAAAAGAAATTCATTTAAAAAAAAAAAGCCAAAGCGCCTAGCTTTGGTCAAAGCTAGGCGCCTGTGGTCTAATCAAACCACTCAAGCGCCTAGCTTTGGCCAAAGCTAGGCGCTTTAGACTTTTTAAAAAAAAAATGAATTTCTTTTAATTATTTAAAATTATCTGTTATTGACCAAAAAATAATTTTAATTCATTTTTAGTTCTTTTAAGTTGTTTCCAAGCCAAGAAAATTTGTTTGAGGCGTTTCGCTTCGTTTATTGCTCGTTTGGGCTTTTCAGTAGAAACATCCAGCTTTGTACAACTTTGATGAATCATTGTACGTGGTCCTCCGACTATACATTCGATACCCATATTTTTCAGAACATAATTTTTGCATGTTTAATTTATATGCTTGACTTCCGGACTATATTATAATTGACCGTTGGTTGTTTTCATAGCACCTTGTTTGATTGCACTCGTGTTTAGCCTTTATGAGGTTGCCTTCATCGTTGACAGCTATCTCTCCGATAACAACTGAAAAGTTGTTTTACTAATTTCATAGTCTTGATACTTTTAACAATCGAATCGGCGCTAACGCGCAAACCTTCAGAGTTCGTTGTACCGGTTGCAAAAAGAAATCAACAGTCGGATCGACTCTCACACTTATGCGTAGATCAAGGAGATTGATGAAGATATTCATCAAGATGAGCAGGAATTGTTTACCTTCCCATTGATTTCAAGTATGTTGCCTTGATCGTTGACAGCTATCTCTCCGATAACAACTGACTTTTACTTATGGAATCTTTGTACGAAAATCGAAATCATCTCATTCCATGATCTCCATATCCATGCCTTGTTTCAACACACACCAGCTTTGTCATCACAGTTTTCAACCACTAATACCAGATCCGGTCAGTTCGAAACGGATACGGTTCATTACCGGGCGGTCAGACCTGATCAGGTCGCTCCGATCCGGGTGCATAACGGGCCGGTCAGTTCAAAACTGGTACGGTTCATTACCGGGCGGTCAGTTTGAAATCGGTACGGTTCGTTACCGGATCTGATCGGGTCGATACAGTTCGGGTGGATAACGGGCCGGTCAGTTCGAAACCGGTGCGTTCGTTACCGGGCGGTCAGTTCAAAACCGGTACGGTTCGTTACCGGAACTGATCGGGTCGATACGATCCATGGTACCTTGAAGTATCAAGACTATGAAATTAATAAAACAACTTTTCAGGCAAGCAAGTAAAATTCAGTTGTTATCGGAGAGATAGCTGTCAACGATGAAGGCAACCTGATAAAGGCTGAACACGAGTGTAATATTTGAAAATTATCATTTCTTGACATGCTTGGTAACACCTTGATCTGCAATATTTGAAAATTATAATTTCTTGACATGCTTGGTAACACCCCGATCTGCAATATTTGAAAATTATCATTTCTCGACAGTTGGTTGTTCTAAATCCCATTTAATCTAAAATGTTACTAAAATGTGAGGACCTTCATTGATTGAAAAGTAACTAAAAACACTTAAAAATGAATTAAAACAAATTGTTGTGTGTTAGGTTTATCCGGAGGACCACGTACAATGATTCATCAAAATTGTACACAGCTGGATGTTTCTACTGAAAACCCAAACGAGCAATTAACGAAGCGAAACGCCTCAAACAAATTTTCTTGGCTTGGAAACAACTTAAAAGAACTAAAAATGAATTAAAATTATTTTTTGGTCAATAACAGATAATTTTAAAGAATTAAAAGAACTTCATTTAAAAAAAAAAAAAAAGCCAAAGCGCCTAGCTTTGGTCAAAGCTAGGCGCCTGTGGTCTAATCAAACCACTCAAGCGCCTAGCTTTGGCCAAAGCTAGGCGCTTTAGACTTTTTTTTAAAAAAAATGAATTTCTTTTAATTATTTAAAATTATCTGTTATTGACCAAAAAATAATTTTAATTCATTTTTAGTTCTTTTAAGTTGTTTCCAAGCCAAGAAAATTTGTTTGAGGCGTTTCGCTTCGTTTATTGCTCGTTTGGGTTTTTCAGTAGAAATATCCAGCTTTGTAACAACTTTGATGAATCATTGTACGTGGTCCTCCGACTATACATTCGATACCCATATTTTTCAGAACATAATTTTTGCATGTTTAATTTATATGCTTGACTTCCGGACTATATTATAATTGACCGTTGGTGGTTTTCATAGCACCTTGTTTGATTGCACTCGTGTTTAGCCTTTATGAGGTTGCCTTCATCGTTGACAGCTATCTCTCCGATAACAACTGAAAAGTTGTTTTACTAATTTCATAGTCTTGATACTTTTAACAATCGAATCGGCGCTAACGCGCAAACCTTCAGAGTTCGTTGTACCGGTTGCAAAAAGAAATCAACAGTCGGATCGACTCTCACACTTATGCGTAGATCAAGGAGATTGATGAAGATATTCATCAAGATGAGCAGGAATTGTTTACCTTCCCATTGATTTCAAGTATGTTGCCTTGATCGTTGACAGCTATCTCTCCGATAACAACTGACTTTTACTTATGGAATCTTTGTACGAAAATCGAAATCATCTCATTCCATGATCTCCATATCCATGCCTTGTTTCAACACACACCAGCTTTGTCATCACAGTTTTCAACCACTAATACCAGATCCGGTCAGTTCGAAACTGATACGGTTCATTACCGGGCGGTCAGTTCGAAACCGGTACGGTTCGTTACCGGACCTGATCAGGTCGCTCCGATCCGGGTGCATAACGGGTCGGTCAGTTCGAAACCGGTACGGTTCGTTACCGGACCTGATCAGGTCGATACGGTCCGGGTGGATAACGGGCCGGTCAGTTCAAAATCGTCACGGTTCGTTACCGGACCTAATCGGGTCGATACAATCTGGGTGGATAACGGTCCGGTCAGTTCGAAACCGATAAGGTTTGTTACCGGACCTGATCAGGTCGATACGGTCCAGTGGATAACGGGCCGGTCAGTTCGAAACGGGTACGGTTCGTTACCGGACCTGATCAGATCGATACGATCCGGGTGGATAACGGGCCGGTCAGTTCGAAACCGGTACAGTTCGTTACCGGACCTGATCGGGTCGATACGATCCGGGTGGATAACAAATTAAGTTTTGTTTTTTAAAAAATGGCAAAGCTCCTGGCTTTGGTCAAAGCTAGGCGCCTGGTTTTCTTGATTGGACTACATGCGCTTAGCTTTGACCAAAGCCAGGCGCTTCGCCTTTTAAAGAAAATAAAGTTGTTTTAATTCTTTATAAATATTTGTTATTGACTAAAACAATATTTTTAATTAATTTTTAGTTCTTTAAGTTGGTTTCAAGCCAGGAAAATTCGTTTGAGGTGTTTCGGTTCGTTTATTGCTCATTTGTGTTTTTCGGTAGAAACATCCAGCTTTGTACAACTTTGATGAATCAAAGTACGTGGTGCTCGGACTATACCTAACACACAACAATTTGTAGGTTATTATTATTTCTTTTAAAATAAAACATAAAAAATTAACACTTTTAGAGTTATTAATGATAGTTTAATTGGGGGTAAAGCACCTGACTTTAAAAGTTATATTATTATTTATGAAAGTTGTTCATTCACCGTTGTTTGTTCTGAAAACCACAAACGAGCAATTAAACGAACCAAACCGCGTCAAACAAGGTCCGAAAGTCCAATATATCGATTAGAGATGTAAAATTTGAAATTTGATAAGATATGGTATTGGTTGCACTCTTCATGTGCTACGTACATTGATTTATGAATGTTGTTCATACTCGGTTGTTTGCTCTAAAACGAGCAACTAAACGAACCAAAACGCGTTAAACAATGTCCGGAAGTCTAGTATATCGATTAGAGATGTAAAATTTGAAATTTGGTAAAACATGGTATTGATTGCACACTTCATGTGTTACGTACATATATTTATGAAAGTTGTTCATTCTCGGTTGTTTGTTCTGAAAACTACAAACGAGCAATAAACGAACCGAAACACGTCAAACTAATTTTTCTTTGATTGGAAACTAGTTAAAACAATTAAAAATGAATTAAAATATTTTTTTAATTAAGTAAAACCATTTAAATTTAATTAAAACAATATATATTTTTTTTAAATAAAAGGGCCAAAGCACCTAGCTTTGGCCAAAGAGAGGTGCTTTGGGGGTAAAGCGTCTAGCTTAGGCCTAAGCGAGGCGCTTCGCTTTAAAATTTAAAACACCAAAAAACTACCAAAAAATAAAGTTAGATTCGAAGCGCCTCGCTTAGGCCTAAGCGAGGCGCTTCACTTTTAAAATTTCAGTTTTTTCTGACCTCGTACTGACCTCCTCGAAATGGGGGCAAAGCGCCTCGCTTAGGCCTAAGCGAGGCGCTTTGAGAGGGGGTGAAAATAGAAGGTGGGGGGGGGGGGGGGTTGAAATAGACCGGGCCTTAAATTATTTTTATTAATAATGTCATAAAATTGCACAAACATAAACATTAAACTATGACCAACAATCGAGATTAGATTATTGTTTTCTTGTCTGTATTTTCAGATTTGATTGTGTATACATGCCATTTCTTTTTATTAAGATCGCTTATAAGATTATCATTTTTTTTCCTAAAAAATAAAATATTTATCATTAAAACAAAATACGAAAGTTACACCATAATAGAAGGTAGACGGGCAACAAGCTGCGCCGCCACTCCTTTCTGAATTGCAAACCCTATTCTACTAAAGACAAATCCTTGCCCCCTGTGGATGAACTATTGCTGTGGACGACCCGTTGGACCCTGGTCAATAAACGAATAGCTTCTGGCGCCAGGGAGCCAAAGGTGTCAAAGGCCAGAGAGATAAAGACATGTTGGTTATCTGCACAGGCTTTAGCATGCTTATAAACTTTCTTTGATTCCGCTTTTCTTGATGCTTGCCCAGCTACGAACCCTGTTTCCCTTAACCCAACCAGCGGAGATACCCCGGTGAGGTCCACGCAGGCATGTTTCCCCCTCTCCCAACCAAAGACAAGCAGATCTGCGGGTCGCAGGGTGGATCTCCCTTCCATGGGGTCTGTGAGGAAGTTTACGGGGGCCTCCTTTTTGGCAGAAATCCCAGCTCTTCTCAGGATATCCCACAAAACGTCTCTCACCCAGTCATGCCGATATTTGAAACCAGGGAGCTCCTTGCAATGAATCGCTTAAATATTTTTAAACAATTGGTTAGTATCATATGTTTACTATTTTTTTTCTTTGATTCTCTTTCAACCTTTGTTTTTCTCTTAATATTTTTTTTCTACGACTTTATTCAACAATGATTCACAATGGTTATTGCTATAGTTCAAAGTGGATACCGAGTACACATGATAACTAATGATTGACTATGATAAGTTATTAAGTTGTGTTTATGTGTCACGATTTATCTAATGAAAGTTTTAGAATTAATTGTAAAGGAAGAATATATGAGTCTAAGCAACGATCAAAACATGACAAATTTAGTTGATAAACTCCAATTTAAATATTAAACAACGAGAACACGATATTTTTAATTGAATAACCTTAATTTACAAAAGTGTTAGTTTGCAGCACAATTACAAACAAACAGTTTCTCTAAACTTAGAACTTGAACTCCTAAGCCTAATTTAGACTCATTCAAGTTACAATACAAACTCTCTCATCCACATGCTCATAAGAAGAGGGAGTTTGAGATTGAGTTTAGCAATACGTTATTGATGTATTGGTTTTTTCAAAAAACCAATAAACCAAATAACATTTGACCATTTTAAAATAAAGAGAAAATTGCAATTTTCGTCCCTGTGGTTTGCCTATACTAACAGGTTCAGCCCACGCTTAACACCCTAAGTACCTGAGGTTTGTTTTCCTAACACTTTACGTCCCTCCTTCGAACGGACGTCACATCTGCCGTTACATTACCCCACGTGCACCTCATGTGAGGGTTATTTTGGTCATTTCAACTCGTATATGAAGGGCAATTTGGTCATTTCAACTCGAATTATAACGTTATAATATGAAGAAGCAGGTGTCTTCTTCTTCCCCAATTCCATTTCAAAACCCTAATGTAAAATCCAATGTCTTCCTCCAATTCGAGATCAACAATGTCCAATTCGACTTCCAATTATCATCTACGAAATGAAAGATGGAGTGATGTTCCTCCAATTTGCAGATGTGTGGTCTGAAACATAGGAAACACAGGGTCGAACATAATGGTCATCAACTGAAACTGTTGTAATAAATTTGATTTTGTGTTCTTTGTGTTGTACTTTGTTCTTAGTTGGTTAATGTAGGTGTATGCATTCAACATTGTAATAAATTTGATTTTGTGTTCTTTGTGTTGTACTTTGTTCTTATTTGGTTAATGTAGGTGTATGCATTTAACATTGTAATAAATTTGATTTGGAATGAAATGAAAATGATGTTTGTTACTTAAACATTGCATACATTTTATTCATAGCAACTTGTTACATCTTTCACTTCCATTTGCTACATGTTTCACTTCCAGTGACGATCATCATCAGAGCATGAATCAGACCGACGGTCATCTTCATACGGGTCATGGTACCAGTCATCATCAAAGTCATTATAATCCCAGGCTTTTTTCAAAACCTCAGGATCATAATCGTCGTATGGATTAGCTTCTTCCTGTTCCTTTTCCGTCTTTCCTTGTTGATCATGTTCATCATCAGCAACATGTTGTTGATTATGAATCAGTGGATCTGCAAACTGATTCAACTGCACATGTTCATCATCAGCAGCATGTTTTTGTTGTTCATCAATTATTGGATCATCTTCATCATCAGGAGCATATTGTGGTTGTTGATGTTGATCATGAACAACATCTTGTTCCTTTGAATCTTCATCATCAGCAGCATGGTCATGTTTAGTGTCTTTGGTTTTTAGTCTTTTGTTTTTTGTGTTTTTTTATCCATCTTACTAAATGGATTGTGTGGTTATTTGTTGTTTTTTTGTTCTCTATTTATAGTAAATATGACCGTTATATAGGGCAAAATGACCGTTAGAAAGGACATTAAATTCAGGATCATACTGACCCATTTGCTTACTTGACCCATTTGACTTAAATAAGTCAAACCATTCATGAAACAAACCTATTCTTTGATGACCCATTTGACTGAACATAATGGTCAAACTGCACATACCTTATTTGACAAATACTACACAGACCATTAATATGACTGCACAAATTGAAGTGATCAAAATATAATGACTGACCATTAACATGACTGACCAAAACTGAAGTGACCCATACTACACAGACTACACACACTACACAAACCATTATCAACCTGCATAAACTGACACATTCAAGCTGTTAATATGACTGTTATACAAACTGCATAATGGTTAATAATACCCTCAATGACCCATTAACAAACTGCATTAACAATACCCTCAATGACCCATTAACAAAATGCATATGACTAACAAACTGCATTATTTGACCCTGCACAACCATTAACAAACTGCACAATGACTGAATGAATAATTCATTCTGACCCTGCACAACCATTAACCTGCACATTACCCATTAACCTTTACCCTCAATGACCCCTTAACAAACTGCATTAACAATACCTGTTATCATGTTTTTGTTATACAAACTGCATATGAATAAAGTACCCTCATTAACATTCTAAACCTGCACAACCATTAACCTTTATCCATTTGACATTCACCTGCACATTAACACAAGTTACCTTTGTTCTACACCAACCACCAAACCTGATTTCATTATGACTGATTCACTAACAATATGACTGATTCACTAACCCATTAACATTCATTCATTCATTATATTCATTGCATTACCAAAACATTCATTTTATTATGACTGATTCACATACCATATGACTGATTCACTAACCCATTAACATGCACAATAACATTCATTCATTCATTCATTATATTCATTTCATTATATTCATTCATCTTCATCAAAACATGACTTTCATTAATTTCATTACATCTTCATCTTAACCTAGAACCATTTCACACCAATCACCAAACCTGCACATACCCTAGACCTACTTCATTACATAATACATCACAAAAAACATCCAAGAAAACACTAAACCTACTTTCAGCATTTTGTTTTGATTCTCGGTTTTCTGCAACACTTGATCAGCTTCTGCTTTCCTCGCAAACATCCTTCTGACATTGTCTTCATGGTTTCGTATTGTGCCTAACAGATCAGGTATCAACACAATAGGGTTTGTACAAGTAGGGGGGTCCATCTAGTCAACGAAACCACAGCCATTAGTGCAACGATGGTACCTACGTCCTGGATTTTCATTAGTCCATGAAATTCTAAGGTCGGTTGTTGATCCACACGAGCACATCACCATTGTAGGGTTTAACGATTGTAGGGTTGATTGACTGAAGATTGAACGATTGATGAAGAACGATTGAAGGTTTTAGGGTTATAAATAGGGAGGGAAACGTTAATTATCAGATATTTTCGTTAATGACATCAGATATTTTCATTTTTTTAAATTAATCAAGGGATGGAAATGACCAAATTGCCCTTCATTTACGAGTTGAAATGACCAAAATAACCCTCACGTGAGGTGCACGTGGGGTAATGTAACGGCAGATGTGACGTCCGTTAGAAGGAGGGACGTAAAGTGTTAGGAAAACAAACCTCAGGTACTCAGGGTGTTAAGCGTGGGCTGAACCTGTTAGTTTAGGCAAACCACAGGGACGAAAATTGCAATTTTCTCTAATATAAATTTACCAATTTGCTCCACCCTTTATTTTATAATTACTCCCAACCACTTCGATGAATTTGTGGTTAGCAAGTGAAGTAGTGTAAGGAAAGTTATTAGGGTTGCTCACGAGCTGAGCTAATCCGAGCGGACATTTGCTCGTGCTTGGCTCGTTTACAAACCTGGAACCGAGCTAAGCGGCTCATTCACAATTGAGCCGAAACCGAGTGAGCATTTTTCGAGTGTGAATTTTTATTCGAGCCAAGCGGACTGTTGCTCGTGCTTGGCTCATTTACAAATTGAACCAAGCCGATCGGCTCATTTACATCCGAGTAGAGGATCAAGCGAGCATCTTTCGAGCATTTTATGAGCGAGCGGCGAGTAATTTGAACAGCCCTAAAAGTGATGTTGCTCGGTATACTCGTATAGTTACTTGACTGATTGGTCATTAATGACTTGTTAACCCTATATACCACATATAGTGCTATACGTGGCTTATAAGGGTGTGTGCAACTAATTTTGATGGTGTGCCAATATTATGACCATTTTTTATCTTCATCTTTACTATATAAGGGGGGACAGGACACCACCAGACTTGGTCACGGGTACTCCACTGCCAGCATGGTAAAACCGCCACCAGTGATGCTGGCAGTGGATCCGTGAACCATTTTCTGGTTCTAGTAAACGCACGGTAACAATGATTTCTCTCTCTCTCTCTTTGTCTCTATCTATCTCTTAGTGATTGTGGGTAAAGAATGAGTGAAGTGCTGCCTTCAAAAAATTGTTTCAGTGAAGGAAATCAGTGAAGTGATGTGGCAGGGTAGGATTGGTTTGAAGTTGATAAAACTCACAGGTAATACCCTGTCCCCCTAATGAATGAACTTTTTTTGGCCACAAGACGATTTTTGGTTTCTCGTCACTTTTATTTTTCGTCTTCCTCATCTTATATAATAATATACTAAATCATAATTTTCATTGTTCTCTCTTATATTTCATATACTAGATTCTCCCCCGGAAGCTTTCTGGGAGAGACAAATGAAGTGACAAAATGTGTGTACCGTAAAAGGAATATGTCGTTTTTTCATTTTTTTTTAAGATCAACACTCGATAACTTATAAAACCTACTTCTAATTCTACGTGTGCCCATTTTGCTCGAGTGAAGTCTATGTACAACTTTGTCACTTCCTCAAGACATTCTAAAGCTGTGATGTGAACTCGGGAAAAAAAACCAAATTGGTATAAAATGATATGTCATGATGATGATTGATTTAAGAGGCGTGCATGGTGGGGTGATTAATTATCACTTATCAGCTAGAGATTTACCTCGTGTTTAAGAATCATAGGCTTCATCTAACGGTCTTAGCAACCTTTGTAATTAATGTTCCTATCAACGTCAATCAAATACTAAAAAATAGATTCTTACTAAAATGACTACAACTATGAATATATATGTAGTTACCTGGTTCTTATATGTAATAGTAGGTTTAAATACATACATACTATCATAACATGATTAGTGGAGAGTTAATAGGCAAAACCGTCCCTGTGGTTTGGTGGTTTTTGCCAGTCCATCCCAAAATCAAACTAATTGCCAAAACAACCCGGTAATTTCACGAAATCCGCCAAAACAATCCAATTATTTAACGAAGTTAACTGAACCTAGTTAAGTCAGGGGCAAAATTGTCCATTTTAAAAATAAAATAAGAAAAATATTTTTAATATTACAATAGATTAAAAACCCTAACTCTTCCTTGCCTCCATCCATCTTCTCCTTACCCTACCATCTACGCACCACCACATCCCAAACCCTAAACCCCCCATATCTCTTTCTCCTGCAACTACAACCAGAAAGAACCCCATCTATAAAACCCCCACTATTCTCTCTTCCCTACACACACACACACACCCCGTACCCTCTCACATCACATCACACACACACAGATGTTAAAGAAGCAACAAGAAACAGAAAGGAGGCGGTGGACCTCCTCCACCCATGGCTGAACTCCAGCGGCACCACCCCCAGCCACACAATCCACAACCCACACTTACCACACTCTAGAGAGAGAGAAGCAGATGAGAGAGAGAAAGGCGGGGGAGAGAAGGTCATGTTTGTCTATTAATCTCGTCATCAATGGCGGACATAGGGACATTTTACAACAATAATGAGATCTTTCTCCGTGAACTCATTAGTAATTCCTTTAATGTAAGTCTATTTTACGGTTAGATTATGGATTGTTTATGTTTCGATTTCAGTTTGTACAATTATTTTGTCACGTGTTATTAATGTGATTTAGACTTATATGATCTGATTATAAAGACTTGATTTTATTTATTGTATAGTTTGCATGTACTCTACTGTGATCCTGTATTTAATTTGGTATACATGAGCCTATAAGTTATTTTGTTTAAAATTTATTGAGATGGAAATAAAAATGTATACATTGGAGATTCTAAATCCTATTATTTGAACTAGAATCTGTCTATCCATAGACGCTCTTGAGGTATGCATTGTTTTAGATTAGATGTTAACATTAGAATTATACATTCTTTAAGGTTAATTATTAACAATGGAGTTACACACTATTTTAGGTTAAGTGTTAACATTTGAGTTATACATTGTTAGAGGGTGTTTGGGATTGAGTTACAAAACAACTTATTGACTTATTGGATTCTTCCAAAAGCCAAAAAGTCAATAAGCTGTTTGTGTAAACCAAAAACACTTTTGGTTTTGGCTTTTCAATAATTGTGGAAAAGTTGTTTTCAAGAAGTCAGAAATCGTGGCTTTTGACTTTTGGTTATTTTACATTAATAAGCTAAGCCAAACACTTTATAAAAAACAACTTATTGACTTATTGACTTTTCCCACCACAAAAGATAATCCAAACACTTTTTTGGAAACTCCTTTTAAAAAAGTCATAAGTCAAAAAACTTTTCTGACCAAAAGCACTTTTGAAGTTAAATAAGCAATCCCAAACACCCTCTTAATTGTTTTAGGTTAGCTGCTACCCGAAGCTTTCCTGCATGTAAATGTGAAGAGCATTAGTCTATTTCATATGTAAAGTAGATGTGTCATATTAGATTTGTCAACCCTATGACACTCCCTGTGTATAATCTAGTATTATATCACAGTTCTATAATATAAAACTAAAATCAGATTTATGATGAAAAGGAATGAAATATCTCCTTTAGGGTGGATGGGGTGGTGGGTGATTCTATCACCCCATCACACCCAATACAATTTTATCACCTCATTTTCCTCACACCCATCACATTCTTCACAAAACACTAGTAGTGGAATGATACAATCACACTAAACTTTTTTTTTAAATAAAAAATAAAACATTACATCAAAAATAAAACCTTACCTTAAATAAAAAAAACAAAAACAAATTACATAAATAAAATAAAAAATTTACATTAAAAAAATAAAAACAAATTATATAAATAAAATAAAAAAACTTACATTAAATACAAAAAATACTAGAAATTAATAAAAGGTTACTAGAAAATATAAAACCTAAAATTTCTTGCGTAGCATTCGCCACGCCGAAATGTGCGTAAAATCCATGCCGACCTCGGTAGCGTAGTCGATTTTAGCGAAGTCTTCTTGCATATCTTCTTTCTTGTCCGGGTAGTTTAGATTCGAAAAATTTTCGTACGTTTGACACTTGGATTGAAGGTCTGCGTACTTGTAAGAGAGGGAATCACACGTACGTTGTGATCCCCCGACAAGTGCACCAAACTCGGCTAAAACTTTTTTCCAACATGGGTTGCTTCGGCCACGGCTACGACCACGACCGGTGCTCATTGATGCGCCATCGTTAGGGTGCATGGTGTTGTACGGTCCACGTAACCATTGTGTGTGATATTTTTTTGTGAAGATTAGAAGAATTGTATATTTGTTTGTGAAGATGAGAAGAATTATTTGAATGTGTGTAAAAAAAATAGGTAAATGTGTATTTACGGTGGGTGTAAATTTAATTTTTGGTTTAAATAAAATGACCTTAGGCTAACGTCTAGCCAACAGCCAGCGCCGTGATGAACATCACGATATAATTCAATCGCGAGCATGATCAAAGACTCAGGCCGGTGTAGGATTGCTTCACAGCGATCACTGGGTAGTCATCACAGACCACCTCCTTCACCCTTAAAAAAACAAATTCTTCTTCAAAGAATAAAATTATTTATTTCTTTACAAACTACAATGGCATTCTCGTAATACCCAGCAAATTCCAGTACTAAAACCGTCCAAAAACAGTGAACTACGTTCCGGTTCGCAGCGTTACCTCTACCTTCCTAAAAAAACGCTTATTCACACACCCACTCTCACTCTCCGCGCGTGTAATACACCCTTGGAAATCATCGTTACACACCAGACAGCGTGCTCACCAAGTTTCAATTAAAGCGCGTGAAGCATATCCAAACTAATGGCGGCCTAATTGTGGCATGTTATGCATGACCATGGATGGTGAAGATCATGCATCATGTATGCCCATGACAGCTCATCAAACATTCACATATACAATTATTATTATTACTTACCAAATTAAAAACTTATTAATTATTTTCAAAGCGTTATTTACTATTTACTTTCCCAATAAATTCTAAATATACAATATTATATTAATAATTATATATATATATACTCACATATCTCCAACAATATTTGCGTTTAGAATACTTGAATAACGGAGTCCATTAACAGAGCGACAATATTTGAATTACAAGAACAAGTCCAACGATTTTGTAGATCATAAGTTGTTATTATTTTCCATCGGTACATCATCTCACCTTCTTCTCCTTCATTTTGTTTTTATTTTATAACTCTTTTTTTTTTTTACTAATTTAACCTTCTTTTCTTCAATTTTTATGCGAAAAAATTGCTTAAATTAAACATTTAAACCTCTTTTTTTTACTGATCTTGTAGTTTTTTCATCTTTTTCTTCCGTCTTTTTTTTTTACAGAAAACTTTACCGCTGGTAAACTGGTAACAAGCTGTTACCCTTTTAAGTGGGTTAAATTAAAACTTTTTTGTTGTGAATTTTATACAAAAAATTTGCTTGAATTAAACCGTTTTTGTTACTGTTTTTGTAGCTGGAAAAAGGGTTTAAGACAGTGGTTTTAGAGGCAGAAAAAGCAGAAAAAAGGAGATTTTATGTCGGCAAGTTTATTGACGGTGATTGGGTTATCTTTGAAGCTCTGGATTTCTTTTGCTCTGTTTTTCTTGTTTTATTTCTGCTGGTTTATTCAGCAGAGTTTCATGCATTTCTGCCCAATAAGGTAAACCCATATCATTATTATTATTATTAATATTATTATTTCATCACAATGCATGTTGGTTTGTGTTTTATTATTTTTAGATCTGTAAAATATGTGTTTTTTTACAGGAATTGTTGTGGGATCGATTCTTTTTGGTGTTTTTAAATATTTATAAAATATTCCGGCGAAAATGCCGGAAAATCAAGAAACAGTATCCGGTAAGAAGCCTAGAAGGAGAAGAAAGATAACAACCGAATCAAATAATATTATGAGGACTGTACGGATCATTTGTCATGATCCTGATATGACAGATTCATCAGATGATGATGAGACTAATGGGCCCAAGAGTAAGACAATCGTTAAGGAAATCAAGATTCCGATGATAATGAATTCGGGTACGGGTACGGGTATGGGTACGGGTACCGGTATTGGTACGGGTTTTGTTCAAGATAGTAACGATAGTGAAAAGAATTTGTTGAAAGTGAAAAAGGGTTTTACCCGGACCGCGAGTCTACCGCAGATGACATCCGGGTTGAAGTATCGCGGGGTTCGGCTTAGGGAGTCTGGGAATTGGGCGGCGGAGATTCGTGACCCGTTTAAGAAAATGCGGGTTTGGTTGGGTACTTTTAGTACCCCGGAAGAGGCGTCTCAAGCTTATGAATATAAGAAGCTTGAGTTTGAAAAGATGGCGGAATCTTTAAATATTCCGCCTAAAAAGATGGGAAAACCGGCTTCTGGTGGAAAGAAGCCGGTGGTTTCGGAGGAATCAGTGGGGTTGATCATGCACGCGTCACCATCATCGGTTCTTGAAAGGGAATCTAGAATCTTTATTAATGACAATAAAAAGATGGAGCCTTTTATCGACACGTCGTTAGATGTGTTGTCGGATAATGGGTTTATTGAACCGGTCGATGAGGGTTTGACACTAGCCGAAATGTGTAAAGATTTGGATCTTGAGTTGGAACTCGGTGGACAGTTTCTTGACAATGTAGTGGCACCATTAGACGGGTTTGGGTTCATTGATGATTTCAACTTTTGTGGGCTCGGTGATGGTGTATCGAGTGATTTGCCCGATTGGAATTTTAGCGACTTGAAAATCGAAGAACTTTCTTGGGTCAACACATTAAGAATCGACGCTCCCTTATCCAGCGATCAGCCGCAGCCGTTGCCGATGAGTTTTGCAGCTAGTAATTAACCAATTAATTAGTAATTATTAATCTTTAATTTATTATTAATCAGCCTTAGCTATTACTAGTTTTGGAGAGATTTTTAATTAGCAGAAGGTAAATGGTTAATTTATTTGTTTAAATTATTGTAGAGATTTGCGGTAAGTTTTATTTAATTCTGATGTTCTTGTTGCTCTTTTTGTGATGTTTGAGTTTTAGTTGAATTTATACTGTTTGTGACTAAATAAGGTACAAGTGTTTTGTTGGTGTGAAGGCCACTCAAAAGATATTGCTGGGAATCCCAACTGTCTTTTCCTAGTAAGTTGTTTAGTCTGCTATAAATTTTATTCCTAGAATCCTAGTGCATTAAAGTGGGAGAGTCAATGTTCAACAATAGTACCTTTTTTTATTAAGAATTTTTTATTATTAAGAAACAGTTACAATAGTCAAATTTATTAAAAAAACGGTTCAAATAGTCAAATTTTCAATCAAGTATAAACGTATTTTTATAAAAAAAAATTATATTTGGTATGTTACTGAAACTTAATTAATGTGCATATACCATATGTCACGTGGCACAACTTAAAGTTTTACTGTAGATAGTAGATAGTAGGGGCCGAAAATTTTTGAGGCCGGAAATATTTAGGTAAAATCAAAACAGTGGGGCAAGATTCAGTATTTACAAAAATTTCAGACGGAGACATAGAAATTTACACTATCAAGTTAAAAAACGGTAGGGGCCGAGGCACAATAAGACTCTTCTAATGCTTCACCTAAGTGATTTTTAGAAAACTGTTGTAAATTTGGTTTTGATCATAGTTAGAAAAGTATAGAATGTAAATATAATAGACACCTAATTACTGAAAAAGAGTAAATGTAAGTTGTTTTCAAATGCTAATTTGGACTAGTTAATATGATAAAGCATAGTTTAGAAAATCAAAGTTAAATCTCAAAGGTTTTTTTTTTTTTTGAGATCGGAGGTAAAGTGGTTTACGAAATCACGAATTACAAAAGTTAAACTCTTATAAGCGCATTCAGACCCACAGTTTTCCTCTCAACCTTACAATTTGCCCAAGGGCATCCATCGGGACGGACACATGCCTTCCACATTGAGGGGCATGTCTCTCTTGAATGACAAAAGAAACATCTCAATAAAGGATGTTATAGTGACAAGAAACTTAAATATCTCAAAAGCTCTTGAAAGTTATGGGCCACACATACCTCATATGGACATATTTGTGTATTTGGTAAAACACTCCAAAATGTTTATTTCGAAATAGTGTATTAAAGATATATATTTTTAGCTTTTATGTTTCTGTTATTTGAAGATTTTTGTCTTAAGCTCGAGAATACCAGATATGATGTTTATTTCATAACAACATATTCTATGCTTATTGATTGTTAGCGTGAAACATCAAACAAGTAACGAGTAAGGACTTGAATAAACAATAACAAGTATCATTAGATTATGGCTAACGCGCGCGCACACACACGAATAAGGGTGTGCATTCGCTTCTAACAACATGTTAAGAATCATAAAAACCGCATAATACATATTAAAATATAAGTTTAGTAGAAATAGCGAGAGAAATATATATAGTTACATGACAATTATATGTATTATTATATTTCAAACAACACGTGTTATGTACTTATATAAACAGCCTCTCTGTAGTTATATACTTGTATAGTTGTATTTTTACATTTTACATGTGTGTATATATATTGAGAATTTACTGGTGGATACAAGTGAAAACGGAGGCCCCTCTTGAGTGTGGTATCTACCATGGGATGTGTGAAAAGTAAGGTAACTGTGATGCAATCGGCGGAAAGCGAAAATCATATATTTTTTAAACGGTGACTTTTTTAAACGTGTGACAGAGATCATTACATTGTCTCTTGGCAGACCCTAATTACCCACGCGTCCAGACTATTTTATCTGAACTGAATCCATGCTGGCACGGTGGGGGTTCACCCGGAAACGTACTGCCTTCATAGGAGTTTCCTCGTTGTAGTA
Source organism: Ambrosia artemisiifolia (assembly GCA_032199755.1). Taxonomy (NCBI): domain Eukaryota; kingdom Viridiplantae; phylum Streptophyta; class Magnoliopsida; order Asterales; family Asteraceae; genus Ambrosia; species Ambrosia artemisiifolia. The sequence continues at coordinate 57,589,551 of CM063519.1, forward strand.
ACAACGGATGAAACTGGGTTAGCTCAAATTTGTTTGCTTCTCCCCATGGTAAACAGTACTGCTTTTGAAAAATCATATCATATGGTTAACGATGTTTCACACTCCACGCCACAATACAAACCTTTTTGAGGACACAATTATTCAACACCATATTCTGTCGAGGCTGCATATTAGAGGCTTCAAGTAACAATTGTTTGACGCTATTCACCGAGAAACCCGTGTCGCCATTTGGGGACCATGACCAGGTATCTGGCTCAGAGGAGAGGATCACCCCCTCTAAAAGTTGTTCCGAAACAGCCAGCTCCGACACCTTCTCACTCGAAAGAAAGCTATGCCTCCATTCCCAGCTCGTCCGAGGTCCCTGAGGAGTCAAATAGACCTGGTCAGTAGCAACACAGGTTTTAATTTTTTCTTGCATATACAACGTGGGAAAACAGACATCTGACGGATCCGCACCCAACCAAAAATCCTGCCAGAACAATATATATTGGAGCCGCAACCCAACCCAACCTTCCTTTAATCCTGTGTTTAGAATCAATATTAAGGCCTTCAAGAAGTGCAGGAACATTAGCTATTTGCTTTCAAGCTCCACCAAAAGACACTTACCGGGATAGGATTCCAGGTCCGGGAGTTACTGTGTATCGCTCTTATAACTTTCCTCCATAAACTGGTTTGGTCCGACTTGAACCTCAACCACCATTTAGACAAAAGGCTCAAATTTGCATCTCTAAGGGAGACGAGACCCACTCCACCATAATCAGTTGGTGAAATGACCCGATCCCAAGCGACCCAGCTCATTTTATCCACGTCTTAACAACCACCCCAATAAAAAGTTTGCCGCAACCGATCAAGTCTGCATATAACCTGAGATGGAGCTCGGAACATCGAAAAATAATATAATGGAAGGGCGCTAAGAACATATTTCAAAATAATGATGTGACCGCTAAAGGAAAGGCTCTTCGACTTCCAAATAGATAACAGGCTCTAAAACTTGCCAATAACTATTTCCCAATTTCTGACTAGGTTCATATTCGCACCTACCGGTATTCCGAGGTGAATAAAAGGACACTGACCCGCCTTACAGCCCATGACCTTCGCCGTCTCACATTTTTGCAGTCCTGTCTTCATCTTCGTGAGCCATTTGAATATGGTGATATCCTTTGTATGCGTCCAAGAAGCATTTGAATTTGAATAGTGCGAGGGAATCTACCTTCAAGTCAATTTCTGGCAATGGGTAGTGGTCTTTCGGGCATGCTTTGTTGAGGTCCCTGTAGTCGACGCACATGCGCCAAGACCCGTACTTTTTAAGAACCTTGACCGGGTTTGCTACCCATGTTTGGTGGTTGCATCTGCGGATGATGCCTGCGTCAAGTAGATCGTCTACATGTTTGTTCATTGCTTTGTTTCTATCTGCGTCCAATGGGCGCTTCTTTTGGGCGACTGGTCGTGCGTCCTTGTAAATGTTGAGATGATATTCTGCGATGTGTCTGGGGACGCCGACCATGTCGATGTTCTTCACTGGTAGTTGTTTGAGATGGATACGTATATGGTGAGATTGTGTTGATCCTAGATTTATGGTTTGTTCTGGAAAAGTGGGATTGAGTACCCCATTTTCATTTTCCGTAGTGGTTTGCTTGGTCGGAGGAGTTGGTTGTTTAGTGAGGAAACACTGTTGATTCCCCCATGATGTATGCTACCCCTGTGCTTATGGGGAAACCTATAGTCTGGTGGGGAGGGGGGTGGAAGCGTTGCTGTTGAATTTTGCCAACCCCTGCCTTCCAAGCAAGATGTTGTATGCGGAGTTTGCGGGATAACATGGAATGTGCATGTTTCAGAACGAGTATGAGTCCTGCCGGTAAGTGTAACGGTAAAATTGAACTTACTGAGGGGGATGAATGACCTCGTTGAAGAAGCCGACAATTGGTGCATCCAGTTCCAGACGTGCTTTGTCCTCGTCATCAAGTTGATCAAAGCATTGTTGATACATGATGTCGAAGCTGCTGCCACCATCGCACATCATTTTGTGACTGCAGGTCAAAGAGCGCAGTGATGACCAACGGTGTAGTTGATTCTGCTCCTCCTGTTATTTTCGGGAGGATGACTTGAGCTCCTTTCCATTTGTCGGATGTTTGTGGAGTGAATTTCTGTGACGTAGTTGCGACGCTTGAGGCTGTAGCAGTTGTCAATATCATGTCCCACGTCTTGAGCTCCTTTCCATTTGTCGGATGCTTGTGGAGCGAATTTCTGTGACGTAGTTGCGACGCTTAAGGCTGTAGCAGTTGTCAATATCATGTCCCATGTCTTTGTGGAAGTCACAGAATCTTGTTGTGTCAACATTTTTGCGCTTTGTCCCCATGGGTTTTGGGAGTTTCAACGCGACTTCCCCGGTTATAAGGACTTGTGATAGTACCTGGGAAGGTGTTTTGGTGAGAGGTGTCCAATCTTGGTTTCTTCACCCTTGGCTGCGCTGGTCGCGAGACTGTTTGTTGCCAATGATGTTTTTGGTGTCCCAAGAGGTGGAGTACCTACCTTCGTCGATGGATCCTGAGATTCGGCTTCATACAGACGATCGGTTGTTCCTTGTTGCGGCTTCGGTTGTTGTTATTGTTGATCCTGCTGCGCTGGGGTTACCGGATTGTCTTTTGGTGTTGTGCATATAGTTTCACAATTCTGACGACCTCTTCCCATGAATCTGGGATGCCGTCTTTTCCTTATAGGGTGAGCTGCAGGTTGTCGTCATTAACATTGGCTAGGAACGAGGTTCGAGTTGCCTTGTCTCCGATTCCAAGTTGGAGTGCCTCTTTGTTGTATCGGACGACGAAGTCTTCAAGCAGCTCGTTATCCCTGCGCTTGCAAAGGTGGATCTGCATTTTGTCACGCTTGTGGCGTCGTTATTGGCTGAAGTGTAGGGAGAATTTTTCGATCAGCACTTCGTAGCTGTCGATTTTGCCAGTGGGCAAGTTGTCAAACCATACTCGTGCCACCCTTGTCAGGGTTTGGGTGAACATGTGTCACCAGAAGGGTAGCATCCATCCGATGATGGCCCCCACTTGGTTAAAGATGCCGAGATTATCATCTGGGTCTGTAAGGCCGTCGTATAGTTTGACGTTGGCTGGGTGGCGTTGTCTGGGTGGTATTGGGGCCATAGAAATGCGTGGGGTGGATTTTGACTTGTCAGCAAAGGCCGTGGGCCTATATGGCAGTGAAAAGTTGGTGGACGCATTGTTATTGTACCTGTTTGTGCGCTCCCGACGATAATATGGACTGTTTTGGTGGTCGCTGGAGTCATCATCCTCCCAAGAGCTTTCTTAGTAATCTTCATCGTCGAATCGATTGCGCTCTGCACGGGCCTGGTTGATGAGGAGTTTTCCTCGACCTTCCTCGTGACGGGTGACATCCGATGTCTTGGTGGTATTAGAGCATTCATAGTAGCTGCTGCATCTCTATAATTACGTTAAAAATCACTACCTTTCTCTTTCCTTTTCTATTTAATAATACTTATTCTATACTTTTATCATTACCTTTTCTCTCTTCTCTACTCACAATCACTTTTAAAAATATTAAAAAATTATGTAGGATGAACAGTGTCTTCTCCAAATTTACTGGTGAACAGTGTCTCCTCCAAATATTTTGTCTCTACTCTACTCACAACCACTTATACCCACTCTATATAATGTAGAGATCACACTCCCACTATTATGGAGGAGCTGATGTGAATGCTCTTAGGCTTTTGGGAGGTTGATGCCATAATGGCTTTGCCTATTGTCTTGCGACGCTCTAGCTGGGCGTTTAATAGTTTTTTCTGGTGCTCGTACCAGTTGTTGTGAAAAACGTCGATCTCCTCCTAATTGGGAGGAGGATCATTGTTGACGTTGAACTCTATGGTTCGAGCCATCATGACAACGTTCTCTTGGTTGTCGTCGCTATTGCCTTCGGGTGCATTCGGTCCTGGGGTAATGTCTTCGACGACCCCAGATGGATTATAGACTTTGGGTGGTGAATTTATCATTTTGTGAAATGGCGAAAAGTTTTAGTGTTAGATTGTTGTGGTAAGGACACAGATGGCGCCAATGAAGAAACACGGATCCTCGATCACCGGGTCAGGGCTGATCTAAGTAGTGAATCCATAGGGAAAATATTGTTGTAAGGTAAAATGTGTGTGTGTTTGTGAGTAATGGGTCTAAGAAATGAGACCAAGGAAAATAGGAGACAACCGATTAGAAGAGCCGAGCCTCTAAACGTTGAAAATAAAAACAAGGGTTGGAAAAGTACTATGTGCTTGTAGTATTTTCAACGAAAGTTCTAATGGATTTCAGATGCCAATAAAAAGGAAAATGTACTCCTCATTTTATAGTACCTCGACGCCCAACTTTCTCAACCCGACCTCTATCCTTAATGGGGTCCGGCCCAGGTAGAGGCGTTTCCTACTCTCCAACCCAAATTCCTAAGCCCAATTTGTACAAGTGGGTATGTAAAAAATATGGGAAAGGGGAGATGTTACCGTCCAGTTAAAAATTCACGTGGCGTCCGCCTATTGGTCGATCTGGGGCGGTGAGCAATCATCTATCTTTCTAGAACTCGGAGACAAGTGGGGGTTGATAAAGTCTTATGTCATGGATATCTTGGCTGGGGGGTTGCCACGTCATCGTCCTTTCTGATTTACCAGGCCGGGCGTGGCCTGTGGTTGGTTACAGGCTCTGACGGATAGTCCTTGCGTCAGGAACAGTTGTCCAGGCCATGTCTGCCTGGGGTGTGTGTGTCGATGTTGCCCCAAAATGTATCTTTAGAACATGTTAGAGAGAGTCGGCTTTTCGTGCATGAGAAGCTTTGTTGGTGTTGGCGCTGACGTAAAATGGGCGGAAGGACTGGCGTCTAGACCAATGACGTGGTTTGTCTCCGCTGACGTAAAATGAGCGGAAGAGCTGGCGCCAAGGCTATTTGACGCAGTTTTCTTCGCTGACGTAATTCGGGCGGAAGAAGTGGCGTCATGGTGGGTGACGCAGTCCTTAGTTGGGTGCTTAGAGATGTTTGATCAACCATTGTTCTCTCTACTTATGTCTTGACTTCTTGCAGTAGGAAAGAATGAATTGCTTTTATATGTCATTGGTTTTGGCACCATATCCCTTCACCTACATCTAATGTTTGTAGATTCTTCTTACACTTTCTACGTTAATACCGCTTTTTAAGTTATCTCTTCCCATAAATAAATGAAAACCCGCTAAATATACTTTATTTTTTATAGTAAAGATCATTTTTCTCGTTTACAAAAATGTTATTCTAGTTGGGTTGGCCCAAAAGTTTGTGAACATCTACTGAGATGTTATTCTAGTTGGGTTACATATAGCATTTTTTTTTAATTTTGTGCTGAACTTGATGCACATGTATGATGTATTGTTACCAGATGTGTTAAAAAATAACTGGTTTGGGAACCGAAACCGTTAAAACCGATTCGAACCGAAACCGGTACTAAAAAATTCCAAACCGAACCGAACCGAACCGAAAACCGGCCTAAAACCGACGAAAAAAACCGGTCAAAAGAACCGGGTACACAAACCGGAACCGAACCGAAACCGGTATCGCTAAAAACCGGCCGAAACCGGTAAAAAACCGAAACCGAACCAAAACCGGTTTAAGAAAAATACATTTTTGGCCATAAACACAAATAAAACTTTGTTTTTTTGTATTAATATTCAATTTCCTTCTTTAAAAAATCCTAAAAATTACTAAAAGTTAAATTTTATGTAATTTATACGATTTTAAAAAGTGCGTGAAAAAACCGATTAAGAAACCGAAATAAAAAAAACCAAAACCGAACCGAAACAGGTCTCCAAAACCGGTCTTACGAACCGACAAAACCGTCCCAAAACCGAACCTGTTTGGAACCGAAACCGGTTCGGCCAGGAATTGGTACTGTAGTGAACCGGTTTGGAACCGAAACCGGTTTGGTAAAAAAACCGATTTGATCACCTCTAATTATTACCCAATCTGGCTTCTCTTATTTCTGCATCTGTCCTGGTGTCATTAACACTTTGGGCCGAATCTGTCCCAATGAAACTGATCCCTTGATGTTCAGAGATGTATGGTGGGCCGATGCAAAGTGAAAGGTGTAGGGTGGCTGATGATGTTCAGCTAACATTTTAGTTATTTTGTAATTTTATGAATTGAATTTTTATCTTATAGAAGTTAAAAAAATAAACATTATTTTATAAATAGTTAAAAATATATAAAACATTTTTATCGAGCCAAAGCTACGTCCTCAACACTAGGGATGAGCACATAGAGCCGAATACCGATCCTGTCCTGTCTCGATCCCGATCCCGTACTGAACCGATACCGAACCGAGGGTGTTCTGTTTCGGTATTATCGGTATCGGTACGGGATCGGTATGGTATCGGCATTTTAAGGTAAAATACCGATACCATACCGGTACCGAACCGATACCGTACCGTATGTTTTCGGTATTGGGTTTTGTGAGATTTCGATATCGGTATTTTCGGTTGGTACCAAACAACCCGTCTTCCTATAATTTTATAATCGAGGTTCAATAGTTGTATAATTTTATAATCGAGATTCAAATAAACGCGCATTTTACAAACGAGATTCAAATGGAGTGTTGATCAATCAAAAAATTATCCAATTGAGATTCCATTTCGGTTACAAACTAGACAATGTCACCGAAATGTGGTTCGTATATATATATATATATATATATATATATATATATATATATATATATATATAGTATAAGGTTATATTGGAAGCCCTTGTTATATGGTAAACTCTGGAAACTCTAACTTCCCGATTTTTTTTATATGAAAATTTTAGGGTATGTAATATACATGATTTTAAGCATTTTGGGCCAAAAAATGGAAAAAGCGCCGAGCCATTTTTTTTAAAAGAATAAAAAACCGTCTTCGGGTAACAAATGGTTAACACGTGTTAGTTTCGATTAACATGTGTTAGTGAAAATTTTATTTAAAAAAAAAAACTACTCGGCGCTTTTTTGATTTTTTTGGCTCAAAATGCTTAAAATCATGTATATTACATGCCCTATTTTTTCAAAAATAAAAAAAAATTGGGAAGTCAGAGTTTCCAGAGTTTACCATATATATATATATAGGGGAATGATATTTTGGAAACCCCTTCCACTTAAGAAAACCTTGAAAACCATCATCTTAGCCCTTCATTCTTTTTGATCTATGGCTGTGCTTTTTCAAGTTTTATTTTAATAACATAGATGTTACTTTAATGTTCAAAAGGGTAAAATGGTCATCTTATATTTTAAGCATTCTCTCTCTTCTCTCTTTGTAACTGACAATGTGCAGGCATAGAAACATCCATCATATCACTTGGGGTTTGAAAAAAAATGTAGGTGTAAGTTGTCTCTCTATTTATGTTTTGTTCTTTTGAAGTAGGAACTGTTTTCTTTTTAGCATTTTGAGTTTGGAAAAAATGTTAAAAAAAATGTAGGTGTAAGATAAGCAACTTCATAGACCTTGTTAATTATCCCTTTGAAAAACGTAGAACAAAAACCACATATACATCTTAGTCTTAAACATAAGTTTCTGTGAACAAAAAACATACGTTTTCTTTGAAAAAAAAAAGGTGTTATTTTTTACCAAAACAAGTGTTTTTGTTATGTTAAAAAAACAAGGAGTAATGCTGATTGGAAAAACACCTAAAAAAATCTTGTCTTTTTCGGGTTACAAAAAAAGGGATAAAATAAAATCATATGATATTTGAGAAAAAGTCAATCATCTAAAAAAAGAACATTCATTCATTAAAACTAACTAAAACTAGTACAAACAAAATGTTATACAAATATCTAAAAATCCTAAAAAAACGTATGTTTTTTCCGTTGTAAGACATGTATCATATGTTTTGACGACTTGTCTCACCAAAAACATATGATTTTCACGAATTATCTCACTAAAAACATATAGCAATATTATAACCCAACAAAAAAAACATATGTTTTCACGAGTTATCTCACTAAAAACATATAATAAAATTATAATCCAACAACAAAAACATATGTTTTCACAAGTTATCTCACTAAAAACATATAATAAAATTATAACCCAACAAAAAAACATATGTTCTCACAAACTTAACTCACTAAAAATTTCAAAATTATCATCCAAACAACAAAAAAAAATATATGTGTTTTGGATTAAAAAAATAAAACTTTGATAAAAAAAAACGAATTGTAAACATTTACAAAAAAAAAAACCTAGATCTAGATCTAGACACTATAACACAAACAACCACATTAAAATCACAATACAAAAACTTACAAACCAATGACACTTTTTAATTTAAAAAAAATGAATCAAAACTTTAAAAACATAAAAATAGATGAAATGAACCCTTATAAAAAAAATCATAATACAAGAACATGAATGTGTCTAAAACAAGAACTCCCATAAAAAAATTCAAGATCTAGAACAAAGAACCTTTACCAAAAAACTGGTACATAAGAACCTGCCTCGTTACAAAATCTTATAAACCCAGATCAAGAAGTTTTCTAGCCACTGATCACTTTGACATGGGGTGCTTCTTTAAAAGAGCTAATGTACTATCCCTCCGATGCGTTTTGTATCAGGCTGTTCCAGCTTTGGGCGGCTATTAAAACAGGCAATAAAGGGTAAGCATTCATCATAAAGGCAATAATTAGTCTAAACATAATTATTTGTAGAAGGGATGAATCATATATAGAAATGTAGAAAGGATAAATCATTTGTAGAAAGAGATAATATAGAGAGTAAAAGAAAGAGAGAGAATGGAAAAAGTAAATAAAAGAGGTGGTTCAAATCGTGCAGTGGAAAGAAGGTATAAAAGATATGGAAAATTGTGTAGAATGTATAATGTCTAGAATACCCTTCTTTTAATATTCATGGTGGTAGATGTGGAAGAACCTTAACCATACAATAAGGTTTTCTTAGTTTGCTTAAGTGGGATTGGTTTTCATTTTAGAATTCCTCTATATATATATATATATATATAGGCCAATTCTAAATAGAAAACCACTTTGAGTTAAGGAAACCATAGAAACCCCATCTTGTGGCCATCCTTCCTCTACGTCTACATTGGAGAATCTTTGTTCAAGGGCAATATAGTCATTGAATGTTTGAAGAACGTGTGCACCCACATTCTGACCACCTTTTTTCTTAAACTCTTTTAGTTTTTTCTTTGATGTAGACATCCACTTTCCTCTCTCATCTTTTTTGGGTTGTAAGATGGTGACTTAGGAGAAAAAGAATATGGTTGTAAGATTTTTTTTTTTTTTTTTGAATCTGTTTTTTTTTTTCTTTTTAATTAAAAAAGTGTCATTTTGGTTGTAAGTGTTGTGTTATGATTTGCTGTGTTTGTTTATGTGTTTTGTGTAGATGCATTTGTTAAGTACTTTGGAAGTATGGAGACATTACGGACGGTGATAGTGCTCAGTCGGAACAGGGGTGTCGAAGAACAGTGGGTTATTTTGTTTTTTTTGTCGTTCAAAGCTTTGTTTTTTCATTAAAAACATATGTTTTTGTTGTTTGAGTTATAATTTATCCTATGTTTTTATGTTTTGATTATTAAATGTAATTTATTGTTTTGTTGTATCAGTTATTTGATGACAAAAATAACATAAGTTTTTGTTATTTTCATTAAAAACATATGTTATGATTTGTTTTGTTTTCTATATCAAATGTACAATATATGTTTTTTGTTGTTTGGATTCATAATTTGAATTTTTTTAGTGAGATAAGTTTGTGAAAACATAAGTTTTTGTTGTTGGGTTATAATTTATTATAAGTTTTTTAGTTATCTTGTGTCTGAAAACATCTGTTTATGTTATTGGGTTATAATTTTATTATATGTTTTTTAGTTAAATAAGTCACGAAAACATCTGTTTTTGTTACTGGGTTATGATTTTATTATATGTTTTTTTTTTAGATAATTAGTGAAAACATCTATTTCAAAATTTATTATATGTTTTTGGTAAGATGAATCGTAAAAACATAAGCTTTTGTTCTTAAGTTATAATCGTTGTATGTTATTTGTGAAATAAGTTGTGAAAACATGTGTAAATCGTAAAAACATAAGTTTCTCTTCTTAGGTAATAAATTGTTATATAACATTGTAAGATTTTTGTAAAAAAAATGATAATGAGAGTAAAAAAAATATGTTACTTAAAATCTGAAAATGTATATTTGTTTAGTTTTGTTTTAATTCAAATTTCACATTTGAATGTTAATAAAATAACAAGACATAATGCACAACTTTTAAGAAAGGAGAGAGGTGAGAGGAGAGAGGAGAGAGAAATGAGAGAAGAGAGAGAACATTGTTTCTGGACAATTTTACCCATTTGTATCTTTTGTTATCAACTTTTTTATTAAAATAATCTGAATAAATAACAACCTTTGATCTTAGCTTTTCAATGGTTAAGATGATGGTTTTCTTGGTTTTCTTAACTGGGGAGGGTTTTCAATTTATCCCTCCCCTATATATATATATATATATTTCACACTTGTATCTCACAAATATTTTTTACTTCTCTTGAAATTTATTTGTTTCATATATTCATGCTCCATAGTTTCCAATGTGATTAACCTATTAACACAGGGATAAAAAAAATAGGAATATTCTTTTACAACTTTACTTTATGACTGCCTATTTTAAAATAGGAATTTTCTCTTACAACTTTACTTTATGACTGCCTATTTTAAAAATACTGTCAATCTAACCATAACCATATGCAAGATTAACTTTACAGCAACCTCAAAGTGAGTCTTTGTCACTCCCTCTATTGGAGATTATGATCACTTGACTAGTTAAATAGTTAAAGTGGACCTTATTAATATAGTCAAAGTCATCCTTACATTATACCCCTCATGACTAGCTCTTGTCTTGTGCCCAAAGATTAGTCAATTTCCATTTTATGTATTTCTTTCATGTATTTATAGAGAAGGTTATCTCCTCATTTGATTGTACCAAATAAAATATCACATATCAAGAAAAACATCTTTCATAGTCTCTCTACATTTCTTGTGCTAAAACCACCTTGCTGTTTTGAGAGTCGGTGGCTAGAAACCGAGTAGCCCTCCGGCTGCAGGGCTGAAACCAATACCAAATAGAAAATCGCTTCCGCTTAGATATATATATATAGGGGAGGGATAATTTGAAAACCCTCCCCACTTAAGAAAACCCTTGAAACCCTCATCTTAACCACTCATTGAAGTTGATCTACGGTTTATGTTTTTTCAGCTTTTTTGATCAAACATAAAGATGTTCTTTATGTCATAAAGGGTAAAATTGTCAAAAATAAGATGCAAGTGTCTCTTTCCTCTCTCTTACTTTTCAATCTCCTCTCTCCTCTCTCTAAAATCATCCGGTGTCTCTCTCCTCTCTCTTATTTTTCAATCTTCTCTTTTCTCTCACCTCTCTCTAAAACCATTCATTATTCACTATAGAGAAAACACAAGTTTTTTAACAATTAGATGTGTTTTTGCAACTTATTCACCTGAAACATATAAATAAAAATATACACACAAACACAAAAACTTATGAATAAAAATAACACAAACGCAAAAACATATGTTTTTATAATACAAACACAAAAACATATAATAAATTAAGATCTCAAACAGCAAAAACATATGTTTTTATATGAAAAAACAAATGTTTTTAGATCAAAAGCAAAGCTTTGATAGACAAATTATTTACAAAACAAAACAGAAAAATCTAAATCTATAAAATTTATAAAAACAAAACCAATCATCTTGCACCTTCGGATCTATTACCAAACTCTTGGACTTTTCCATGTTTTTGGTAGTTGTACCAAGTGGAGAAAAAGTTGTACATTGCTTTTTCTTGAGATGAAATCTAGTATCAAAGAAAAAAAAACTAGCATCAGATCACAAAATTCAAAATTAAAACATGTAAATGAATAAAAAAACATAAAAATGAATACGTCAAATGTTCTTAAGAAAAACAAAAAAAAACATAAAACATACAAAAAAAAAAACAAATGTTCTTAAAACAGAAAACATGAAAAAATCAAATAAACAACACCACCACCACCACCACCGTCTGCCTCGTCGTTCACGTTCCACGGCCATCAGGAACCACCATCGTCTATCTCTTCATTCACCTTCCACAGCCCGAAGAACAGTCGAAGAAAAAAAAAACCTTATCGTTAATCTTTTGTCCCGAAGATGAAACCCAGATCTAGATCTTGAAACCAGTGAATCACCCCCTGTTCAACCACTAGACCATGACCCTTTTTTATGTAAGTTGTTTACCTCCTTGAAACAGGTTTTCATGAGCCTACCTTATTATACGCTCTTTAATCATCAATCACCTACTCATCTATAAGCAAACCATCCCTTGCTACAAATAAATTCAAACCTCACAACCTCATCCCAAGAATTAGTACCATTAGTCATCGTATCATATGTAGAACATATAAGAATAGCAAAACAAATAGAAAGACATGAAGAACTAGAAGGTAGACACACCAGTTCATGACCATTGAAAGAAAAGAAGAGAAGTATTGAAAGAAAAGAAGAAAATTAGATCTAGAAAATGAGGGAGAGAGAGAATGAAAAGGTTGAATTTGGAAAATGAAAAAGTTTGGTTGGAACTGTGAATATGTCAGGGAGGGAAACAAAGTGAGATAAATAAATTGACAAAAGTACCTAAATTACCCTTGGAGGCATCTTGAATTAATCATACGTGGAGAAAGCTGGACCTTTCAATTGGGTTTAATTGGTTTTCTCAAGTGAGAGGGGTTTTCAATTTAGAATTGCCCTATATATATATATATATATATATATATTTGAATATGAAAGATGTATGTTTTGTTATTGATTGAATTGTTTGATACATTACAATGGAATAAGATGCAACAATTTATATGAAATACAAGTCTAGGAGAAAGGAAAACGACTAAACTTTGGGCACAAGACAAGAAGCTAATCTTGGGGCTCAAATTAAGGAGCTTGAATCATGGTGACTTGAATGCATAATCATTGGAGAAATTATCTCTAATACCCCCCCCCCCCTCAAGTTGGAGCGTGAAGGTTACGAACGCCCAACTTGCCAAAAATATTTCTTCATTTTCGAACACTCCTCTTTAAGTTGGAGTGTTTATTTTTCTTGCGGGCTCATACATTTGGACCCGACTTTTCTTCTTGTGGGTTCAAGAAACCCGACTTTTCTTCTTGCGGGCTCAAAGGAACCCGACTTTTCTTCTTGCGAGTCAAAGAACCCGACTTTTCATCTTGCGAGTTCGACGAACCCGACTTTTCTTCTTGCGAGTTCAAAGAACTCGACTTTTCTTCTTGCGAATACAAAGAACTCGACTTTTCTTCTTGCGGGCTCAAAGGAACCCGGCTTTTTCTTCTTGCGGGTTCAAAGAACCTGACTTTTTTCTTCTTGCGAGTTTAAAGAACTCGACTTTTCTTCTCGCGAGTTCAAAGAACTCGACTTTTCTTCTCGCGGCTCAAAGGAACCCGACTTTTTCTTCTTGCGGGTTCAAAGAACCCGACTTTTCTTTTTCTTGCGAGTTCAAAGAACTCGATTTTTTTCTTGCGGGCTGGTAGATTTGAACCCGACTTTTATTTTTCTTGTTCTTCGATTTTTTCCATCTTGCTTTCGCCCGTCACATCCTCTTATTTTTATTATTATAATTTTTTTAATCAATTAATTTTGAACTCGCAAAAAAAGGTCGGGTTTTCTTAACTCGTAATAAGAAAAAAAATATATTGTAGATTATGACCACTTGACTAGTTAAATAGTCAAAGTGGACCTTATTAATATAGTCAAAGTCATCCTTACATTATACCCCTCATGACTAGCTCTTGTACAATGCCCAAAGTTTAGCTGATTCCTCATTTATGTATTTCCTTTATGTGTTTATAAGAGATTGTTTTCTCCTTTAGTTGTACCAAACATATCAATCTATGAAACATCTTTCATAATCTCTCTACATTTCTTATGCTAAAACCACTTTGCTGTTTTGAGAGTCGGTGGCTAGAAACCGAGTAGCCCTCCGGCTGCAGGGCTGAAACCAATAAACTAAACCAAATAGAAAATCGCTTCCGCTTAGATTTTTATATGGTATCAGAGCAGTGTTTCTGACCCTGCTCATAAAAAAATCTACTTTTTCAAAAGAATTGATTAAAAAAATAATAATAAAATAGGAGGATGTGACGGGCGAAAGGAAGATGAAAAAAATCGAAGAACAAGAAAAAGAAAAGTCGGGTTCAAATCTACGAGCCCGCAAGAAAAAAAAAGTCGAGTTCTTTGAAGTCGCGAGAAAAAGAAAAGTCGGGTTCTTTGAACCCGCAAGAAGAAAAAGTTGGGTTCCTTTGAGCCCGCGAGAAGAAAAAGTCGGGTTCCTTTGAGCCCGCGAGAAGAAAAGTTGAGTTCTTTGAACTCGCGAGAAGAAAAGTCGGGTTCTTTAAACTCGCAAGAAGAAAAAAGTCGGGTTCTTTAAACCCGCAAGAAGAAAAAGTCGGGTTCCTTTAAGCCCGCAAGAAGAAAAGTCGAGTTCTTTGAACTCGCAAGAAGAAAAGTCGAGTTCGTCGAATTCGCAAGATGAAAAGTCGGGTTCCTTTGAGCCCGCAAGAAGAAAAGTCGGGTTTCTTGAACCCGCAAGAAGAAAAGTCGGGTCCAAATGTATGAGCCCGCCAAAAAGAAAAAAAAACACTCCAACTTGAAGAGGAGTGTTCGAAAAAAAGAAAAAGAAATATTACTTGGCAAGTTGAGCGTTATTGGTATACACGCTCCAACTTGAGGGGGAGTATTGGAGATTATGACCACTTGACTAGTTAAATAGTCAAAGTGGACCTTATTAATATAGTCAAAGTCATCCTTATATTATACCCCTCATGACTAGCTCTTGTCTTGTGCCCAAAGATTAGTCACTTCCCATTTTATGTATTCTTTTCATGTATTTATAGAGGAGGTTATCTCCTCATTTGATTGTACCAAATAAAATATCACATATCAAGAAAAACATCTTTCATAGTCTCTCTACATTTCTTGTGCTGAAACCACCTTGCTGTTTTGAGAGTCGGTGGCTAGAAACCGAGTAGCCTTCCGGCTGCAGGGCTGAAACCAATAAACTAAACCAAATAAAAAATCGCTTCCGCTTAGATTTTTATACCCCCCTCTCCCTCTCTCCACCAAACCCACCGGCACTACAACGGTTACACCGCCATTACCACCACATACCCCATCGCCACCACAACCACCTCTCTCTTTTCACTCTAATCCATCCCCACCAGAAAACCATCTCAAAACCACCACCACAACAAAATCACCTTGCCATGACAACCACAACAACATCACATAGGCGCCATAACTAAAACACCCTCATCTAACTACCACCACCTAGTCATCGTCGCTGATATGTGCCCCTCAACTCATGATTTCATGTTGAACATGGATGGCTTAGTGTTACATTTATTTCTACTCCGTATTTATCTTTTATTTAGAGTCAAACTTTTATTTAAAGTCAAAGTTAATTTATTTATAGTGAAAGTTAATTAAGGTAAGGAGTGTTATGTTCCAATAATTTAGTTTTTAACTTTCATTGTAGTTGTTACTTGTAGGCCTATAAAGGCTCTTTGCTTGGAGATGAAATATTATACAGAAAATTAGTCTCAATATTCTATCTAAATTTCTATCTAGTTTCTTTGTATTTTCTTTTGGCCAATCGATTACCGGTTGGAACCACAACAGTGGTATCAGAGCAGTCGTGATCCACTGTGCATCATGGTCGCTCAAACTCTATCTGAAACTGAGTTTTATCAATGGATGAATGAATCCTTTATGAGACTCGAGTCACAGCTTCAAACAATCTTCAATGAGCTCCGATTGATCCAAACTGTGCAGGATGCCCTTCAAGCCCATACCGCGCTGCCATGGTCTCTGCCCTCCATTACAGGAGACTCCACCACCGCCAAGGCAATGATTGCATCAACACCAACACAAACCGTTTCCGCCCCCGCACCACCAAGACCACCAGCCCTTAATACCGCACCACCACATAAACAAGTTCATCCAATCTCCCAATTTTCAGTCGATCCTCTTGAGGGTCAAAATCAACCTCCAATGGAAAACATGAGTAAGCCGTTAAAGCCATCAAATGTTGCTGAAACATCACAAACAACATAAATTGTTAGTGCATGGGTCTCGAAGTTTGCCTTTGATAATCCCTTGTTAGGTTGTTTTCAAATTCAATTTGATAAAAAACAGGATCTATCTATGTTGTGCCTTGCTACCTTTTGGCATGACCAACCCATCAAGAATGTTGGTACCTACGGTAAAAACATTGAAGAGTGGCGGCCACCGTGGCATTTGGTTATGATTGCTCCGAATGCCGCGCAGAGGACCGAATGGCGGCCACCATGGAAAACTCGTTCCGTTCTTGAGAGCAAGAACGTTTTGAAGCGGTGGGAAATGATATGTGCCACTCAACTCAAGATTTCATGTTGAACATGGATGGCTTAGTGTTACATTTATTTCTATTTATCTTTTATTTAAAGTCAATCTTTTATTTAAAGTCAAAGTTAATTTATTTAGAGTCAAAGTTAATTAAGGTAAGGAGTGTTATGTTCCAATAATTTAGTTTTTAACTTTCATTGTAGTTGTTACTTGTAGGCCTATAAAGGCTCTTTGCTTGGAGAAGAAATATTATACAGAAAATTAGTCTCAATATTCTATCTAAATTTCTATCTAGTTTATTTCTATTTTCTTTTGGCCAATCGATTACCGGTTGGAACCACAACAGTCACTAATTTTTCTCCCTGTTTGTCTCCACATGTTTTTTATGCTCGTGAGACAATTTCTGTATGAAAACACAAAGGGCAAATATGTATCCTGGTTCACCGGCGTTGTTGGTGGTCAGTTGGCGAGGCAAGTTTGGTGGTGCGGGAGTTTTCCATCACCAAGATAGAAGTATCATCTGCGACAGTAGCAGACGATATGTAGGGTGTGTGTGGTTGTAAAAGAAATGTAATTCACGAGAAGGGGTGTTCTTTTCAAGTTTAAAGAAAACAAAAGGCAGACATGATTTTCACGGCGATAGTGGCATATTATATGTAGGAGTGGGGTGTGTGTGGTTGTACCTGTTGGCAAATTGAGTGATTCGTGTCCTTCAAATGGTAAATGTGATGTACACGTATCATATTTTTTTTTTGATAATGTAGAACAACTGGCTTACAACGAAACAACTAAACGGTCCATAACAATGCATTTACTTTCCACCTTGACTTTACATGTGTATGCATTGACTTGTTCCATGCAGTTTATTTACTTTCCACCTTCAAATGGTGAGCGTTGGCAACAGTTACAGGATCGTTAAATTCCATAAAAAATACTAATTAATTTTATTTGAACTTAAATACTAACTTCACCTCACCTAAAATAAGCTCATCTCCATTTATTTGGAGAATGTGCTTGACTCGTCTTTTTCGCCAATATATGATTGGTGATCACCAATACCCGACAATCATACTCAAAGTGGCCACTTCAAATGATTTATGGGTTTGGCATGCATTCTTTGATTCTGACTCAAACGACATTAGTGTTCTCCAACAATCTACAATGTACCAAATTGCAAATAAGTGCCTATTTAATGTAAATGGGCAATGATGCAAACATAGATAATATCTCACCCACTGGATTTACCCTACTTGGTCTATGCTTGGGAAATCGTTCTCAAATATCCATCGAGCCAAACAAAAACAAGTACAAGACGGTGCAAGATTCGACAAGAAAAGATTTGAGCGAGTAAAATCTTTAATTAAGTGACCTGCCCCTGGTTTTAAGTCAAAGAAGATTAGGTACATGGTGTATCGTTCATTTTATTGCATAATATGATCTTAAAAGATTACATGAAATGTGATATCACTGATCTACATAAGGGATCCTCCAATCGATCCAGCTATAGACGATAATGTGCTTTCGGAGTAGCAACATGCAAATTTATATTTAAGACTTTGATTTGATATTGAGCAACATTTTGCAAGTCTAACATGTAGATGCCGGACGAAGAATAGTTTAATTAAATATTTATGTATTTTTTTATGTTTAAATTGTTATATGTATTTATCTTAAGAAATTGATCAAGATTAGGGTTTATCTAAATTATATAATTTAGTTTTATTGTAAAACATAGGAAACAAGAAATAAGGTACTTAGTACTTTCGTGTTGATTCTATCAAAATGAGATGACTATTTCTATTGGTTGAAGCCATTAAGGTACTTGGGGTTATATGCTGAAGAACACAGGGACAGTGCAACATATAATAGAACCAGTGGCGAAGCTTGGTTTCGAAATCGGCGGAGGGCGAACTTAAATTTTTTCGATCGGTAGTGGAAAATCGGCGGGGGCCGGACTCAACTCGGACTCAATTTACCTATGAAAATCGCAAATTTCCACTACTGCGCCGAAAAACAGGAGGGCAGGGCCACCCCTGGCCCCATATATACTTCGCCCCTAAATAGAACTAACACAAGGACATTGCTACATTTAATACAAAAATAATAAGGCAGATACAAATATTAAAAATGGCGTTGGCAGCATGGAATATTGGAGTAGCTTGTCAACTTTGTACATTTTGTGGAAGTCGTGATGAAACTGCGGAGCATGTATATACCATGTGTCCTTTTGGGCAAGAAATTTGGTCACCGGTTGCACAATGGTTTAAGGTGCCTGTACTGGTGGGTTTAGGAATTTTTTTTATTGAGTTCCCATTTTTAGGTGTTCCAATTTCATATAACCCAACATAAAAATTTAGCTTGTTTTAAGGGTTCGGGTCGGTTTGACGGTTCAGGTCGGGTAAGGTTCGTCACATAATAAAATACGATACAATAATGAAAAAACATCGTCATTAGAAATTTAAAGCACGCAATGTAAATACGATTGTCTTTAAGGATAAAAAACATACCTACAGATGATGATTCAATGTTTGATGGTCGTTGTCTTCGGAAAAAACATAAAATATTTGTCTGCATACTGCCTAATATCAAATTGAGATTTCAAATTAGTTAAAAATACACGAGAAGATTTATGAACTTACAGAAATAAACCACAATAGTATAGCAAACCTACTAAAAGAGTGTCTTGTTGCTGGAACTACTGCTTGCATAGAAGCATCATACCCATGTCTAATATCTAGAACAAATAAAACTCACAATTTGATCCTAGTCGTGATAGGGTGCAACAGGAGGACCTTATTCATCAAAGTAGGAAGCTCTCTCTTCAAAATATAGTAATACTAATCCTTTGGCTTGAAACCTTAAGAGAACATAGAGATTGATAATTCATGGGTAGAGCCGAAGAATGTGAACTATACAAGTTAGCAATAACATTTGTTGGACCCAATTAAGTCAAAGACTCAAAAGGACAACTAAGTCTTTACGTACAAACCTCTAAGATATGAACAAATTTTGTAACCATGAGACACACGTTACAATATATTAATAATACAATCTAAATGAATAGTAACTAAAATGAATAGTAAAAATATTAATATTTTATTTATATTATTATTTTATTTAAAAACTTTATTATATTATATACTATTAATATATTATATACTATTATTTTATTCATATTATTTTATTGAAAAAATTTACGCCCCACTTACGGTGTGCGCATATAATGTATATATGTGTGGCCATGGGGGGCAAAAGTAAAGTTGCACTAGTTTTAACGTTATTTTACTAATTTCGTGAAAATAACGTTAAAAACGACGGACGGTTAATCATGCATCATGTGGTGGCGTTGATAGCCAAAAGACAAGGGGGTACATGCACCAATCGAGTTTGTCCCGATTGCTAAGTGTTATGTGCCTTATGTCCAAGGCTTGATACAAAACCACATCGAGTCGGGGGTCTCACTGGAAGCAGCCTCTTTATTCTCAGGGGATAGAGGTAAGGCTGTCTACATCTTACCCTCCTCAGACCCTACCTTAGCTTTGCTATAGGTGGGATTAACTGAGTATGATGATGATGATGATGATGATGATTTTATTGAAAAAATTTATTATATTATATACTATTAATATAAATAACATAATTTTATGTAATTTCGTCACAAATTTCATGTGTTACCTTATGCGTAGATTTCTTTATTTTTTTTAACGTTTACAACCAAAATGGAATCTCGATTGTATAATTCATTGATTGATTAACACCTCATCTAAATCTCGATTGTAAAACGCTCAACGCGCGTGATTTTATACAACTAGTTCTATTAAATAAATAAGCAGTAGCACATCACATAACAGATTGAGTCTCTCCATATAGATTATTACATAATAAAAAGAGTTAATAGCCAAAATCGTCCCTGAGGTTTGGTCACTTTTGCCACTTCAGTCCAAAACCCAAACGTCTTAAATCTGGGTCCTTAGGCTTTTGATTTTTTGCCACATTCGTCCCTGACAACGTTTAAATTGTGGACTGAAGTGGCAAAAGTGACCAAACCTCAGGGACGGATTTAGTAAAACCCAAACCTTTTTTGGGACGAATGTGGCAAAAAATCAAAAGCCTAAGGACCCAGATTTAAGACGTTTGGGTTTTGGACTGAAGTGGCAAAAGTGACCAAACCTCAGGGACGATTTTGGATATTAACTCTTGTTTTAATAAAAACAACAAAATCAAACCTAAACCAAAGCACACCTCAAATGGAAGTAATCAACCAATAAATCACCTGCTGTTGATAAAAAAAGTTAACACACTAATTCACTAAACCTGCTCAACTAGAAAAGAGAAAATTGCAATTTTCGTCCCTGTGGTTTGCCTAAACTAACAGGTTCAGTCCACGCTTAACACCCTGAGTATCTGAGGTTTGTTTTCCTAACACTTTACGTCCCTCCTTCTAACGGTCGTCACGTTTTCCGTTAGTTTGTGGTGAAAGGACTATTATACCCTTAAGTTTTTTGGTAAAATGACTCTTATACCCTCCCATATTCTTCTCCAATATACCCACCCACCACCACCACCTGCAACACCACCACCACCATCTCCACTGCCACCTTATCCATTCAAATATTATATATACATAACAATTCTACACACCATCTTGATAATATACACTGCACATCAATTTAAACCAAACAAATAAAAAGATAAGAGAGAGAGACGTGAGAAGAGAGAGTGAAAGCGGGAGTTACGAGAAGCTTCCGGTCATCTTCTCCGGTGAATTGACCCGCAGCCGACCGTCCCTTCAGCCATCTTCCTTCCTCTGTTGTTTTCTCCGACCAAACACCCCTCCGACAAGAACAAACACAACCCGGCACCTATCTCCGACCAACTATCCCTTCGGTACCAGTCATCACCATCTCCGACTACCAACCATGAACCGGAAAACGTCCGATAGAGGATACCAAAGATTAAATACAGACCTGTCATCCTCACACACAAACATTCCAGCGAGCTGTAAAAGCCGGTGAACATTCTGGCGAGCTGTAAAAGCTTGTTTTAAAAGCCTTAAATCGAATTTATTTCATTGAAGATCATCTCTCCATTTTGTTCCCCACCTATTTCCGATCAAAAGCCCCATGATTTCGGGCATTAATCTTATCTTATTCGGATTATTGTGTAACCTAGGGTTTGGGTTTCTTAGTTGATGATATTGGAGATGGTAGATGAGAGGGGAGATGGTGGTGGTGTTGCAGGTGATGGTGGTGGTGGGTGGATGGGTAGGTTGGAGAAGAAGATGGGAGGGTATAAGAGTCATTTCACCAAAAACTTAAGGGTATAATAGTCATTTCACCACAAACTAACGGAAAACGTGACATTCGTTAGAAGGAGGGACGTAAAGAGTTAGGAAAACAAACCTCAGATACTCAGGGTCTTAAACGTGGGCTGAACCTGTTATTTTAGGCAAACCATAGGGACGAAAATTGTAATTTTCTCAATAGAAAATTGTGATGTAAACCCTAGAATCACTACAGCTGAACTTTTTCTTGTTACTCTCCATGAACTGTTACTGTGTTACACACAAAAAAGCACAATCAAACCAATAATAAAAATATGGATAATCAGGAATACATCACTGATCAAGGTTACATGGTTCTTTTATTAGATTGGTTCATTGTGTTGTTAGGTTTGAGTTTTTAAAGAAAGGTGTAGGGGCGTGAATAGGAGGAGAAGTTAGAAGAGTAGTGGGTTTGGGTATAAAATAGGTTTCTAATCTACCCCTGTGTGATTCCTGTTGAAGCATATACTCGAGGGGTGGGTGCAGAAGAGTAATGGGTTTGGGTATAAAAGTATAAATAAAACCCTAGGTTTGAATTAAAAAAACCCCATAGGAGACTGATATTGAACCGAGGACTTCTTGTATTTTAGGAAGGGTTTTAACCAATAGAGCACTCCTAGCTTTTATTAATGGCAGGGTCGTCCTTGAGAATTCGGGTGACCATGCCGAGCCACCAAAAATGTGCCTCTTACCCTTAAGTCTTTGACAAAATAAATAACGTAAGCTATTTTGTTTAAACGACGATTAAAGTATTAAAATGAGTTATAGGTAATCGAGGATGAGTGAATCTCTCTTTAAAATTCCTTTTTAGCCCAAAGTTTTGAATTGGGTTGAGGGAAAATTTTGTTTGCTTATGTATGTCGTAGGTTTCTTCTATTCTTTTGTTTTTTTTTTTTTTAAATTTAGTTAAATCAAATTGGTAGTGGGCTTTTAAACTTGTTATGGCTTACTAGTATTTAGGTTATTTTATAATTTAAAAGATGTGTTTAATAGGCCCAAGTTTAAATGTTTGAATATGTGTTTAAAAAAACATATATAGGATATTTTTTATAAAAAAATGTGCCCCCGATATTTTTGGACCCTGGCCGGTTGGCCTCTCCGGCACACCCAAGGGCCGGTCATGATTAATGGGTTCCTCAAATAATATCTTATGGGTTCCTACCCAGTTTTTTGTATATACTAACACTATAATCTACGAACCCTGCGTTACCTGAATCCCTAAATCCGCCACTGGGTCCGTGCTATAAATGCTTTTCACATTAGTGATTCATTGGAGTTACACTTGGCGGTTTTGGAACATATGGATAATGCAGAATTTATCTTTAGATAAATGCAAGCCTAGATGAGAAAGATATATACCGGAGGAAACAAAAATAATGAGCTATTTTGTGGATAAAATATCGGTCCAAGATGACGTAGATGACATGGAGTTATGGTGCAAATTTGACACAACTAGGATGGGATGAGTTTTTATAATTTTCAGTTAAGGGGTGTTTGGGATTTATTATTCAAAACAGATTATGTGTTTTAGAAAAGCAGGGGTGGAGCTGCTTATAGATTATTGCGTTTTGGTAGCCTAAAAAACTAATTATCTGCGTTTTCAAAACGCAATCCCAAACACTAAAAACTGATTATCTGCATTTTCCAAACACAATAATCTAAAAATCAGATTCAAAACGCAATCCCAAACACCATGACTAGATTTTTGTATCGCAATGCCCAAATAAATTATAATAAACTTTAACCAAATGCCAAAAATATAAAACGTTACAACACCAGTAATCTTTTTATTAATTAAACAAATAATAAGAAAACATCAAAACCTCATGCATCGGGTTTTGCTGTTTTTAAATCACATAGAAGTGAAACGACATGTTAACCATCCCTCTTAGAGCTTCACAATTTCTGGCTCGTTTATTGGATACCTATGGATGCAATCAGCCCATGCACCATTTTTTGTAGCTTCAATGTCTCGGTTACATTCCCAAACCACACTATTACACTTGAAACCACTCCCAAACCCTATTTGCCAAACCTTATCTCCTTTCCTCATCCTATCTTTTGCTTCCATATACCCCAACTCATACCACAATGAAGAGGATGACGTGTTTCCGAACCGGTGAAGCGTCATTCGTGACGCTTCAACGTGTTCAGACGACAGCTTCAGATGCTTCTGAAGCTCGTCAATAACCGCACGCCCACCCGCATGGATACAAAAATGATCAAAAGCCTTTTTGAAGTCAGGAATGTAGGGCTTTAGATCAAGTTTAAGCAACTTCCTCCCCAAAAGATTAAAAAGAAACAAGAGTTGCTCAGTTACTGGAAGAACCAATGGCCCGATGGTGCTGATGTTCGACTTCAATGAGTCGGCCGCGATCTCCATGAGATTTATGTTTAAAGCTATCCCAACATGCCCTTCATTGTCTTCCTCTTGTGTTACACACCGGTAAGATTTATCTTCTGGCCCTTTGTGGGTCCGTATCACATGCAAAAGACTGTACTTTGCATGTGTACGTAGTGACCTTTTATTGGTCAGAAGAATCGCTGCTCCTCCCATTCTGAAAAGAAAGTTTGGGAGGAGCATCGATCTTTCTTTACCCAAATAAGAATTAGGGGTAATAATTTCAGTACTTACCACAACCACACACGATTCGGGGTGAACTTGAAGCAGTTGTTTCGCGAGATCTATCGATATTAATCCCGCGCTACACCCCATTCCGGACAAGTTATAACTCTTGACATTACTTCTCATCTTATACTTGTTAACCACCATAGCCGAAAGTGAAGGAGTTGGTGCAAAGAGACTGCAATTTATGATCAAGATATCTATGTCTATAGGGTTAATTCCAGTTTGTTGAAACAAGGAGTCCATGGCTGTGAATATAATGGATTCGGACTCCTCTCTAGCATCCATCATGCTAGGGTTTGGTGGTAGATAGTGTGATGTATGTGGTAAACATGTTTCTTCACCTAAGCCAGATCTCTCAAAGATTTTGACTAGAAAAGCAATGCTCTTGGGTTGTGAGGCTAAGATGATGCGACCGTGTTCAATCGCTGTTGCATATGGTACCCGAAGGGTGGAAGGTGGCTTGAAACAAGCGAAATCGACGAGATAGACGGTTCGAGGTTTGTTAAAAATGTAAAATGTGAGAAGGGACATGGTTAGCAAAGTGAAAGTGAGTGTGTGGATTAAAGTGAGATGGTTAAGAAGGTGATGTAAAGAATATTGGTTGAATGTTTGCATGAAGATTGCCAATATTAGGGGTATGATGAGGAGTTTAGGTATGTGGTTGATGGGATATTTGTAAATTTGTTTTGTAGACTTCAACATTGTGAAGAAGAGAATGAGATATGTTTGTTGGTGAATTGAAGGGGTATATGAAGGGGATGGGAAGATAAGATCTAATGATCGTTTTAAGTTGGGACTTGTGAGGATGAGGCAGATGAGAAGATTAAATGTGCTCTGTTACTTTTTGTTATCTATTATTAAAGCACTTATTTATTATTATTTATTTGCAAAGTACATGCTCATTTTATATAGCTCAATCATTTACGAGTTACGACTACTAGACCGCCTCTTCTTGACTCTCCCAGTACTAGATGCGCGTAAACTCAATCCTCACCCGCCCAAAAGCACGACAGTGGAATAATCGGTAAAACCTCGCATCTCATTCGAATTGAACTGACGCCAACTATATTCGCTCCTCACCCGGATGCCACTCCACCACAAGGGTGGGGGCCATATGCCTAAAATATCTTTTCTTTGAAAATAGTACAATCATTTACATAAGTAGAACATTAAATATTTGCTAAAAAAATGGTTGCAAAATTAATGACTGTTTGGCAAATGATCGTGATCGATCGCTAATTTTACAACCTGATCCTTAAAATTAGTGCTTGCAATATCAACGACCAACTGGATCATTAAGGTCAAGTAGCAAGCTTTGTGGTCGTCGAATTTCAGCTGCAATTCGAGTGTAACGATCATAAAACATACTAAATTAAAATCAAAGTAAAAAAAAAAAAGACTTGGTCGCTAACCGGTCTCAAAAGAATCCGGTCACAAAAGTAGTGGTCGCAAGCTGCGACCGCTAAAACGGTCCCTCGTTTTGGTAGCAAAATGGAATTACCCACGAAGGATTTTGCCACTGTATTTTTAATCCAAAATTCGTATTTCATGTAATCAGGTTTGACAATTATAAGCTCTACACCATTCCCGACAAATCCATATTACTTAACTACTATTTTGACTCGCAATGTATTGTGGCGAACTCAAAACTTAAACTAATTCGAATTTATGACCTTAAATATTAGCTAGATCGTTTCTTAACAAAATTTACGTTAAAATGTAGATCAATGGAAAACACACATAAAATAAACACAAAAACATATTATATTTAACTTGAGTCATTAATTATCGAGAAAAATTTATGTTAAAACATAAACCAACTTAGGGGCTGTTTGATTGATTAAGTGTTGAATCATTAACATGATCTGAATAGTTAAGAGGCTCTGAATGGTTAAGAGCTGAATAATTCAGCATCCCTTATTAGCTTAATGGTTCAACACTTAATCATTTCATTAAAATGCTGAAACAAACAGTCTAAATGCTGAATGATTCAGAACTGAATGGTTAAGAGGCTGATTAAGAGACTACCAAACAACCCCTTAGACTTATACCAAAACGTACTTAAAAATAAGCAAACAAAAATAGTGTTTTTCTTATTTAAAGAATGATACCGCACGTTGCAGTGACGTTGAAACGTAAAGTAACTGCATTTATACTACTTAATGAAAATGTATTATAATCTACCTAACTCTTGTTCTATCAAACTTTACGTCAAAATATAGAAAAACTGAAAACGTACATAAAAGTAGGTTATACTTAACACACGTACCAAAAACCAAGCACGTAAAACTCGAGAGGGGGTGGGGCGGTCAAAATAACATTTTACAAAGTTTTTAGAAAGTTTAAGTGCCAATGTTGAAAGTTGAGGAATACAAAAAGAAAAAAAAAACTAAAATGCAACCCCCCCCCCCCCCCCCCCCCAAACAAAAAAATTAATAATAAGGGAGAATAACACTATAGATAAAAATAAAGAAATTGCTACATATATTCTATGTAACGATAAAAAAACCATGTCATGGCTATATATATTCGAAAATTACAGAAAAGTTATTGGTTTAGTTCGGTATGACATCAACACTCGTTATAACCATAAAAATGAATAACTACATCGATTTCGGAACATAAACAAAATAATGTAGTATATATGGAAGCCCGCTTGTGGTGTGCGCAAATAAGGTATGTATGTGTGGTCCCTTGGGGGGGCAAAAGTAAAAGTGCACTCATTTTAACGTTATATTACTAGTTTCGTGAAAATAACGTTAAAAACGACGGACTGTTGATCATGGTTGCAGAACTCGCTAGGCGCTACCAACTCGACCGACCGGGGAGTTACGAGTACTAGACGGGGGAGTACTCGACGACCTAACCTGTAGCGAGTACTCAACTAGTAATCCATCAACTTGGCCTTGTTTTGCAACATTGCTGTTAATCATGCATCGTGTGGTGGCGTTGATAGCTTAGAGACACAGAATACATGCACCAATGGGGCTTTTCCCGATTGCCAATCGTAATGTGCCTTATGTCCAAGGTACGATGCAAAACCACTATCGAGCCGGGGTTCTCACTGGAATTAACCTCTTTATTCCCAAAGGGTAGAGGTAAGGCTGTGTACATCTTACCCTATTCAGTCTCTACCTTAGCTTTACTATTGGCGGGACTAACCGACTATAATGATGATGATGACAGTATAAATGGAATTTAGAAAAACATTACGTTGAAAAAAAAAACTAAAAGTAAAAGAATGTACTTATGACAGTATATAATTTATACATCAGTAATACTTAGTTTCTTATAAAATTTATTAGAAACTAATTCTTACTAATTTATAATTTTTTTTAATTTTTATACTAATTAAATCAAAATTATTACTGTTTACCTATATACTGATGTATAAAGTTAGAAAACAGTTTTTTAAAGTATTTTCCGTTTTTATTTAATATAAAACAGATTTATTTTCCTTAATAACGAATAACTTGATTTAAAATGCTTAAAAATATTAAGATATATTATTTTCTGAAACAATAATTTTTACAGGAGCTAAATATGATAGAAATTTTTTTATAAAAATTTGAGCTTTTGAATCACTCAAGTCGAATTTATAGTGAATTAGTTATTAATTAAAAAGGAAAATATATTAAATATATATTTAAAAACATATTTTTCGAAAGTAAAAATGCAAAATAATGAAATTTGGGAGGTGAATAAACTTCTGTAAAATTTAAAAGATAAACATGATAGCAAGATCTCAAGGAATTGATGTAAGCGAAGCATGTTACAAAAGATTAAACCATAAATTATTTCAACTAAATTTAAAATATGTAATTGAACCAAAACTTCAGACATTAAATTATAACTTCGATTTTAATAATCCAAACTTTATCTCGTTTGCCAGCAATAATCTGTACTTAAAAATTCTCCTCAAAAGTCTTAAATTTTCAAACAATTTTCCTCTAACAAATTTTTTTTAACTTTCAAACCCTTTGAATTTTGAAAATGAGTTAGTTTTCAATTTACAGATTATTGCCGATTAACAAGCCAAAGTTTGGATTAATAACATCCAATTCACCTTAATTTTTTAATAATTGGTGGAAAACAATAAAAATATGATGTGATGAAATGATGAGTAAGAATTGGCAAGTATGTGTTCAACAATGTTGTGCAGTTACCAATTTAATGCACACTTGCACAATGCACTCCCTATTCA
Source organism: Ambrosia artemisiifolia (assembly GCA_032199755.1). NCBI lineage: Eukaryota > Viridiplantae > Streptophyta > Magnoliopsida > Asterales > Asteraceae > Ambrosia > Ambrosia artemisiifolia. The sequence continues at coordinate 57,618,147 of CM063519.1, forward strand.
TTAAGGCTGTCCTTGATGGCTAAATATGTGGTTTTGTAGTAGTCTATCGTGAGCTCAAATTTGAGTTCAGAGAGAGAAAAAGTTGTCCATGTTTAGTATCATTTGCCTCTTCCTTTAAAAATAATTTTATATTTTTTTACAACTGTACCTTTGAGTTCAGTGGATAATAAGACTTGTAATTATAGAATTTATAGTTACGGGTAAATGTACTGTAAAATAGTAACTAATCTTTATTTTTATATTTTGATATAATACGTGTATATTTTTTTATTATAATATAATTTATGCAGGTTTTTAAAAAAAACTTATCATCGATTGGTAACACGACAACATATCGAATTGGATGGGACGCAAAATACTAGAAACAGATCGAAAATATTATCAATATTCGTGTTATCTAAGATGTTTATAATGTGATCATAAATATTGTTAGAGTGAAAAATTTATTAAATAAATTTTCGCCGTCATCATCATTGTTAACAACAATTTAATATACTCATAATTCTACCTCGTTGTCTATCACGGGACTCGAACCCTCGACCTCTTGAGGAGGCACATCCATTTTAGACACTTGGATACTATTCGACCCAACAAGCCGTAACATTTTAAGAGTGGTAGGGGCACCTTAGGGTATTACTCTATCACCATCCAATCATACATTACCATGTCAATTTCACCCGCAAGTACCCTAAAACTACCAAAACACTCGTGACACATATCCACAAGTACGCTAGACGATTAAATTAAACAAACTAATACAATTAAATAAAAAATATAACTAAAATAACAAAATACATTATACAAACTAATACAAATAATTAAAAATAACATATTTCAAATAAAAAAAATATCCTTATCGGAATAATCAGGTTGTAAGAATTTCCCTAGATCATTGTTTGAAAAGCTAAAAGCCATTGAGGGTGTAATTGAATGGAATGGTGACGACTCAAGTGAATAAAAATGGTAGAAGGAATGAGTAAATAAAAATGATCGATGAAGGTTTGGGAGTCTTTATAATGGTGTCCAACGACTAGATTTTGACCAAGTCAACCCACATCCAAACATAATAGCAACCTTTGACCGTGGAACCTAAGCCGGAAAAGAAACCATGAAGTGGCAGCGGTGTTGTGGTGCGGCATCCAAGCCGGATGCCTCAAACCGTGAGGGCTCCGCCCCCTAATTCAATTAAAAAAGGGGCTAGTTATGGGAGGTTAATTATTTAGTCCATAATGTACTTCATTCTGAACATTCATTATAACAAACTAGGTTTCTTCTAATCAACTACCTATATGTAAATAATATTACCTTTTCCTTTTATTAGACCGAACTTAGTGGGGCATGAAATTCACGCCCCTCTCCACTTTTGATTGGCTCATCCCACAAAAAGGCAATTTCACGCCATGCTCAAACGCTAAATTTTTTACGCCTGGAGCCGAATCCTCCTTTCACGCCCTCGGGGGCAGTGTGATAAAAAAAAATTGGGCGCCAATTGCCCCATTCGCACCCTATTAAATACTCCACTACGGTCAATCTTATGATGACTTTTCATGTGTAAGAATAAATACACATAAATTATTCCTCTTGGTAGCTCTAGCGCCGAATCTTCAATCGTGGGTGTACACCATACCTATAGCATCGACGATCTGCCCACATGGACTAGTTATAACATTTTGAAACGGCCAAAATTTGAGGAGTTTTTGGAGGAATTTCAATTCCTCTAGATCTATCCCTACCCCTCGAAAAGTTAGTATTTTACACTAGGGTGTGTAATTTTGTGAATTGTCGTATTCCCTTATAGTAGGATCACTGCATAGGTCTCATAGGTAAGGCTGAACAGAGTTTCCTTGTTGCTAGTTTTTGGCATGGTTTGGTATGCCCAAGAACATTTGGCAGCTCATCTACCCATCTGGTGCTTTTTCTACACAACCAATTTTTAATCTTTTGATTATGTTTCGTCCTTTCCACCTGTCCGTTGGTTTGAGAGTGGGCTACCGAAGCAAATAGTTGGATGAAATTCAGATCCGAACACCACTTTTCGAAGGGGTTTTGAACAAACCGTTTATCATTATCATTGATGATATAGAGTGGCAAACCGAAACGGCACACAATATTTTTCCCAAACAAACCTCTTGACCAGGTACTCCGATATTTCAACTTACGTCTTGCTTCAACTCATTTTGTGAAGTAGTCCACGACAACCAAGAGCTATTTGACTCCTCTGGTGGACTTTGGAAATGGGCCAACAATATAAATAACCCTTTTGAAAAGGCTAAGTTGTCATGACGGAAATTGTAACACCCCAACCGATGGCGGAAACATCGGGATGTCACGTATTGACGATTGTTCAGTAACTCATGGTAAATAATAAGTTTCAATAATTGATTAAATGAATTACATACAATTGTTATAAAAAGAATTTGTACATCAAATGAAAAAAAAAATACTAAACACAAATCTTCAAGCATTAACTCAAATCTTCAAGCAAAGCTATAACCTGAAACATGTTAAGTTTGAAAAATATTTTGGGTCAACAAAAGTTGGTGAGAATTACATAGGTTTGAATATTGAATAAAACTTGTACAATTCGGGTGTTATGGCAAGTCTAGTCCATATGTGAAAACAAAACTATTAGGTAAATCGAGTGCATAATCAAACCTTGTGACTAGAATATTGTGGTCCATCCCATACGCATATGGTTCACTCGATTTTGTTATATGTTCGATAACAATCACCCACGCTACCTATGTAGGAGGTACACGTATCCGGGTGGGGTTGTCAGTCCAATAGATCTATCATTGTATATCGTCGGCTGATCAATGTTAATGATTATGCTAGAATAATTGTGCTTACCCTAGTAATGTTTAAGACATAATGCAACATAGAATAACACATAGACACTTATGTTAAATTGTAAATTGATGTTGTAACATGTTTCACCCCAAAATAGTGAAAAAGAAAAGGGGGCTATGTAAACTCACATTGAATAGCATTTAATCACCCAAAGAAGTAGCCTATGCTGACCAGAAATCCCGAGGAAAATATCCTAGTTTAAATAAAGGACAAATGAGTTTGGGGCTTAATTGTGTCTATTAAAATTATTTTATAGTTATAATGTTTGTGAAAAATATATAAATTATATGTCATATCTACGTGTGAGTCTTGATTGTTTGCAATGTATTGAAATTCATTTATAAATTATATAAAATTGTTGATAGAAAATATATTGCATTACTTAAATGAAAATTCATGAAAGCTTGAAAGAGTGTTTTTTTTTAATTAAGAAAATTTATTCATGATAGAAACTACACAATCGAATATTCTTACAACCCCACCCTGAACATTAATACGCCACCCCCGGTTCATAATATATTATTATTATTATATTAATAATTTATTAAATGTGGTTAAGTTATAATAGTAAAAGAACCTGCAGTACGTGAAGTGCTTTACGTAGTGAATGGGGCAAAGTCAGCGGTTGCGCTGCGATTAAACTCCGGAACAAAACTTCAATGTTGAGGACAATGGTTGCGGTGTATTTGGTGGCTTCAAACTGGTCCGTGAAGTTGTCGGGTGGTATATTCCATTCGGCATTCACGGTGCTTCGTTTATACGGGTTTGTGTCGGTGGTGACCGAAGGGAGAGGCGGTAGGAGGTGACGATTGGTGGGGGTCACGGTAGGGCGGTTGGTCCGAAGATGGTGACGACTCTTCAAAATAGAGGCGATGATCAATGGTGGTGGTGGTGGCGAAGAACACCGATTAATGGTGTGTCGTTGGAGGTATGTGTGGTATAGTTATCCGACGATGTGGTTGTGCTTATAAACACAAATCGATCGGTTGTCTACGATAGGTTTTAATTATGGTAATGATATCGTCAGTTTCAATTTATTCAAATTTCTTTAATGGTTATAAAAGCTTGCTACACACTACAGCGAAACTCCCTGCAACAATCTTGCTTAAATTTGTGAACAAGAGAAAAAAAGAAGGCAATAAATACTCCATATTTGTCGTTTACCATTTGCAAAAACAAAGTTGACATATTCTTTCCCATTTGAAGAATTATGTCAACATAACTTTTTTTTGTGTGTGTTTGTTATTACTATTATTACTGTATTTAATAATAATAATAATTAGACAATTTGACAAGCATTTGGTAAACAATGCTAAGACTTGAATCGGTACGATGGATTAGAATCGTTAAAAAAAATTGACATAATAAATCAGTTATATATTTTTTTTGAGTTTCGAAACTTTGTGTTATAATTTTATTGTCACATTAAGTCTCAACAGTTGTAATTAACTTATTAGAAAACAAGTTGTGAATAAAAAAAATTACCGAAAAATACACAATGTTACAGAAATCATGCCATTTTTTGCTCTCAAGCTCACTAGGGCATGCTGTTGGCATTTATCACATTTTTGCAGTTCATTTATGGCACTTTGATACATGTTTAATAAGTAATAACTGACATTCATTGCTTTAGTCACCACCATCTTTAGTCTAGCATGGATTCCACAAATTCTCCAATGGATTTATTTGATTACATAATTGGCTTCTTTAGTGCTAAGGCATAAGAGCAGTGGAACGAGAAAGGTCTTTCGGTACAACTGTCCATTGTGCACTTGGTATTGGAGAGATTTAACCTTTAACTTCTTTATTTCAGCCATGTCTTTCGGAAGTTGATCTTTAGTGATGTATGTAATTATCGGAGTCATCCAAGAGTCCGGTTGGATTTTGCTAAGAGTGTCGTCCCGCTTGTTCTCTTGGCGAAGCCCTGCTGTATTGGCTAAAGCTAGTTTATTAAGAGTGTCAACCCGCTTGTTCTCTTGGCGACGGATGTGAAATACCTCGAAAGACTGAAGATACCTGATTAGTTTTTAGGCTTTTTGAAGGTATTGTACCATGTTCGGCTCCCTTGATTCATAGTCTCCTTCTATCTGATTCGCCAACAAAAGAGAGTCAACAGGGGCTTCAAAATTTTGTCCTTTACATTTCAAAGCCATCTGAAGCCCTGCTAAAAAAGCCTCATATTCGGCTTCATTGTTAGAGCTCTAGAATTCAAATCGGAGGGCGTATGTGAACACTTTTCCCTCCAGAATGATAAGAATTAAGCCGGCTCCGGATCCTTCAATATTTAAGGCTCCATCAGTGTACAAGGTCTAGATCTCCGTAGGTTTGAGAACCCTATGGGAGACTATCCTCTTCATTTTGTATTTTGGCCAAAAAAGCTGTCACAACCTGGCCCTTTAAAGATCCTTTTTTTGTAAGTTAGATTGAAGACACCGAGTTTAATGGCCCTCTAAGCCAGCCTTCCCGAAACCTCTGGCTTTTGGGGAACATGTTGAATTTTCATGTTAGCTTGAATTTCAATGTTGAATGGCTGGAAATATCTTCTCCGCCTTGAAGCATGTACTAGTGCTAATGCAAGCTTTTCCAACACAGGGTATTTGGTCTCATGATCCCGATATACCACCAAAACAGCTCTAATAGCACCCGGGGAAGGTGATAAGTAAATGGTTAGGATACCTCCCGGTTGTGGAGTGGTTATAGTGGGGAGCATGCTCAAACACTATTTCAATTCTACGAAGGCCTCTTCAGCCTCCTCTGTCCAGTGAAAGTTTTCCTTCCAAAAACTTTCCTTTAATACGGCCACAAAAAGGAGTGTTCGTTCGTATGCTTTTGATAGGAAACGATGCAGAGCTACTAATCATCCATTCAAGGATTGGATTTCTTTCACCAATCCGGGGGGGGGGGGGGGCTTTAATTCTAGTACGGCCTTGACTTTCTTTTGGTTGGCCTGTATGCCGCCCCTAGAGACTACCAAACCAGAAATCTACCTTCTTCCATAACGAAGAGACACTTAGCAGGATTAAGATTCATATTTATGCTACGGAGTCGGGTGAAAGTTACCCGGATGTCATCTATCATGTTGTCTTGTGCCACACTATTAGTGACTACATCATCGACATAAATCTCCAAGTTTTTTCCAATCTTGTTCATGAAGTTTTTGTCCGTCAGATGTTGGTACGGCTCCATCATATTTTGCGCCAATTGAAGAGGAAAAGAGTGATCCTCCGAATGTAGGTGATAAGGTGGATTTAATGAAGACGAAGACGAGGTTGGAATTGAATAGACTTGTAGATTGGGTAAACATGCAAAATAGAACACCGCTAGGCTCATCATAGGGGAGAGTAAAGGTCTCTTTGTGACGACCCTCCAGCGTGATAATAAGTATGGGTATTTTTGTGTCCGTTTTAGTAATATAAAAGATATCATTTTTCAGGTGCCAAAAAATTGTGGTGTTTTAAATCTCAAAACATTGGTTTTGGGAAAAGGAAGATTGTTACTTAAACCATTACTGAGTTTTAAATTTATAAATAAACGATAACTACTTACTTAGAAACTAAAACTAACACAGTGGAAGAGAACTTGACGTGCATAGTATAGATTTGTAGGGTAAATACCGAGTATCGTATTCCAGAGAATACAATTTCCCCCACTCAACCTTCTACCAGTTTTTAATCCGGTTTTAAAAAGAAAATAAAATGGAGGAGTTCTCAAAGAAAAATAGTTTTTAAAAGGTTTTGGTTTTAAAATAAAAGATAAAAATAATTGGTTTAAAAAACATGCTAGTCATGGGAACCCTCCGTATAAATAGATTAATTATATTAATAGTAGTAGTAGTTTTAATTATTGATGTGGAGAACGATTTTTGAACGGTCCCTTTAGAGTTTGGAGATGGGAAAATAAATAAATAAGGGATGACGTTCTGGCAACTAAATGGGTCACGCGCAGGGGAAGGGTCCAAGCCCCCATAAAGGTGTCTTCGGAATGCTGGCCCGTAAGCCGATCTTTTCCTAGTTGACAAGTGCCATCGATCCAAACGCACACAAGTCATATAGCTTATTGGAAAGTTTGAGTCCTACTTGTTAGGTACTTCCCAAACCACCATAAAACCACTCGTTTAAGCACTTCTCCGATTTATCTTCTTAAATTAATGTAGAGGCTTAATTCCGACTGGGAATTCCTTCCACCTCTCTTAACTCTCCCTTTCCGTACCGTACGATCTCTTAAACCATCATCATGTGTGACACGGGACCCTCTAAGAAGGAAACGGCTTTGTACTAATGAGAATTAGATAAATTATCCTTGTTTTGATTATCTTTAAAAGTGATAACTTAAATATTTATTGATCAAGTAAACATAAGTTTGGTTTAGTGATTAAGTGACTTAACAAGTTCAACCCTTAACCCCCAAGACTTGTGAATGATAACCTTAACAAAGGTGGAATATAATCCTAAAGGTGTGCAATCCGAAGATCACTGGTGCACCCGTAGGGAATCCACCATTTGCCAAGAAAACCACTCACACATCTGGTGTGAAACCAGAAACTTGTCACCCGGATCTGGTCCACTTTAGAATCCATTGCTTAGAACCCGGTTTGGATATCAGAAACCAGAAGGATTTGTCTCATTACCGGTTTCCTCGCCTTGGATCTAGCTTGGGACTACAAGAAGCCGTACGAACCCCATGAAAATTTTTAGATAATTTAAGTTTTGGTTGATATTAGGATTGTCAAGTTAACCACTAATTTAACCTGTCACAAAAGATAAACAAACAAGAATTAGTTAAAAGGCAAATACATCAAGTAACTAAAAATAAACTACTAATCTATAATCTATAATCTATAATACATTATAAAGGAGGAGCCATGGGTAAAAAGGTCCAAAATGTCAAAGTTAAGGTGGCAACTTAAAAGTCACAAGTGTAATTCTCTAAACATGACCACTTTTCTTCCTTTTATGCCCTTGTCAATGCATTAAGATGCTTGTACCATGTGATGCATTAAGATGCTTGTACCATATGATGCATTAATATGCTTATACCATGTGATGCATTAATATGCTTATACCATGTGCTTTTAACAATTTTGTTCTACCTCTTTCAATATGTAACCCTGGATTTAAAGACCCAATTCAATACTACAAATCCCTTCCATTCCCTCATTTTAATGATCACATTAATTGTCAGTAGTTACCTTCAATTGAATGGCAGATCTTTCACCGTCACCATCGATTGGTTTGCCTGGAGGGAGTTTTAATTTGTTCACATCCTAGCTTCTCTCACTTTGTTCTGTTACTATATAATGCCTTCTCAATTGTCTCCATAGGTACCCTTATGACTGAACTCTTCTGTTGCTTCATTATCATTGAAATATTTTCATCTCAAAATCCCCGTGCGTTTCCTCTTGGTTGGTAGTGACAGGTAAGACCACATAACAATAAAAAACACACCATGAACTCCTTTATCAGTTGGTGCAAGCCTGGCAATGCTCTCTTCATTCTTCCTTTCTTGAGCAGGTTTATGTTAGGGTATTCAATTGCAAATGTATTTCCTTGAGCAAGTTCTATAATTTATGTCTATCAATTGTTTCTTGGGTAAAATAGACAATATCCTAAAGTTTTCAGATGGCGACATTGAAGCTACACGCTCTCTGGAATGGAATCACCCTACTCGTCACAAAACCAGTGAGTCGTTTCTATTGAGTTATTTTTATTTTCGATAATTTCATGAAATTAGGTTCTTTAACTTTTTTTAGTTGATTAAATTTTTAGGCGTTTTATACTGGATTGATGATCTGATGTGTGTATCAATTAAGTTTCAATTAATTTCATGTTTTGATTTGTTACCCAACTTGTTAACGCCTTCTCCACGAGCCTAAAAACAATTTTTGTAGGATCCTGATTGGGTAAAAGCAAACCGAATGAAAAATGCAACTCAAGCACAAAACATGTGTTCGAAGCAGCTTTTGAGGAACATTTCTGGTCGTAGAAGAACACTCGTTACAGACTTACAGGTATACCAAATGCTGATTAAATGTACATTAATATTAGAATCAGTACATACCACCTTAGATTAGTCACTCGGCGAGTTCTTAATCTTTGTATGTAAGAAAAAATCTCAGTTTTTAGATTGTAGCATATATATTTTCTGTCATTTAGTTGTTTAAAAGTTTGTTTATTGAATTATAGAGTCCATTGATCGAATGATCGCATTTAGATATTAACAAAAATAAAAGGTCTTGATTGCATTGAATAACATTAACAAGTTATGTACTTGTACACACACACAGAGTCTTTGTTGGAGCTTTACATGAATCAAATCGGGTAACTTGATCATTATTTACATTCGGTCATCGATCTATGGTTATGCTGACTTGGCAGTCAGGAAACAGAATTGATCAGTTTGGAAGATGCTTCATCTTATTGGTTGATCAGGTTCAGCTAGCCATGGGAATTACCTTCGCTAGCTTGGCGTATACTGAAACGATCACTGACTTGTCGGGCGTGTTGAACAACTGCCTTGGCCCGTCTCTGGATTTCAAACTTGAACTTTCTTGAATCAGGTTCTTTTATTGATTTGATTCCCGGGTCGATGGATATCTCTATCAAGGAGAAGCATCGATCACGCAGTTGTTACTGTGTATTATGTGGATGCACGGCCAGACTGGTTGCCCGAGATGGATGAGCTGGCAGAGGCTTCACGGCTGTGGTGGCTGTAGTGATGGTGGCTGTGGTGATTACTTCCATATGGGGATGGTGGTTGAGTTTATTTAAGTCCCTAACAAATACCAGTGGTTATATAAAGGGTTGAATTTGCTTGGAGAACAATCGTTACAAGTACAACCGTGTGGGTTAGGACCTCATTGACCGTTGACTTTTCAAATATTCCCATTTTGCAAGTGTATATATATATTAGCTTAAGTTTCTTAATGATCTGATGTCAGTTAGGTTCCTAAAACCACTAATTGTTGATTGAGTGGTTTTATGTGTGGATTTTGGCTGGTATGTGTGGATGATTGGATGTTAGAGCATGACTTTGAAGGTATGAGTTGAAGATTATATTATAATTTTGAAATTTTCTGTTTTTGAGTGATTATGTTGGGCTATTTGTTTAGTGATTAATGAATTGGTGATGGTTATCTTGTGTATGCAGTGAAGGAGCTAATAATATTGACTATGGAGCATACTAGGTTGACTAAATTTTTGTGTAGAGGCGGTATGTTAGATCTTGTATAATTATACAAGGATGAAATTTTGGTGATGCTTGGGGTAAATATACTTTATTGTTATTTTAATGAGTTCCCATGTCAACATTCTTGGATAATTACATCATTTTTTGTGGCAATTCAAATTTGGTGAAACTGTCAATTCCCTTTTTCTTTTTGTCATGTTTGGATGTTGACACATGCAAGTTACTACGAAGATATCTAATTTGGCTTACCATATATATATGTGTGGATACACAAGACATTTTTGTATTTTGCTCATGACATTGACACTGTAAATGGTAATGTTGATCTTTAGACTTAGCCACTTAGGTGTATAAATATCTTTCAAGTTTCATAATGTTCCATTTGGTTCTATGTCAACCCATACTCAAAATCTCTAATTGAACATTGATATATTACTGAACTTTAAGATTATTTATCTCCTGTAATGTAGGTTTCAATAAAGAAATGGGGTCTTTTATGTATAACTTCTACATGCTAACTATAGCAATAAAACCAGTCTGGATCATGCTAACGATGATTCTATTACATGTTTAATTACTCGTTCCCCACTAATGCATGAACCGTTGTCTAACTAAGAAACTGCAGCTGAAAGAAAATTCCATACTTCTGATATATATACATCATGATTGTATTACTAAATGCTTATGTATAAAATATTTTTTCATATGTTAGTGTGCTTTGGTCATTGTGGGTGTTTCATGGGAGCATAGTACATTAGTACTCCATGTTGGACATCTACTAATCAATTCAATAATAAGAGGAAAACAAGAAGAGGCATCCTGTCATGCTTCCTGTTGACTACTCAATGAGCCTTACATAAAGTGTGTGGAGATGCCTGTTTATGTTGCGCTATTTATCATTTGCAATAATTAGAATACCATTTTCAACTGTACTGTATTTTCAAGATTCCTTTCTTCTGCCTGTATATGGTGTATTATATTTCCTTGAACTAACAGATTATAGTAAACGAAAGAAAGGAACAAGCACCTTGGTCTATCACAAGAAGGAGTCGCACACTATTACCATATTTTCCAAGCAAAGATGTTGATCAAAGGCTGCAGCAAATCCAATCTCTTGCTTTTGCTCTAACATCAATCAACTTGGATGGAAGATATTCGAAGTAGTAGGCTGCTAGGCTAAAAACTAATGTGTGAGTGTGACAGAACGATATCAAATGTCGTGGACAAAAAAACTAATGTATGACTAAAGATTACACAATAGTCACACTTGAAATTACAAAAAAAAAAATGTGTGTCTAGAAATAGCTTTTAGCCACAATTATCGTAAATCTATGTGACTATATAATACAAAAGACGACACTTACAAAAAATTCATGTGGCCGTTGCTACCCTTTAGCCACACTAAATGAATAGAATGCTTAATTACAACAACTCTTTTGCCATAGGTTTTTTAAATTAATGTGGCTAAAACAAACTTTTTGGTGACTACATCATGAAATCGGCCACACTTATAGTAAATTCATGTGGCTGTTGCTACCCTTAGTCACACTTAATTAAAGGAAAGAACGTTTGATTACAACAACCCATTTTGCCACGCCTTTTATAATTGATGTGGCTAAATCAAGCTTTTAAGTAAATTCATGTGACTATATAATAGGAACAGTCACCCTTAAAGTAAAACCATGTGGTGTTGCTACCTTTTAGCCACACTTAACGGAGGGAATACTTGGTCCAACAAAAAAAGTTGGTACATAGCCACATTTTCAAGTTGCTACAGTCACACAATGTGAATGTGGCTGTATAATACCTACGATGACTCGACCTTTGGTCACATTTGAGCTGGAAAAAAAAGTGTGGCCAAAGGCGTATGGTCACACTTTTCTTGTGTGGCCGTAACCCCTTTTGGCGTAACCAGTCGCGGAACGTGCAACAAAAAAAGAAGAAATAACCCGCGGCAACGCGCGGGCATCCCACTAGTAATATAAAAAGTCTAACGAATCCATTAGGTTTGTAGAATACTAGATGGATACAAACATATAAAGATGACAACATAAAAACATGAAGATCTTCCACTCATAGACAAGCTTCCAATCATCTTGATCCTATGTGTATAATGTGATTCTTGCAACCCTCGACTTTATTGCATGTGAAATATTCCTACGGTTCCATTTCATGATCGACAATGCAAGGTAGGAAAGCTCCAACCCTTGGAGAGGTGTTAGGTCGGCCCTAAGGCCTTCCACAAGACCCCAATAACTCTGCAAGAAGGGTGGAAATTGACACTAAGAGGGCACTCCAAATGGTTGAGTTGAGCTTGCTATTTATAGGCTGATCACAGGGTGCACAACCGTGCACCATGTGTGAGCACACCCGTGCAACTTTCCCATGTACGTTCTGTTGCTACAGGAAACAGTTTTTCTATACTCGATGATGAGAACGACCGTTCCCCATGAGTGAGCATGCCCGTGCACCCGACCAAGTGATGTTTTCTTGTCTCCCAAGCTGGCTGCTTTGTCTTCTACTGCGCAGGGCCTTGTACCGATATGCGTGGCCGTACTTGGTCAATCCCAGACTGATTTTAAGTCCAGAGAAGGTCTTTACACATCCTTGGAACATGATTCGGGTCTCGTGTCTTCAGGAATCTCCAGTTTTAACTGTTTTTACCCAAGAATTGCTTCTATTCGGGTTGGAGCTCCAATTTCTTGATAAACACAAATAGTAACGATTAAGTAGCTTCAATTATCAATTTTAAATGTCCGATTATGAGACTATTTATGCATGTTTAATATGTGTAAATGATGACACATCAAGTATCTTAGAGATAAAGTAGTGAGTGAAAGGGAGTGGTTTGGAGGTTTAACAGTACTCTCAAATGAGAGTTGAGTAAAGATATTTATACTCTCTTCTTGGGTTCCAGAGGTCATAGGTATTATTATTATTATTTTTTTTAAGAAATGATAACAAATGTATTCTTAGCCTAAATATGTGGATATAGATCATGGAAAAACATATTTATGAGTGAGAACTTGGTGTAAAGTAAAGCCGTAAAGGGTTACTTGGATATAAGTTTAAAAAATGCAGAAGGATGAGAGCAACTCAATAATTCACAAAGATGAATATAACATAGGAACATAACTAAGTTTATCTTATATGAAAATCACACAAATAAAAATGAGTATGGAGAAATTCTGAGAGGGTTCCATCAAAGTTTTGTGCAAACTAAACCTTGATAGCTACCACTACTATCAAAATAGGTATTTAAATGCTACCACCAAATCTATATAATTCCGATGCAAAGACTCATTTAATTGTCAATAATTTCTTCTACCTATTTTCCAGGGTCGTCCTTAAAAACTCGAGGGCTCTTGAGGACCATTTAATGATCCATTTGTTTCCAGTTGACGAGTCTTGCTAGTTTGCCGTAAGGTTTGTTTGAATACTTATCGGGAGCATGCTGTTCATTACAAAGAGTTGTCAGGTTTTAAGTAAATACATGATTTGGTTTGGGATATCCTCTATGATGAGCTAAAGTGGGCAAACATTTATGTATATAAAGAGGCTACTGTGAATTTGCTGACAAACACGCTTGAAGAGGGGTCCACTCTTAGACCAGCAAATGTTCTTGTGTACAGATGGTAGGTAGGAAACACACTTGTGTGGACCTTATCAAATTTCCCTCTCTTGTTGGGCTCAAAGACATCTGGTCTATAGCTGGCCAGGCAATGTTGAAGATAGAATCAGGGAAATTTTCTAAGGATGGTTAATATTGTGCTCAATATTAACATGTATACATTCCCCTTATCTTTGATACATTTAGTCCATTGACCCCAAAGCTGCCGGTTCCCTTAACATAGTGCAACGAATTGTGCACATCAATTTCTCAACTTCGAAGAACCATAACTTTATTTTCAGGATGATCGTTTTGCTATTTTAAATGAATTGTGGCATCGTTTGAAATGGATTAATAGTTATTACCTTAAGAACATATAAGAAAATTAAGATAAACAAATATATAAATAATTTTATATAACAAATTAACTTAAACCAACATTTTAATATAAAAAAAAATCAATTAAAATTTGTGAAACAATTGATAGTAAAAAAAGGACAAACATTTGAATTAGCATATTAGTAAAACTGGGTGCGTAATGAGTATTAACTCAATTATTGGGTCGAAGTTTCCAGGTTTTAAACTTTGAATCTGATTCTAAATGGGGGTTATTGTAGGTAGCTAGACTTTATTCGTTGTTCGTTAGAAAAAAAGTAACATTGGGCTTAGAGTTTTTTAATATGCATATTACACCTTGCAGTCAAACACCCGCTACTGGCTAGAACCAAACCAATAGTGACAGTAATAGAAAAAGATTGACAAGTTAGATTTAACCACCCAATCTCAATTTTTTTTGACACCTAAAACTTATGGGCCTTGTGAGGTTGCACATCTTAAAGCCAACTATGGGCCGGTCCTGTTGTTTGGTATATATTTGGGACGTTTAGGTTAGAAAGTGATATTGTTGTTTTACCCTCTTAGTTTAACTCCATAGGTGTGCAAAAAAAGGTGTAAAATGGTGTAAAAAATGGGTTTAAAAAATTAGTCGTTCAAAAAAAACTGTCGTGGGTTTGGCTATGGAATTTTGTTTTACGGAATTTACTATTGCCTAATTAAATTTTCTATCTATATTAGATTATTAAGCATGAAACATGACCTCAAAGATAATTTCATCTCTATTTTAAGATAACATATTAAAGGTTTGCTTACTTGTTGATTTTGTGTGTCGTCGAGCCGAGGGTCTCTCGGAAAGCAGCATCTCTATCCGTAAGAATAGAGGTAAGGTTTGCCTTAGGGGTGTAAATGACACGTAGCGGCTCGAGATCGGCTCGGTAAAAAGCTCGAACGAGCCAAGCCTTAATGAGCCCGAGCCCGAGCCTGAAATATGGCTCGTTTAGTTATCGAGCCCGAGCTCGAGCCCTAGATACAAAGCTCGATTGGGCTCGCGAGCCTAATCGAGCCTTAACGAGCTAGAGCCCGAACCCGAGCCCGAGCCTAAGTTATAGCCGAGCCTAAGTTATAGCCTTAACGATTGGGCTCACGAGCCTAAGTTATAGCCGAGCTTTTGCGAGCTCGAGGCGAGGTTTTGAGCTCGTTTGAGATTCTCAAATCACCTCGAGCCGAGCCGAGCTCGAGCTTTGGATTTTGCTACCGAGCCGAGCTCGAGCTCAAGATTGTAGGCTCGAACCGAGCCGAGCTCGAGCTTCACAAAACCTTAACGAGCCCGAGCCGAGCCCAGTCAGGCTCGGGCTCGGCTCGGCTCGTTTACACCCCTAGTTTGCCTACATCTCACCCTCCCCAAACCCTACTCTTAGTTTTGCTACTTGTGGGATTTACTGGGTAAGGTGGTTGTTGTTGTATATCAAAGGTTTGTTGCTTCACACACCAAATGTCATCAAATTTTTTTGATACTACCCCTATTCCGGCAAAATCCACTTGTACGTCTTTTTCATAACCCCTAATTCACAATTTCACATTAATCAGGATAATCTCTTGCCCTTGCTTCACTGTGTTCTACATCTTTCTCAGTTCAGTTTCTCCGTCTCCCTCATGTTTGTCACCCTTAATTCACAATAATTATGCATTCAATGTCTTCGATTCATTTATCCTTTAGCTTCATTTAATCCATGCAGAGATACAATGTAGGTCACGTTAGATCACCAAACGTGTTCTTATATCCACTGTTTGTTGGTAACTCTTACATTTTATTGATTATGTATAATTTTTTTTTTTTGTGTTCTTTAGGGATATATCAATCATTTTTATGTTTTTTTTTTTTCTTTTAGCAAATTTTATATCATGATCTTGAACTTGGTATTGAATTATAGTCTGTGACACACTAACCCACAACCATCAATGATTTGTTTAATTGTTTAAACCTATGATCTATTGATACTAGTTTAATTTTCAATATCATATCACTTGTTTATTATTTGCTAATTCACGAATGCTTACCGCAGGTTCACTCTTTTGTATGACTCAGATTCTTTGCGCACCAAACGAGGAGGAAATTTTGTTACTACATGAACTATTTGGGTACCAATTTTTACTATGCTAATCCATTTTGGGTTTATGCATAAGGTTTTAGCATTCACACATTGAGATCTATTTGGTCTCAGTGATTTCTTACAAAGCTAAGGCAGTATCAACTATCAAGTCAATTAACTATCTTTCTCATCCCATGAATGTAGCTTGTGTCTATCGGGAATGGGGGAAGTCCATGATGTAGTTATGAAAAAATATGCAAGATCTGGCCAAAGCATTCTTTTTTATGATAGTGAAATTTTGGTATTCCGATCACTTAGACACTTTTAAGATGGGCTAATTGCATAAACATGTGATTTACTTCGGTCGGATTTCTTTTTTAGAACAACCAACTTCTTTTAGGCTAAAAAAAACCATGAAAGTTGAAAGAAAACAATTTCAAGTAATTACATAAGACAACCGGTTATAAAAAAACACTTCAGCACCATGTCAATAGGAAGCCAACATGGTCAAAAGATACATTATACACACATCAGCTGCCACGTTATTATTTTGACAGGTTAGTGGAAAGATTACCTTACGTCAAAATTTTTGAAAGTGAGTTACCTAATATCATTTCTAAAACCTCTATGCTATTGTTACGATAAAAAAGTTGGTTTCCCTAAACATAGGTCTTGATTAAAGTTGGTTACCTCTTTACTTGTCGCAAGTAAGGAGGGAAGAACTGCTTCAATTTGCCAAACGACGATTACTTTGCTGCTAATGTGGCAAGGTTAGTCAAGATAAAGTCTATTATGGTTTGTGAATGTTTTCTCATAAGACTTCTGCACTATAACTTTCTATAAAGTTGCATAATTCTGCCATTTATTTCAGTTGTTTGTACATTTTTTAGTTTAATACTTGTTTTAAGTTCTTTCTTTAGTTCCTCTAATTAAATAATTTGTTGCACTAGTTGTTAACATGATATTCTTTATATATATTTACTTCTGTATGGCTGCTAACTATTATTATATCTACTCCTTGTTTGATCTGCACTCATAGTAGATTCTGAAATCTCAAGCTTGAATAGAATGAAATGCCACAAAGGTGCTTGTGAGGGCAATGAGAATTCTTTTGAAGCACCAAACAGTGCATTTCCACTGGTAAAATAAATTTCAAGTTTGTTGTTCTTTGGACATGATTTTAATTATCTAAATCATTTGTAACTTTTTACCCTTTGAATTTGATTTTCCACTTCGAATTCAAGTGTCCATGGTTTTATTTTCAACAACTTTTCATTAATACCGTTCTTTTAATGTAGTAAATGTAGTGCAATTCATAATACTATAGTTTTGATTATTACAATAACTCTGTTGTAGAGTGAAGTTTTCAATGCAAACAAAGTGTTCTATATCGTTTATTTTCTTCCAACTAAAATGCTCATTTCTTTTAGAAACTAATGGTTTTGTAGATGTGTGTTTTTGTATTTCAAATAGTCTCCCTTAAAAATTAGAAATCTTCATATTTACCCATAATTGATAACATTGTATGGTTTATTGGAAGCAAGGGATTTTCAGCTCTTACAAAAACAAGTGTTTCTTATAAAAGAAGAAATAGATCTCCACAAATTAAGGTAAACTCATAGTAAAAAAGCCACCCAAAGCGTGCTACTCTCGGTTGAACTTTTTATTGCAACATTACTTTTTTTTTTTTGGATGGCTAATTGTCTCTTCAAACTTTCACTAATAATAACAATGTACGTAGAAACGTTTCACACATAGCAATATACGTTATTTTCACACCAAATATAACCATCGAGGTAAGTTGTATTGTTTTTATTGGCATAAAAATGAATGTATGTTGCTAGTTTTGCTAAAGAACCAAGTACGCAGTGTTATTGGATAATTCTCAAAGTAACTTTGATGGGTTCTGTATTGTTATGATTGAAATGATATCATGCTAAGGAACCCAATTCTGATTAGTTAATATAATTAAACATTTTTCCAATGCTTTCATCACTTATTTAATTTCTACTTGAATTACAGTTCGAAAATGACCAAATAGATGAACAATCTAAAGAGCTAGTAGTGATGTTGATTGCACAAGGTGTGATTGGGAAACGAGTAAATCAGATGGAATAAAGCTTTATGATGACTCTAGATTACATGATTCAACTCGCTGAGAAAGATGAAGATGACAAGGTTATATTTCAACTTATGAACGTTTGCCTTCTACTACATTTAAGATTCATAATTGTTGTATCTAATTTAATCAAGGAATCCACCATGGATCAATCCTAACAGAACAAATCACTCAAAAACTCACCGAGTGACCTAAAATTGCCCAAAGCTTATCAAGAAACCATGTTCATCACAGAAACTTGAAAACCCTCTCAAACAACTCCTGAAATCCACGAAGATAACATAAAATGGGCTCCGAATTGAGCTAAAAGCTCTGATACCACTTGTAGGTTTGTGTGAGACGAAGATCCTTGAAGTATTTTGGATCTAAACCATCTAATGAGCATATGAATAATTATATAGCTTTTTGTAGTCAAACAAAAAAAAAACAAAAAAAATAGAAGATGAAATAGAAGACATGAGACACGTTAACACACGATTTGGATTAAATCACTAAATCTATTATCACAACTTTTATAGGTTCTTGAGTTTTCTCTCTCTAGAAAACCCAAGTGAAAGAACCTTGACTAAAATAGTCAATATCATGCCTTTTATAGTTTGGGCCCATGGACCTTAGATCTCTAATGGGCTTGAATCACCAATAGGGCACAAGTAACAAGTTGGAACCAAACCACTATATACAAACAAAAGACATGGATAGAATATAGAACTATCTAAGCTTAATGTCTCTAAAAACGTGTCACCACAAATTGAATCGACATTCAATGCGAATTTTCCCTTTGCAAGATTGCGAATGCATCCCAGTACTAAGCTTAGAAAAATGTCATGATATAAATCAGTTTTAATTCGTTGGTTTCCGAGAAAGTAGGAGGCGACTGACGGCGGCTACCAAGGCGAACAGGATTTCCGTCTAGTTTTCGATGGCGGGCAAGGAAAAGTATAAGATCGACACTTGGTACGATGCTCCAACTAGGAATGGAAGACGTTCGACTCAAGGGGAAGCTTCGAAGCAGAATGATTGATGTATTGTAAAATACATCTATTTCCAGTGTATAGTTTGTACAATTTTCGGGTCGTTTAGATAGTGTTTTCATTAGTTTTAGGCTAATACTGGTCTATTTTATTTATTATAGGTTTTTATAGATTTTTATTAGTTTTGGGTCATTTTTAGTATTTGTCTATTTTAATTTATATTTTGTAGGTGTTTATGGATGTTGAAGCGTAAACGAGCAACATTGGTCAAACCAAGAACACCCGAGTCTAGAACACCGAGTTATAGTACTATAGAAAATAATAATAATAATAAAAATAATAATAATAATAATAATAATAATAATAAAAATAATAATAATAATGAAATGGACTTGAGGTCCATGATTTCAGTACGTAAAAAAAATAATAATAAAACATGGAGTCATAGAGATATGCAGCGGCCCAATTAAATGAACTATTTTCTTGATGGGCTAAATTATTAGGGGATTGGAATTTGAGGGCTCCATAATATTAATTTTCGTAGGGAACAAGAATGAAAGGGGGAGTGGATCGAAGATTAGGAAGGCAGCGACAATATTATAAAAAGAAGAGGGCAGAGGCGCACAGGGGAGCTTTGGAGGGGATCACGACAGCAACACCATTGCAGAATTATTAGAGTGGAGGTCAAGGTTGAAGTCTAGGTGCGAGCACGGGTCGGGTATTTATTATTTATCTATTCAAACCCGTTGTGAACACCATGAATATTATTTGTTTCTATTGTTTTGATTTTATCATGACTTTTAGAGGCTAAACCTTTTTGCTACCTAGGCGATGATGATTGCACTTGAATGATTTATTTTCTTTTGGTTTTGGAACTTTTGGCTGTGGGTGAATTTTAAAGTAAAGAACTCTTTATTTTCTGGTTTGATGTGTATGCGTATTTAGTTTTGTTTAATTAATTTTTATAAACTCCACTTGCGTTTTTGTGAATGTCTTTCATGTATGAATGCGGGTTAGGTTGCGGACTGGGTGTTAGTAGCTAGTTTATGGTCAATTGCCTAGGATTATCCATAGGAGTTGTAATTGTTAGTTAGATGATTCTAAGTGTTCTACCAATTCTCAATAGCTGTAAGGTGCGAGATTGTTGGTCTGTCTAGGGTGTTAAATTGCTAGATCTAGAGGCTTTATGAGAAGATCTTCCTAGTTTCCCTAGCATTCCTTGTAGGCCAAGTCTTATCAGAAATATTGTAGTTACCCCTTGCACTTTCGGGTGTATTGTGACTTTCGCGCTGTGAGGTAGACTGTCTAGCGGGTACTTTAAGATTCGAGTAGGTAAGCCTGTGAGGGTAACCTCTCAACCGGTGGTTTAACAGCACAACAATATTCTAGGGTTTCCCCTTGAGAAGTGTCGAGGGTGTCTAGTTTATTCTTGATGTTTAGTATTTTAAGATCCCGGTTCCACACCAGTTCCATAGCCATTAGAAGGTTATCATTCATGTGTAGGATTCTAGCCTAGGTAGTGCCTTCCCATCATCTGATCCGATTTCTAGTCTTCAGCTTGTGTTTTAAGTTATTTTAGTTTCTTTTATTTATTTGCGTTAGTTTGTTAGAAAACCTCCCTTTAAGCAACAAAACATTATTAAGTTAGTATTTAGGATAAGTAATCGAGTCTAGTTTACGTTTTCTAGTAGAGTCTTGTGGGTTCGATACTCCGACTTACTTTAGCTGTACTGCACTGACCGGTACACTTGCCGGTTGTGTGGTTTAGGTTTAGAGAGTCTTAGTTTATAAATTTAAAACTTAGAGTGTCTAGTTTAGGTTAATTTAGTTAGTTTTTACTAAACCACTTTTAGCACATCAAATTTTTGGCGCCGTTGCCGGGGACTCTTGGCGATTGCGTTAATTAGCTTCGATTGAACTTATCTGAAATATCTGTGTTATTTGTTATTTTTATTTTATATCTCTTTTATTTTATTTTGAGTCTAAGCTTGAGGTTAGTGCTTCTTCCCCGAGTTTATCTAATTCTGAGTTTACCATCCCATTTAGATCACCTAGTCCATTACCTACCCATCCTCAAATGGCCGAACGTTGCACTGTCCACCAACAATCCACCCAAGGTTTTACGGGAGTTAACTCCCCTATTACCGCCCCTACCATCAACAATGAGGGGTCCTGGCAGATACCCTCTTACATCATGACGGCCATTGCTAGCAATTGTCAATTCCACGGCCGTGATGATGAGGATGCCCCGGCGCACATTGCCCGCCTGACTCGCATCCTAGCCACTTTTAGGCTACAGGGTGCCACAGAGGATGCCAAGTTTCTCCGTTTGTTCCCTTTTTCCCTTGCTAGTCGAGCTGCCACTTGGCTTGACACTCACCCTACTGACACTTTCACTACTTGGGATGCCCTTAAACAAGCCTTTCTGAATAAATACTTTCCACCTAGCAAGGCTTCCCAACTTCGCGATCAGATCTATTCATTCCGAATGGAACCTGATGAGCCATATTATCTTGCATGGGAGCGGTTCCAAAACCTGCTTAGCAAGTGCTCCCAGCATGGTCTGACTGATTGGGCCCTTGTAGAGAAATTCTACAATGGCTTAACTTATGAGGTGAAGTACCGTTTTGATACTAATGCAGGCGGCCACCTGATGAGTAAGAAAACAACGGCCGAATGCAATGACCTATTTGAAAGTTTTGCCCAGGCAGACCATGAGCAGCGAGACTTACTCAGGAATTCTACTCTTGCACCTAGTACTACATCACCCGCACGAGGTGGTCACCAAGTTACATTGGATGCTAGTGTGGCTGCTGCTTTAGACGCACTGACTAGGGAAGTGAAGGAGTTGAAAATGAAATCTGAAAAGTGTGAGATGTGCAAGGGTGGGCATGTTACTTCTGAATGCCCCTTGATTCACCAGGAAGGGCAGGTAGATTTTATAGGAGGTCAGTACCGGGGGGAGAATAACTCTTATAGAAATTCAGGTGGGGATAGTGGGAATGGTTTGGGTAAAATAGAAGAGCTTTTAACCCAGCTGGTGGCTAAAGATGCCAACACACAGAAAACTCTAGCAGAACATGACATCTTGTTGAAAAATCACCACTCTGCATTCTTAGATCTTCAGCGTACAGTTGGTGATATTGTTAGGCGGTTGGATTCTATGGCTCCAGGCCAGTTTTCGGGTAGTGCTCAGGCAAACCCGAATACCCACGTTAAGGCAATCACCACGTGTAGTGGTAAGACGTTAGAGAGTCCTAGAGCACCGGTTGAGGATGAGGAAGAATCGGTGATTAGAGAGATAGAGTTAGAGGCTCCTAGTAGGGTGCAATCTAGGCGAGGCCCAGTAAGTACAACACCGAATAGTGAGTCTCAGGTTGAGAAGCCAGTAGTTAGGCCACGGAATGTTAGGCCGATTCTTGAGATTGATCCTGCCAATGTTCCTTACCCTGCCCGCATTAGGAATCAAAAGTACTGTAAGGAATATGGCCACTTCCTAGACATGTTTAAGCAACTTAAGATCAATCTCCCGCTCATCGAGGCTCTCCAGCATATGCCTAAATATGCGAAGTTCCTAAAAGACCTTCTGACACGGAAGGATAAATTGGGAGAGTTGTCGACTGTTCCACTTACTGCTGATTGTTCTGCGGTGGTTCTGAATAAGCTACCGGAGAAATTGACGGACCCGGGCATTTTCACAATCCCGTGTTTGTTTGGTAGCCATGTTCAGCACCACGCGTTGGCCGACCTAGGTGCTAGCATCAATTTGATGCCTTATTCTTTGTATGAGAAGCTAGGCTTGGGAGAACTTACCCCAACGCGCATGACACTGACGTTAGCAGATAAGTCTGTTAAATATCCACGGGGCATCGTAGAGAACTTGCTTGTTAAGGTAGATAAATTTGTGTTCCCCGTGGATTTTGTGGTCCTTGACATGGAAGCTGACGATAGAGTTCCACTTATTTTGGGACGCCCCTTTTTGTGTACCGCGAAGGCATTGATTGATGTCTTTGACGGTAAGATCACACTTCGGGCGGGGGATGAAACTGTCGTTTTTGATGTCTCAAAGTCTAGACCTAAGCTGAGTGAGAGGTGTGAGAATGTCTTTTGTGTTGATGATTCCTTAGGAGTACCGCCATTAGAGAAGAAGGAGGAAGATAGGTCTAGGTTTGAGGATGTGGTAAAACCTAAGTGTGGAGATGGTTCGTTGATATGTAAGTTTCACTACAAATCCCCAATGCATCAGGGTTTTAGGTCGAATAAGAAAAGATTTGATGAGCTAGAGAAGCCAAGAGGTTGTAGGATGAGCTTTTATGTGAGAGCCCAGTTTGTTAGATTTTGGGGTGATGTGGATCTTAAGGATCCCCCGTAGGTTTTGAGGATTGTTGAGGATAGTTCTTAGGGTGAGTCCTAACTGTAGAGTTTCTATTAGTTGTGATTAGTCCGTCCTTCGATAGTGCTTCATAGGTTTTTATCTTTCTATTTTATCTTTGTTTTTGTTTCTTGGAGTCTGTTTACAGGTTTGCGCGTTTGCTTAGGTAGAGGAAATTTCACTATGAGCGGATCCCATGTATTTATCTTTATATATCTTTTATGATTGGGAGTTTTGGTAGAGGTTTGGGTAATAAAAAAAAGAATTTTTCTTAAAAAAAAAATTTAATTAACTTTCTCTGAAAAAAGACTTTTCACGTAACGTGAGGAGTCTGGGCTGACCTGTTCGCCTCATGCGACCAGCTATTACCCCGGAAAGTTATATTTTTTCGCTTGCAACGCGTGTTGTGATCACCAGTGTCCTTCACGTTGAGCGAGAACTAGAATTTTTTTTTTCTTCTACACATTTGGTTCTACCACCATTCACCGCCATTTTGCCAAGCAAGTACGTCTTCTTGTTTGTTGTTATATTATGAGTCTAAGTTAGTAGTTTGAATCTTTTTATTTTTGTGTGGTTCGGTATTATGCTCGTGTTTTGTTTGTTTCGTTTTGTGCAGGTTTGGATTGCACCGCCCGTACTCAATCTCCATTCGGGTGATTCCAGAGTTGTTATCATTTATCGAAGCAACCCGAGAGTATACCTTGTGTCAGAGCCGATCGCGAATGAAATGCTATACGATCGAGCTGGATTGGACTTGAGCTTATGAAGAAAAATTAACCAGCTAAGTCCTTTTCAATTTGTCGTTGTTTTTTTATTTTTTTTATCTATTTTTATAATTTTTGTATTCGGAATTTATTTTTTGTTTTGAGTCGTTTTCTATTCCTACATTGAGGGCAATGTAGAGTTTAAGTGTGGGGATGGGAAACTGTCGTTTAGTCTGCATATAGAGTCGTTTTGAGTCAAAAAATAATAATAAAAAAAGAAAAAAATCGAAAAATTGAGAAAATGTCCCTGATTTTGAAGTTTGCATTATATAAAATATGGAAGATGATAGGTAAAGTTAGGTGTCCGGTTTTCAAATAGTATGTATAATAAGAGATTAAAAATTGATTGAAAACGTGTCTGACTTGGGATATGTGGGTAGGCTCGGCCGGTAGAAAGGTTTCCTTTGAAAAGTAATAAATTAATTATGTTAGGCTATTTTGTGGGTTCTCATCTTGGAGAAACGGGGAGACCAAAACCGCCAAAAATAGTATAAGAAGCACCGTTATAAGTAGAAAACCGTTAGAATTTCTAATCACTTAAAAAAAAATTAGAAATCAAAGCAAAAATGCTGAAGCTTAAGGTGCCTGGTCACTGGGATAGCGACTTGGATTGGCCACACCCTCTGAGTTAAGTATGCTGAGATGAAAAAAAAAATGCTGAAGCTTAAGGTGTCTGGCCACTGGGATAGCGACTTGGATTGGCCACACCCTCTGAGTTAAGTATGCCGAAAAAAAAAAGAAAAAAAAATGATTTTAAATTCTCTTGGTTTTCTACATAAGACGGTTGGGAAATGGTCAATTGGTCGTTCCTTTAGCTCCATAAGCTTGAGGTGGGATTAGGAGGAACTGTGGCTTCCTTAGAGTGAGACCCTAGGTAGACTAACTCACATGAACTAAATGTAAATAAATGAAAAGGGGCTTGGAAACCGGTTTAGGTTTAAGTGGATCAGTATACCTACAATCGCGGTCAACACGTTAGTAGATTTAAAACTAAGTAACCTATGTTTTGAAACCGGATGTAAACCTGACTGTGATTCCATAGCATAATTCTTTTTCAGGGACGAAAAAAGAGATAAGTGTGGGGATATTTGATGTATTGTAAAATACATCTATTTCCAGTGTATAGTTTGTACAATTTTCGGGTCGTTTAGATAGTGTTTTCATTAGTTTTAGGCTAATACTGGTCTATTTTATTTATTATAGGTTTTTATAGATTTTTATTAGTTTTGGGTCATTTTTAGTATTTGTCTATTTTAATTTATATTTTGTAGGTGTTTATGGATGTTGAAGCGTAAACGAGCAACATTGGTCAAACCAAGAACACCCGAGTCTAGAACACCGAGTTATAGTACTATAGAAAATAATAATAATAATAAAAATAATAATAATAATAATAATAATAATAATAAAAATAATAATAATAATGAAATGGACTTGAGGTCCATGATTTCAGTACGTAAAAAAAATAATAATAAAACATGGAGTCATAGAGATATGCAGCGGCCCAATTAAATGAACTATTTTCTTGATGGGCTAAATTATTAGGGGATTGGAATTTGAGGGCTCCATAATATTAATTTTCATAGGGAACAAGAATGAAAGGGGGAGTGGATCGAAGATTAGGAAGGCAGCGACAATATTATAAAAAGAAGAGGGCAGAGGCGCACAGGGGAGCTTTGGAGGGGATCACGACAGCAACACCATTGCAGAATTATTAGAGTGGAGGTCAAGGTTGAAGTCTAGGTGCGAGCACGGGTCGGGTATTTATTATTTATCTATTCAAACCCGTTGTGAACACCATGAATATTATTTGTTTCTATTGTTTTGATTTTATCATGACTTTTAGAGGCTAAACCTTTTTGCTACCTAGGCGATGATGATTGCACTTGAATGATTTATTTTCTTTTGGTTTTGGAACTTTTGGCTGTGGGTGAATTTTAAAGTAAAGAACTCTTTATTTTCTGGTTTGATGTGTATGCGTATTTAGTTTTGTTTAATTAATTTTTATAAACTCCACTTGCGTTTTTGTGAATGTCTTTCATGTATGAATGCGGGTTAGGTTGCGGACTGGGTGTTAGTAGCTAGTTTATGGTCAATTGCCTAGGATTATCCATAGGAGTTGTAATTGTTAGTTAGATGATTCTAAGTGTTCTACCAATTCTCAATAGCTGTAAGGTGCGAGATTGTTGGTCTGTCTAGGGTGTTAAATTGCTAGATCTAGAGGCTTTATGAGAAGATCTTCCTAGTTTCCCTAGCATTCCTTGTAGGCCAAGTCTTATCAGAAATATTGTAGTTACCCCTTGCACTTTCGGGTGTATTGTGACTTTCGCGCTGTGAGGTAGACTGTCTAGCGGGTACTTTAAGATTCGAGTAGGTAAGCCTGTGAGGGTAACCTCTCAACCGGTGGTTTAACAGCACAACAATATTCTAGGGTTTCCCCTTGAGAAGTGTCGAGGGTGTCTAGTTTATTCTTGATGTTTAGTATTTTAAGATCCCGGTTCCACACCAGTTCCATAGCCATTAGAAGGTTATCATTCATGTGTAGGATTCTAGCCTAGGTAGTGCCTTCCCATCATCTGATCCGATTTCTAGTCTTCAGCTTGTGTTTTAAGTTATTTTAGTTTCTTTTATTTATTTGCGTTAGTTTGTTAGAAAACCCCCCTTTAAGCAACAAAACATTATTAAGTTAGTATTTAGGATAAGTAATCGAGTCTAGTTTACGTTTTCTAGTAGAGTCTTGTGGGTTCGATACTCCGACTTACTTTAGCTGTACTGCACTGACCGGTACACTTGCCGGTTGTGTGGTTTAGGTTTAGAGAGTCTTAGTTTATAAATTTAAAACTTAGAGTGTCTAGTTTAGGTTAATTTAGTTAGTTTTTACTAAACCACTTTTAGCACATCAATGATCAAGCGGTAACTAAGTACTTTGTATCCAATCTTCCGAGAGGGTGTGCTTCAACTGATCTTGTGGTGGTACTGAAAGGTTTCGGCAGTATCCAGAGTACGTATATTGCGAGGAAGTATGACAAATTGGGTAAGCGTTTTGGTTTTGTTTCGTTTTTGGATGTCCGAGATCCGGTGGGTTTAGAATCCTCTATGAAGGATGTATGGATAGGATCATATAAGCTGTTTATAGCTTTGGCTCGATTTGTGGATGGGGAGAAGTTGAGTTGGAAGGGAGGCAAGCAATGGGTACCGGTGAATGTGGCTACTGAGAAACTGCCTCAAGTGGATGTTGATAATAATATGGATATGGACACTTCGGGGGAGGCGACTAAGTCTGGTAACGGTATGGGAGATACACGAACTCTCAGAGATACGCTTTTGAATGTTGATCCGGTTCAACATACTACGGTTATGGAGCTTATGGTGAGCCCTTCGGTCAAAGGTAAGTTAGCATGGGATGGGTGTGGAGCTGTGGGTAGGGTATCCGATTTTAAAAAGTTGTCAAAGTTGAGAGTTTGGTTAGATTTGGTTGGACAAGAAAGGGTTGGCATTAGATACGTTGGTGGTTTGTGGGTGATTTTGGTTTTTGATTCCGACGTATGCATGGAGGGGTTTGTACGTACAAAAGATGTTTGGAAGGTGTGTTTTGATAGCTTAGAAAAATGGGATGGACAGATTATTCGTAAAGAACGAGTCGCGTGGTTAAAAATTCATGGTCTGCCTTGGTGTTTATATGAAGAAGGGGTTTTGAATGAAATTAGAGCAAAGTTTGGCACGGTTGTGCAACCGGCCGAGTTTAACGAGACGGAGGTTGATCTATCGTTTGTGATGATCGGGGTTCTTTGTAACATGGTTCATCGGATAAATCAGACAATAAAAATCAAGTGGAAGGATGAGGAGTTTTTAGTTTTGGTGGAAGATGAGTGCGGGGATTGTATGCCGGAATGCTTAAAGGATTCTTTTGCATACTCGGTGGCAAACGTTAGTAATTCTGGTTGTCTGTACATTTTTTAGTTTAATACTTGTTTTAAGTTCTTTCTTTAGTTCCTCTAATTAAATAATTTGTTGCACTAGTTGTTAACATGATATTCTTTACATATATTTACTTCTGTATGGCTGCTAACTATTATTATATCTACTCCTTGTTTGATCTGCACTCATAGTAGATTCTGAAATCTCACAAATACAACAAAGCTTGAATAGAATGAAATGCCACAAAGGTGCTTGTGAGGGCAATGGGAATTCATTTGAAGCACCAAACAGTGCATTTCCACTGGTAAAAAAAATTTCAAGTTTGTTGTTCTTTGGAAATGATTTTAAATATCTAAATCATTTGTAACTTTTTACCCTTTGAATTTGATTTTCCACTTCGAATTCAAGTGTCCACGGTTTTATTTTCAACAAATTTTCATAATACTGTTCTTTTAATGTAGTAAATACTGTGCATTTCATAATACTGTACTTTTGATTATTACAATAATTAACTCTGTTGTTGAGTGAAGTTTTCAATGCAAACAAAGTGTACTATATCGTTTATTTTCTTCCAACTAAAATGCTCCTTCCTTTTTTAAAACTAATGGTTTTGTAGATACGTGTTTTTGTATTTCAAATAGTCTCCCTTAGAAGTTAGAAATCTTTCATATATGCCCATAATTGATAACATTGTATGGTTTATTGGAAGCAAGGGATTTTCAGCTCTTACAAAAACAAGTGTTTCTTATAAACGAAGAAATAGATCTCCACAAATTAAGGTAAACTCATAGTAAAAAAGCCACCCAAAGCGCGTTACTCTCAAGTTGAACTTTTTATTGCAAAATTACTTTTTTTGGATGGCTAATCTTCTCTTCAAACTTTCACTAATAATAACAATGTACGGAGAAACGTTTCACACATAGCAATATACGTTATTTTCACACCAAATATAACCATCGAGGTAAGTTGTATTGTTTTTATTGGCATAAAAATGAATGTATGTTGCTAGTTTTGCTAAAGAACCAAGTACGCAGTGTTATTGGATAATTCTCAAAGTAACTTTGATGGGTTCTGTATTGTTATGATTGAAATGATATCATGCTAAGGAACCCAATTCTGATTTGTTAATATAATTAAACATTTTTCCAATGCTTTCATCACTTATTTAATTTCTACTTGGATTACAGTTCGAAAATGACCAAATAGATGAACAATCTAAAGAGCTAGTAGTGATGTTGATTGCACAAGGTGTGATTGGGAAACGAGTAAATCAGATGGAATAAAGCTTTATGATGACTCTAGATTACATGATTCAACTCGCTGAGAAAGATGAAGATGACAAGGTTATATTTCAACTTATGAACGTTTGCCTTCTACTACATTTAAGATTCATAATTGTTGTATCTAATTTAATCAAGGAATCCACCATGGATCAATCCTAACAGAACAAATCACTCAAAAACTCACCGAGTGACCTAAAATTGCCCAAAGCTTATCAAGAAACCATGTTCATCACAGAAACTTGAAAACCCTCTCAAACAACTCCTGAAATCCACGAAGATAACATAAAATGGGCTCCGAATTGAGCTAAAAGCTCTGATACCACTTGTAGGTTTGTGTGAGACGAAGATCCTTGAAGTATTTTGGATCTAAACCATCTAATGAGCACATGAATAATTATATAGCTTTTTGTAGTCAACCCAAAAAAAAAACAAAATAGAAGATGAAATAGAAGACACGAGACACGTTAACACACGATTTGGATTAAATCACTAAATCTATTATCACAACTTTTATAGGTTCTTGAGTTTTCTCTCTCTAGAAAACCCTAGTGAAAGTACCTTGACTAAAATAGTCAATATCATGCCTTTTATAGTTTGGGCCCATGGACCTTAGATCTCTAATGGGCTTGAATCACCAATAGGGCACAAGTAACAAGTTGGAACCAAACCACTATATACAAACAAAAGACATGGATAGAATAAAGAACTATATAAGCTTAATGTCTCTAAAAACGTGTCACCACAAATTGAATCGACATTCAACGCGAATTTTCCCTTTGCAAGATTGCGAATGCATCCCAGTACTAAGCTTAGAAAAATGTCATAATATAAATCAGTTTTAAATCGTTGGTTTCCGAGAAAGTAGGAGGCGACTGACGGCGGCTACCAAGGCGAACAGGATTTCCGTCTAGTTTTCGATGGCGGGCAAGGAAAAGTTTAAGATCGACACTTGGTACGATGCTCCAACTAGGAATGGAAGACGTTCGACTCAAGGGGAAGCTTCGAAGCAGAATGATCAAGCGGTAACTAAGTACTTTGTATCCAATCTTTCGAGAGGGTGTGCTTCAACTGATCTTGTGGCGGTACTGAAAGGTTTCGGCACTATCCAGAGTACGTATATTGCGAGGAAGTATGACAAATTGGGTAAGCGTTTTGGTTTTGTTTCGTTTTTGGATGTCCGAGATCCGGTGGGTTTAGAATCCTCTATGAAGGATGTATGGATAGGATCATATAAGCTGTTTATAGCTTTGGCTCAATTTGTGGATGGGGAGAAGTTGAGTTGGAAGGGAGGCAAGCAATGGGTACCGGTGAATGTGGCTACTGAGAAACTGGCTCAAGTGGATGTTGATAATAATATGGATATGGACACTTCGGGGGAGGCGACTAAGTCTGGTAACGGTATGGGAGATACACGAACTTTCAGAGATATGGTTTTGAATATTGATCCGGTTCAACATACTACGGTTATGGAGCTTATGGTGAGCCCTTCGGTCAAAGGTAAGTTAGCATGGGATGGGTGTGGAGCTGTGGGTAGGGTATCCGATTTTAAAAAGTTGTCAAAGTTGAGAGTTTGGTTAGATTTGGTTGGACAAGAAAGGGTTGGCATTAGATACGTTGGTGGTTTGTGGGTGATTTTGGTTTTTGATTCCGACGTATGCATGGAGGGGTTTGTACGTACAAAAGATGTTTGGAAGGTGTGTTTTGATAGCTTAGAAAAATGGGATGGACAGATTATTCGTAAAGAACGAGTCGCGTGGTTAAAAATTCATGGTCTGCCTTGGTGTTTATATGAAGAAGGGGTTTTGAATGAAATTAGAGCAAAGTTTGGCATGGTTGTGCAACCGGCCGAGTTTAACGAGACGGAGGTTGATCTATCGTTTGTGATGATCGGGGTTCTTTGTAACATGGTTCATCGGATAAATCAGACAATAAAAATCAAGTGGAAGGATGAGGAGTTTTTAGTTTTGGTGGAAGATGAGTGCGGGGATTGTATGCCGGAATGCTTAAAGGATTCTTTTGCATACTCGGTGGCAAACGTTAGTAATTCTGGTTGTCTGTACATTTTTTAGTTTAATACTTGTTTTAAGTTCTTTCTTTAGTTCCTCTAATTAAATAATTTGTTGCACTAGTTGTTAACATGATATTCTTTACATATATTTACTTATGTATGGCTGCTAACTATTATTATATCTACTCCTTGTTTGATCTGCACTCATAGTAGATTCTGAAATCTCACAAATACAACAAAGCTTGAATAGAATGAAATGCCACAAAGGTGCTTGTGAGGGCAATGGGAATTCATTTGAAGCACCAAACAGTGCATTTCCCCTGGTAAAAAAAATTTCAAGTTTGTTGTTCTTTGGAAATGATTTTAAATATCTAAATCATTTGTAACTTTTTACCCTTTGAATTTGATTTTCCACTTCGAATTCAAGTGT
Organism: Ambrosia artemisiifolia; assembly: GCA_032199755.1. Classification (NCBI taxonomy): domain Eukaryota; kingdom Viridiplantae; phylum Streptophyta; class Magnoliopsida; order Asterales; family Asteraceae; genus Ambrosia; species Ambrosia artemisiifolia. The sequence continues at coordinate 57,650,083 of CM063519.1, forward strand.
CCACGGTTTTATTTTCAACAAATTTTCATAATACTGTTCTTTTAATGTAGTAAATACTGTGCATTTCATAATACTGTACTTTTGATTATTACAATAATTAACTCTGTTGTTGAGTGAAGTTTTCAATGCAAACAAAGTGTACTATATCGTTTATTTTCTTCCAACTAAAATGCTCCTTCCTTTTTTAAAACTAATGGTTTTGTAGATACGTGTTTTTGTATTTCAAATAGTCTCCCTTAGAAGTTAGAAATCTTTCATATATGCCCATAATTGATAACATTGTATGGTTTATTGGAAGCAAGGGATTTTCAGCTCTTACAAAAACAAGTGTTTCTTATAAAAGAAGAAATAGATCTCCACAAATTAAGGTAAACTCATAGTAAAAAAGCCACCCAAAGCGCGTTACTCTCAAGCTGAACTTTTTATTGCAAAATTACTTTTTTTGGATGGCTAATCGTCTCTTCAAACTTTCACTAATAATAACAATGTACGGAGAAACGTTTCACACATAGCAATATACGTTATTTTCACACCAAATATAACCATCGAGGTAAGTTGTATTGTTTTTATTGGCATAAAACTGAATATATGTTGCTAGTTTTGCTAAAGAACCAAGTACGCAGTGTTATTGGATAATTCTCAAAGTAACTTTGATGGGTTCTGTATTGTTATGATTGGATTGATATCATGCTAAGGAACCCAATTCTGATTTGTTAATATAATTAAACATTTTTCCAATGCTTTCATTACTTATTTAATTTCTACTTGAATTACAGTTCGAAAATGACCAAATAGATGAACAATCTAAAGAGCTAGCAATGATGTTGACTGCACAAGGTGTGATTGGGAAACGAGTAAATCGGATGGAATAAAACTTTATGATGACACTAGATTACATGATTCAACTCGCTGAGAAAGATGAAGATGACAAGGTTATATTTCTAACTTATGAACGTTTGCCTTCTACTACATTTAAGATTCATAATTGTTGTGTCTAATTTACTCAAGGAATCCACCCTGGATCAATCCTAACTGAACAAATCACTCAAAAACTCACTGAGTGACCTAAAATTGCCCAAAGCTTATCAAGAAACCATGTTCATCACAGAAACTCGAAAACCCTCTCAAACAACTCCTGAAATCCACGAAGATAACCTAAAATAGGCTCTGAATTGAGCTAAAAGCTCTGATACCACTTGTAGGTTTGTGTGAGACGAAGATCCTTGAAGTATTTTGGATCTAAACCATCTAATGAGCACATGAATAATTGTATAGCTTTTTGTAGTCAAACAAAAAAAAAACAAAACAACATAGAAGATGAAATAGAAGACACGAGACACGTTAACACACGATTTGGATTAAATCACTAAACCTATTATCACAACTTTTATAGGTTCTTGATTTTTCTCTCTCTAGAAAACCCTAGTGAAAGAACCTTGCCTAAAATAGTAAATATCATGCCTTTTATAGTTTGGGCACCTTAGATCTCTAATGGGCTTGAATCACCAATGGTGCATAAGTAACAAGTTGGAACCAAACCACTATATACAAACAAAAGACATGGATAGAATAAAGAACTATCTAGCTTAATGTCTCTAAAAACGTGTCACCACAAATTGAATCGACATTCAATGCGAATTTTCCCCTTGCAAGATTGCGAATGCATCCCTATACTAAGCTTAGAAAAATGTCATAATATAAATCAGTTTTAAATCGTTGGTCTCCGAGAAAGTAGGATGTAACAACCCGACCGGGAGGGGGCTGGACGTTACGACAGTTTGGTAACAGACTTGCACAACGGAAGCAACGATGACTAATAATTAATGTTTTAATACAAATTCTAATCCAAAATATAAAATATATACAAGATATATTTATACTAAAGTCTATTGCAGGGACAAGACGCCGCGGTCGTCGAAGCAGCTAACGGGTTGTTATCCACTAATCAATCCGACCTCTACACGTACGTAGCTCTAGAAGCTCTAATCCTCGATGCTTATAGCTCGAACCTTCTAACATGATAATCTCTAATTCACACAAGCAAGCGTCTACCTCGTCTTCACGATCATCCAATTGCAGTACCTGAACACATGCTTAAAAGAGTTTGGGTCAGCAATTACGCTGGTGAGTCCGTATAAGTAGTAAGTGGATCCAAAAACAGTTTATCAGTTCAAAACAAGTTTCCACAGTTTAACACGGTTTACACAAAGTGATGTACAAGCGACACCCCAACCCTAACATGGACTCTATATACTGCCATTATAGGTCCTGGCAAAATATATGCCATAATGGTCTTTCACCTTAGTGGAGGGTTTCCCGGGCCCAACGACTCGGGTCCACCTTGCGTGGGGGATTCCCCAAGTAATACTACCCATATATTAAGTGGCTTACCTCTAAGTTAATGAGTGTCAATATTATCCGGCAGTCTGTATCTTGTCACATCAAACAGTTTACGCAAAACAGTTTACATACACAAGCATGTATTCACCCCAAAACATTTATAACAGAAAAAGGGGAGCGGTATACGGAACTAACCTTGGTTATCGTGTCACGTAGAGTCACACGATCACAATGATATTCCAAGTTGAGAGCCAACCTATTAATCACATACAAGGTCCTACCAATAATGTAAACATAAGTGCGTGTAACCGAATGTCGCGGTTACACGTGCGGACAAGCTAGGACCCTTAGTTGTTATTACCTCATTGTAATTGTCCGAGTTTTATACTTTGGTGATATAGGTCACATATTCGTCTTATAGTATTGGATTATCTAAGTCTCAAACGATTACTTTCTTTCAAGGGTTCGAGTATATAATTATATATACATGTCCATCCATTTATTTGTCTAGCCTATCATCCATAGCTCCTAGTTGTACCAATGACCAAGTTATAAATTGCGTTTCTATTATAGCGACTAAGTTTAAATAGATTATATATCATCTCTTGTGTCCAACTAATGCGTCTCAAAGTCTAATGTTTTTTTATTTGTCCGAATGGTTCTCCTAAGATCCAATGCTCCATAAGTCCATTTTGTTCAATACCTTGGTCGTCTGGCTAAGGTTCTATCTCTTAGTCGCCCATATATCCAAATTAGGTGTATACAATAATCGTCTTAACACATACTATATTAGTTCATCCATTATATATATTAAAAATAGCAATCCGTTATTTAGTCTATATAGTCGGTTCGGGTCCAATATGTTATCCATGTCCCACACGTGTCACACACGATAACTATATATGTAAGTTATTTATTTAGTTGGTTTAGGTTTATACCTCTCGTGTCCTTCGTTGATTGAATCGACCCGTCTCCATAACTCGTTTCCCTACTTGGTTGACCAGCCTTTGACTCTGTTGACCAACCTTTGACATGACTCTATTAGCCATAAACATGGTTGTAGAAGAGTATCTCTCTTACTGTCAACATTTCTGCCCAACATAACATACATCTTGACCATCTTCATTAATCCACCAAACCTTTCCTATGTATTTTCTAACCCAAGCACCATCATCATCATCTCTACTGTCAATATTATTATCATCACAACAACTATCATAACCATTACTAACCCACCATAATAATCACCTAATACCACCATCAACACCTTATATAATCCATCCATTGATAATCGAACCTAACCTGTTCAGTAACCCATCTATGTTAATCCGTGAACCTAAACAAGGAGGGTGTTGGATAATTACCTATCGTAACCGGAGATCACCTCAAAACTCATCAAAACCACCATCGCCGCCTTCGTCGGATCCACCACCATAATTTACCAATAACCACCACCGCCTAACACCTCAACCCACTGCTACCACCCACTACAGAACCCATCACAACCACCATACTGAGACCAGTCCTGACCCGATTGGAGCCTGTTACCCGAACACCACCGGCACCACCGTCTTCCTTCTCTCTCTCTCTGCTCCTGACTTGATCTCCGTCTCTCTCTCTCTCTCTCTCTTCTGCTTCTATCTTTCCGTCACTTTCTCTCTCTAACTTTGTTCTCTCTCTCTGCTCGTTTCTCTCTCTCTCTCTTCTCTCTCTAGAATCCGTAGGTGTAGGTAAATGGTGGTGGTTGTGTCGATTGGAATCAGCGCCGGCCGGAGCTTCCGCCGGGAAGGTGGCCGGATCTCCTTCCCCGGTTTTTCTCTCTCTGTCTCTAGGCATATGTGTGTGTTTGGTATTTTGTCAGTAGGATAAGATAAAGGGGTGATGAACTTTGTGTGTGGATTTATAAAAGAATGTGCCATGGGGCATATGGCACATGTGCCATGTGTCCCATGGGTGACTCATCCATGAGTTACGAAACCGAATTCGGGTTCGTAACGTGTATCTGGTTGGTCTCGTAATACGTGCTCTTTATTAATAATCTATATATAATAGTTCGGTTTTTAATTTCGCACATAACCGACCCGGTTATTACTTATTTTGGTTCATTTTATTAATATAAACGCAAATCTTCCGAGAGGGTGTGCTTCAACTGATCTTGTGGCGGTACTGAAAGGTTTCGGCAGTATCCAGGGTACGTATATTGCGAGGAAGCATGACAAATTGGGTAAGCGTTTTGGTTTTGTTTCGTTTTTGGATGTCCGAGATCCGGTGGGTTTAGAATCCTCTATGAAGGATGTATGGATAGGATCATATAAGATGTTTATAGCTTTGGCTCGATTTGTGGATGGGGAGAAGTTGAGTTGGAAGGGAGGCAAGCAATGGGTACCGGTGAATGTAGCTACTGAGAAACTGGCTCAAGTGGATGTTGATAATAATATGGATATGGACACTTCGAGGGAGGCGACTAAGTCTGGTAACGGTATGGGAGATACACGAACTTTCAGAGATACGCTTTTGAATATTGATCCGGTTCAACAGACTACGGTTATGGAGGTTATGGTGAGCCCTTCGGTCAAAGGTAAGTTAGCATGGGATGGGTGTGGAGCTGTGGGTAGGGTATCCGATTTTAAAAAGTTGTCAAAGTTGAGAGTTTGGTTAGATTTGGTTGGACAAGAAAGGGTTGGCATTAGATACGTTGGTGGTTTGTGGGTGATTTTGGTTTTTGATTCTGACGTATGCATGGAGGGGTTTGTACGTACAAAAGATGTTTGGAAGGTGTGTTTTGATAGCTTAGAAAAATGGGATGGACAGATTTCGTAAAGAACGAGTCGTGTGGTTAAAAATTCATGGTCTGCCTTTGTGTTTATATGAAGAAGGGGTTTTGAATGAAATTGGAGCAAAGTTTGGCATGGTTGTGCAACCAGCCGAGTTTAACAAGACGGAGGTTGATCTATCGTTTGTGATGATCGGGGTTCTTTGTAACATGGTTCATCGGATAAATCAGACAATAATAAAAATCAAGTGGAAGGGTGAGTAGTTTTTAGTTTTGGTGGAAGAGGAGTGCGGGGATTGTATGGCGGAATGCTTAGAGGATTCTTTTGCATACTCGGTGGAAAACGTTAGTAATTATGGGGTGGATGGTGTGGATTTGCCTAACAACTCTAATGAAAATATGATGGACAAAGTTAGGGAGGCTTCACAGGAGGATATTGGGGGTACAGAAGTGACAAACAACTTTGGTGTGGGGCCTGATGGTGAGGTTTTGCCGAACACTTCTAATGAAGTAATGGTGACAAAGTTGGTAAGGTTTCTCAGGAGGGTATTGGGGATGCGAATGTGTCAAACGATTTTGTTGTGGGGGTTGAGGAGGGTATGGTTCATGATAATAGGGAGGAGAGTTATGTGGTAGATATGTCTTTGGGAGGGAATTTTAATGGGTCTTAAGTTAATAAAATTAAGAAGCCAAGAGGTTTTCGTAAAAAGGCGAGAGCTCAAAAGTCGCCATCGCCGTCGGGAAATGAAAGACCAAAAAAACGGGCTAGGGAAGGGGAGGATGTTTTTGACATAGATAGGTTTATTTTTGCGACTAACGGGGAGGTGTCCGGTAGAGATCTAGTTTCTGTGGAAGGTAATACGGAAGGTATGTTCACTGCGGATCTTAATGTTGTGGCAGAAGGTGTATTAGAGGCACAGGAGACGGATACATTATATGAGGTGGTTGAGACGATCAACCTTGGAAAGGTCTTAGGCGCGGAAGACTTAGACAGGTTTGGCGATTCAGTTTCTAAGGTCATTAACGATGAAGGCTTTAAACAGGTTAATCAATGAATGTGTTATCGTGGAATATTAGAGGACTGGGTTTGAGTGGTAAAAGTACGTGGTGTCGGAAGTTAAAGGTGGAGAACGAAATAGGATTCCTTATGTTACAGGAATCTCAGTTTGTGTCGTTGGAAGGTATTGATGTTAGTAGATTTTGGGGTTCGAATGATTTTGAGTTTGCTCATGTTGATGCTTCGGGTCGTTCTGGGGGCTTAATATCGCTCTGGAACCCGAAATTGTTTGTGAAGTCTTCATTTCTTAAGGAGAGGAACGTGCTGGCTGTATCCGGTTATATGAGAAGTGATGGGAAGAAGGTTACGTTTTTTAATGTCTATTGTCCACAAAAATTGCAAGAGAAGTGATTGGTGTGGGATTATTTGAATACCATTATTTCGGATGATGGTGGGTTCTGGATAGTTAGTGGCGATTTTAATTGTGTGAGAGATCGTGTAGAGCGTCGTAATTCCAAGTTTAATATGGTGGCTTCGGATGAATTTAATGATTTTTTTGGAGGACACAGGGTTGTTCGAGTATGGGTTAAAAGGCCGCAAATTCACGTTTTTTGGTTGGAGACAAACTTAGTCGGATTGATAGAATCTTTTTAGATTGGTCGTTTTTTAATGAGTGGCCAAATGCGGAGTATCGGGTTTTGGATCGAGATGGTTCGGATCATTGTCCTCTCTTGTTGAAAATTAAGTCGCGTAACTTTGGAGCTAAACCGTTTAAGTTTTTTAATTCTTGGTTCCAAAGAGAAGGGTTTGATGAGTTGATAAAAAATTCGCTAGCTAATATAGAGTTCTATGGCGAGCCGGATATGATTCTTATGCAGAAATATAAGTTGCTCAGAGCAAAAATTAGAGTGTGGAAAGAGGAGGTACTTGGTGCCGAGATTGAGGAGGAGAATTGTTTGAAGAATGAGGTCAGCGAGTTGGAGGTGGATTTGGAGGGTAGGGATCTGACTGAAAAGGAGGTTTGGGTTTTTGAAGGGGCGAAACAAAGGTTGAAACAGTTGGAATATTTCAAACTTAAGGATTTGAAACAAAAGTCTAGAGTTACATAGGCGAAAGAGGGTGATGAAAACTCTAGATTTTTTCACGGGTCGATTAATAATAGGAGGGTTTCGAATTGTATAACGGGTACGATTAATGGAGAGTGGGTCACCAAGCCAAAAGAGATTAAGAAAGAGGTGTTGCGTTTTTTCAAAAGCAAGTTCGTGGAAGAATTCTCTAGTAGACCGAAGCTAAATTGTTATGGTTTGAAGTTTCTTAGCGCGGAGAGTGCGGAGATGATTACTCGTCCTTTTATGGAGAAAGAAATTAAGGAAGCGGTTTTTCAATGTGGTAGTGATAAAGCTTCGGGTCCTGACGGTTTCAATTTCCGGTTTGTTAAAAGGTATTGGGATCTGTTTTCTAATGATTCTGTTGACATTATGAGGAATTTTGCTAAAACTGGGAAGATTAATAGTGGTGTCGCCTCTTCTTTTATTACACTGGTCCCTAAAGTGAAAGATCCGGTTAGTTTGGGAGAGTATCGCCCTATTAATTTGATAGGGGTGGTGAGTAAGGTGATCTCGAAAGTCCTAGAAAACAGGTTGAAGATGGTTATGGATAGTGTTATTAATGAGACTCAATCGGCGTTTGTGGCGGGAAGGTATATTCTGGACGACCCTTTGGTTATTAGTGAGGTTCTTTCTTGGGTGAGAAGGAGCGGAAAGGAGTGTTGTTTATGTTTAAGATCGATTTCGAAAAAGCCTATGATAATGTAAATTGGGCTTTTTTTGATATCGGTTATGCGTCAGATGAAGTTTACGGACATTTGGTGTCGGTGGATTGAAGGTATTTTGGTGTCGGCTCGGTCGTTGGTCTTAGTTAATGGGTCTCCGACTTTTGAGTTCAATTGTGGGAAGGGTATTAGACAGGGTGATCCTATTTCGCCTTTTCTTTTTATCATGGTTATGGAAGCTTTCTCGGGTTTAATAAAGAAGGTTTGTGATGTTGGAGCTTTTCGTGGGGTCGTTCTTCCGAGTGGTGGTCCGGTTATTTCTCACTTATTATATGCAGATGACGCGATGATGATGGGTGAGTAGTCGGATGGTAATTGTAACACCCCAACCGATGGCGGAAACATCGAGGTGTCACGTAGTGACGATTGTTCAATAGCTCATGGTACTAAAGTGTAAATTTGATTACATTGAATATAGTTTAATACATTGAAAAGAAATTCAAGTTACAAAGATTCTAAAGCGACAAGTCTAACTAAAGTCCAATAAAGTCAAAACTTAAATATAAATCCAAAGCTTAAAGGAAGCGTCTCAAAATAACCTGAAACATGTACAAAATAATTTTGTATATAATGTATTGGTGAGCATACCTTGTTTGAATACATATAGTAGAAAAAGTGTTTAGCAATTCATGTGTTGTATACCGTTTGCAACTATGTATTAAGTAGTATCAGTCAAAGCCAACCCTAAATGATAAATGATCCAACGATTAACCCACAAATGATAATGATTCACACAACAATGACCAAGGACTTAACTCGTTCACGTAAGTCCACAGGGGTATATACCATAGTACTATTCATTGAAATGCTAGGCCACAAGGTTAATGGTTTTGACAGTCATAGACACACAAAATAACATAACGCAAACACACATGAGAATTGCCATTAATGATAAAACAACATTTGATAATAGTGTACATGTATAGCCCCAAAAGAGTAAAACATGAAAAAGGGGAAAGATATACTCACAGTTTTGCTAAGCGCGATAAATCCAAATAAAACTCGTCACAAGATAAACTTGGGAATTCCGAAGAATTCAACCTATAATGTGTAAGAATACTAATGAGGAAAAGTCTAAGAGTCTAAAGTATCTAGGGTCTAAGGCATTAGGGTTTGCTAGGCTTATGTAGGGAAGATGAAGTTTTATTATATCTTGAATGTAATAATAATTTTTAAATAAAATATATTATGATTCACGATCAAATATGTGACTAAGAAAATGTAATATTATGTTTTCACATATAGGAATATTTTCTATTTTATAGAAAAATATCCATAAAACATATTTTAATAATTTACACTTAACTGAATAATTAATTATATCTAATTAAATGTAAATAAACTAAAAATACAAGATATGATCCAAAAATGATATTTTTATGAAAAATAATTATTTTCTGATGTATAATAGTGAAAATAATTTTTCCATAATTTTTCTCCATTTATTTGTATTAAAAATGAATTTAATGGATTTAAATCATGTTTAAATGATTAAAAATAGAAAAATTAATAAAAATAAATGTTTTCAGGGCCAATAATATTTATTTCAGTTCAAATTATTTAGAATTAATTTTCCATAAATTTTGAGATAAAAATCATAAAAAATGAATTTTTAATCAATTATTTATGATTAAAACTATTTAAATTAATAAAATTATGAAAAATAAATATTTTTCAACAACAAAAAATATGATAATTTTAATTATGGTGTCCAGATGTTAATCCTAAATTTTTATAATTTTTAGAGCAAAAATGGATTTTCTATGATTAATATAAGATTTATATGTTTATATATTATTATATTATAACAATATTATAATCTGGAAATATAAAAAAAAACAAGGGAAAGGGGTGATGGGGGCAAGACTCGAACCCGGGTATACCCTCCCTTACACCTCAACATCAACCACTACACTACAAACTAAGTTTGTTAGTTCTTTTGAAATAAAAATATATTTAACCAATAACAAGCATTCATCATCTTCCCCAAATATCCTAACCAAAAACCCTGACCCCAACTAAAATTCAATAACTCGATTAAGAACCAATACCCGATCTGTAATAGAGGGTTTTTGGTCTAGGTGAGCCGATTAACAAGATTAAAGTAAATAATTGTACTTACAATATCGAATTGATGCTCGAAAATGAAGCATAAGATCCGAAACTACAGGTCGCGGTTAAGAGGCTTTCAGTACAGATTCGTTCGATATTATAGTGGGTTTAAGAAGTGAGGACGTGCAGAAACGGTTTGGAGATAACAACTTATACCTTAGTCGACCAAAACGATCAGTTTAATGGGTTTAAATTCCCGATCTGTTACAAACCATAGAGCTTGATAATATCCCTATTAAATGTGTTAAAGTTTGTCTAAATGATTGAAATCCTTTGGAATTTCATGGAGAAACGTAAAGAACATAATAAATCCGTGTTTAAACCTATTAAATTGACGATTTAATGTCGCCGGAATAAATTTCCAGTTGCCGGAATCGGAAAAGACCGATCGGAGCTCAGAGGATGAAACCTGATTTTTTTTATTTAAAACTTTTACTCTTTGACGCTTTAGGTCCCTCAACCATAACTTTGTTAGCTTACTTCATGACTAGGTTGATTTTTCCTTTATAAATCTTAACTATACTAACTAAATTTTTAACTTTAACTAAAAACCGAACTTTTTAGAACTTAATCCTTTTATCATAACCTATCTAATAACTAATTAAGTTTATATTTCATAAGTTTCGATTTAAACATTCACAATTTCAGTAAGCGTTAAAATTTACAATTTAAAAAGTAACTTACGTTTGATAAATTCAACAACGTTGAAAAATATAGGTACTAAATTTGACAATTGATAAAGATGGGAGGTGACGGTTGTCACAGTAATTTTGCCTGTTTAAGACGCATGCTTCAGATTTTTCATATGCGTTCGGGTCTCAGCATAAATATTCATAAGTCAACATTATATGGGGTGGGAAAGAGTGTAGAAGAGGTGGGTAACAAGGCGCTAGGGATGGGGTGTAGGCCGGGGGTCACGCCTTTTATTTATCTTGGTATACAGGTTGGAGATACTATGAGCAAAATCAATAGTTGGGAGCCGGTGTTAAAAGTATTTAAAAATAGATTGTCAAAGTGGAAATCGAAAGTGCTATCTATTGGAGGTAGATTGACGCTAATCAAATCGGTTCTGGTGAGTTTACCGTCTTACTACTTCTCTTTATATAAGGCGCCAGTTGGGATTATTAATAATTTGGAAGGGTTGATTAAAAAGTTTTTATGGGGTGGTAGCTAGGATTATAGAAAAGTTCATTGGGTGGGTTGGGATATTGTCACTAGGCCGATTAAACAAGGAGGGTTGGGTATTCGTAAGCTTGGCGAATGCAATAGTGCGTTTTGGTTAAATGGCTCTGGCGATATCGACAAGAAGCTAAGGTGATGTGGCGGAGAGTGGTAGATGCTATTCACGGGTCAAAGAGAAAGTGGGATTCTTATCCTCATAGCTCGAGATACACGGGTACGTGGACTAAGTTGGTTACTAGTGGTGTCCGGTTAAAGGTGGGAGATTTTAACATTGTTAGTATGATTCGGGGGCGGCTCGGAAATGGGGTTGATATTAAATTTTGGATTGATCCGTGGGTCGCTCGAACTCCTTTAAAATATTTATTTCTTGATTTGTTTCGTCTGGAGAGTGATAAATGGTGCACGATGAGAGATAAAATTAGGGGGAGGTGGAAACGATACGGGTGTTGGAGTTGGCGGAGACAACCTACTTCGGTAGTTGAGCTACAACAAAGCCAATGACCCTGTGGTCTAGTGGTGGAAAGAACTTGGTTTCTCCTCGGAGAGCCAAGTTCAATTCCCACTGGTTGCAGGTGAGGTGGGAGGTTTTTAGGCTTAGCCTGTTTCCTACCCTGGAGTGCCCGGTTCGAATCCCACGTTGGCCGGACTATGCTCATGTATAGCCCTGAGCGAGATGCCGTTCAAAAAAAAAAGTTGAGCTACAACAGTTAATGGACTGCATTGGTTTAGTGGCGGATCAATCAGTGGGAGTGGATAGGGACAAGTGGGCTTGGGATAATAATTCGGCTGATGATTTCTCAATTTTTGAGGTTAAAAGTTGGTTGGATTCAGAGCGACTGATTCAAAATATTGAGGTATATAAATGGTGTAAATGGATGCCGATTAAATGTAATGTGTTTATGTGGAGGATGCTTATGGATAGGTTTCTGACTAAAAAGTCGTTAATGAGGCGTAGCATCAATTGTGGGGATGGTGTTTGCAGTCTGTGTGAAGATCAGGAGGAAGTGTAGATCATCTGTTTACAGCTTGTAGAATGGCGAATGGAGTTTGGAACGGGATTGCTTCATGGGTTAATCTCCCTTTATTTTATTTCTTCTCGATTAATGACATTGTGCCGGTGTATTCTACTTCGACATGGACTTCGGTAAAGAAACTGGAGTTGCACGGAATCCTTGTTTTAACGTGCTGGCGGATCTGGAAGGCTAAGAATGACAAGATTTTTAAAGATATTAGCCGGACCGTGGTTAAAATTGTCTCGGATATAAAAGTCTTGGGTTTTATTTGGCAAAAGTTTAATTTTGATGTGATGTAATTGTATTGTGGTTTCGGGGTCTTGTTGAAAACAATAGTTTTCTAACTTCAATTTTATTACTTGTTATAATATACAATGTATTTTATCATGTTGCATAAGCGTTTTGTGCAGAATATTGTTCCGGTTGTAGCTGATAGCCGAATGAATTAGGCCATATAAGAGGCATGGTGGCTAATGGGCTTAAGGTTGGACTTGATTCAATGGGCTGATAAAAGACGGGTTGGCCCAGCAGTTATGTTTAATCCAGTAGTGGAGCAAGCCCAATGTTGGTGTACATAAGCTGGCCCAAGTTTGATAGTTTAAGTCGGTTATAAGTCTGAGCCGTTGATCTATATGTCCAGATGCAATCCTGATCGTTGATTGTGAGGTTGTTAGATAGAAGCATCCAGGTCTCCATATAAAAGGCCTTGTATCTTCTTTCACTTGTGAATTGGTATTATTATTTGGGTCTCTCTCTTATTATATCATCCATAATAATAATAAAAAGAGAGCCGAACATACAACAACATTCTTGAGGGTTTTTTGGTTAATTCTTTTGTGACTCAAGATGTTATATATTCTTATTCAAGATCATCCAGATGTTGGTGATTCTATGATTTTCTCTCAACCTTCCAGATTCCTCGTTGTGGTTACAGTCTTTCATCTAGGGTTTGAGTATTGAATCAGGTGTATTCTGTTTCTGTGATTCTCAGTGTGATTCTAGGTTTGTGAGGGGCTGAGTTATAATCGTTTGAGGTGTGAGTCTGTGCATTTTAGGTTGTTAGGGTTTCCTTGTATTTTAAGACGTCTTGTATGTTATTGGGACTATTATTTGGTTTAGGAATAAATCGTATTCTTTTAGTCTTGTTATCATATTTTTGACATGGTATTAGAGCTTATGCTCATGATCCAGAGGTCTTGTTTCCGCTGTTATTTGTTGAAAGATGTGGTCTTATTACAGATCTAATTCTTTGGTTCCTGATCTGTTAAAGTTTTAATAGGTCTAGGGTTTTCTGTGTTCAACAGTTTGATCTCTCATAATAGATCTTGTCCTTAACAATACTCGTTAACAAATCTGATCTTGTATAGATCTTGTTTGTTACGGTTTTGTGTGTCTATTTTCAGATCTTGGGAATCTGGTTCGTCTCTGGTTTTATTTAAAACTCCTTCAGGTTCTGTTCTGGTTAGAGGTCGTCTCGTGGATCTGGTCGTTGAGTTTTGAGCTGTGCTTTTTCCTCTCTCGTGTTCAAGAAAGGAACTCGTTCATAGATCTAGTTCTTGAGTGTTTCTGAACAAATCGAAGCTATGATGGTGATTGACAGCTTGTTCTTGGTTGGTTTTTTTGGCCTGGTAGCTGTTGGTTTTCACGATTCTTTGGTTCAGGAGCTGCTGAATTATTGTTATTGGCGAACCCTAACTTGGGAAACCCTCCCGGTGAGATCTTTCCAACTTTTGTTGTTATTTTGTTGGTCTAGGCGTCTAGTACCGGGTTAGATGGACCGACAATTGATCGAGTCTGTCTTAGTTAGAGTTGGTCTTGGTTTAAGTGGCTCCTGCGTGAGGACTTGCGCTGGCACCCTTGAGTGACGAACCAGCGATCTGGACACCCACGTAGCTTCGCCGATCTATTTGTTTTTCAAGTTGTTTCTCTGTCATGAATTAATCGCTTTGTTAATCTGTGTTTTGGTTAATTTGACAATGTTTGGACTGTGTTATTGTAGTGTGTTGCTATTTATTGTTAAAACTTATATCAATAATTTTAACATTTTTTGATAACACTTGGTCTTGACTGTTGATGGAGATAACAATGGTAATAATAACAATGATATTTGTTGCTTGGTATAGGCCATGTTTTACCATTTGTTTTTGGTTAAGAAGGTTTTTCTTACAAGGTTTGATAGCCACATATGGTTGTCTTTACATGCAGAAAATGTTTTCTAGTTGAATAAAGTCGTCTTTATGTTAGTAAAAGATTGTGTGACTCTTACTTTTATCAGAGTTTTTGTCTTTGATTATGAGATTCATTATTCTGCTAGTCGCATAAAATGTGTTTAATGAGCTTGTCAAGGTTTATATACTTGGTTTAAGTGTTAATCGTAAAGATTTGTTTTAGGTCATCTTGTTCTTATCTATGGTATTTTGTAGATTCTTTTGTATATAGGGTCTATATTTGGTAAGATGTCTAAAAGTTGTTAGATGATCTGTATATGGTGAGAACTTGTTTATTTTTTGTATGTTACAAGTGGTAACAATATCAAGTTCTTGTTTTCAAATCTTTGTAACTTTGTTTACTGCTATAGAATCGTGTGGTTCTTGTTTCTGATATAGGCTTTAACCGTGTCTTGATGGGTTTTTGTTATTTGAACTCGTATCATGATGTTTTGTGTGGTCTATATGTAATGTGTGTAAAATCTTGTTGTTTGGTTAGTCGAACCATGTGGTAGACGTATTTTAACCAGCTGATGTCAAGATTATAGTTTTTTAATAACCTTGTATATTGTCTCTTATGAGATTTTTTGATTGCAAATCGTGTGATTTTGTGTTCAATTAGTGTTTGTCTGGCTGTCTTTATAGTCTGGTCGAGTCATATGATTTATGATTCTTCTTGTTATGAAACTTGTTTGTTGAATCTTGTGATTCAATATTTGTGAAGTATTGGTTGTGAAGTTGTAAAAGTTTTTGCAAATTGTTTCAAATTAGTCTTTATGTTCTTTACAAGTTTTCTATTGATATGTTTCTTGTAAAGTTGTAAAAGTTTTTGATCAATGCAAATTAGTCTTTAAGTTCTTCTCAAGTCTTTACGTGTTATTGTCAGCCTTGTTTACTCCTTTTGTGGGATGTCTTTCTAATTAAAAATCATGTGATTTTTCTTATTCAATTAGATGTTTTTGGCTGTTAATTCTGGTATTGAAACATGTTGTTTTGATTTGGCAACTGTGTGTTTCAAATGGTGTTTCTCTTCTTGTGTAATATCTGGTTTTGGCACTAGATCTAGGATTGTTAAATAAAATCTACATGTTGTAGGTTTAAGTGTCCGTTAGATCGTGTTAGTGTTTTTTGTATGTTCGTCTAGTTGATGACATGAACCGTAGAGATTAGAGGAGAGATTGTTAGGAGTTCCGGTTGGTTCTCTTTATGTTTTACATCTTGTAGGATTTGCAGTCTTATGTGTGTTCTTCTGTGTGGAAGATTTTAGTCTGGTATTGAAATCTGGTGATTTTGAGTGTTATCAGATACTGTTTAGGCTGTAACGTTGCGTACATGTTTATGAATCATGTGATTCAGTTTGTATGATTCTTGTTGTTTGTGAAGATTGTAAATATTTGAATTAGCAAAACTTAAAAGTTTTTTGGTTAAATCAAATGAGTGTTTACATTCTTTACACGGTTTTATCAACATGAACAAAATTTGTCTTCTATGTTCTGATTAATAATTGTGTGATTGTGTGTTAATCGGAATATGTTTTCTTGTCCTATACTTCATTGTATATGTTGTGGATAGACATGTTACTAAGTTGTGTGGTTCAGTTGTTTTTTTTTAATCAGAATATGTTTTATGATAGGCGTTGTTAATGCTAGTTTGTAGATCTGGTCATAAAGATAAAGGTTGCTTTAACTGTTATGCTTACTCACTTATATGAATAATCAGTTGGTTATGTATAATGGTAAAAATGAATTTTTTTAAGTAAATATTCTTTTCTTTAAACCAAGTTTTCTTTAAGGGGTCTAGGATTTTTAAGCGTTTCCTAGATATTGAGATCATTAAATTGATAAAATGATTTACTTATTGCTTAACAGTCATGGTAGTTCATATATTCTGTACAAGTTTAAAATCAGTCTTCTTTCGCTCTCTAGTTTTCTCAATCATTTGTTAGGGTTTGTTTTGATTAACTCTATTATATGACTCTCGCTTGTTTAGATTTTTTTTAATCTAATATAGGCCGTGTGTCTTCTGTAAGCGTCTGAGAGTTTGTAAACTAGTCATTCAGAAATAATTTGAAGTGACTGAGAGTTTTTTATTTGGTTTAGACTTGGTTTCATTGTTTAAATATTTTATGGTATATGCATAATCATGATTGGGTAAGTATTTTATATTTTAAAATTTCTTAAGAAACTTGGTAAAATAAAAATGGCAGTTCATAGCTTCACGACGCATAGCTAAAACTGAGTGTCGTTCTATATGTACTGCTACATGTTGAGTTTTTGACAACATAACCAACTTAGCATTGAATGTGCAAAGTAGTATTTCAGCAATTTTTGGCTGGTTTTATCTTGACATTTAAATTTTGGCAACTTGAATTATACTGCACCAGTTCATGTTCCTGTGTGTAATATGTTTTCTGTTCTAGTCTAGTTAATTGAGATTGTCATTGCATGATTTTGGTGTTCAACATTTCTTGATAACCTATGTTGAGTAAAAGGAAGTTCTAGTTATTGATAGATCTTGTTGACATTTGATTGATGCTTGGATTCTTGATAGAACAAAACGTATTTGAAATGTTTGTTAAGAAAGGCTTTAAATGTGGTTATTAAAGTGTTTAGAATTACAACTGGTTTATGGTTTCTATTAAAAGGATTACACTTAAGTTAGATTTTGTATGTTAGCCTCTCTCATCTTTCTAGATAGATTATCTAGGTTCTAGTTATTTTTTTTGGTTAAAGTCGCTTGATTTAGATTGTGTATCTTACTATCTTCATTTGTCAAGCATTTGAGAGTTTTTAGTGATCATTCAGTTGCTGATCTAAGTTGTTGAGAGTGTTTCTGTATTGACCTAGTCTTTGTATTTGTCTTGTTGTCTGAAAAGATTTTTGAATAACCATAATAGTTATTAACATTCTTGCAGCCATGTTAAGAGTTTGTAAGCCTGAATTGGGTATATAACAGTTTTCCTTACTAAAGGGGTTGTCGACACCTCAGAATGTGTGGACTGGTTAAGATATTAGACATGTTTAAGTAATAAAATTGTGGGGGGTGTTGAAAATAATAGTTTTCTAACTTCAATTTTATTACTTGTTATAATATACAATGTATTTTATCATGTTGCATAACGGTTTTGTGCAGAATATTGTTCGGGTTGTAGCTGATAGCCGAATGGATTAGGCCATATAAGAGGCATGGTGGCTAATGGGCTTAAGGTTGGACTTGATTCAATGGGCTGATAAAAGACGGGTTGGCCCAACAGTTATGTTTAATCCAGTAGTGGAGCAAGCCCAATGTTGGTGTACATAAGCTGGCCCAAGTTTGATAGTTTAAGTCGGTTATAAGTCTGAGCCGTTGATCTATATGTCCAGATGCAATCCTGATCGTTGATTGTGAGGTTGTTAGATAGAAGCATCCAGGTCTCCATATAAAAGGCCTTGTATCTTCTTTCACTTGTGGATTGGTATTATTTTTTGGGTCTCTCTCTTATTATATCATCCATAATAATAATAATAAAAAGAGAGCCGAACATACAACAACATTCTTGAGGGTTTTTTGGTTAATTCTTTTGTGACTCAAGATGTTATATATTCTTATTCAAGATCATCCAGATGTTGGTGATTCTATGATTTTCTCTCAACCTTCCAGATTCCTCGTTGTGGTTACAGTCTTTCATCTAGGGTTTGAGTATTGAATCAGGTGTATTCTGTTTCTGTGATTCTCAGTGTGATTCTAGGTTTGTGAGGGGCTGAGTTATAATCGTTTGAGGTGTGAGTCTGTGCATTTTAGGTTGTTAGGGTTTCCTTGTATTTTAAGACGTCTTGTATGTTATTGGGACTATTATTTGGTTTGGGAATAAATCGTATTCTTTTAGTCTTGTTATCATATTTTTGACAGGTCTCCGTCTTGGAGATTTCCCGTCGTATTTTGTGTGGTTTATTGAAGTTTGCATTTCCCAAAAAAAAAAAGAAAAATGTCATAAAATATGAAAAGATAGTTTTAAGTTTGATAATTAAATTATGGGAAATTGGATTTTAACACCCTAAACTATTGACAATTGGCCGCTGACACACTGAACTACAAAATTGAACAACACCGCACTATACTTTCAACTTATTGGCCTGTATCACCCTCAGACTAACCATGGTTAATTTTTGCTGACATGGCATGGTGACGTGGCCATTTTCGCTGACGTGGCATGGGGAATAAGCTGATGTGGCATGGACACATCACCTGTCACGTCAGCAAAAATGGACACGTCACCATGCCACGTCAGCAAAAATTAACCATGGTTAGTCTGAGGGTGATACAGGCCAATAAGTTAAAAGTACAGTGCGGTGTTGGTCAATTTTGTAGTTTGGTGCGTCAACGGCCAATTGTCAATAGTTCAGGGTGTTAAAATCCAATTAATGTTAAATTATTAATTATTGATGTGTAATAACTAAATATAAATGAGATCCGAATCTATGTTACAGTGGCGATAGATATTTGTCATGGTCTATGACAGAAAAAACAATGTGTTCATTTTCCTCAACTTGTCAATCTAATCATGATCCAACTGAAGATATCTTGATCAAAATTAACATATATATCCTGAATGGTTGTTAATTTTTCTCTTAATAGAACCATCAACTTTACGGTAAACACTTCTCTGGTGTACAAACCACATAAACACTTATGCCGTATGCATGTTGACTAGAGAGGTTGTTATGCACCTCTTTCCTATCATGGCAATATGGTTTGATCAGAGTATATAACAAGAAGAACTGAGGACATATGTAGATACACACGCATTTACATATACACACACATTTACATACATACATACATACATACATACATACATACATACATACATACATACATACATACATTTTAGCCAGTTGTCCGAGTTATGTGAGGTTTTTAATGTCATTTAGCAACTAAAGAGCCATCAGAAATTTGTTACTGGACAAATGTTTGGGAATCAAAACCGAATAAGCCTGACACAAACTAGGCCTATAATCACGATTGATCACCATAGATTTTGTCCATTGTTGATTTATGACGGTTTTGTGATATTATAACAAAACAAATTATTTAAATGTTTTTGAAGGCGCCTGTCAGAAAAATCTTAGGTGAAAACCAGTTTTTTAATAGCATTTTAAGATAGGGACACCAATCTAACATCTTGATACATTGTGATACCGACCATTACGATACACAACACTTCTACTATTTGTTTTATGGTCAATGTTAATAAATGAGGAATAATTTAAGATTATATGATTGACTTGTAGTGGTTTCATAATCTTGAACAAATGAATCCGAATTTCCATTATTATATTCTCTAAAACGTATTTTGTGTCAAGTGGCATAAATTTTGTCGGGTTGTTATTTCAACATTTTAACATTTTATTTCCGTTAGCTTACATTCACCTTCAGGATTTATATTTGAAACCATATCAGGCTAACCAGTAAGTGTGATTTTTAAATGGAGACACAGAAGTTGCCAGTAGTAGCTAGCTAATTAATGAACGAAAAAAGAGAAGGTAGTTAATTTAGCATCGGAGATGATCTAAGAGCGGCTTCAATCGGATGGTTTGGACTAGTTCAAAGCAATCGGACCGTCCAAAACCAAACCAAACCATTGTAGGTGATGAGGAGGCTTGGTCCGGTCCGCTCTAGCAGACACGTCCGGTCCAAAATTGTGGGCCTCCTTTACTTATTTATTTTTTAATTGGATACTGGGTTGAATATTATGTGTTTTTATATTTAACTAGGCGTCGTTCTCAATGCGTTGCGGCGGTAGCATCAATGTCACAACATCGCTAGCGACCACCAACACTGGAAAAGCTTGTAGACAGGATAAATAAAAAAAAGGAAAAATGAACACCAACCGAAAAACAGACGTAAAATTGTTAAACCACGCATGCCCTTTGCTACGTGTTAATGCGAATAATTAGACTGAAACGTAAAACATAGAAAAACAACTAAGTCGATCTAGGAGTTGCGCGTTGTGACGAACCTGTCAAACGGGTAAAAATAAGCGCGCTGGCACGGGCCTGTCAAACGGGAAAATATAGACGAAAAACTGTTGAGCCCCACACGCATGTTGCGGCATGTTAACTCATAAAACTTAGAACGAAACGTAAAATGAAAAACTTGCGAAAGATGAAAAGTATTAGGACTAAAGTTGAAAGTGAAAACAAATACAGTATATGATTAAATTGTAAAATATGAAAAGCTTCGGGGTTTAAAATAAAATACATCAAATCAAAGTGTTAAATTGCTAAAAAGGGAAAGTTGTGGATTAAAAGTAAAAATAAAATTGAAAAACTCCCTATGCCTATTATATAACACCATGAATCACCAAAAACTTGATAATTGGAGAATTTATAATTAGTATTGGGTTGTGTATTGTGGGTTTTATAATTAAACTAAACATTTGTACTCTAAAAATATAAATTAACAATCAAATATATAAATTAAAAATAACTAAAATTTTAAGTTAAAAACACTACAAAGAGTAGATAATAATTAAAAACATTATATAAACCTAAATTAAATATTACACACTCATAAACCTAATTAAAACATTAGTTAAAATATCTTAACATAAAACATTAAACACACAATAGCCCTAATACATGCCATCCCAGTTGTCTAAGGTGGTCTCAGGAGATGACACGTCACGATCGCTATAACGATAATTCGCCCTAGCGTCTTAACGGATGCGTCTAAAGTCAGGAGATGAGGTGACGTATCCCCAACTTGTAGTCGATCAAATTGTAGTATCCCCATGGTATAATTATAGGTCAAGTTTAGCTCCTCGTTTATAAGAGGAGGATTTGGATCGACACTTGATTGATGAGGTGTGTAGTTTGGTAACGTAGGAGTGATTGTTAACAGACGATGAGGAGTGTACATTGGTTAAGGAGGAGTGTACACTGGTTGAGGTGGAGGGTTTGATGGAACATGGTTTGAAGGTCTGGAGCTTCACTACAATAACCACCACCCATATCTTTGAATTAGTTTTGTATTTGAAGTGAATTGTGAGTAAAGTGTAAATATGTCTTGTATTTATAGGGTTCTAGAACATAACCGTTTGAAAAATATTCATTGGAACTGTAACCATTTGAAAAAATAGCCGTCGAAACATAACCGTTTAAAAAATAGTTGTTGGAACAGTAACTGTTTTAATATTAAATATTATTCTTATTTTATTATTTATTTATTTTATTTAATAAATTTAATTTTATTTTTCCATACTTTTATTTGTTTAGTATTTTTGTTTAATAATAAATTTAGTATATTATTTTTCCATTTTATTAAATACATAATATTATTATAAGTAAATAATTAAAAATAGAGTACATAAAAGATAAAGGCTAAGTAAAAAGAAAAAATTGGTGATGAAGTGGATAATGCGGTGGAGTTTTAGAATGGTTTATAGTTTTATAAAAAAAGAGGGTTTGAAAGAGTTGTGATTTTAAATAATGAGACATGGTGATGTAACAATTTGAAAATTTCAAACCACCACACCGTTATAGAAGCTCTAACTAGGTGAGTTTCTAATTAAATAGTATGCTAGATGAGGAAAATGTGTTTTCGTGTTGCGATATGTTTTTTATGCATGTTCTACTTGGGTAAAACATAGTTGCATACCTCCAATAACCAACATAGTTGAAAGACTATACGTAAAACATTCTAATTAACCTTAGACAATATTGATAATATTGATATTAATGTGGGGTTAGCCCCTAAATAGAGGCATATGCCTGATAAAAGGGAGACTATAAATTCAAATAAGGGTAAAGACTTAATTTAGATTCATTGGTGTAAAATGGAGAAACAACATTTTCCATCTGAAAAGAAAAAATGTTACATATTTGTCAAATTCTAATAATTTATTATTGTTAAATGTAAGACAATATAAAATAGTCAAACAACATGAAGTTATTTGCTAAGTAAAAACTCATTGTCAAAGACAAACCTTATAGAAACACTTAGTTTTGGTGGTCTTAAGTTCAAGTCACACATATATCATGATTGAAGAATTTCGTCTTAAAAAAAAACATGTAAAAAGTTGTATAAATTGCAAAGGGATTCAAAAACCTTAGACATATACAGTTATCCAGTTACACAAAACATTTCAGTGACCGATTCAATCATGAAAAAAGTTTTCAGATCCGTCCCCTGATTCTCATATGGTAAATCTTGTAAAAGTGAACTAGCCATGATTGAACATATTGAGATGGGATATTTTTTAATTGACATGTTGAAAATCAAGTGATAATGATAATTAATACACTCATGTTGCAAGAGTTGTACACTTATACCGTTACCACCGTATATGAATATTAATTAGTTTCATTATTTCAATGACTATATTTATACATCATGATATTTAATTTTTGCATCTTCCAACAAAAAAAAACTAAGCTTTTTTGCTCAATACATTTCCAAAATATCCACGGTTTTGCCCCTAATATTACCAAATAATATCATAAAATGGTGGAAAAAACGTGGGTATTTTGGTTAATTAACCAACTAAAAAAGACAAGAAAAATAAAAAATAAATAAAGATGATATGATGGAAAGACCTAACACTTTTTAATTATGGAGAGCATCAGGGCAACTGGGTACTTGTCTTTTGTTTTCTTGGAAACCTTTGCCCTTTGAACTTGTTGTAGCAGTCTTCATCTTTTGAGTAGATCTGCCATTGAAATACTTTCTATAAAGCTTCAATCTTTTACCCTCATCTGCAATATCTTTACTAGATAATGATGATGATATCCTTATTGCTCTTACCTTGACACAATGACTGTTGAACACCGTTACTTGAAGCAATGACAAGATAATCCAAAGCAACACTATGGACCAAATTGTCGATCTCCGTCTTCGGCCGTAAAATGACATCGTAGGTTGTAATTATCTCTGCATCTCTCTCTCTCTCCCTCCCTCTCCCTCTCTCTCTCTCTCTCTCTCTCTCTCTCTCTCTCTCTAAAACACACTGAAACACACACTAGTTGTTTCTAAATCTAGAGTTAAATATATGATGGGATAGTAGAAAGTTGTGATGAGTTTTCGTGCCAAAAGAGGACCCACTTGGTAGAATAGCACAAGTGACCAATTGACCATACCCCACGTAAACAAATAACAAGTGACAACTAAGGTGGGATGGTATGGGGGCCGTCCCCGGCTCTTCGAGGCACGGCCAATCTCTTTGTGTGTATATGTGACTGTCCTCCTCCACACCCATCAGCCTAAAAGTTGAGAATTTTTCACAGGTTTAAGTTGGACTCGGTGACGTAAATTCTCATGCAATTGGAGCATCCACAATCGTAAATCAAACTATTTTAAACCAATACGTCATCATGCCACATCATTTCGAACTATTCCAAACCACAACACTTCCAAACCTACTTTTTTCCTCTAATCATAAATCATTCTAAACCTCCACCTCATCACATAATTTTCATTTTATTTAATTTATAACTCACACATAAAAATAAACTTTTTTTTTATTTAATGATAAAGTACAATTTGAGGGACCCACCTCACTCGTCTACCTAGGTCCGCGGATCCACCAAACCAACACCCACCGAACCACCACCTCTAATGGTGTGAACTTTGGAGTTGGTCCGTCCATTACATCTCCATTGAAGATGCTCATAGGGTTAGATTATTCAAAAATCTAACTATATGTATAACTAAAGAGTGAAAAATGTTATCATGTAGACATGAGCCTTTACTTATTTTTCTTTAAAAGTGTGTAATATTTTCACGATCTACATTCATTTCAATAATATTCAAATTAAAAAAGGTAGAAAAGTAAACATTGTGATTTTAAAGGCCTTTCATTGGTGGGATGAGGACTTGAAGGGAGAGAAGGTGACTTTGGGCATTAGTGACTTAACGGGTAGAGGGGCTCACGCCCCATAAAAAATATTGGGCATTCACCTTATTCTGCTATCTTCGTATAATGAGTTGTTAAGAAATTAAGTATGCTTTTAGATGAACCGAACATTCAGTGAACAGTTCGTTAATTATTTGATGGAAATTTCGTTTATATGCATTTATTTACTAAATTTATGAACATCAATTCACACTTTTATTCATTTAATTAAGTGAACAAATATGAACACATGCCTCTTCATTTATATACGTTCATGGATTTTTGTTCATTCATGTTTATTTCTAGCATATTTTTTTTGAACGGCCAAAAACTATATATATAAATATATAGGCCCAGCAAGAAACTGGAAGGGAGAAATTACAAACGGAAACAAAACTAAAATGACAAAACAAAAAGCGAGACTAGGAAGAACCCCCAAAGTTACAAAAGACCCAAAACGTCAAAGTTCTTCCAATTCTCCCACGAAATGTTGGCCGAACCATGTCTGTGAGTAATCCAAAGAAAAGTGTCTTCTTTGATCAAGTCAACCGAGCTTCTAACCGGAACAAAATAACCATCGAACGTTCTTTTGTTGCGAGCATCCCAAATACGCCAAACCGTAGCCACAATAACAAGGAAGACTAATTTTTTCCACTTCATACTTCCAGGGCATTCCCGAATCTTAGCCACAAAACCTGCAATTGAGAGATCATCGGGGGGCCACGGGATCTTCATCCAAATAATAATGTTCCACCATATACTTCTCGCAAAAATGCAACCCGCAAACAAATGGTCGACGTCTTCAACACAGTAATTACATCGGTCACAAACCGAATTGGATAACTGAATCCCACGAGTGCACAGGCCCACTTTGGAAGCCACACGGCCCATCAAGACTCTCCAAAGCAGCAACTTGTGTTTGAATGGAGCTGTGGAACTCCAAGGGAACTCGTCTTCAATGTCGGAAGGACTTAGAGCAGCCGCAACGATGTCTTTACGAAGCTCCTTTGTAGAGAACAACCTATCTTCGTTGTTACACCAAATCCACTGGTCCGCCATATTGTTGACCTGCATTTGTTGAAGAAGAGATAACAAACTCGATGCCTCCGATATCTCAGCAGCCGAGTTTGGTGGTCTACAACAATCCCATCCCCAAAGTAAACCTTGCTCACTGGAAGTATAATTATCAAGAACCCAAGCATCTTTGTTTGAGGCCAGTTTGTACATGTTTGGATATTGAGTCATTAGAGACAAATTCCCAGCCCACAAGTCAGTCCAAAATCTAGTTTTACCCCCATTTCCCAACTTCACAGTAAGCTTGTCTTTAATATTTATCCCCATTTTGGCAAGGACATCATCCATAGAGGAAATGTCCTTCCAAACCCCCGTGATCGACCTTTTAATCGGCACCATATTAACCATCTTCTTTGACCCGTGAATGGCGTAAATGACTTGTGCCCATAAGTGGTTAGGATTTTCTTTTAGTCGCCACCACCATTTAGAGAGCATAGCATAGTTGAAATCCTCTAACCCACCGATTCCAAGTCCCCCGATTTCTAGCATATTACTTATGTTTGTTTAAATGTTCATATGAGTTTATTTATTTCTTATAGTTTTCTAATTAAAACCCTTTGGTTAACCCATTTGCGAAAAGCCCAATTTAAAATAAAAATTGCTTAATTTTTATTTCGTAAGAGCACTTAAGTTTGGTCCCTCATAATTTTGTGAGAAAAAACTTCATATTTTTTTATGGGGCTATAAGTGGAGAAAATGGGGAGCCTAGTGTTTATTGCTATATTTGAGGATATTTGGGAATATTTTGTGGAAAATGGTTTTCCTGTATTTATTTTTTAATATTTGTTAAACGTGGTTGTGAATGGAGGAGAGAGAACCAGTAAGAATTTTTAGTGTAATATGTGGTTGCGGATGGATCCAAGACGAGGAGCCTATTACGAATGTTCCAAGAAAACAACTTGAGTTTTCTGACCAAATCAACATGACGAATATTTTATTTACACGTATAAAACCTAAGGAGTTGGCTTTACGAAAAAGTTAGATCTAATACACACAATAAAACACATAAACAATTATATAATAATAATAATAATAATAACAATAATTATATTTAACGCCGTACCAAAACTAACAATACGTGGTTTATAGAAGTACCCGATTTGGTAAAAAATATTTAAAAAAGAATACATGTAAATACGAAAAAGAGAAACGTTTGAGGGAGAAACCGGGAATCATGCTACGGTGTTAAGTAACCCTTTGTAATTTTTGTTTTACCCTTTGAATTTATATATATTCCACTCTATCCCTTCTCTTTTGCAAAAAAGGTTATTTCACCTTTCTAGTACTATTTTAGTAAAACACTTTGCCCACGAAGTCATAGTGCTTCAAAGCCGGTTTCCGGTTGAAGTACTTTCGTTTAGAGCACTCGCAATGTATATATCTCATAATCCTTTATAAACCGTTAACTTAACATCACATCAGATTTTCAAGCATACCTAAATAACTCACTTTCTCTACAATGTATAAAGCTCTATAAACCGTATACAAACACGTGTGTGAGTGAGTGTGAGGGGGAGGGGGAGGGAGTGGGAGAGTGAGGGGCCTACATTGGTTGTCTGAATGAAGTCCTTTATAAACCGTTACCTTAGCATCACATCTGATTTTCAAACACACCTAAATAACTCACTTTTTCTACAATGTACAAAGCTCTATAAACCGTATAAGCACACGTGTGCGTGCGAGTGTGAGAGGGAGGGACAGTGTTTGGGAGAGTGAGGGGCCTACATTGGTTGTTTGAATGAAGTCCGTGGCTCCAGACTTGGAATGGACTTAGAGCAAACAAACCACACTCATAATGCGCAAACCTCCTATAATGTTTGCCACTAGGATGTCAAGCTAGATGAACGAGCAAAAAGCATCACATTGTGAGTGCTCTTAAAGTGAGAAAATAAGAGGGAATATAACTAATAGATAATGAAGACCAAATTAATCATCA
Source organism: Ambrosia artemisiifolia (assembly GCA_032199755.1). Taxonomy (NCBI): domain Eukaryota; kingdom Viridiplantae; phylum Streptophyta; class Magnoliopsida; order Asterales; family Asteraceae; genus Ambrosia; species Ambrosia artemisiifolia. The sequence continues at coordinate 57,677,419 of CM063519.1, forward strand.
ACTGGGTCATGGATTCTTGTTCTTTGAGTTCGTTTTTTGATTTGCCAACAAATAAAGAATTGAAAACACAAGTAATATTATAGTCTCAAGGACTTCAGACCCATTACACGTATTTCTCTTGTTTTTTAATAAATAACACCCATTTTGTGTCCTCAGATTGTTTTTTCTATTCTACTTGCCATGTTTGGAATATTTTATAGTAAAGTTAAATTCTTCACATGTTCTTTATGTGATGATTAAAGTTTGTTTTTTATAGTTTGCCTGGTCCTTGTATTTGATACTTGGACGTTCAAATTCCATCTTCTATGGGTATGGTTATAAACTTATAATAACTTTTGTGCTTGTCATTTTCTGAGTTTTTATAGAATGCTTTAACTGTAGTAATTTGAATTAAAAAGTAAAACTCATTGTCAAATGAGCTATCAAGTATCAAAAATATCTATTTGGATCATTAATGAATTTAAATGATTATGTTTTTTCTTCATATGTATAGCAATAATCATCCTTTCTTTCAAAACAAAGGATATTATGACAACGGTAAGTGTGTTACGTGAGACAAAACAAAAGAAACAAAAACTTTGGATTTGAAAGAAAGGATGATTATTGCTATACATATGAAGAAAACATATCCAAAGAAACATAATTTCATTAATGATCCAAATGGATATATGAACATTATCACACATTGGTTGAGTTGTTATGATACCGCAGATAGGGACTAGGGAGTAGGGGTGTTTAAATTCGGATAATCCGAATTTCGGATAATTCGAAATTTCGGATAGTCAATATTGGGATCTGAATCCGGATCCAAAATTTCGGATATCCGGAATTCGGATTATCCAAATTTCGGATTCGGATTATCCGTTGGATAATCCAAAACTTAATAAAATATAAAAAATAAATAATAAATAAATAATAAAAAAACGTTCTCCTTTATGTCTAAAATGTGAACCTGTTAAAAAAAACAAAAATCGAAGTTAGATAAACAAAATTGGAACACAAAATGTAAAACAAACTTACCGTTTGGTGGACGGGGGTTGTGGAGGTCGGAGACGAGGTGGACGGGGGCTGTTATAGGAGCGACTGCTATGGATTAGAGTAGTATGGACTTAGGGTTAGGAGGATTAGGGATTTAGGATTGTGTATTGTGTTATGTAGTATAAATAATATAATATATTTATATATATTTTTTTAATATTCGGATTCGGATAATCCGATTATCCGAAAATTTTCAAAATCAGGATCCGAATCCGAAATTTCGGATTATCCGATTTTCCGAAAATCGGATTATCCAAAATTTCGGATAATTCGGATTATCGGATTTTTTGGATTCGGATTTTTTTTAACATATCCGAAAATCGGATTATCCAAAATTTCGGATAATTCGGATTATCGGATTTTTTGGATTCGGATTTTTTTTAACACCCCTACTAGGGAGTATGTAGTGAAGGTGCAAAAGTGTTCATAATAAAAGTAAAGGTACCATAAAAACCATATGTGATATATGCATAGTACAATGGTAGGGATGGCAATGGGTCAGGTTTGGGACAGGTTTAGGCAATCCTAACCCCATACCCGATTAGGTATGCTTGTCCCAAACCCAGCCTAAAACCCGCCGGGTTTGTGTCGGGTAATTACCCATCGGGTATTGAGTATACCCGCGGGTTTCGAGTAAACCCATTAATTTTTAAAACTTGCTTATTGAGTATATCCGACCAAAAACCCGACTGACATTTATTAGGTAACTATTAACCAATTACATTTACCATTATCTATATTCTATATATAAAAGAAAGCATATATGCCCATTGAGAGTGCCACGTGGCTTAATAATTGAGTGTTTTTGGTGTTTTTGAGTATTTTTCTAAATTTATCTCTCTATCTCTTAATTCTCAATTACTAAAATTAAATTGAGTTATTTTAGGAAAAAAGAATTTAAAAACAAATTTAAATTTTTCTCTCTTATCTTCCTCCCATAATTTTTAAACATAAATATCTTTTATATTCGAGATTTTTTAAATAAAAAAATTACACCAAATTAACGAGTGTTTTATTATCTTTCCAACGAGTACCATAGTGCTATATAAAAACGAAAAAAAAACGACTATTTTTTGTGGGGTTATATTCATACAGAAAAAAACACAAAGTGTTCAGGTTATTCATTAATCAAATTGTAACATATTTTAATTTACGTGAAGATGATTATATGTTGAAGATTATCCTTTTAATACTTTATTATGTTTAATATGGTTTATGCTTTTTATTTTTTTAACTTTTTAAATAAATGTTTTTTAACTAAGATTGATTATGTTTAAGTTATTTACTCTTTTCGTGATTTGAGTTTTCTTTATCATTTTTTATTAAATCATATTAAATTTTTCAACCCCGGGACCTTCCCGGGGTAATCGGCTAGTTAAATATATATGTAAATGATTACAATGTATAAATATAAAATACTTAAATCATATAAAAACAATCAAAGACATAGATAACAAATAGTATACACCAACTTTTTGGTACTTTTAGCACAAGATGACAATGTAGATGGACAATTAGATATATTATGCATACATATTTATAAAGATATATTAGAAATTATATTGGGTATCTAATCGGGTAAACGGGTATACTTTATCGGGTAATCGGGTCGGGTAAACGGATACATCATCAAATCCCAAACCCGTCCCAAACCCGCGAAAAAAATAAAAACTAATCCAATACCCGGACCCATACCCGATTACACGACCCCAAACCCGTCCTAAATGCACCGTGTTTCGAATTTACCCATCAGGTTCGGGTTTGATTGTCATCGGGCATAGAAAGGCAAAGTTATTGTTGATTGGTTATGATTTCTCTTGACCCACATGCTTTTTACTAGTGGTACGTGTGCCTGGGTAGGTGTAGTGTACGGAATTGATAGTACAAAAGGGGTAATTTTGTAATTAAATATCGTATATGTACGAATGATATGTTCCCCTTTACAAGGTAACTGTTCGCCTGTGAACTTGGTTTCATTAAATTTGCAATACCAAAAATAATTGTTTCGAAGACTTTGAAAAATAAGACAAAATTACGTTTTCGACCTAAATCGTTAACTTTGAAATATAAGACATAATAACGTTTTGACCTAAAACGTTAACTTTAAAAAATAAGACAGATTAACGTTTTGACCTAAAACGTATTATTTACTGTATATTAATTATTTATTTTATAATAATAGGAAAACAACATATATGGACAAGCTACAAAATAATGTATTGAAATAATATATTAACTAAATTAAATTTTCCTACAGATATTGAATTCTTTTAGGAGTATAACAATTATAGATGACATTTTTGGACGTAAAAGAAAATTTTTATAGTTATGAGATGAAATTCTAGATTGTGGCACTACTTTTCATCGGTTGAGAATTATGTCTGATCCATGACTTTAAGTTACAATGACGGTTATGTGTGTATGTAATGGCGTGAGCGAAGCTTGATTCTCGAATCGGGGTGGGGGTCTCAATTTTTTGATCGGTAGTGGCAAATCGGTGGGGTTCGAACTCAATCCGGACTCAATTTACCTACGAAAATCCATTTCAAAACGCAACCCAAACACCCCTGACTAATTAACTTATAAAACTACATAGATTGACACTCAATTTTGTTATTTAAACAGCACAAATAACTGTTGATTAATTGATATATTCCAAATGATTTTGAGTACTAACAAAGTGTATAGAAAAGAATTGTATAAAAACTCTTACAAATATGTTACGTCAATTGGCATATTAGATTATTATCAAATATTTTTTTCTCCTCCTAACGCTGAACAGTTTCAGTTTTTTTTATTACCACCCTCTCCTACTTTTAAAATTATTTTCTTAAGCCAAATTGTTTTTTCTAGAAGTTAATTACGCTTATTTATATCACTAAGTTTGTATAAATCTTACAGAATATCCCTGAGAATGTTAAAAAAAAAAAATTAAGCTCTTAGCAAGATAAAATTCAGGCCCTATCCACCATATACTATAAACTCATCAACCACATATGGAGAGGATCATTGTTCAATTAGATTGTTATTGGTGTTATAAAGAGGTAGGCGATGTGCGAGAGAAAATGGGAGAAAAGGGGGGAACTGGAGAGTGGGAAGCGTATGAGAGAGACCGTATATCATCTGCAAACTGCCATGCTTCTAGAATATTTTTGGGTGTTTATACGACCAATATCTAATATTGGATGACTTTAAACGACTCAGATTTTCCCAATAATAAGTTACACAATCCGCTGACCATATAATATATAATCTACTGTGCCCTTCATAAACCTACTCCTATAACATAGATAACCCATCGTCCGACACATTTTTGATGCACAGTCCTTCTACTATTTTCACACACCTTCTCATTCTGAGCCTTCCATATCCACCAACACGGTAAATGATTATGCCATATAAAGTATCCTTTTTGACCTTTGATCATCCATGTAATTATAAAGCTGCAACACGTTCGTAACCAAAAAAACATAAACCGGTGGTAACCTGCACCATCTAGCGATACCATTCCAAACGCCATCCGAAAACATACAAGCAATGAGAATATGATCCATGGTTTCTTCGGACTCTCCACAAGATACACTTAAACAATCCCCCACTGAAATGTATCTTCTTTTAAGCGCACATTTTGTCAGTAACTTGTCTAAATTAGCCCTCCACATGAAAACATTACACTTACTCGGAAGCCACTTACACCATTGAAAATTCTGATTATGCGCTCCAAAAACCCCACTTTTCAGCCAAGTTTTAACCACCTGAACTGTATAGTCACTGTCTCTCCAATGTTCCACTTCCAAGCATCCTACTTTCCAGATAAGCGAACATCCGCCACCAATCTATGGAAGCCCAGAACCTCCATTCTCTCGACCTCAGACTCCGGATACTTCCTCCAATTGATGGTACCATATAAGTTCCCTACCCCGATCCTGTCAGCCATGACATACCATTTTTCCTTCTCTAATCGAAACAAAGCAGCAAATAATTCTTTTAGTGGTTCACGAGCCACCCATGGATCTATCCAAAACTTGATTTTTAATCCAGTATCGACAACCCCCTAACCATACTAACAAAATTAGCAACTTCCACCTTCAAACGATGCTCGAAAGTCACCAATTTACTCCATGTGCCAGGAATCCTTTAATTACATGGAAAAGTATCCCATCTTCTTCTGGATCCATGAATAGCATTAATCACCTTCCTCCAAATCGCATTACATTCAGTTCGCTACCTCCACAACCATTTTAACAGCAATGCATTATTGTTCACTTCAAGTTTGTTAAGGCCCAAACCCCCATCTTGCTTAGACTGAGCAACCTTATGTCCCAAGCAACCCAATGGACTTTTTTTAGTTCCACGCTTCTCCCCCCACCCCCCATAAAAATCTCTTAATTAATGCCTCATGTTTATTAATAACAGTAACCAGGGCCTTATACAAGGAGAAGTAATACGAAAGATGATTATTTAATACTTTCATCACCGGCTCCCAACTATAAACCCGACTCATGTGTGCACCCACTTTGATACCCAAATAATTGAATGGAGTTACACCCGATCTACAACCCAACCCAACCGCTTTCAAGTTCACCTCTTCCACACTCTTTCCAACATAAAAAAAGTAGATTAATGAATACTGATCCTTAGACCGGCGCACAAATAAAAAGTCCTCAATATCCTCTTCAAATTCTTAAAATTAAAATCCGACCACTCGCCCATAACCATAGTGTCATCCGCATATAATAAATGGGAGATAATCGGACCACCATTAGGAAGCACCACCCCGTCAAACAAGCCAATATTACACGCCTTTCTAATAAGACCCAAAAGCGCCTCCATCACTAAAATAAACAAGAACGGAGAAATGGGATCCCCTTGACGAATGCCTCTACCACAACTGAACTCAAAGTTGGAGAGCCATTTACAAGGACAGAAGATACTACCCCATAAATTCATTTACACCACACCTTAGGAAAATCCATTTGTCGCATTATCAACATCAAAAATTCCCAATGAACATTATCATAGGCTTTCTCAAAATCTAATTTGAACACAAATAACTCTTTCCCCATACGTTTAGCCCAAGATAAAATTTCACTAATCGACAAAGGGTCATCCATAATATACCTCCCCGTGAGGAAAGCCTATTGATTTTCAAATGTGATAATACACATAACGTTCTCCAATCTATTCTTCAGGACTTTTGAAATAACATTACTCACGACTCCAATCAGATTAATCGGACTATATTCCCCAAGATCAACCGGATCACTAACTTTAGGGACCAAAGTAATAAAAGATGTGCCCACTCCAAGACTAATCTCACCCGTTTTAGAAAAATGCTGGAATATCTTTATAAAATCTTCCGATAAAAGAGACCAGAACCTCTTCATGAAACGAACATTAAAATCGTCTGGCACTGGAGCTTTGTCACTACCACACTCAAACACTGCTTCCTTTATTTCTTTTTCGGTAAACGGCTTAACTAACCCGACAGCGTCAGCTTCGCTAAGTTTCTTTACCCCGTAATAGTCCAAGACCGGCCACACCTTCAAATCCTCAACAAACTTACTTCTAAAGAACCGAAAGACTTCTTTTTAAACTTCTGTCGGTTTTGATATCCAACTCCCCTTAATCATAAGTCCCTGGATAGAATTACAAACTCAACGTTTATTAATCATACCATGAAAAAACCGTGTGTTTTCATCTCTGTCTTTGGCCCACCGAACCCTTGCTTTCTGTCTAAGATCATTGAATTTATAAGTCTCTATCCTCACTAATCAATTCCAACTCGTTCAACTCTTGCTTTAAATTTACTTCCTCCTCTAATTCAACAATTGACTTTTCCTTGTTCCATCTAAGAATTTCCCGCCTTTGCTTCTTGAACTTATTCATTAACACAATATCCGGGGGCCCACTTCCTTCAAAATACATTAAAGTCTTTGAAACAAGAGACTCAAAATCATCCCGATTCAACCACAAATTAAAGAAGCAAAAAGGTTTAGCACCAAAATTCCGCGACTCAAACTTTAAAATCAATGAGCAATGATCCGATTTCTCATGAGATAAAGCCCTATACTCAGCGTTGGGCCACTCGTTGAAAACATTCCAACACACCAGAATCTTGTCAATACAACTTAACTTATTTCATGACAGGAAAGTGACTCTCCTGCCTTGCAAACCATATTCATGCAAACCCGCACCTTCTGTAAACCCATTGAAGTCTTGAGTCGCTGATACATTAAACTTGGAGTTCCTTCTTTCTATACAATCTCTAACACAATTAAAGTCCCACCCCCTAATCCAATAATTAGAATCCGAGGGAATAATTTGCTCCAAATCAACCCAAAGGACCCTTTTTTCAACCAAATTTTAAGGAGCATAAACATTAATAAAACTTATATCCTTCCCACTCTTTTTAATCTTTCCCGACACAATAAAGAAAAACATGTGCTTAACCATCAAAGACTTTGTAAACCTCTTCGGATCCCAAAGCAAAATAAGACCTCCAGATCAACCTGTAGCGTCCACCCAATCATACTGAAATTCACCCCGACTTCAAAACCCTTCCAAATCCAAACCGACTAATGATGAAAACCGAGTTTCTTGAAGCATAACAAACCCAACATCATTTTGAATACGCATATTACGAACCCAATTGCGCTTCCCCTCAGACCCCAACCCTCTAATATTTAGATACAAAATATTCATTTAGTAACTGATTGAAAGCCTTCATAAAAAATAACCTTAGCTAAAGAGCCTTCAAAAGAATCAATTTTGCTTGCGCCCAAAGCCTTACCAAGCTGAATCGTGTCTGAGAACTCTTCCGTTTAATCATTCTCTATCTGCTGCGAAAAGGTCTTCTGAACCAACACATCCTTTGTAATCGTCTCCTCTGCTAGAATTGGAACTTCTCTGTCTTCTGATGGAATATCTCTATTCAGATTTGGAGTTAAAAAAAAACAATTGGGCTTCCTAGCTTCTCTAAATTTGATTTCCGCATAAGTATGTGGGATCCCATTAACAATACCAATGAATCGATCCAAATCAAAAAGATCATCTCCCTCTCTGGGCCTTTTCTTGGACCGCTCCTGATCCAATGGGGGAAACAAAATTTTCTTTTCTTAGCTTTTTACGATTAAATTTCCCCCACTTTTTCCTTGATTACATGCATTGAGTATCCCCATTTAAATGATTATTGAAAACTTCATGCACATTAGTAACGTTTCCTTCTAAGGGACCACTAATTCCGGAAACTTGATTAATGCCCCCAATCCCAGCACTTTCCAAATTCCCCTCATCCCCACCCAAGTTTTAGTCGCCTGAACCATCCCCATAGGCCACCATACCTGACTTATCTGAACAACCTTCTTCCTCGTCAAGATCTACTAGGCAGTCCGAAATCCACTCGCTTACCTTCTTCTCAATCCATGCCATAAAAATGATATTCTTCCACTTCAATTGAATTTTCTCTTGAATTCTACCAACTGATTTACAAAGCACCCCAACACAAGCAAACGTTAGGTATCCATCTTCTTGTGAAATATGTGTCGGCTGTACCACCATCCTATACTTCGATCCAATCTCATTAAACACCGAGTTTACCGATAAATGCAAAGGAACACCATGGATTTTCACCCATGCGATACGTTCAAAATCTAAAACCTGGCCATCCCAATTCTCCAACGACATAAAACAAGACCTCTAAGACTCTTTATGGAAGAACACTTGCTTCTCCCCCTGATTCACAAATACAAGAAGAACAGAAAATCATCTTACGTATTTGATGCCCACCTTCACATCACTCATCCCCTTTAAAAGTCTTCTCAAGTTTGTTAGAGTATTGAAATCCTTCACCCTACCAATCAACCCATACTCAAACCAATTCCAAAATAATCTCTGTTACCTCTTGAATCAGATCTTTGTTAATAAGCGTATCCCTAAAAGATTTATAACCAACCCCTATAGGATCAGGCTGCTCTACAACCCTTTTCATGCCTCTGCTCAACAATAGTTTCATTCTGTTGATCCTCTTTTCTCTTCACAGGTTGCCATTCTCTTCCTTCCTTCCTCATAATCTTTTCACCATCAACAAATCTTGCTAGGACTATAAAAAACTTATAACTCCCAATCCACACATCTTTAAGATCACTCTCTAAAGCAGAAGGATTTGAAACATTCCGAAAAGAGACAAAGCCAAAATGTTTACCGAGTCTGTCATACTTCCTAGCGATGTACGTAGCTTGAATATCTCTGTACCCCTTCAAAACCTCTACCAGATCTGCAGATCCACACCTCTTTGGCAGATTCGAAACAAAGAATTTCGTCACTCCTACATTTGCCGACGATCGCTCATTATCCCTTGGTCTTCTACCTTTCCCTCGCCAAAACGTCATACCACTTGTTAACCTTGTATTTTTCTTGTCCTGCCATACTAACTCCTGTCATCAACTATCTTATAGTTGATTGAAATCAAGTAGTTGATTGGAATCAAACCTAACGGAGATGAATACCTTTAGATCATAACTTGATACCATTTATTAGACTACAATCAATTTATTTTTGCTATATTATCTTTTTTTTTGAACGGCCAACGGTATACACTCATAACGAAGCGCCGCACCCTTCAGGTCTGGTCCCCGGGCCCCCCTAAGGTCCAGCCCCTCATTTCAGAATAATCCTACTTTGAGTGGGATTCGAACTTGTGACCTCACAGGGGAGGAACCCCACAAAGTGGGTAAACTTTTTCACCTCCATTGCAACGACTAGGCTACACCATCATTGGCTTGCTATACTATCTAAGCAACCATATTTAGTAATTACATTGATTAGTAACTGTTATTAATGTTATTTTTTGTAAAACCTTTATGGCTTTATCTAAAAGCCCTTCATTTTTGTAGTACCTTTTTTTTTTGTTAACAAGCCCTTCAAAATCACAAAATGACTTTGCGTGTGCATCATCCATCCAACAACACGAATATCTTTATCGTGGCAACTAACTAAGTTTTAAGTTTTTTAAGTTCATTTAAGTTTAAACTAATCAAATTTGAGAAGAAAAAAAAGGAGTTTGAACAAATCACATATTTGAGCTTGAGATAATAAATACTGTGATCAAATCATTACCAAATTTTGTGAGTCTTAATGTGTTGAGGTATATCTAAAGATTTGGACAAATCTTTGGTGCTCATGAATTCGAGCTTAACTTGTTTCAAAAAGAACTTTATCAAGCTCCCAAATAGTGTTTGAATTGAGCACATATTCTTGTGAATATGTTTGAGCTTCTTAAGCTCTTGAATGAAGCTACAATATTCCTTTAAACGAGTCTAAGCAATCTCGACGAGAATAAAAACAATAAAACATCTTCAATGGATACTTTTATGGATGAAGCCACATTGGCGCTCTTAGCTGAACTGCACCCTCTATTTCCTTCCTCTACCTCTTCTCTTCATCTTACCGTCTTCATGTAACATTTGTCATTTGCACCATGTGGACATTCGTCCCCAAATAATTCTTCCTCCCCTATTCCACATTAGCTATCGTGATAACCAAAATCGTCACCATTGGTAGGGCTGGCAATGGGTAACCTGTATAAGACACGATAAGACTTGTTAACTGAAAAGTACACTATGTGATTTTTTCATTTTTTTTAAACAATTAGAATTAAGAGGCAAATATCCTTCATTTATCTTTTTTGGTACATAAAACATAAAACCGTGTTATAAACATGAGATACAAAGTAGTTAAACGAGTCGTGTTCATGCTTAGAACTTGATTTGTTCGCGTCGTCAGAGATTTGTTAAACCTGTTAAGACACGATTTGCCAGCCCTAACCATTGGGATGCTCTTAAAATTGTTAACTTCTCTAGTCAAATTTTATATTATAATGACAAAACTTGAAATTGCTTACGAATAATACTCTTTTTTTTTAGTTTTGTATTGTATTTGTTTTTTTTATTTGTTAAGTATTTTATGTCTTTTTATTTTTGTTGTGTCTTTTAAGTATTTTATATTTTCATTCACACCCTTTTGTCTTTAACAAATTTAAGTGAAGTATAAATTTGCGTTTTTGTTTTACGATTTTTCTCTATTTTGGTCGTTGTTCGCTTACGTGTATTACGTAGCTTGTTTTTATGTACGTTTCAGTATAAATTTAAGTTAGTTTAAGTTTCGACGTAATTTGTTTTTTTCAAAGAAAGTTAGCTAAAATATAATATGTTTTCATGCATGTTTTTATATACGTTTTTATTAGACGGTATTAATTCGAGTAACTTTACGTTTTGATACCGCCGCAACGGGCCGCGCGTAAAATTACTAGTTTATTATTTCATGCTTCTTGTTATACCACAAAAGTTGTTTTAAAAAGAGTGCACATGCCAACTTGAGATAGAAAAACAAGAGCGTTCATGTCATTGCATAGTCACGAGAATCGTGTGGAAACCATGAAACACAATCGCATCACTTTTTGGGGTTCAATTAGTACTAACGTACTATGAACCTACCTAGTAACATTAAATAGGACACAATTAATCTTTTTCTGCATTATACCATTGATAAACGAGACAATCACCTTGAAGAATATATTGATCATTTATTTTATCTATATAATTTTGATTCTTTTAAAAACAAAAAATTGATACAATATTCAAAATTAAAAACCAGAAGTGTGACATGGGAAGTAAAAGTAGCTATTTTAAAAATTTTTGTTTTTAAAATCACTCTAACACGCGGCGTATGTATTTTTCTTCATTCACCTGAATAGCGAAAATCACGCAATTAGGGTTGGGCGTCATCCTGCTGTGTTGTCTTGAAGTTGGGGGATGGTGTTCCGCACCCTACTCTCCATGCTGCACGATGCAATTCCTTCTTTGTACGTCCACTCTAATTTGGGATGGTGTTTTGTCTGGTGCTTCCTTTTGTTGGCGCGTAATTAGTGGTATTTTTGTATCGATCTTGAGCTTGAAGTTTGTAGGGGAAACGTGTATTTTAAGATCAGGTTTTTGCGTCTATAAATTACACATGGTTTTAGGTACATTGTTGCAATGATTTTAACATATTACAACAGTCAGCCCTAAAAATACTTGGACGCAGTGTTGTAATTATACACACACTATTCCAAGTGGTTTTGATGGAACTATTCTAAATAGTTTAAACACACCCTTGTAAAAAAAAAAAGATTGCAATTTTCTATTATAAGTTTACTATCTATTAAACATTTTTGTCTTTATAACTTGTGTTTCAGTTTGCTACGGTGAATGAGAGATGAATTTTATTTTTAACCGTCCGGTTGAAGGTTATACTCACCTAGGGTATGTTTGGCAAAACTAGCTGGTGGCTGGAAGCTGGAGGCTGGAAGCTGGTGGCTGGAAGCTGGAAGCTGGTGGCTGGAAGCTGGAAGCTGGAAGCTGGTGGCTGGAAGCTGGAAGCTGTAGCTTTTTGGATATTTAGGTGTTTGGCAGAGTAGCTGGAGCTTTTAATAAAATGTATAAAATGACCAAAATGGGCATAACTAAAAAAAACATAATACTAAATGTAATCAATTAAATAAAACATACTCATTGACAAATAGGCAAGAACATAATATAATACTATTAAATCATTAATGTCGTGCATTCCATATCAAAGTAGCAATATTGTTGCGAACATGTTTCATCTCATTCGTTGTTCCTTCAACTAGACCGTTGGTGCTTGTGTCATGGTTACGATCATCACGCAGTTCATCTCGTGGTATGTAGTTTGGATGTTGCTCCATTGTAGTAAACATGATATCTTCTTGAGAATTGCGTATATAGTTATGCAATGCAAATGTAGCCATGATAACATCAATTTGTGTCTGCACGCTATACCTGAGCATTTTACCAAGTATCTTAAATCGTTTCTTCAAAATTCCAAATGACCTCTCAATATAACTTCGTAAAGATGAATGTGAACGGTTGAAAGCTTCTAAAAGCCTTGTGCCAAACATACCCCTAGTCTCTAAGTATAGTATTTGAACGGATAACGTAGATCAAACCGGCTAAACCGAATAAGTAAAGTTGGTGCTTCGTCTCAATCTTACTATTATTAACCAATGGGTTATGTCGTTACTAAGCTTAAAGCCTTAAAAGGCTTAAACAGACCATGTAAAATGCTAAAACTGAGTCTCTTGCTAATGGGCCCAAGTATTTGATTATGGGCTCAGGTAAAACTTCTGTGTAATACAGTATTAGTGCACACTGTACACTGCATATAGCAAAATAATCATATAAATCTTTTAAATTTGAATATGTGCAATATTCACTTTCATGATACTCTTGACAAGATTGTTTTTACTTACAAAAGTCACTCGCATGTTTAATGGTTTCCATAGTCATAAAAACCTAAAAAAAAAAAAAAAGAATGTACGGTGCGTGAAGATGATTGGTCAACAAAATTAAATATGAAAGGTTTATTGAGTGCCACACTACTTGAAGCGTTGTTGAAGTCATGGAGAAGGGGCTCACGCCCACAAAACCCCCATCCGGGGTAGTGTTTGGGTTGCATATGATGATGACATGGTTATGGAGGTTATCCCATTATTGACTGTCTTCTATTTCAGAAACACTCTTATTGGTATTTAGTATAAAAATAATATATTTAGCATTCGCTAACAATATTCTAGAAAAACATAACAAGATTGTGATAGGGTGTAAATGTGTCGAGTAGCTTGAATAAGCTCGAGCCCCACTCATGTGTAGTTTCTCATGCTCGAACTCAACTCATTTATTACATATTAATTAACCTTTATCATTAATTATATGTTTACAATTATATTTTCATATATAATGGAATACATATTATGTAGTTAGTTTTATCTAATAATTGTTATATAAATGTATATTTAAAAAAATGCACAAGTACATAAATAATAGTTTAGTCTCCCTAGCTACCTTAGTTTTGATATTAGTGAGATTTAGTGAGTATGATGATGAGGTTCATTAGTCTAGACAAGTTCAGTATATGAAGCTCGAGCTCGAGCTTGTTTACGGTTTGTTTTGATTCAAACTTTTCACGGGTCAATATTTAGTAGCTCATGAGCGAGCGAGAGAGAGAGATAGAGAGAGGGGGGAGAGGGGGAGAGAGAGGGAGGGATAGGGGGAGAAAGATGGAGAGGGAGTCAGAGCGAGAGAGAGAGAGGGAGAGAGAGGGAGAGGGAGAGGGAAAGAGGGAGAGAGATGGAGAGAGAGAGAGGGAAAGAGGGATGGAGAGGGAGAGCGAGGGAGAGAGAGAGAGGGGGAGAGAGGGGGAGAGCGAAGGAGAGGGAGAGAGAAGGAGAAAGAAAGAGGGGGGAAGGAGTGAGAAGGAGAAAGAGAGAGAGAGAGTAGCAGTTTATTTGAGCTATTGAAGGCATTGATGATGTGGAAACCCTCATTTGAGCCTGGATGGTTTGAAATTAGAAATAAGTGTTTGTGTTTTTTTATGGATTTGAAGGATTTAGGTTGTCTTGGAGGATTTCGGGTTAGATGCAGAGTAGAATTTGTGTTATCAGTGATTATGTGGGTCGGATCTATTAGATGGGGTGGTGATGATGCCAAAATAAACCGTATTCTTTGCTTGCTTTTCTGAGCCCTAATTGAAATTTCAGTTAATAAGAAGACATGATAGGTAATTATAATGGTGTTTTGTAAAGTTCATAAGAATTGGTTTGGTGTGAAATGTCCGAAAATGATCATTTGGTGAGTATCCTGTATAATACTACGTTGTGTACAATTCGAATAAATTTGATGATGCCAACAATAAAATGCGTTTTGGACATCTTCGTTCCCGTTGTAATGCGAGGGTTTGAAAACTACTAGTTTGACTTAGAATTATAAGAAAAACGGTTATTTTTTTAATCAAGTAAATTCTCAACATCATTTATATTTTTATTTTATATGATTTCATATTAACTTTATTATTCTAAACTTTTATTGAACTTTCAAGTATATATGATAATTCACCAATTAATTATCATATTATTCTAAGTGTTATGTGCCTTATGTCCAAGGCTTGATACAAAACCACATCGAGCCGGGGGTCTCACTGGAAGCAGCCTCTCTATTCTCAGGGGATAGAGGTAAGGCTGTCTACATCTTACCCTCCTCAGACCCTACCTTAGCTTTACTATAGGTGGGATTAACTGAGTATGATGATGATGATGATGACCAATTAATTGTTCATGTGTTTTACCGGTATGTTTTTGTTGTGTTTATGCCGCATCATGCGGACACCTCTCTAGTTAAATTACATACTAATATTTTTTGTGTAAGCAATTAAATTTTGTATATGAATTTTGAACTCAGTTCTTTTTTAGATAAAGCTTACTTCAAACTCCAGTCAAGTTTACTGAGAGGTTGTTTGAAAACTTCTGAATAGGTAAGTGTATGAACTAGTAAGAGGTCTAAACCATTAAGTGTTGAACCAGTAAGAGGTCTGAACCATTCAGACTCAGTATAATGTTTACCCATTCAGAGGTAAATGTCTTACTGATTCAGACATCTACTCGCGAAACAAACAGTCTGACTAAACTATGTCTGAACTATTCAGACATCTGTCCCATTAAGAGCCCATTAAAAGCTGAAACAAACAACCCGTGAGTGTAATCTTGAGTCCGAGATTTTAATAAGACATCATAAATGCCCTATGTAGGCGTTTATTGGTTCATGAGCTCAGTGTGTTAGATCAAGCCTTGGAAAGTCGATCTTTAGCGGAAGAGGAGGTTTGGACCATGACTGAGATAAAACGGCGATTGGGGGAATTAGATGATTTTAATTATCGTGACTTAAAACAGAAGGCGCGGTGTAATTGGGCTTCTTATGGGGATGATAATTCGAGGTACTTTCACGGGTTCATTAATAAACGCAAGGCGTCTAATCATTTCCCTGGTTTGGAGGTTAAATATGGGAGGTGGGAAACGAATCCGGTTATCATTAAAAGGGAGGTTATGGGTTTTTTCGGGAGAAGTTTAGAGATTCTTTGTGTAACCGGCCGAAGCTTGTGTGTTATGGGTTATCTACTTTGACCGTGGAGGATGCTGAAAGCATGATCGCAGATTTCTCGGTGCAGGAAATTAAACGCGCGGTTTATGACTGTGGCGCGGACAAAGCTCCAGGTCCTCATGGATTTAATTTTAGATTCATTAGGCATTTCTGGATTTGTTCGAGGCTGATTTTGTTGGTATAATGGGACATTTTCATGAGACGAGACGGTTTAGTTCGGGGGTTGGGTCGTCATTTATTACTTTGATCTCTAAAGTTAGTGCTCCTTTGAGCTTGGGGGATTTTAGACCGATCAGTCTTATAGGGTGTATCATCAAAGTGGTGAACCGTCTGAAGTCGGTTTTGGGCACGTTAGTGTCTAAGCACCAGTCGGCTTTTTTATCCGGTAGATATATTCTTGATGGTCCTTTGATGACTAACGAGATTATTGCTTGGGCAAAGAAGAGAGACAGGAGGATTTTTTGTTCAAGATCGATTTTGATAAGGCATATGACAACGTCAATTGGGAGTTTCTTTTGTCGGTCATGGCTCAGAAGGGTTTTAGTGATGTTTGGTGCGATTGGATTCGTGGCATTTTGGTTTCTTCCAGAGCCGCGGTTCTAGTGAATGGGTCTCCTACTTTTGAATTCGGGTGTCAAAAAGGCATTCGACAGGGAGATCCACTTTCACCTTTTTTGTTTATTATTCTGATGGAGGCCTTATCAGGTATGTTGAATCAGACATGTGCTATAGGTGCTTTTCTTGGGGTTCAACTTCCTAACGACGGTCCGGTTATGTCTCATCTGCTCTACGCGGATGATGCTATGATTATGGGGGAGTGGTCGGCGTTTAATTTCATTAATATGAAGCGTATTCTGCGTATTTTTTATTTGTGTTCAGGTCTTAAGATCAATCTTCACAAATCGATGCTTTACGTGTGGGAGTGGAAGGCGCTGACATTATGGGCATGGCCGAGAGCCTTGGGTGTAAGGAGGGGGATTTGCCATTTTCGTATTTGGGCATTAAGGTCGGGGCTAACATGAATAGAGTGTCGAACTGGGAACCTGTGGTGTCTACAGTTAAGCGACGGCTTTCGAAGTGGAAAGCTAATACTCTTTCTATGGCCGGTCGTTTAACATTGATAAAGTCGGTGTTGGACACTTTACCAACATATTACTTTTCTTTATTCAAGGCTCCTAAGAAGGTTATTGGTGACCTAGAAGATCTAATGAGACGCTTTCTTTGGGGAGGTACGGAGAATGATCGAAAGATGAGTTGGGTTTCATGGGAGATTGTCACTAAAAGTATTAAAGACGGGGGGTTGGGGATAACAAATCTTGACGTCAACAATAATGCGATGTTAATCAAGTGGTTGTGGAGGTTTCTTCATGAACCTAATGCGTTGTGGAGAAGAGTTATCGTTTCCATTCATGGATCGTCTAGGAGTTGGGGTATTGTGCCTTTGAACAATGCCATTCCGGGTGTTTGGAAAAATTGCGTTACTTTTTGGAATAAACATAAGGTAGAGGGGGTTGGTCTAAATGTCATTATCCGTGGTAGTCCGGGGAACGGGAGGCAAATCCGGTTTTGGTTGGATACGTGGTTGGGGAGTGAGCCGTTAAAAGATACTTATCCAGCTCTATTTGCGCTTGAGAAGTCCAAACGGGTTATGCTTGCTGTACGATTGAAGGCTATAGGGGCGTCTCATGTTTTGTTTTGGGATTGGTCAAGGGCGCCGAATTCTAAAGAAGAGTTAATGAATAAACAGATGTTGGAGGCTCAGTTACAGGCGATCTCTTTGGATGGTAGAGAGGACTCGTGGGTTTGGTCTCATGGTTCTAATGTTGGGTTTGATGTTGCAGCGGCCAAGAAATGGTTACGAGGATCGCTTTATGTTGCTTCTTCGTTCGGGTTTCAATGGAGTAATTGGGTTCCAGACAAATGCAATATTTTTATGTGGCGGGCGTTTCTGGACCGACTTCCAACTAAGATGGCCCTAGCTCGTAGAAATATTGTTATTGAAGATCAGTTGTGTGTTTGGTGTGAGGCGCATGAAGAAAATATAGAGCACGTTCTTATCGGTTGCGTTATGGCTTTGGGGGTGTGGAATGCGATTGCGGTATGGTGTAACATTCCTAGACCGTTTGTTTTTCACGTCAAGGATTTGGTGGATTTACATGAACATAGTGGAGTGGCGGGGGTCAAGAAAACGATTTTACATGGCATCATTATCATTGCTTGTTGGAGACTTTGGCGAGCAAGGAACGATAAGGTCTTCAATAATAAGGCGTCTAATGTGGTGGACATGGTGGCGGATATCAAGTCTTTGGGGTTTTTATGGTACAAACATAGGTTCAAGGGCGGGGTAGTTGATTGGAATCGATGGTGTTCATTTGATGTGATGTAATAGGTTGGATTGTTTGGTGTTCGGCTTCTTTCTTCGTTTTGGAGAAAGTAGTCGGTTTTGGTTGGTTTTAATGAAGTTCAATTTAAAAAAAAAAAACTAATTTGAAAAAGGATCGAATAGTTTTTATTTTATGAATTTTGCACGTTTTGATTATAGATAAACAAATAATCTCGATGTAACATGCTCACAACGTTTTTGACCGGTCCGTTGGAAGTCCAACTAGGTGACCCGCATTTATGGTTTGTTAGACCATTTTCTAGAACGAAAAGAAAAAAATTCTGAATCCTTTGCAGAACTAGGCTACTTTTTGGATTTCAAATTATAAATGGGTGGTTGAATGGAAAATTTGTGTTTATGGTAATGGTTCTAAACCATTTAGCGGCATCAATCATAAAGATATAGGTTTCTGACTTGTGTAAGGTGAAGCCGCTAATCCGTTTGGGGTAGTCACTGTAGCCGCTGAATGGGATGGAGGATTCACCCTTGATGCCGCCAAATGGTTTGGAGGAGTCACTTTGATGCCATTTGGAGGAGTTTTATTAGCTGCAAAAATAAAAATAATTTTTATTAATATATATCATCTTATCTTTATGATTTATGATCATTGAACAAGTATCATCTTATGTATCATTTATTAGCTGCAAAAATATATATCACCTTCAGTCTCCTTCTGGAACAAGTATCATCTTATGTATCATGTATGATCATTGATATCGGAATTATTAATATATATCATCTTATCTTTATGATTTAAGGAAAAATTTAGTGTTTCTATCGATATTTACATTCCATTAGATTGGAACAATATAGTTTTCTTTAGAGGATCACTATTTAATTACTCTTTATATGTGTTCGTAAACGCCTTAAAAACGTTCTTATAACATATACATAGAATCCTTTCTGGAACAAGTAGTCAAGTAAACATACCGGCGGTGCACTAAGTTCGAATTGGATCGAGTTAGAGTGATGTGCCGAATGAACATGGTAATCGTTTCCGAACTCAATGGTTTGTGGCTTATTTGAGGTGGAATTCCCCTGAGAACAAATAAAGAATCAAATTATATATAACAACACTTAAAAAAATAAGAGGTTTTGATTGAAAATTAATGTGATAAAAAAATTTCACAAATATTTTGTTACATTTAGACAAAAAAACAGTAAATTATTTTTATTTTTGCAGCTAATAAAACTCCTCCAAATGGCATCAAAGTGACTCCTCCAAACCATTTGGCGGCATCAAGGGTGAATCCTCCATCCCATTCAGCGGCTACAGTGACTACCCCAAACGGATTAGCGGCTTCACCTTACACAAGTCAGAAACCTATATCTTTATGATTGATGCCGCTAAATGGTTTAGAACCATTACCATAAACACAAATTTTCCATTCAACCACCCATTTATAATTTGAAATCCAAAAAGTAGCCTAGTTCTGCAAAGGATTCAAAAATTCTAGAAGATACATATGCAACTATAATATTCTTGGGATTTTTTCCGGAAAGACAATACTTTATTACCAATAAAATTAAGGAAGAGATAACGTACAAATCTTCTTAACATATCAAGCGTAAAAAACATTCTGAGCCATTAGATTTAGGCAGTGGCAATATGGTAATTAATAACCCTAATCATATTTGAGTTAATCTAACCAGGGGTAAATTAGCAAAAAAACGTTTAAATTTTTGAGAGATCGTAACAACAGACATTCAAAACATTCGATTAAACGTATAAACAAACAAATTTTTCAACGATTGAACCTGATTTTTCATTGTTTCAAATCGATTAAACGTTCAGAATCATTACACAATAAAAAACATTCGATTAAATCAAATCAAAACGTATTTGTAGAAAACAAACAAAAACAGAGGATTACAAAGCAATTGATAAAATCAGTAAAATCGTATTCAAAAATCACAATCAAAAGCACGTAATATTCATAGAAACTTACGATTTTAATAATATAAGAAGAAATAAAGAAAAAAATTGGCTTTGAAAAAAGTTTCAGATGATGAACATTCAGAGACTGTAAAATCTGATATGTTTAAACGCACCTTATAATTGTGTTACATTATATGGTGCGTTTAAAAAGGAAACTGGTTAACCAAAACAAACAACAGACGCACATTCCTTGTATTTAAACGCACGTTTAGAAATTTGGGCGCACTTATTGTATTGTTTGGACGTACTTGATGACAAAATACAAATTATGTTTTGTTTTTATGTTATCCGTACATGTAATGATTAAAAATGCAAGTGGCATCTCTTATTAATGGTAAAAGATCATCTGTCAATATACATGATTATTTAAATGGTAAAAAAACTCAAAAAATCTTACAATCTAATAACTATGACTTGATTGGTAATAAATTTAGTTTAAACTTGAAATTAAATATTCAACAACCACCTAATTATTTTGATATATTAATATTTTAACACAAACCCTGTAGCTGGAGAAACAATTCGTCAACACAAACCATGGCGTCAAAATGACGGTGTTTCATGTACTTTGAAGGTTGGTTTCTTTAATTCCTTTTAGTTTTGATGCTGAATTGGATACTAATTTATATTGCGATTAATTTGTATTCCATAACACGGACACAACTGATTTATTACTCTGCTAATGTGTGCATCATTTGTATTTGGAAATTTGCTATATCATTTATATGGGTTGGATCTTTTTAAAATTGTTATATTATTTATTTAGGTTGTATCATTCTGAAATGTGAGCTTAATTGATCAGTTTACTATTGAAGGCATAACTGTTGCAATTATTTGGACATTTTTCATTTTAGTAGTCTGTTACTTTTAGATGTTCTTTTTTAAATTTGTTGGCACTTCAAAATATTCTTGTTGATTCAACTTTTTAGGCAATCTGATTTGTTCAATGCTTCCATTCAAGACTTATTTGTCATTTGTTGTATATTGTTTGCTCATCTAAACCGGTTTTTAACACCATGATGCCTTTTTGTTGCACTTTGTTACCTATGTGTTGGTTTACATTCATTTCATTAGTTTTATTGTTGTTAACTTTAAGTCACTGTGAATGTCAATATTGTTTGTATATTTGTATATTTTTATGCATATGCGACTTCAGGCGTTGATATCTTTAATTTATATAATTGCTTTCATCGCAATAAGCTTATATATTCTTTTTTTTTTCATTTATTACGAACCTTATTTTTTATTTTCTTTATGCATATGCAATGAAAAGGAATGCTCGTGTTATTGTCAACCCGAAGGGAAAAATTAAAGTTAGTCGCATCATTTAGTTCTCGCACCTCTTATAATTGTAAAATTAATCATTTTTATGTTGTTTAAAGTTCACATTTGAATTTTAGATTACTCAAATTTTCATGATAACATTGTTAAGGTTTTTTTTATATATTTTTAGGATCTGTCATCACTGGACCAACCAGGAAGAATGTGCTGATTTGTTGCCGAGAATCTCAAGTGCTAGCAATGCCATTGTTTAGGGGCAACAGTCAGATTTAAGTTGGGTTCAACTTTGATATATAATAGTTCTATTAGTCGTAGTTGTTTTCGTGATTGTTAATCGAATGATTTTTGTTGAATTTTTTAAAAGATGTGGATTGTTATACTTTTTTGTAACCGTTATCTGCGAATTTTTTAATTATGTTATTTGGCTATGTTTAAATATTGTTTTATTGGGTCTACATGTATCCAATTGATAGCTTGTTATTGAAATTGAGTTTCTTAGTTTATATTTCTCTTACAGTTTCAAAAAATCAGTGCATGCATTGATTGGTTTATAGAGAACGTAAACATACTTTACTAAGGTCTGTTGACTAAACATTAAATCAAGAAGTCAATCATCTGTTGCAAGTAAAGTCTGTTACTAAGGTCTGTTTCAGACCACTGGGTCTGTTAAGGAGAGATGTTGCTTCAAACAGCTGTTACTAAGGACTGTTCCATATAATATTCAAGAAAATATAAGGGTCATTCATTAATATATTTAATCTAACATCTGTTAGTATAGCAAAGGTTAAAGTCTTCATATATTTTAAATCTGTTAGTACATCAAAGTTTAAAATATTAATATATCTTACATCTGTTAGTACATATATGGGTCATTTAAGTATATAAAAACTTAAAATATTAATATAACTTACATTTGTTAGTACATATGTGGGCCAATTCATTTATTGGTTTGGGGTGATGTTAATATAATAATGTATATTATAATCATCAGTTGTTGAAAGTGGAATATAATTGATGGATACATTGGATAATGTGCAGCGAATCCTTTGTTTTTGCTAAGATTATCTAATAGGAGTTAGGTATCTTATTTATGTATTATTGTGATTTTAAAGCACAATATTCTTTTTTTAATGTTTTTATAAACAAATTCCAATTCTGATTATGTGATTGATTAGTTGTCAAATAATCAGTTTCATATTCAGCTGTAATGTCAATGAATAAACAAAAATTGCCTTTTACTTCCATTTCTCAAGTCGTCTCTTTTACTTTCACTAAGGTGTCGTTATTGTTCGACTTTTCAGGAATGGGAGGTTACTAAATGTCAATGTTTTTGTTATTGAGCTTGAAGTTAACAAATTCCAGTTCTGATTATGTGACTCACCTATGGAACGATTGGTGAGATTTCATGGAATGACTGGCGAATTTTCAGCATGACTCTATAATATTTTTTTTTATGATTGGTGTTTCTTTGAGCTGTTCGGGTGTAATGTAGTTAAAAGGCTGTAGGCCTTTAGTGACTTGCTAAGGTTGATTGTTTGGTGAAATTATAAAATGTTTCGTTTACTTGCAGCACAACTGATGCGATGGAGATGAACCTGGTGTCAAAGGGTGTTCAAAACGTATTAGATTTTCTTCAGAATGATTTTCTTCAGCACTGTTGAAGTTAACCACTGTTGTTAAGAAGGTCTGTTGATCTGCAGCAGATAAGCAGCAGCAACAGATCTGTTGAAGCTAACCACTATTCTTCGCAGCAGCAGATCAGCAGCATATAGCAGCAGTAGATCAACAGCAGCTGTTATAATCTTATCATTGGCAGACCAGCAGCAGACTCAACTGGCAGACCTTTCAAGGTTTGTTTTTCACTCTTTGAATCTTTTTCAATTAAAAACTTGCTTTCTATTTAAATCAGTTTATTGGTATTTGAAATTAGCATGTAATGATGATGATGATAATGTATGTATAGGCTGCTATGAAAAAGAGTAATAACTATGTATTGTTTTTTTTGTCATGTGTTTATATATGTGCAGGTGGGAAAAGGGCAAACCTATTGGAGTTAATTACGTGTCTACCCATTGTGTATGAATCTATGTTTCAGTGTCAGCGCATACAGAAAGTTTTGGCGTATGTGAATGAGGCGCATTCAATGTGCTGCATTCTTCGGTTGGATTTTGGCAAAACTGTAAGTGCAATGCATCCAAATATAAGTGATAGCACATTGGAAGGCCTCTAGAATACCATTCTTAAGTTGAAAACAGAGAGAAAAGTCAAGTTTCATAAGGTACTATTCGACCCTTTGATCCTATAATAGTTAATGTTGTCATTTGAAATTGTCCGAGAGAAAATAATGCCTTACCACTGATCAGTTCCAGTGGACTGTTGAGGAACTGATAAGTGGACGGTCGAGTGGACGGTCGAGTGGACGGTCTACTGATCAGTTCCAGTGGACTGTTGAGGAACTGATCAGTGGACGGTCCAGTGGACTGATCATAACTGATTTGTTTTGCTTATTTATAAAAGTATTGAAATTAAAAACAAAACAAGATCTCTAAATATTCAAAGCAACAGGAATGGAGGAGATCGAGCCGCCGCTTGAAGCTGTGCCGTTTCATAGTCTGTTTCAAGTATCTGAGATTTGTATGAATTTGTTGTTGAATTTGTATAAAATTAATTTTTGTGTTTTATTTTGTTGTACGTTTTTGTTATGTTTTTAGTTTGTTATGATTCATGAGTGGGTCTGTTTAGTAAGGTCTGTTTAATAGGTCTGTTTAGTATGGTCTGTTTAAAATATATAGATAATTCACTTGATCATGAATTAGTAATGTATGTTTAGTAAAGTCTGTTTAAAACAACAGATGTTAGTACATATGTGTCCCATTCAAGTATATCATAGCTTAAAATATTAATATATTTTACATCTTACATCTGCTAATATATATGTGGGCCATTCAAGTATATTAAAGCTTAAAATATTAATATATCTAATATATGTTAGTACATCAAAGCTAAAAATATTAATATATCTTACTTTTGTTAAACCATCAATGCTTAAAATATTAATATATCTAACATTTTATGGGTAAAAGAGGTTGCTTTAGCCTTGGGGAACCTTAAACATACTTAATCCGGTTACAAATCACACTTAATATATGTATTTGATTTTGATCATATGATTATGCTAATGTGTAGAATTTGGGGTTTAACCTTTAGGTTTAATCCACTCATATCTAGAGATTCAATGTGTTAATAACTCTGATGTGCTAAATTTATTTATTATTGGTAATAGTTGAAGCAGCAACTATTTGAGGTGTAAAGAAATAAAGAGAAGAAAAGGTATAGAATGCTATTATGATGATGAAAATTAAAAGCAAATGCAAGGGTATACTTGGATGAATGGGTGACTTTAGATGAATGAGAAACCTTCATTTGGTGTAACCATACTTCCCACTAGAGTTAATATATTATTTTAGTAGTGGAGAGTTCAAATGAGAATAATTTTTTTTGTAAGAAGAAAAAGAAGAAATTTCAACCAATAGAAATCTTCTATTTAATAGTTGTATTTAATGTTAAATAAATTTTAAAGTTTTTTGTATATCTTTAAAGCAAAGATAATTTATAGTGAGACAAATTTTGGTATGTGTAGGATGAATTTATACATGTGTAGGATAAACCTAATAATAATTTCGATATGTGTAGGATAAAAGTATAATAATTTCGATATTTGTATTTGTTTTTTTTATAACTCTTCCATTTTGTATTTATTTCTGTTAAATTCAATGTAAAACTCAAATTATGGAATTTGTAATAATAGGGTTAAATCGTGTAACTGCTGTTTCACAAATTTGTTGATGACTTCTAAAAGATTTGAATACACAATGTTATAAAATTTCGGTTGAATAAAAAGCTTAAATCGTGTAACTGTTGTTAATTTGTTTTTTAATGTTTTATCTCAACAGCCCTTTAGTTTGTGTATAGATTTATGTTTCCATCGTTGTAATAACTTCAATTATTAAACATCTGATCAACAGATGTTATAAAAAGCCCCAAAAATAATGATTACGATTTTGAACTTACTTTATTATTTTATTATATATTATTATTATTATTGTTGTGTTGCAATTGTCTTTCATTGTATAAAAAATAAATTAAAATTTGCAAAAGTAACTTCCAAGTTTATATTTAGTTGAAATCCAACTAATAAAATTGAAACCCAACTTTATGAATACTCATTATATTTCACCGTATAAAAGATGATGAATTCCCAATATTCATTACCCCATTCTCACTCTCTGCAAATATTGGTAATCAGAGACGTTAGCAAATACAGTGTTTCTTTCAACTTTAGATTTACTTTTTAATTTCCTCATCCTCTTTTTTGTTTTAATATGTGTTATCTCAACAGCGTTTTAATTTTTGTAGATTTATGTTTCCGTGATTGTAATAGCTTGAATTATTAAACATCTGATGGGTATTATTACCTGGTATTTTGAAAGAAACAGAAGTTACGAAATACAGTTTTTGTTTTAATAGTAGATTCACCCTTTAATACGGTTTTAACCAGAGTATAACAGTTGGACTGTTTACGTTTTTTTTATATTTTCAGTAGTAATTGTTTTAAAGAATGAAACAGATGTAGTAAACAAATTTTCTTTACAACATAGTATTGGCCTGGTAATTTTGGTTTTAGTAAACAGACGATAAAGTAATTGTTTTAAATAAACAAACAGATGGTAATAAGCAGGTTTTATTTGCAGTAGACGATTTGCTTCTTGATGTTGTTTTTACTAAACAGTTCTTAACATTTAAAAAAATACATAATAAAAAGCATATCTACTATATAAACTACTTAATTAAAATCTTTAACCCTGTGTTTCTTTTTCAGAATCTCTCTTGAAAGATTCTTTTTTAACTCCATCAATGCTTCGTTAATGTTGTTGTCCATTTGTAGTTGTTGAGTCATGTAGTCTTCTATCTTGTCTCTCAAAGCAGTTGGAGGTTCATGCAACACCATATCTAGCACCCCAATGTTTGTCCATGATTGTTGGTTAAGTATTTCTTCCATCTTTTCCACTTCATTTCTAACATCTTCGTCTTTTTTCTTTTCTTTTACTGACCAAAGACCGAATATTGACTTAACATCTGATGTATCAGCAAAATGATAGTATGATCTGTTTGTCATTTTGGTAGATGAAGTTTAAAATATGTTCTGTGTGGAATTTATTGATAAATTTTAAGATGGATTTGAACATATTTATAGAAATAATTTTGAAAGATAATTAATTTCACGCGATATTTTATATGATTATTTAAATCTTTGATTTGCACAACTGATAATTTATTATTTTGTCTGTTCGTTTTCTAAATAATTTCTACATTTATGTTTCACAAGTTGTTTACACTCTTCAGATACTCTAAATGTTTTTAAATTAAATAATCCTTATAACAAAACTTTTTATTTAACACGTTAACCCAAATATAATAACTATACTACGTTATGACTTTTCAAGTTCACGCGTTTTAAATGTATAAATTAGTCAATAAATCCCGAATTTCATAATAAATTACATCTTAACATTTACATTTCAGTATTCATCAATAGCATCAATGGCTGCCCTAACTAATAACCAAGAACATGAAATGAAGGAGTTTGTTGTTAATCAAATTAGAGCACAATACTATCAAGATTTGAAGACTACAAGAGATTTGAAGATTTGTTTTGACAGTTTGCACTTGGGGACGTTTGAGCGAGATGATGTGCAACGGATTTTGAAGTCAATGCCTTCAACTGCTGTTCGTGATTTGGCGTTGTTGTACAATTCTGAGGCCGGGAGTAAGGACGTAGATTTTTTGGCAAAACTGAAAGATCTACATGCACAACTTGAAGCTCAATGGAATTAAAGCTTAAGTTTATTAATTCCTTTAACTAGCTATGTATCTTTGATGTTTAACGTTGATTGTATTTATTTATGTTTTTAGTTTTGTATGTCTTTGAAGATTATATATAGTTTTTTATGTTTTGTGATGCTAAATTGAATCATATTAACTTTTGTGTTTTATTCAACAGACCTTTAATCCGTCTGTAGATTTATGTTTTGGACTTTGTTGTAACAATTCCAGTTATTAAACATCTAATAAGTATTATTACTTGGTATCGTAAAAGGAACAGACCTTACGAAATACAGTTTTTCCTTTCAACAATAGATAGATCGATCATTAATTTGGGGTTTACTAAACAGACATAACAGTTGGTATGGATACGTTTTTTTATATTTTTCGTATTTATAATAATATCTGTTTATAAAGAAATAAAACAGACGGTACTAAACAGTTGTTCTTCGGAGCAGACGAATGGTTTCTTAATGTTGTCTTTTACTAAACAGGGCTTTTTTTATGTTTTGGGACTCGGTCTCCCGTGTGTATCACACGGGATTTCACCTAGTATATAAATGAAAACAAAGTTGTGACACATGTTATTATATGAGAGCATAGTTTTTGTTTTTCCCACCCTATGGACACTTGTCAATTTCTTATCCCAAGTTCAATTTTATTCACCCTCTCATTAAGCCACATGTCATAGATGGGTCATGGATACTCCATTTACTATTAGTGTAGAGGGAGTGGGGCTGTAACAATGGCGTAGAGAAGGGCTTCAAGCCCCAAACACCACCCCATGGTGGCGTGGAAGGGGGGAAGCCCCAAGGGCGGGGAAAAACTGATGGGCGTGGGGGCATTTGTGTTTGTGAGTGGCATTTTTTGATTGGTTCTTTTTTTTTAATTCTCACACACATTAATAATAATAATATTCCTTCCCCCCTCTTCCCCCCCTTCCACTCCCCACAATTTTTCCCTCCACTTGGGTCCCACTAGTGCCACATGGCGCTTTACCCCCCTTTTTCCCCCTCCATTCCCTATAGTCTTAAATTATTTGTTCTCTCTCATGTGCATGGCATATGCACTTCCCCCCCCCCCCATGATTTTTAAACGTTAATAACTTTTTTAAACGATATTTTTTTTTTTGAAAAAAAATTACACTAAATTAACGAGCGTTTTATTATCTTTCCAACGGGTACCATAGTGCTATACAAAAAACGAAAAAAACAAGCGTTTTATTATTAATGGGTCTGCTCTGAACCAAACTTCGGATGACAACATCTGTTGAGTGCAAACCACTGCTGTCATCAGAAGTTTGTCTCATCATCTGTTGCTTGCCTCATCAGTGGATAACCATTAGTTGTTTCATTCATCAGTGGTTACCAATTAGCTATTTCTTCAGTGGTTGAAGGCAAATGAAATACAAAATGGTAATACTGCCATGTTTAGGTACATCAAGACTGAAGGTATGTTGGTGCTAACTTCAATTTCCAAAATGAAGAAGCGAGAAGTTAAGAAGCGCAAGGCCAAAAGAGAAACTTTTAATGTTGGATAATTAGGTCGTATTGTCTTTTTCCATGTTTTTTTATAGTAGAATTTTTTGAACACTGGTTATTATGTGAACTTACCAATGCAGCTATGGCATTATGTTTGCTTTTATTTTTTCACTAGATGAAATTCCGTGTGAAAACACGGGAAGACTAAATCCAACTAAAGCTGGAAATCCATTCATTGGTGGTTGTGCTTCTGCCTTTGGTAACCCCTGATGAATGAAGTAGCTGATTGGAAACCACTGTGAATCGGTAACCACTGATGAATCTAACAGTTGATGATTATCCACTGATGAAGCAAACAACAGATGATGAAACACACTTCTGATGATAGCAGTAGTTTGCACTCAACAAATGTTGTCATCAGAAGTTTGTTTCAGAGCAGACCCATTAGTAAAGAATCATCAACCAACCTTAAGAATTGCATAAAGTTCATAGAGTAGGACCTAATAGAACTGCCCATTAGTTACACCATTTATAGTAAATAACAAATAAAGAAGCGAATCATCTGTTGTAAACAAAATCTGTTTAGCAAAATCGTTATTAGTTTATAACAGTTCCTTGAATAGTATTATGGCATTTGCAGTTGTGTTTGTTTTAAGGTGTTCTTTCATCATTTCTTGAGTTGTTGCATGGGTAGTACTGCAGAATGCAACTTACTTTTGGAGTTATTATTATTTTTATCACCGGTATAAATTCACCTGATTGCTGCTTGTGTGCCTTGCATTTCTTTTAAATAATCCATTTAATAAATTGATAAAGGTCTCAGCAAGGTTAATTGAATCCCAAAAGTAACCGGTTTATAGAAAACACTTTGTGTCAATCTCCTCGGTATAAGTTGTTAAGAGTTCTATATAAATTTTTAGATTAACACTCATTAGTAAAATTTAATTTGGAAATCATGTCAGCTTATTTAGAATATTTGTTAAACCGAATAATATTCATTAATCTGAATATGTCAATAATCAATTAAAACCGTAAGTTAGTTTCTTTATATAATAAGTTATATCCGTTATGAATAATAATGTAGGAAATTCCGTGCATAGCACAGGTACTAACCTAGTCCATCCAATAATTGAAAACAATGATAATATATGTTGATTTAGAACATGATGTTGAAAACCATATGCTCGCTTTTTACAGGGGCCATCGAGTAGCGGATCTAGAAAAATTAGAAGTAACGTTCAAAAAAAATTTCGTCATAGTTTCATACAATGCAAACAAAATAAAAATAAAAACATGATAATAGATAAAGTTACACACAAACCTAATGTATTTCGCCTATTCGGTTCTTGAAATCAATCCCTTTTGGTTCATGAGATTGTCACAGTTTTGCCTCGCCTTATTATGTAAACAATTTTGTAACCTAACGTGATCTTTAAAGGCCCTCGGTTTAGCCAAATAACAAAAGTTTCCACTTGTAAAATTACCTTTTCCACCTTGATTACCAACACTATTACTAAACAAGTAAAAATATAAGCAATATGCTTTTTCTTTTTTAGTGCTAAACTCTAACCAATCATACTTTTCAAACCATTTTATGTTAAAACATCTCCGTTCATTGCCATATTGTGTCTATTTAAATATATGACCTCGTGGTTGAAAAGTCTTTTTTCACAAGATATGCTCTTCTTATGTCATCTATTTCATTAGGGTGATAGCTAGCAATGGGTGGTATATTAGCGGGATCTGAAGGAAGAGCATTCAAATCAATATATGACCTCACAGTTGAAGCCTAAGAATTAGAAACATTTGGACTTGTAGTTGTAGCAACATCTATCATTCACTTACGTATCCTTATTTTCAATATTTGGAGTATTACTTGAATAAACTTCATCATTTTCGGAGGGCTTTTTTTTAAACAAATTGCTAATAAGCGCTTGTTTAATATTAGAACTTGGTTTCATCTTTATCTCTATTACCTTATTAAGGACCAAAGATGTCCATGAAGGTAATTTCATCTAATTTTTAAGACGGGAGTTCAAAGGCCCCTTAACAATTCTCTATTTTTTAGCCATTTTCTTCCCTTTATACCTCTCATGTACAACCTTTAATGCCAATTGTATATGCATCTAATACACGCTTTATATCCCACTAAATATGTAACTCTCTTCATAAATCCCCAATTGAATATGGTAGTTAATGGAATATGTACCTTCTTCCCCAATTGAATGTGGTAGTCAAGAAAGCTTCTTTGTTAGACCCTTTACATATTCAGTCGATTGAGTACTCAATGGATTGGAACCGTCTCCTTCATTGTAAATGCTCCCAATCGATTACAAATCTGGGGTTTATTTATAAAGGTGAAGCGCCATCCATTATCGTCATTACCATCCACCATATATAATCAGGTATTTGATTGAATCATTTGTTTTCATTTGCCTCCACTTTATTGTTTGATGATTAGTTTGCAGTTTTTATTTCGGCCAACCATTATGATATTGGATTCATTTTTATATTTTTTATTGGTTGAATTCCTTGTTATAACTCCCTAGGTTACGTAATTGGTATTCAACAGTCATGTTTGCATTATTTATCGATATTTACTGCCATTTAATCTTGTAGCTTACAGAATTCTCAACTTCAACCGTTCAAGGGTTCACTAATTTAGTTTAGGTATCATTTGTTATATTACCTTAACTTTTAATTAATTTTGCCATGATTTTATCGTCTTCGGTGTTGATGTGTTGTTGACTTAGAATAACGTTTACTGAACTTTTAGTTACCATTACTAATTTAGAGTTATGTTAGCGACTTAAAGTGATTTTAGTTATCTGGGTAATCAATACTGCCTTTTGTATGTTCTTTTTTATATGATGGTTTTGTAGTTATACAACTAGATGGGTTACTTTCGATAGCTAATAGAAGACCCACATGCTTAAGAAGAAGTAATATCAACCACTTACTAAGTTATCTTATATCAATATATGGTTTGAGGGTATATCATTATAAGCACAAGTACTTAATTCAATTTAGTTTGTTTCCCACTTCAACGTTATATGTTTTATGTGTTGATTTGTGAAGAATTTTTGTATGCAATTATGATGTACTTATGTGTATGAAAGTGCGTTATATACAAAATTTCAAACAAAATATATACTTAAAACCCTTATGTTCTGAACCATCTTGGATATTTGTCGGTCACCTAAATATGTGTGTTACCAAAATTGTTGTGGCCTGTTCATTATTCTTACGATTTACGGTAACAAAATATGGGTAAAAGGATTAATTACATATGTTGATAAATGGGAAACATGTCACATGGGTTGAACATCTCTACAATTCTCTTTTTCATTGAACAGGTCAACATGTCAACACAACCTTTATTGTCAGCCACTCTAACACACAATTTATATTAGATATCGGAAATGGGTTGTGGTTTGTAATTCACATTATAATTGAATCTACACAAGTAGGGACACCCGCCGCAACGCGCGGGCCTTTCCACTAGTAATAGCAAAAAACTCACAAACCTAATCATTAATAAAGATTAATTATGACATCCAAAACACAAATAATACATCACAAATTATAATTATAAGCAATATAATCAATTATAACATCCTAAACGCAAATTATACTTACTAAATTGTTAATTAAAAAAAAATTATAAAACGACCAAAACACAAATTATAAAACAAATACAAATTATAATTACAATTACAAAACATCAATTAGAACTCAATTTAAAAAAAAAATAGAATTCTCATAAGTGACAAGTGACACTTCACGGCTCTGCAGGGGCATATGGGGGCGGCAGGGGATGGCTGCAGGGGCGGATCCGCGGAGGAGAGCATAGGGGGCGCAGGTGGTTCCTAATTCAAATTTTGGGGAATTGGGGTAAATGAGTGAAGAAGAAAGAACAGAAGGTTAGAAGCGATGGGGAGCCAGGATTTTGATTTATTATTTTTTTTTTGTTAAATCTTAGTGGGTTAGGATGGGCTGGTTTGGGCTTGGGTTATTGTTTGGGTTTGGGTTATGTTAATTTTCTTGGATATTTGGTTAGTTTAATTGGGTTAGTGTTTGAGTTTAGTATTAGTTAATTCGAATTCAATAAATATTTTCAAAGTAACGTAAAATTTATTTTAGGGTAACGTAAAATTTATTTTAAGGATAACGTTTTACAAAAATCTTAATTTTTTTCCCACTGCAAGTAAAAAATTGAGGGGCAACAAGCGTGGCCCCAAGCCAAAGGCTAGTTCTGCCCCGTGGGGCCTCCGGCCTCCATATTGTTCCAAAAGCTTGGCAAGCAAGTCCAATGTGTATATGAATGGGAAACTAATTAAAAGTTAATGAAAAACTTGTCAACTTATTATAAGTTTTCTCATTTACTTTCTATTTAAACCACACCTGCTGACGATCCAAAATGATGCAATGCATGATGCCATGTGACTCAATTTTTCATCAGTCAACTTTTCTCTAAGTTAAAATCAACTTTTAAAACCTTTTATTGACATTATAGGTAGAATTATAGCTAGAAAAATCACAAGAAAATTTGTTGTATTCCACTTATAACCGTTGTCTATACTATATTCTAAAACATATAACCAATATAACCAGGACAAAAATGTACTTTTATATAATTTAAAACTTTAAGTAATACAACTTTTACAACATATTGTATAATCAATTTAAACCTGTTGTTGACCATGTTATTGATATATATTAAGTGATTACTGGTATATCTGTTCTTCAGCTCATCACATGAAGACTCTTCTAGTTTTAGAAAATGAGATAAGGGAGGTATATATGTTTAGAGGAACCTTTTGTTATCATTAATGATTCATCGATCTTTGGACCTTTGGTGGGAAATCATTCACAGGTTATTGCAGAACAATCATTATTACAAAACAAGCTGGATAATTGTTTGATTCTACATTTAAAAATTTTATGGAGATATTATATATGCCAAGATGCAAAATCAAAAGAAAACGATAAATGTGAATAAAAAAACACAAGGTGAGATAAACATGACAAAACTGTTAGAAAACTGTATAAACACAGCCTTGGGATGTGAAGATGAATTAAGCGGGAGTTTAGCAACATATAAATCCAGTATCATGAAAAAGTATTTAGTTCATGATAAGTCACTAACGTTTTAGCGACGACATATGCCGTCACTAATAGTAGCAAATTTAGACCGTTTTTTTCGTTGCAAATGTTATTGCTTGAAATTCTTGCAGTGATCATGAGTATTGATAAAAAAAATCCACTGTTTATTTGATATCTTCACATTACTAGTAAATCCAACATATATAGAGAAAATTAAGGCTCCGGATATTCACACAAGTGAGCTTTTTATTCACACAACCCTATATGGCCCGTAGAGGCCTCTACGGACCGTAGGGTTCAATTTTTGACTTATCTACGGCCCGTAGAGGCCTCTACGGGCCGTAGATGAACATGAAAAACGAGGTACGAGGTTCAGTCCTGACTACCAATGATTGTGATCCCCTCTATGGCCCGTAGAGGCCTCTATGGGCCGTAGAGAGTTTTTTTTTTTTTTTTTTGTTAGATTGTGTTAGAATGTATGTGTTAAGTTTGTTTTTATAAAAAGTAAAATAGCATAATCAACAATTTTTTTTATAAATAATTTTTGAGTTCTTATTTCCGCTGCTTGATATTAGATTAACAATTTATGGTCAAGATAAAGATGTCTAATTAGGTATTGAATTTTGTTACTTTTGATTGTTCCAATAGTAACTTTAATCGGATGGATAAGTCATTTCTTCAGTTTTATTGTTAAATTTAATAGTTTTTTTAGGTATGGAATTTAGTTTATACAGACAATTGTTTTGTTTGAGAGTATTATTTTTGGTTAAATAACGTTTTAATAT